>OX031060.1:57160685-58360685 GCA_943736015.1 Tridacna crocea | reverse complement strand
TTGCTAACAGATAGACAGACATAAGGACTGACAGAGACAGACAAATGACCAGAGACATAACATAATATGACCCTTCTGGTATATAAAAACAATTTAACTCTTTACTAAAAAAACCAAAATTTTATTTGACTCTTAACGAAATGACAAAGTTATAGTCCGGTCCAAACTGAAATCATTTGCATACAACAAAACAAAAGAGAGTCAAATAGTGGAAACTTGACTATGGAATGAATAGAAAACATTGTGGGAAAAGGAGAAAATGCTGGTTATCAGCATTTTCTCCTTTTCCCACAGTTTTTTTAGTAGGCTTCTTCCTCTAGGTCGTAAAAAACAAGGATTGTTGGTAAAGTGTTAACTTGTTTTTTCAAAATTTCTAAGCATTAATGATTTGCAGACCACGAACTAAACCTGGCACAAATGTTTAAATGTCTTTGAATAGAAAGGATAGAAAACATTGTGGAAGTAAGAGCACTGCATGTGAAAGAATGTTTTTGAATAGAAAGAGTTGCAAATAAGAGCACCATGTGCTTTGGGTGCCAATACTGCTACAGTTGCTTTTCATGAATAATATTAAGTTAAAAAAGGGGGGAATAATTGTGTTAAAAAAGTTTTTAATGGTTACTTGCCCCTGTTGTATGAGGTTTTCCTTAAAAAATTTAGAACTTATCAAGTTGTATATCTTTAGTATTGTCATTTGACAAATTCATTATTTGATCTTCAAAGTGTGACCTTGACCTTGGACCTGCCAGAACAAATTATTCAAATTGCATTTCTACTCAAAGACAGACAGATAGACAGATGGACAGACACACTCACACTGACGCAAAATTGTGAGAATTATGTCTCACTCACAGCAAGCCAATTTGACATGTACAATAAAATCAATTTTGTTCCATCCTTATCCCACAGTGCTATCAAAAGCTTTATTTCTCAAGAACCTTAACTCATTCTCATTATAATGATCCTAAACAAAAATTGAAACGACCCTTATTAAATAAAATTACAAGAAAATACTGATGCGTAACATCAACAGTGCTGTAAATCAGTTGTTTCTGAAATAAGGCACATTATAGCCATTAAAAACTGTCCAAAGTAAATTTATGCAGAAGTCAGTAAGAAATGAACCGAGAAGCCCTAAACAATCTGTAGAATGCAACTTAAAACTTCAAAAAGAAAGAACAAATAACAATAGGACAATCAGAGCAATTCTTTGGCAAAATTTAACAGAGTTTCAATTGGAGCTGTGTACAAAGCAGTTGTCGTGCTACATACAAAATCAGCTGTCATTCGACACCAATAATTTGATATTGGGGTATGAAATTGTCAAAGTGGTTATGAATTTATCAAAGTGATTACAAAAAGACCAAGACAAAAAGTAAAAGTGTTTGCGAAATGGCTTAGGTACAAAATGACTAAGTTAAGTTGTGAAATGGATGGAAGCAGAGTCAACAATATGGCTGCCTCCATAAGTACTTTTCAAAACCGAATGAAAATAAAGTGCCGCCGTTCATGTGGCGCCATAATAAAGACTCCTAACAAAAACTGGCCTTTGAAAACAGAGCACAACAAGAGCGGCAAATTGTCGCCAGATACGCCCATCTCGCCCGAAGTTTTAAAGCTGGGGCATGCACCGGGATAAAATTCAAGTATGAAAAACGACAAAGGGTACTAACTAAAAAATGAGGCAAGCAAGGGTTATGATTCCTGTGCACTGCATGCCCCCTCCAAGAGATCTATCTACCCATGAAATTTCATGACCTTAGCTAGTATAGTTTTGGAGATATTCACCGGAAAAAATTCAAGTATGAAAAACAACAAAGGGCAAAAACTCAAACATTAAGCAAGCAAGAGTTATGATTCCTGTGCACTGCACTCCTCCTCCATGAGATCTATCCACCCATGGAATTTCATAACCCTAGCTAGTATAGTTTTGGAGATATTCACCAGACAAAATTCAAGTATGAAAAACGATAAAGGGCAATAACTCAAAAATTAAGCAAGCAATACTTATGATTCTTAAGCACTGCACTCCTCCTCGATAAGATCTATCCACCCATGAAATTTCATAACCCTAGCTAGTATAGTTTTGGAGATATGCTCCAGAAAAAATTCAAGTATGAAAAACAACAAAGGGCAATAACTCATTCATTAAGCGAGCAAGAGTTATGATTCCTGTGCACTGCACTCCCCCTCGATATGATCTATCCACCCATGACATTTCATAACCCTAACTAGTATAGTTTTGGAGACATGCTCCGGACAAAATTCAGGTATGAAAAACAACAAAGGGCAAAAACTCTAAAATTAAGCCAGCAAGAGTTATGATTCTTGTGCACTGCACTCCTCCTCGATGAGATCTATCCACCCATGAAATTTCATAACCCTAGCTAGTATAGTTTTGCAGATATGCTCCAGTCAAAGAACTGGACGCCTCCCACCCGCCAGCCATGGGTGATCCCATAATACGTCTCGTCTTCGAAGGGTGTATAAAAAGGAGAAAATGCTGGTAACCATCATTTTCTCCTTTTCCTACTATGCTTTCTGCCCCATCAAAAACAAATTCCTTCATATGAGCGACTTTCAATTATCGTCTGCAAACGCTTCAAATTTGGACTAGTCCAAACTTTAATCTTTTCATAGAGACTTAAAACTCAGGACTGTCTGATACAGGGATGACCAGAGTCCCTATTCACCAATCATTCTTAAGAACATTCTTTTTCTTATTCTTCAAGATTTTCTGATTGTGAAAGTAACAGAACGTCTGATTGGCTAAACCAAATGGTTTAGCCATTTGGTTTAGCCAATCAAAAGTTCTGTTACTTTCACATGGACAAAATTCAGAAGAATTAGACTAAGAATGTTATTAAGACTGGTTGGTGAATACAGACCCAGCTGGCAGGTCACAGTTCAGCTTACCTCCCAATGTTTTTGTCTCTTGTCCGTAGGTTTTCAAGCGTCACTTTAGACAGAGCATGTTCTAGCTCTGGTGTTTTGTTGAGTCTGGATTTGTTCTGGCTGAAATCCGCTGGTGTTGACTGGCTGATTTTGTTGGTTAAGGACTTGTACATAGGGATGTTTTATGATGCTTTAACTCTTTACCAGATGACAAAATTGTAGACAAGTCCAAATTGAAAGCGTTTGCATACGACAATATAAGTATGGCTCAAAAATTGAAATTTCCCTTGGGAAGGGTAGAAGAAAACATTGTGGGAAAAGGAGAAAATGCTGGTTACCAGCATTTTCTCCTTTGCCCAAAATGTTTTCACATGGCTTCTATTTCAGGGTCATAAAAACCAGGGATTGTTTGGTAATGGATCAAACGGTATTTGTCATATCATCTCCGTTACTTATTTTCCACATGACAAACTTTTGGACTGGACCAAATTAACCCTTTCCCAAACAATCCCTGGTTTTTACGGGTCTTGAATAGTAGCCTTTTGAAAACATTGTTGGAAAAGGAGAAAATGCTGGTAACCAGCATTTTCTCCTTTTCCCACAATGTTTTCTACCCTATCATAGACAGAAATCATCTTTTCAGCAAGAGTTGAATTGTTGTCTGCAAATGCTTTCAATCTGGTCTAGTCCAAAAGTTTGTTGTTTGGGAAAGGGTTAAAAGCATCTGCAGACAACAAAGAAAATCTTGTAAATATAACAATTTCTGACTTTGATATGCTAGAAAATATTGTGAGAAAAGGAGAAAATGCTGGTAACCAGCATTTTCTCCATTTCCCACAATGTTTTTAAAAGGCCTCTTTCTTTGGGTTGTTAAAAGTAGGGACTGTGTGGTATAGGGATAAGGATTTGTTTGTACAGGTGTTTAATGTTGCTTTCAACTTTTACATGTATAGTCTTGCCATATCATATAAAAGCCCACCTTTTTTTTTTAATCAGTTTATATATTTTACATGTCCTTGTTTCTTAATTTTATATAGCGTCACATGTTTACAATCATAATTTAACCCTTTACCACACAATCCCGACATTCAACGACCCTAAGAAAGAAGCCTCTGGTAAAAATTGTGGGAAAAGGAGAAAACACTGGTAACCAGCATTTTCTCCTTTTCCCACAGTGTTTTCTTCCCTTCTCAAAGGAAATTTCAAATTTTTAGTCACTTTTCTTATGTCGTCTGCAAATGCTTTCGATTTGGACCAGTCTAAAATTTAGTTGTTTGGTAAAGAGTAAAATACACATACTACCTGTGACAAATACTTGTAATTGGAAATGTAAAGGTGCATGGGCCTGTTGCTGTGTTTTCTATGCATTTAATTTTCTACACTAAATGTGCATAATTTGCAAGGGAGGATCTGAATCATGTCGGACCTTGATATTGAAAATTTACCACTATACCAGGATAATGCCCCTCTGCATGTGGTGGCTATCACAACCCAGGAGCTTGGGTTGTTGGGATTAGACACCATTGAACATCCTTCCTACTGCCCAAATATATGGTGCTGATGGATTTTAAAGTATTTCCTGCTGAAAATCTGCACTGGTGTGCCCCAGTCTTTTTAATCTAGGAACAACTACAGCTGTCACTGAATGTGACTTAATACCTGCTCCAGCATTTTGACAGAAAAAAGTGTCAAGTTCAAGGGGAGATAATTCCTCAACCAGGAGGAGCTGACACTTGAAAATCGTGTCTTGCAAATCTTCAATATACGATCAACATTTGTGCCAAGTTTCAATACAATTAAAGGAAAACTGTAGGAGTTTGTGATACAAAATTACTAGTATTTTGTGCACAGACGGTCACACAGACACGAGCAGACAAACGGACAGACAGGCTGATTCCAGTATACCCCCAAAAACATTCATTTTGCAGGGATATAACAAGGTACACATACATCTACACAGTTTGGTTTCATGTTATATGTCGTAAGTCTTAGTACGATATCCACATTTTCTATTAGACTTGGTTTATCAGTATCCACATCTCTACTAGTTTATTAACCCATTCCCACACAATCCCCACTTTTGAAGCCCCTGAGAAAGAAGCCCATTGTCTGCAAGTGTCATATTCTTCGAAGATTCAACTGTCTTACATGACGCATCACTACTAGCCCCGAAAGCGGGCTGACTGTAATATTACGCTCTATAAAGTAGCAATGTTGAAAATAGCTTTTACGTATCAATACATTTGAGGAGAAATGAGACCTGCTTTAGCAACAGATTTCTCTTAACTGGTGATCATAGTTGTGTGAATTGCACGAGGTAGCGTTTTATTGGGTAATCCTTTTTTATGTTTTAAATTCAAAGTAACGGTTGTCGCGTAGTAAAGTGGTTCGGTTCTGTACCCAGGATGCCCATATCAGATAGATGAGTATTTATAGAATGCCATCTAGCAGGAGATAATGGAAAGAAGCCTTTAGAAAACATTGTGGGAAAAGGAGAAAATGCTGGTAACCAGCATTTTCTCCTTTTTCCCACAACTTTTTCTACCCTTCCCAAAACAAATTTCAATTTTTGAGTCACATTTATTTTATCATCTGCAAATACTTTTAATTTGGACAAGTCCAAATTTTCTTGTGTGGTAAAGAGTTAATCATGTTATTTTTATTTGAACACTTGCCTGTGATAAGAGTATGAAATTTCTTACAACAGAAGCCTGCACAACCAACAATAGTTAGTATTACTTGTCTAAGATTTGTCCAACAACCTCTCAATGAACAAAAGAATCCATCAACCAGGAAATAAGTAAGGATACACTGATGCTATTGTAGTAACTTCGTCCAACTCTTCGTTTTTTCTTGTATGACTGGAGTTCTCGTCAAACTCTAGACAAAGTATATAAAATAATAAACAATGTATCCATTATTTTCTATGAAATAACATTCTGACATGTAGCACATTTTAACTCTTTTCCATATATCCTCCGTGTTTGGCATACGTCAGGATCAGACTGCAGTAAGTACAGCCCGATCTCCGATCTACTCCACCACGGAGGCACGATACTTGACTGTCCTAAAACATAACTGAATCATCAATCTATACCCTATACTAATACGATCAGACCAGTATATCGCCACCAGTTTTCAATTTAAGAACATTACTAATCAAATAAACATTCTGTGAAACATATAATCACTTGACAAGCATTCCATAGTATGAATTGCCCTGAGGAAGACATCTTTGAAAATATTGTAGAAAGAGGAATAATTTGCTGATATCCAGCCTAAAATTTTGTAGTGTGATTAAGACTTGTCCTCTATTTGTTATACCCTCCATTAATTTTGTAATAAATGTACATGTATATGATGCCAAATACTTAACCCTTTACTCCACAGATACTCATTTCTACGCATTGCTTGTAGGAGCCTTTGGAAAACATTGTTGCAAAAGGTGAAATTGCTCGTGACGAGCAATTTCACCTTTTGCAACAATGTTTTCTAAGCTATCAAAAGGTGTCATATACACATAAGAAACAGCTTCATCCTTGCTGTTATTTAGGGTCAATTAGAGATACCATAGAAATACCTTATGGGGTAAAGGGTTTATCGTATTTATGTCACTATTACTCATGAGATGGTACATGTACCTTTGACTTGAAATCCATACTTTTGGAGGTAGGTTTCGGCTATGGATATCTTCTCATTTTGTTTTTCTAGAAACAACTTCCCATATTCAATGATTTGGTCAATAGTGCATCCAACATTTCTTGATCTGACTAATTCTTCATCCACTTTTTCCTGTATGTAAAAAAAAAAGATTCAATGCTAAAGGCCCATTAAAGGCTAAAATATCAAAGTAGGTGCCATAATGCTTTTAAATTTGAATCATACCATTTAAAAGTATGAGAATATTGTGGAGATGACAGTCTAGCATGTGGTCGGACCATGTTAGTTGCTGGCAGAAAACAGAATTTTAAAATCAGGCAAAATGTAAACAAAAGAAAAAGCTACCTGGCACGTTTTAACCTAGTTTTGAAATTAATTTCTGTGTCGGCAACTAACACTTTTAAAGTGTTTAAAGATGACATCTGCAAATATGGCTCCACTCAACCCTTTACTAACCAATTACAAGTATTAACTCTTTACCACACAATCCCGACTTTTAAAGACCCTGAGGGAGAAGCCTTTTGAAAACATTGTGGGAAAAGGAGAAAATGTTGGTAACCAGCATTTTCTCCTTTTCCCACAATGCTTTCTATCCTTTCCAAATCAATTTTCAATTTTTGATTCACATTATTTTGTCATCTGCAAATGCATTCAATTTGGATAAGCCTAAAATATTGTCTTTTGGTAATGAGTTAATGATGATCCTACAGAAGAGAACTTTTGAAAACACTATGAGAAAAGCAGAAAATGCTGTTAAAAATGTTTTTTCTCCTTTTCCCAAAGTATTTTCCTCAGAGACATGGAAAGTTTCGAGTCAGATTTATCTTGTTGTCTGCAAACGCTTTCAATGTGGACAAGGCTTAACATTTGTTGTTTGCTAAAGAGTTAAACATTGTGGGAAAAGAAGAAAATGTTGGTTACCATTACAAACATTTTTTTCCCCTTTCCCACAATGTTTTTGTAAATTCTAGGGTTAACTAGAGCTGCCACTGAATGTGACTTCATACCTCAACCAGCACTTTGACAGAAACAGGCAATTACCGTACTATTATTTTGTAGAGACAGACATACAGACAGACACACAGTCAGACCGGCTGATTCCAGTATACCTCTGAAAACATTAATTTTCTAGGGTATAATAAAATATGAGATGTTAGAGGGGTTAATTTATATTGAATATCCATATTTTCCTAAGACTTCCTCAAGGCTATCTGAAGCAAATTATTCCTTCTGGGATAATAAATCAACCATTTGCCACACAAGCATGTCGTTTGATGACCATAATATAAGAAGGCGTTTGAAAACATTATGGGAAAAGGAGAAAATGCTGGTAACCAGCATTTTCTCCTTTTCCCACAATGTTTTCAACCCTGTCAAAGACATTATTTTGGCAACATTTCACTTGTCGTCTGCTATTGCTTCAAATTGGTCAAGACTAAAAGTTCGCTGTTTGGAAAAGAGTTTTATTATAATCTCACCACCAGTGGTATCATAACTAGTAATGACAGAGTTTTAATCCGTTACCACACGGTAAAACTTTAGACCTATCCAAATTGAAAGCATTTGCAGATAACAGTTTCAAAGTGGCTCAAATGGTGCAATTATGCTTTGATTGAGTTGACAACTTTGTTGGAAAAAGAAATGTTGGTTAACAGCATTTTCTCCTTTTCCCACAACGTTTTCAATAGGGTTCTTCCTCAGGGCCATTACATGTCGTCATTGTGTGGTTAAGGGTTAACTTAAAATGCTTTCTCTAACTACTTTTTCCCATATTGCTATTATTGCACCATTCTTGATAATTATTACAATAAAAAAAGGGTGAACTAGAAATCCTCTATAAACTGCACCTCTAATGTCCTGACTTCCTTTTTCACCGTTGACATAGATGTTAAGACCTCCGGAGCACAAAACTCTCTGTTCTTTTCCTCAAATTTGGTTTTACACTCTATAACTCCCCTGTCAACAAACTCAGCTAACTTTCTAAGCTGTTGAAAAAAACTGCCCGTAGCGTTATCCATGGTTGATTCCCTGTAGAAAGTAAAAAATTCTGCCTGAACTCTGTAACTGCTTTTTACAACTATAGTGTTTCCTTTGCGGCCAGTATAGATTAAGATCAGGCTGCACAAAGCTTGCAGCCTGATCTTTGATCTATACTGACTAGTTAGCCGAGACACTTTAGACAAAGCAGTCTTAAAATTGTGTTATTTCCTGACAGGAAGTGTCTATTGGATTTATTCAGACAAATGGTGCAATTTCTCTTAAATAGGGTAGAAAATATTGTGAGAACAGGAGAAAATGCTGACTACCAGCTTTTTCTCCTTTTCCCACGATGTTTTCAATGGGCTCCTTCCCTGGGCTCGTCAAAACACAGCATTGTGCAATAAATGGTTAACCCATTACCACACAATCCCAATTTTTGGCAACCCTGAGAAAGACACTTTAAGAAAACATTGCGGGCAAAGGAGAAAATACTGGTTACCACCATTTTCTCCTTTTCCAATGTTTTCTACCCTTCCCAAAACAAATTTCCAGTCACTTTTATTGTGTCATCCGCAAATGCTTTTGATTTGCATAAGCCTAAAATATTGAAGTTGGGTGATGTGTTAAGCAGCAGACTGAAACAAATGTTGGTGGTGCCCTGGGAGAAGGGGGTTTAATACAACTCCTATGATGCATTGCACAACGTCATTTATCACTTTATTATGGATTCATAAAACTAAGTTAGTCTAACAATTGGCAGTAACATGAGGAGAACCTCTCCTTTGACAGAGACAATTTACAACAATGCATTGGAAAACAATGTGACATAGATCCGATCCGGTTTTACAATCCATTCCGGTGATATCCGGGATTTTTACCCATCTGATCTAGATAGTCAATTAAACTATCACCTGCTCAGCAGCAGTCGCCTACTCCGATTGACATGGATGTTATTTCACCTGATTTTTTTTTAATAACAGTTTCTCCTTTTGTCACCGTGAATTGCACAGCAGTTCGCAGCAGATTGACAAAATTCTGAAATGTGAAATAACGCGGGAAATCGGGGCAGCCAATCAGAAAATAGGTATAGGCTAAAACTTCGGATCGGACTAGACTGGTTATCGCCCTGATACTACTACGTGTAATACACGGTATACAACGGTGGCCAGTTCAGGATCGGACTTGATTTCATCATCAGGAATGTTAACTACTTTTCCGTATTCATGTAATTATCAATCTCGGGAAGATTGGAACACTGAACCCCACATAAAGAGCAGTTTTTAATGAAATTTTGAATAAAGTATATACTGGTAGACATAGGCCATTAGGCCTAATTGTATTTGTCGAGCTAAGATGAGAATCCAAGTCATTGTTGGAAAAGGGGCAGTACGTGGCTGCTGAAAATGGTGTGTTTGAAAATACATCTTGAATGTATGAGGATGAAAGGAAGAAAACATCAACTTGAAGTAAGTTATGATATGGCTTGCAATGCGCCAAAAGGGGCTTTCGGACATTTGTGTTAAATGTCCGCTCGGATCAGTCTGCGCAATCGGCGCAAGCCTGGCTGCTAGTACCAAACGGTACTTTATGACTACATTAGATTTTGTTATACAGTAGGCTTGTACAAAATAGAAAATTCGACAAAAACGGAAAATGTCGTTTCGGATTTCCCTGCGCGGACTGCGCAGTCTGAACCGAGACGACACTTAACGAACGCAAATATCCGAATGCACTTGTTCGCTTGTTATAGGCCGTATATGAACACCGTGAACACCATCAGGGGCGTAGCTAACCCAAGTTAGATATACAAATGTGTATCCGAGACGCGTATAATTATCCAAGACGCGAATCGCCGTGAGAGGTGAAGGAGATTTCCCAGGAAGGTGTTGGTTGGGATGGACAATCGATCTTCTTGTTAGATTATTAAAAAGACTTAAGAAAAAAAAAAAAACGTCTGCGACAGATGAATAGCGAAAATGGGTCAAGAGCAAAAGCAGCGAAATAATGACCAAACGACTTTAGACTCTTCCAAATTGAAAACATCTGCAGACGACAATTTTCGAAATTGTGATAGATCTACAAATAAACCAATCTTTTTCTTTTTTTAACCTGGTAAAAACATTGTGGGAAAGGAAAAAATACGCTGGTTACCATACATTTTTTCGAAAGTTTTCTCTAACAGGAAGTTTAAAAGATGGGGGTCTGTGTGGTAAAAGGTTAATTAAATGGACTTTCTCAGTGTCACGAACAGACCAATATATTTTAAGTACAGTTCTTATTTTTTTTGTGAAGGATATTTCAAACACAAACATGCAGACAGTTTAAAGCTAAGGCCAGAGTGCACTTTAGTATAATCTGATGTTAATCCACACTGTCCAGTGAGGACAGTGCGACTATGACCCTTCATTGATCCCACAATCAACTAAAGATTTGTTAGAGTTCGTTAACAAGGCTTAACTCTTTACCACATACCAAAATTTCAAAACTTTAGACCTATCCAATTTGGAAGTACAGTTTAATTGTAGACGATAATGTCATAGTGGCTCAGTTGACGCAATTTTCCTTTGATAGGACAGAAAACTTTGTGGGAAAAGCATAACCAGCATTTTCTCCTTTTCCCACAATGGTTTCTAAAGGCTTCTATCTCAGATTCGTTAAAAGTTGTCATTGTGTGATAAAGGGTCAACCGTTATGTTGCTGAGACTGACTGAGAACCATGAGCTTACGGCTTGGATCAAGATCAGACTGAAAAGAACTTGTAATCTGATCTTAGATCCACACTGTCCGATGGAGGTGGGGGGGGTAGGGGTCCCTAAAAGAATAACTTTTCGATGGCAAAATTTGGCTTTTTACCATCGGTTTGAACGTTTCATTTCAACGACCCAGAAGGTCATGGGTTAACCCTTAGTCTGATTTGTGCGACTCACTGACCATTTGCGGAAAGCGTAGATCAAGATCAGACTGCACAGAACGTGCAGTCTGATCGTGACCGACACTGTCCAATAAGGAGATCGAATTTCTTATCCCCAAAACATACCTTTGAAATAACAATATTTGGTAATTCTTTTTACTATCGAACTGAAAGTTTCATTTCATTTATTTAGAAGGTAATGGGTTAACCCATTACCACACAATCAGTACTTTTGATGCCCCCCTGAGAAAGAGGCTTTTTGAAAACATTGTGGGAAATGGAGAAAATGCTGGTAACCAGCATTTTCTCCTTTTCCCACAATGTTTTCTACCCTTCACGAAACAAATTTTAAATCTTCAGTCAGTTTTAATTTGTCGTCTGCAAATGCTTTCGATTTGGACAGGCTTGAAATATTGTCGTTTGGTAATGAGTTGATTGTGTTGTTATCAGATGAAATAGTGCACGCCCCCTTCTCCACATAGCACAGGCAGGTACAACATATACATACGGACAAATGGACATACACGTATAGGCAGGTAGGGGTATCTTTTTGTAATTAATTTGTGTGTCATTTCACGAAAGATTTTTATAAAATACAACTCTTCCCAGTCTGAAAAAAAGCAGATGTAGAGATGTCAAAACTGATAGGATTTGCAAACGACAGTTAAATTGTGGCTTAGTTTTTTTCAATGGTTGAAAACTTTTTGGAAAAAGAAGAAATTTGCGCGTTACCATCATATTCTCCTTTTACCACAATGTTTTCAACAGCATTCTTCCCCAGGAGCGTTAATGCGCGGGATTGTGTGGTAAAACTTTAATTCTTTACCAAACGACAAACTTTAGACGTGTCCAATTTGAAAGCATTTGCAGACGACAAAATAAACGTGACTCAAAAAATGAAACTTGACTGTAGGCTTCCTTCTCAGGGTCTTGAAAACCAGGGGTTGTTTTGGAAAGGGTTAAGTAGTTTGCGGAGCTCACCGTCTGTACGGCAATGGGTTGAGGCATTTTTGTCCGTTCAGTTTTCAAATATCATTCTTCGCAAAATATGACATGCGCAGACGGTGTTTTTTTTAAGGCAACACAAAGGCCTCGGAAATTTTGTACATTGTAGGGGTTGGAAACTGCTTATTAGTTCCAATTTATATTGATTAGATCTATATCTATGTTAATTAATCTATCTGTATTGATTATGAATTATAATTTCTAATTCCAGTTTCGAATATTAGATGTCTAGTTGGTCAAAAAGTTCCGTTTCGGCCAAACAAATGATAGAGAAAGTAAAATATTTCAGTCATGCTCTGTGAAAAGGGAATTTAACTCATGACCAAACGACAATATTTTGGGTTTGTCCAAATCGAAAGCATTTGCAGACGACAAAATAAAAGTGACAGAAAATTTGAAATTTGTTTTGTGAAGGGTAGAAAAAATTGTGGGAAAAGGAGAAAATGCTGGTTACCAGCATTTTCTCCTTTTCCCACAATGTTTTCTAAAGGCTTCTTTCTCAGGGACGTCAAAAGTAGGGATTGTGTAGTAATGGGTTAATAGATCTACATTTCCAAATAGTATCGACTCAGGTCAGACTGTGCAGTCCGCTCAGGTTGATCTGTACCGAAACTTTTTTATTTTATTTTGGGTCAAATTTTCTGCAGTTCAAGGACCATTCTACCGAATGATTCAGCTCGTATAGCCTATCCAATGAAGTACTTCAAAAATCATAAGATCTCTCTGAGATAGCTTCATATCTAGGTAGGTCTTCGAAGACCGACCTACTGCTTTGACATAAATGAAAGTTCGGAGTTTACTCCAGAGAAGTTGATGTAAAACTACTCATTCTTAAATCTGACAATGATACAAACCTGACTGTTTTACCAAATTATCATCTACCGCTATACAGGCAAATCGGCCGGGAAATTAGTGTTGGGCGTGTTTCTAGAGATAATGGGCACGAATACATTCCTTGAACATAATTATGATATCATATGATGAAATCATTTCTCAAACCATTTGGCATACCTCGGGTGATGGGAGCCATCATATCCCAATCTCCGAGCAGAGTTGTCGTTCGTGACTCTCACCGTACATGCGAATGTGAATGATCCGGAGTGCAAGAGAGTAATCCATGTAGGTACGGAATCGGCCCAGTTGTGAAGTTTGTTCTCGAACAGATTGGTAATGGCTGTAATGAAATCAAGGGAGGTTACCTGGTCGGGTAGCTTAGTGGTTACCGAAGCTGACTTGAGACCTGGATGTCGCAGGTTAGATGCGTGATTGTGGCAAACTTGCAAACTTATTTTTCGCTTCTCACCTCTGATACATGCGAGAAAATTAGTCAGTAGCTTTGGAAAGAAGGCAGTGTCAGTACTGGTGTGAGAAAACCAGGGAAAACATGGGTGCGTCACCACTGTCTGCGCATGAGTATTAAAATTTGTAGAATGCCGTCTAGCGGGAGGAAATGGTGCGCCACTGGCCGCCATGATATCGCCTAATCTGTTTAAAATGACGTTAAACAAAGGAGGTGATGAAAAGATCTAATATTGTGCGACCATTCAACTTTACTAAACCACAAAATCTTAGACTGGTCTAAACTGGCAGCATTTTCAACCTACAAATTGAAAGTGGTCCAAATAACGAAATTTGGTGTCGGGGGATAAAACAAACCATGATAAAAAAGGAGAAAATGCAGGTAACCGATTTTTTTTTTTTTCATTTTCCTGTAATGTTTTCAAGCGCTTTCTTTCCCAAGGTCACTTAAACTCGGACCAAACATGGTAAAGGGTTAATTAAAGCCAGGAAAATTAACTAATTGAATCGGATGACTCATTCAGCCCCGTATCTTTTTAGTGAGTTATATACATGTCAAGCCTGTACCGATATATACCTTAGCCATGCCCTGTAAAAAGGGGGGCTTTAAATGCATCTGCGAAAAGTTTCGACCAAGGTCAGCCTGCGCAGTCCGCGCAGGCTGACCTGGGTCGAAACTTTTCGCCATTGGTCAATTTTCTGTATGTCAAAGGACCAGTCTACCTTATGATTAGATTGGTTGTTTGAAATTGAATATTATGGACCCATTAGTACGTGATGGCTAGCTTTTGTACCATTGATCACGGAGTTGCATTAAGCCCCTTTTGACGGAGCATAGATCGATTATCATATTTTCACCAAAAAAAAATCTTGACTCTTTTCAAATAAAAGCATGGCAAATCTATCATCAGTTTAAACATTTACCAAGCAATCCCAGGTTTTTACGACCTTGAGGAAGAAGCCTTCTGAAAACACTGTGGGAAAAGGAGAAAATGCTGTTAACCAGCATTTTCTCCTTTTGCCACAATCTTTTCTATAGTTAATCAAACAAAAATTGCATCTTTTCTCCTTTTGCCACAGTGTTTTCTACTCTATAAAAACAAAAATTGCATCATTTCTACCCTATCAAAAAAAAAAATGCATCTTTTCTGCTTTTGCCACAGTGTTTTCCACCCTATCAAATAAAAATTGCATCATTTCTACCCTATCAAAAAAAGATTGCATCTTTTCTCCTTCCTGAAACGAATTTACAGCTAAACGAGGGAAAATTCACGTAATGCAGATCGAAGTACTATCCACATGTCTTCTGTCCTATTAAACAAAAATTGCATCATTTGAGCCACATTGAAAGTGTCGTCTGCAAATGCTTTCAATTTGGACAGATCTAGAAATGTTGTCGTCTGGTAGAGGGTTAAGAACCGACTGATTCGTAAGGTATACAAATCCCTTTGCGAGCAGAAAATTTACAAACAGCAAAATGTTTCGGCTAGGTCAGCCTGCGCGTACTGCGCAGGCTGACCTGAGCCGATACTTTTTGCAGATGCATTAAGCCCCCTTTTCACGAAGCACGGCTCATGTCCAATTGAGTACAGGCAAGTAAATCAATTGTGTTGATAAAGGGTAGGAGTTAATCAACGTAAGATAACAATTGATAAGTTGCCCTCTTATGTCCCTCTTTGTATACCGATAACGTCTGTCTCTCTATCTATCAATCTGTTCTGTCTGTCTGTCTGTCTGTCTGTCTGTATCTATCTATCTATCTATCTATCTATCTATCTATCTATCTCTTTTTCTCTCTTCATAGTACAATCGAAAAAGAGCATTACCATTATTTTACCCATTACCACACACACTCTACTTTTGACGACCCGGAGAAAGAATCCTGTAGAATGTTTTCTACCCTTCCAAAATCAAATTTCAGTTTTTGTGTCGCCTTTATTTTGCTTGTCTGCAGATGCTTTAAATTTTGGACTGGTCCAAAATTTTGTTGTTTGGTAAGGAGTAAAATAGCCAAAAATAGCCAAATTAAGTAGTATAGTGCACTGTCGATATTCTCTCACCCAACAACATGCAACAAGCTCATTCAAATGCACTGAATACTATTTCAGCTTTGTCCTACAAAAGCAGAACGCCCCTATACAATTTTGTTTCTTAAGGCACACCCTTTTCCTCCTTACAGTGATTTCATGCGCAGATCCAGATACCTTTGTCAGTGTGTGTGTGTGTGTGTGTGGGGGGGGGGGGTTCCCACCGAAAAAGCACTCGTCTTATTATATGATACTTTGATTTCAATGGATGCAAGCCGTTTACAAGAAAAGTCAACGTTTCCAGTTCTAAACATGAGGAGGTCTCCACATTTAGTACCGTTTTTTTTTTCAAATTTATGACTGTATTTTACATAAATGCTGTGCAATATCAAACCAGTACCACTTCACGAATCTAATAACCACATTTTTGCCAAAATTCCAGGGGGGTCCGGACCCCCGGTTCCCCCCCTTTGGATCTGCTCATGGATTTCATGGTATAATCAAAGGCGTCGGAATCCCATTCTTTCGACCTATAAGGTAGTAGACCCCTAACACTTCTGGTACAACATGGAATAGAATTTCTTCATAATAGATGAATACGGATTTATAAAGATATAAAACTTTTGCACATTTTTAACTAACCAGAAATTCCCGTGGTCGTCTATCTTGAAATTATTTGTTGATACCTCGGTTAGTTTTCAGGAAAGGGATGTAATTATTATCTCCCATTGTAATGAGAATATTGTGGTTTTAGATTTATAAATGATAATTCTAAAGAAGGAAAAAAAGGAAAAAGTGGCTCGGTTAGAGTAGTACAATAATACTATTTTTTACTAATAGCAAATTTGTGGGGTAACATTAATGTGGAAATAGCTGTTTTCTATTACTGGTCCACTTTGAATTATGCATTGATTGGCATTTTGTATCGTGGTAATGAGTCTAAGTATACTGGACTGCAAACGTTTTTGATAGCAGATATATATATCTCGTAAACAGGAGGAATTGCTAACTAGGGATTGGTTAGGATGGTCGGTTGGGAGACACAAACCCTTTACCATACAATCCCGAGATTCAACGACCATCAGGAGGAAGCCTATTGAAAACATTGTGGGAAAAGGAGAAAATGCTGGTAACCAGCATTTTCTCCTTTACCCACAATGTTTTCTACCGTATGAAAACCAGAAATCATTATTCGAGCAACATTTATTTTGTTTTCTGCAAAAACTGCTGATTTGGTTCAGTCAAACACTTGTCGTTTGGTTAAGAGTTATGAGTTTCAATCTTGAAGCTGTCATCATATCTCGTGTTGTAATCTCCATTTCTTCAGTATGGTTGATCATACTATCTTATGGATAAGTCATCATTAGTCGCATGATGAGGATTTAACTTGACTGCGTTTTACACACTGCCTGCATCAGACGATATTTTACGTCTTACAGTAGACGAACTCTCTAGGGGCGTTTATATTCCTTTCGCCTGTTCTGGCACAATGATCTGTAATCTGGAATGCTGTTCTGGAATGTGCGAAAGGAATATTTCAGAGCACAATACACTGTTCCGGAAGTATGTTCTGAATGTAGCATGTTCGGAACATTGTTCTAAACCATGTCGAAATAAAAGTACATTGGCATGATGGCTGTTGCAAGAGCTACGTACTACCATAGCTGTGTTAGTTAAGGAAATTATTAGCTGCAGAGAGAGAGAGAGAGAGAGAGAGAGAGTAAAGACGAGTCTACTGTGCCCCTCTATATGGTATTCATGTCGTAAAAAAAAACAATTGCAAATTTTGCCATGACGAATTGTCCGTCTTTCAGCCATCTTGTATCACCTAGCAACCGTTCAGCAGGTGCGCTGCACCTCGATTGCATTAGAACAGTTAGAGCCTGTTCTGAAGAATACGGCACAGTGTTCCGAAATACTCCATCGACCTAGGCGTATTCCTTTCGCAAATCCGAACACTCCGAACATGTTCTAGGTCAATGGAGTATTTCGGAACACTGTGCCATGTTTCTCAGAACATGTCCTGACTGTCCTAATCCAATCGAGGCGTAGCGCACCTGCTGAACGGTTGCTAGGTGATACAAGATGGGTGAAAGACGGACAACTTTTCATGGTCAAATTTGCAATTGTCTTTCGTACGATATAATTGCCATAAATAGGGGCACTGTAGACTCGGCTTTACTCCCTCTCCACAGCTAATCATATCCTCAACTAACACTCAACTCTCTCTCTCTCTCTCTCTCTCTCTCTCTCTCTCTCTCTCTCTCAGACCGTAGCTCTTGCAACAACTATCATGGCAATGTACTTTCATTTCGATATGGTTTAGAACAATGTTCCGAACATGCTCCATTCAGAACATACTTCCGGAACAGTATACTGTGTTCTGATATATTCCTTTCGCACATTCTAGAACAGCATTCCAGAATACAGAACATTGTACCAGAACAGGTGAAAGAAATACGCCCTCTATCTCTCTCTCCCTCTCATTCGTACCAGAGTTGATAAATCTTTTTCTCTTTTTACAGGATGATATTGCCAGACTAGATCCCAAGCATGACCTCCCAAACAGTTAGTACGAAGAAACACGAGGTGGCCGATCATCAAGGGGCTGTAGGGGCAGTCAAAGTCTCCCCCAGTGTAAATCTCATTATGTCTTTGTGCTTCCGCCCGGCAGTCTGTTCCTCGCCCGCCCCCCCCCCTCTCTCTCTCTCTCCTCTCCCTCTCTCTCTCTCTCTCTCTCTCGTATGCTCTCTCTCTCTCTCTCTCTCACTCTCTCTCTTTCTCTCTCTCTATCTCACTCATTATGATGACAATGATGATAATGGGAGTAAGCAAGAGAGAGAGAGAGAGAGAGAGAGAGAGAGAGAGAGAGAGAGAGAGAGTCATATAATGAGTACATGTTTGTTGTTTTCAGCACCTTGGTAACAGCGCCACCACAGCACCATCATCGAGTTCAGACGTCCATCTACCTGCTATAATAGGAGGAGGGGTTGCTGCACTGATTTTAATTGGCATCATTTTCTTGGGTATCTACATTTGGTACAGGAAAAAATATCCAGTTCGGATGGTGCTGGGTAAGGACTTTCAAAGGTTTTCAAACCCAGCCTATAGCACAAAGAAGATGTCAACTCTCAAACTGGTTGTTGAAGATCCGCTAGCAGCATATGACGTACCCCTTGAGCAGATAAATGAAGGTTTTGATCCTGATGATGGAGACAATAGACCAGCACATTCATCAGAACCTGACGAGCATAATATTGATGTCACCAAGGTATCTGGTAGCACTGACGATACCTCCAATGAACCAGCTAATGGCAAAGAGTTTTCAAACGAAGTGGAGGGTGGTGTGGCACCAGAACGAAAAAAGAGCAAGCAAGCGATTTTGGTTAAGTCTGAAGATTTTGAAGGTTTTGAGGTTATAAATGAGTTTGATAATTCTCCTCAACATGAAGTAGGTCCAGATGTTAATGTTGTCTCTGATGAAAAGTTTGTCGCAGTTCCATTGAAAGGCCTTGATTCGAATGTTGCTTCTGTGGACAAGGCTGGTGAAATTTCTATCCAAGATGAACGTGATTCCATTGATGTCCATCGGGAATCTAAGCAAGAGAATGGTGTTGAAAATAAACAAAAAGACGCAGAAACAGCAGAGAGTATACCTTTTATAGAGACAGAGAATAATCCTGCTGTTGACCGTCAACTAAGTACACAGTGCGGTGACAAAGAATCAATCGACAAGGAAGTAAATGTGGAATTTTCAGCAGAGCAAAGTCCGTCAGATGACCTAAGCGACCGGGATGTTCTAGATGAGAAGGAACCAGGTGAAATGTTCGATAAAAATAGAAACTCTGAAAAGAAAGGTGAATTTGAAAATTCTGATGACACAGATGGCTTATCTGCTTCATTCATTATACTCGAAACAGAGGGTGAGTCACAAACCGATGAGCCAATAGACATTGTAAATGATAGGAATGAGAGCGGCAAACTGGACACTCAATCAGCTTATTTTAACGAACAACTAAATGAATGTCCTAATAGCAGAGGAAGTGCTCGTTTGGCTGATGAATCGAGTTCTGCTGCCGATGAAATAGATGATAACCGATTAATGTTGATGAGTGATGACTCAAAACAGACATTCGAAACCATGTCATTTGACAGTTTAGTTAACGGTGATAAAGGTGAAACCAAAATCCTAGGAAGTGACGATTCTTTAAGAAGAGGAGAACCGGAAAGTGGTGCAAATAAAATTAACTCTAGTATAGACACCAAACTTACTTTGGATATTTGCGAAAACGATGCACCTGACGAGAATTTTGTAAAGACCATGGATGGTAAAAAGAGCCACAGACTGTCTGCAGAAAATATTGTACTAGAAAGACCCCCGCCCACACCAACTGTTGTGTACGATTCAATCATTCTTGAGCCAGATCTGTCTACCTTCGAAGACCGAGTTGGTAGTTTTCCTGATGTTAGAGAACATAGATCGTCAACATTTGACTTGGAGCTGAATTCAACAAAGAGTCCAAGTTCACTGAAACCAAGGCGCTCTTTTGACGAATACAACAGTCTGGCCACTACGCTATCTGATTCCTTCCAGTCGTTGATTTCTAACAAGTTTATGGATCATAAACAATCATCAGCTGCAGAGGATACAATAGATACAAGCCCTGAATCAAGCAGAAACGGTACAGGAGTAAATAATGAACAATCAGTGAATGAATTCGTATTTTCGACTGATTATAACCTGAAGACAGAGGGAGTTATTGACACAACACGTATTGATGCCAAGGCAAGCCCTGAATCAAGTAAAAACGGAACAGAAGTAAATCATGAACGGTCAGTGAATGAATTAGTTTCTTTGATTGATGATGAATTGAGCACAAAGGGTGTTTATGACACAAAGAGTAATGGTGCCATGGCAAATGTGTCAGCCGTAACTTATGAAAGTGCGATAGAAAGTGATGAAGAACAAAAAATAGACGAGACATTTGATTCCTTACAATCCATGTATATTCATAGAAAGACGGATGATAATAATGAGAATGTTTATAGGAATATGAAGGCATTGCATCATGAGCAAGTACTTGGTAATAGAACGGATTTTGCTAATGATGACAAGGAGAATAAACATGACACAGGAAAGAAACTTGATGTTTCATCTGAGGATCCGGCTTTATTTTCATCCGTGGAAGCGGAATACGATTTTCTACAGCCAAATAGTGAAAACGCTACGGATGGTGCGAAATCAGAAAATTATGGAAGGGAACTATTGTTGAACTTCGACTTAACAAACTTTGCCGCAGCCAATACAAGCACGAACGATCAGAACAACTTTGACTTTTCCAACCCATTTGAATCATTGGAAAGCATTGAAGCTATTCCCAATTTTGATAAAAGTAATACAGTTTCCACCGGGTTTTCAGAAACAGGTGATATAAATGCTGATGACAAGGAACTTGAAGAAAAGGACCAAAATCCTCCAGTCTTTTCAAACGCAAATGTGACTGTGAAATCCGAAGGTTCTGACACTGAACCTGAGTCTATGGTTGAGAACTTTAAAGAGAAATTCGACAGTCATCTAGATGTCGATAAAGAAAACCAGTCAGTGAAATTGACAGATTCTGCAACAGAAGTCGAACTTCAGCATGAGGAACTGGACGCGAATTCTGACTTTACCGTGTCAACAGAGTCTTCAAGCTCTAAATCGTGGGAAATAGTGACGGAATCTCCCGCGAATTTAAATGAAAATACCGAAATGAGTGACAGAGGTGCAACTAAACGTAATGAAACGAAACTTCTTAAGATCGATGCTTCCTGTTTCAATTTCGAGGACATTGACGATAAGTCAGAAAGTTCTGATGAAGATAAGGAAAATCTAGAAATCATTTCAGAAGATGAATCTAATGCCTAGTGATCATTCTTTATTCTTGGGGTGCTAAACGCGACTCACTGACCTTTTGCGGACAATGTAGATCAAGATCAGACTGCACAGACCGTGCAGTCTGATCTTTGATCTACATTTTCCGATATGGACATATTTTTTTCATCAAAAAGTACTTTAGCATATTACCAAATGCCAAAGTTTTAGGTTTGTCCAAATCGAAAGCATTTGCAGACAACAAAATAAAAGTGAATGAAAATTTGAAATTTCTTTTGTGAAAGGTAGAAAGCATTGTGGGAGGAGGAGAAAATGCTGGTTACCAGCATTTTCTCCTTTTCCCACAATGTTTTCTAAAGGCTTGTTTCTCAGGGTCGTCAAAAGTAGGGATTGTGTGGTAAAAGGTTAAGATAGCGAAATATTGTTTTAACTTTCGGCTTACAAGTTGCATTCCAGTCATTTAGCAAGATAGCGGTTAAACCCTTATCTTTCTGAATAAATGAAAAGAAAATTTTAAGCCCATATTAAAATCCCAAACTTTGCAATATCAAGTTATTCCTGTTGGGGGGGAAGCACGTCCTTATCGGAAAGTGTGGATCAAAGATCCGACTGCACGTTCTGTGCAGTCTGATCGTGATATACACTGTCCGTGAGAAACGAGATAAACATTTATTCAGGACTCCAGTCTATATCGGCAAAAAAACTATTAGATGGTAGATGGCTGGGCACTTAATGCATTACATTGCAGAACAGAAGAGAAGAGAAACAACTGAAGATGGACTTTTTGGTGAATATGACATGTGCATATTTATACCAGTGTATATATACACTATTATACAGCCATAAGGAACCTTGTCTGCAGTATTGTTGCTTTAAAAATCATTGTGGGAAAATGTACAATGTCCGTTGCAAGTAATTACTCCTTTCCCCTTTCTCCTTTCTATATTTTTTTTCCGCATTATTTTTCCATCGTGTCATATTTTCTGAAAGAGTAATATCGTCGGTTTACTTCAAAAGCCTCGTAACTACAGCTTGGAACAAGCTGTAGTTACGAGGTTTTGGAAGTAAACCGATGATATGTCAAACAGTATCCAAAGCTTTGACTTTCCAAGAGAAAGTCTTATTACTGCCACTGCTTTATATTTGATTAAAAAATACATAATTAACCTTTTCCCTGGTTTTTACGACCTTGAGATAGAAGCCTTTTGAAAACATTGTGGGAAAAGGAGAAAATGCTGGTTACCAGCATTTTCTCCTTTTCTCACAATGTTTCCTACCCTACTGGAAACAAATTTCACTTTTTGGTTTATGTTTATTTTGTTGTCTGCAAATGCTTTCAATTTGGACTAGACTAAAACTTTGTCATGTGGTAGAGATAATGTTTATTTCATGCTTTCCGGTAGGATATCGAGAAATAGCAGTGAAAATATTTTTTCGATCTTACACTGGTATCACCAGTGAAAATACCAATTTTCACGTTCTTGTTGCCTAGGTAAATTGCGATAGGAAATATGACGTCATATACCTTACATTTCTCGCGCTTGACGTAACGTTGCTATGTGGGAGGGGTACGCCACGGGGAATAAGGGAAAAGAACTGTACTGAATTTTAATAAAGCTCCTCCTCGAAGGGTTAAAAGCATGAAATAAATAGAATAAAAACGTAATTTAGGACGCACATTATAGAAAGAGACATAGAGGATATTTGTTTTTTCGGTGAAAGATCGAAATTTATTTCATCTCGTGAACACCATCAGTGGCTGCGCCACTCGTGAAAATATTACCGATGGTGTCCACTCGATGAAATAAATTTCTATCTTTCACCGAAAAAAGCAAATATCCTCTATGTCTCTTTCTATAACGTGCGTCCTAAATTACGTTTTCCTCCGATACGGAAATTTTGGAATTACCTGGTGAACTTTGCAGTGTTCTATTAAATCTTTACCAAACGACAAAACTTTGGGATCGACCAAATTAAAAGCATTTGCAGACGACGAAATTAATATAGTTCATGAAATGATGATTTCTGTGTTTGATAAAATCTCTCTCTCACGAAATTAATGTATATAGTTCATGAAATGCTTCTCTCTTTCTCGGGGAGGGTCTGGGACCATTTCAAAAAGAGGAAAGGAGCACACACATATTTGGGGATAACAGGCATGCTTTCAATTCCAGCATTTATATTCACAATTTACAAAACTACCTTACGGGTTGTTCCTTTTGAAAAGTAGACAGAGGTTCCTGATATGTCAGCAGTATTTTGAATATAATAAATTTCTCACTTCACCTAAGGCTGTCTTTATTCGCTGTAGTAAAGTGACTGAATCGAATTACAATTTCGGTAGATTTACAAAGGTTTGTCTGTCTCTGAAACCAAATAAACACATAAACACCGTTTTAATAATTAAATATAAAAGTAATCTACCCCCTCAACTATTTATAGAATCAAAACGTTCAGCCCTGGAAATCTGCATGAAAGTATGTTGTTGTTCATTTGGTATGTTGATAGCCCGGGGGTCCTAACAGTTTAAACTATCAATACAAAGGAATGGACGTTATTGCACGGCGACATCAGTCGCAGAGCATATATTGATGGTTTTTCTCCCTTTCCATGGATTAACTCCGCACAGATATCTCCCTTCGATTTTTGCGGCGTTAGTTATGAAATATTTTCATTACCCGGATGATATTTGACAAAAACATAGAATTTGCCGATTCTTTGTATATCTGATATTGTCTACATATGCCATAATACTTTAGTCATGCCTCATAATTATTGTAGTATTCAGTAAATAAAGAATATGTTTATGAGGAATCCCTTCAGGTAAAAGTTTAAGGGCATTTTGCACATGCGCAGATGGCATCCGGATAAAACGTCCCACAGTCAAAACATCCCACTTTTGGTTAAAACGTAGGTCTATTTCCATTGCAAATTGGTTAAATCCAGGGTTCGAAGTAAACACTAGCAAACTCGCAAAATGCGTGACGAGCAATTTCACCTTTTGCCACAATGTTTTCTACACTATCAAAAGGTGTCATATACAAATAAGAAACAGCTTCATCCTTGCTGTTATTTAGGGTTAATTAGAGATACCATAGAAATGCCTTATGGGGTAAAGGGCTGAGTGCAACTCAAGGACCTTTTACAGACAGTGTTGATCAAGATCAGATTGCACAGAACATATAGTCTGATCTTTGATCTACACTGTCCAATAAGGGGATGTCTAATCCTGAAAAAAATACCTTTGAAATAGCCAAATTTTGGTTTTTAGCTCCACTGGCCGAAGGCCAGGGAGCTATTGTCATGGCAATGTGTCCGTCGTGCGTCCATCTGTCTGTCCGTTCGTTCGTCCGTGCGTGCGTCCGTAAACCTTTTCTTTCAAAAACTTCCTCTCAGAAACTACTGACTGGATTTTTACCAAATTTTACTATATGTTCTTTAGGTGGTCCTGTTTCAAATTTTTTCAAATAATTGTGTTCCATGAAGAATTCTGGTTGCCATGGCAACCAAAGTAAAAACCTTTAAAAATCTTCTCCTCCCCAACCGCGCATTATTATTTTGCAGGAATGTTCCTTAGGTAGAGGTTTATAGAATTCCTTTAAAAAAAAATGATCCGTCAAAAAACATGGCTTTTATGGGAGACTCATTTTCCTTTTATGGTATAAAGTAAGATCTTTGAAAAATTTCTTCTCTCAAACTATTCATTGGATTTCATTGTTGTTTTCACTGTGGGAAAAGGTGAAATTGCTCATAATCAACCAAAGACGAGAAGTCTTTGGAAAACACTGTTGGAAAAGGAGAAAATGCTGGTAATCAGCATTTTCTCCTTTTCCCTCAGTGTTTTCTACTCTATCAAAGAGAGAAATCATCATTTCATCAATGTTTAATTTGTCGTTTGCAAATGCTTTCAATTTGGTCACATCCCAAATTTTGTTGTTTGGTAAAGGGTTAAAGAGGGTTGCTTTACACATAATCCATAGTCCTTTTCATATAAAACAATAGAACCTCTGCACTTTTATTATTCTGATAAAGGTTTGTTGACCTACTGGTGACTAAGTGCAAAGTGAACAGAAGGGGTGTTAATCCTGGTGACCTATATAGTTTTCTATATTTAGATGTTTCCCCACCCAAAATGGTTTGTGACAAGACCCTCTTTAACTATAACCAGATGACAAAATTTTGTAACTGCTCATAGTTGAAAGATGTTGCAGACAATATAATATAGCTTCAGATTAGTAAAACTTTTATCAAAAAGGGTAGAAATTATTGTGGAAAACTAAGAACATGCTGGTTACCATTATTTTCTTCTTTTCTCTTCAGTTGGTAGCTAAAATGCAGGATTGAATGGTAATTGTTAAAAAGTTCTCTTCACTGTTACAGAAAAATTAGGCCTGTGGAGCGATACAGGCGCTCAAGCGCCTCTAGTTGCTATCAGTTTAAAGGTTTTATCTCAGTTACATGGTAGGATAAGGGTTAAATTCTTAACCAACAAATCTACCAAACTATAAATTTAAAGTTTTGTAGTCTTTGGTTTTAAATAGCATCTGCAGATGGGATCTACTGTTAGATTAAAAGTTTCTCAAAAGAAGGACTTTGCAAAGGATATGAAATCGTTGTGGCAGAAGGAAAATTGCTTGTAACCAGCAGTTTTCCTCAAGATTCCAAACATGTTTTCCAAAAGCCTAAGTAGTGTCCCTAAATATCCGGACTGTCACGTGAAGGGTTAAATTGCATGAGAATTATTCGATAAAAAATGTATAAGAAATATAATCATATACAAGCATACCATTGATTTAAAGCTATGGCGTAATCTACATAATTATGTGTAAATATGATTTTCCTTGATTCACATATGACGAAAAAAAAAAAATGGATGAATAGTCACTTTTCTCGATTAGATACAGTTTATTTACGATATCGAATTACATCCTTTAGCAATCGACCCAATAAATGAAGCCTATAGACCCGTAATGCAAAACTATCGCAGTTGGGATTTAAAAAAAAAAAATGTGGTCTAAGGGAGAAAACTCATACTGCCTAAGAGTAAGAGAAAACCAAGAGTAATCTCCCTTATAATGATCTGCCCCCCCCCCTTTCTCCTAGACGCTTGATGGATCAAAGTACTTAACACAACACTGGGGGAAAGGTGACATGCATGTATCGGTTTTAATCTGTTTTTGGAAGGCGAGATTTTCATTCTCGCCTTCATATGTCAACGCTCGGCAGCTTGCTGAAAATGCCTCTGAACAGCGTTATCAAAACGCCTTTAAAATAGTTCGATACTTCTCGAGTACATTAGAACAAAATAATGTCGAGACCATTGTAAATTTAATCAGAATAGCAAGAAAAAACTTCAAGTTTCTAGAAGGAAGGAAATCGAATTCGTAAAAAGCATCGTTTTTGACAAATGCAAAATACTTTGGATCAGTTCATTGATATAATCACGTTGCTACAGCAACAAATAAACCATAACTAGTATAAGCCAATCGAAAGCTACTAACATGACGTCATTCGGACCTAGTTCCACTTCACAACCCATAAACAACTAACCAGTGGGATCGTACATGTAAATGTACTATCCCAGAACTAACCAATCGGATAGCTTCTTTGAATGACGTACCGCTGATAGACCCCATTTCCTCTGTTGGCAACCTTATTCTGTCTTTGTGAGAAGTAAAATTTCAATGAATTAAATTCCTTTGAATCATCAAGAGTTTAAACAAGATTTTGTCTTTCAAAGAAATATTTTTCTTTTATCAAAGTTGTGCTTGACTTTATGATTAATGACTAGGTTATTGTTACGCATCGGCGTGGCCGAGTTTTGATTCCGGAGACCCGTGAAAAGAAAAGGGTAAATCAGTTGAAATCACAATAGATGTGTCATTTCGAAGTAGTTTTGGTCAGTATAATGTACCGATGTATAGCCTGGGTTACAAGCTGATCACCTCTTTCCTCTTATACGAGTATGATCGGATTTTACTACGTCAAAAATGACAATAACATGATCTGTATCCGTTTTAACATGAATTTTAACTTCTTCTTTTGGTCGTCACGTTGCTTAACGTTCAGCAATTATTCATAAATATTTAACCCTTTACCGCTCACTTGAAACGACTCTGAAAATCAAGCTTTTAAAAACATCGAGAGGAGAGGGGAAATTACAATCGGAAACCGGCATTTTTTTTTTTTTTTTTCATTTTACCACAATGTTTCTACCCTATCAAGAACAAATAATTTGGGCCACCCTGAATTTGTCATCTGTATGAATCAGTGCTTTCTATTTCAACTTAGTCTGAAATTTCTTTGTCAGGTAAAGAATAAACGCTTATCGCAATGAATTGTTATAATAATCACTTACCTCCGTCATTGTTAGAACTGAAATCTTTACCTTATATATTCCCATTTATTTTCCTTAAAGGAAAAAATGTCAATTAGCACCGTATTCTCAATTTCAGACCAAAAGTTCTCAAGCCTTCTTCCTAGACCTTTAAACTCATTATTGGGGTAATAGAGGGTTACATCTAAGTTTCTATACAACGTAAACGGGTAACAGCAAATTAAAACTCTTTGCTATCACATAAAACTTTTCCTTCAAATGAAATGGAAAGGAGTTTCAGGAAAGTCCATTCGTTTTAATTTTTTTCAACATACTTTCACAAGCCTTCTTCAAGTTTGTTAAACCTCAGGATGGTAAACTGGTCTTCATTGCACAGGAACATTGCACAACTCTGTAGACTTTGATGTATCAGGAGAGGCGATTTAAGTACAGGAAAATGTATTGCAATATGTTATGCCTATATTCTAAATTCGCCTTCCAACAGTACTTTCAGTACTTTGATTAATGAAGATTTCAATTAATCTTAACAAGAGAGTTTCATTGACTTTGATTTCGATACAATAACGCTAGAAACTAATTTTTAAGAAAGAACATTTCCTGCTTTATTTCTTGAAATTCGAATGGAATCATCGAGAAAGTTTTGAATCCTGGAAAATCGCCATTTGCAAAGTTATGAGATTTGCGGACGGCATTCAGTATCATACTCCATAGAATGTACGATCTGATTCTCTGTTTACATAGTCCGCTTGTTTTGTTGAACCTATGTAGTGTTAAAGGTGGCCCTTCAGATTTTGGGACTAAAATTTTACAAAAATGCAAAAAAAAATCATCTTTGTACTCCAAAACCCTTTTAATTTTCATTCATAAAACCCCAGTACTCGAAAACCATCCGACAACACGAGAAACTAGAGATTTACTACGGCCCAGGTTGACACCAACGGGAGACACGTTCTATTTTTAGAAGATCAATTCTCACATTTACATACCGGAATACACAGACGAAGTTTCAAACATAGCGTCCCAAGAAGACATTATGAAAATAATTATTACATGTTTGTTATGTTATGGAATTTAAGCGTTATGAGTCACGTGCAAGTCACTTGACATTTCCACAACGTTGTATTGATTTTTGGCGCCAAATCTAAAAATACTTTAAGAGGCTACGTAGCCTTTTAAGGGAATACCATCAATTTTTTTTTGTAATTTTATGAATCTTAATTATTTATGATTTGTATTACTTTTTCATAAGAATTTCAGTGATATATTTATCTTTTAATTTGGTGAAATGTAAAAATTCTAAATACCCACCTTTAAAATCTCTACAAGATACATTTAATGGACTGTAGAGTCTATATATTTAAACCGTCGAAAGAGGTCCACATGTAGGCGCGAAAAAACT
Source organism: Tridacna crocea (assembly GCA_943736015.1). Lineage (NCBI taxonomy): Eukaryota > Metazoa > Mollusca > Bivalvia > Cardiida > Cardiidae > Tridacna > Tridacna crocea. The sequence goes on along the minus strand of OX031060.1, from coordinate 58,331,297 downwards.
TCAAACCGCCATAAACAATAATAGTTGTCTTTGCAACTAGTGTAGATTAAAATCAGACAGCACAGAACGTTCAGTGTGGTCTTGATCTACACTGTCCGCTTTGCTTAGACATTCTTAAAATTCATAAGAGCAACTTTGATAATGTAACTGTTTGGGACAAGATTCTAGACTGAACATTTCTGTTGGGTTTATTTGACGCCCAAGATAGTTGTCAGTATAGGGGACAGCTTTAGGGCTCAATTTTGAATCTACCTCATATATTTCTACAAACTAGAAGTTTTGTTTTGAACTAGTTTATAAGATAACGTTTCAATATTGAGCGGTATCTGTCGACATTGTCCGTAAATGAAAACATATTTTTGTTGGTAAGAGTGCGTTTATTTATCATTGTGATATCACATACTCTCTAATTTGATTTATTAATATTTGTTACCTCAGAGATATGTTACCAAATGATGCATTGTTATTCTAGTGAAATCTTACCTTAATTCCAAATTCAAATATTGGCGTTATAAATTGTCATGAAATAAAAGGAAAACTACTTACCGCCTGTTTTGACAAATAATATGTCTTACTGAATTATTTTCTGTCGGGTGGCATGTCGATTTTAGAATAATTGAAATTAACAATTTTACCATACGAACTGATTCAAAGTCGTTACAGCTACATGAAAAATTATCGCTTGACAAACCGATCGTCCCTACAGACGTTACCGTGTTTATTCGTCCTCGGTTTTACGTTTGCTCTTTGCTGGCATTTTTTGTAAGGTGCACAGGCATATAAGGACCACAGGCATATGAGGAGGAGGTTCCATGTCCCGCCTACTGCTTCTACCATTCAGGTACTGTAGCCGCAGTCATTTAGCACTACCGGAAAAAGCCAAAGCGAGGCTTTGGGTGGAGCCTGTCTCTTGTAGACCTATCTTCAAAGGTAACGACGTGAAGCAGCCAGAAATAAGCACGTTCCTCTTCAATAAGGGAAGCAACTCTGACATTACCAATAACAAAATTTTGTACAAGTTGTCTCCCATTGACCATTGGTAGTTCATCATTCTATCGCAATGGCCTTAAATTGTGAAAGAAAATCAGTTTAGAACAAAACACCAAGCACAAGCGCAGGTAAAATGGAATAAATAAGCGAAGGAAGGGAACAAGAAAGTAAATAAAACAATGGACAAAAAAAAATGTTTTAAAAAATATCAGTTGAAACGACATGAAGGAACCGGAAATAAGCAAACACAAGGAGACGAGATAGTTTTCCTTGATTTCTTGTGATTTGACGGGTGCTACTTGTTGTTAGTCGTACATTTCATAATCTAACACAAAAAATCGTGCGTATTTTCACATATAAACCGTAAAACAATCCACAAAATACTGGAATCATTGATGAGTTTTATTTTCACAGTGTCCGGGTTATACATATATTCGGATAAAAGTTTGGCTTTGTAGAAGAAGCGTAAAAGTTCTGTTCTTAAACCACTTAATTTAAGTTTTGAAAAATAAGTAACACAAAAAATGTAGGAAAAGTTTGGTAAACATTTAACTATTTAGAAGATGACAAACTTTAGGCCTGCATCAAATTGGAAGCAATTTAGCAGACGACAAATCTAAAAGTTGGTCAAAAGATGACTGCTGTCCTTGATAAGATAGGAAAAATGAAATGATAGGAAAAACCAGAAAATGCTGGATAATAGTATTTCATCCTTTTTCTATAGTGGTTTCAAAAGAACATAGAGTTCTCAAGAATATATTTTGAAGCTGGGGACTGTGTACCTTCAGTCCGACTCTGAAGGCTTGCTCCAATGCTATTGTTGTTATTTAGTCTCTGCTGTGGAGACCAAATAACAAAAATAGCATTGGAGCAAGCATGCAACCACTAGGCTTTGTATATACTTGTAGACTGAAGGATTTCCCAGGTGTCATTTTGTAATTGGGTCTCGGAGAAGAGAAACATTTAAAAAATGGCATCGAAGCTCCCCTTTGGATCGAATGTAGGCTTTGAACATAGATCCTTTTCTTATTGACCAACAAATCTAAAGTCAGTTCTATAACATGATATCAAACCATTCTGTCAGACTGAAGAAAACATTTTGTATGTTTTGTTTTGGCCACAGGGTTCTGAAGCATTGTCAGCCCATGGATACATGTAGATGATTTCCTTATATGTAAAATACAATGTGGTTGGAATGATGAAATTTGCCATAAAAAGGGTAGAAAAACCTTTTTGGAAAAGGAGAAAATGCCATTTATTATGGTGGTTTGAAAACAATGAATGTCTTCAAAAACGATGGTTTGTTGCATACAAGATACTTAACCCATTACCACAAAATCCCTATTTTTGACGACCCAGAGAAAGAAGCCTTTAGAAAACATTGTGGGAAAAGGAGAAAATGCTGATAATCATTACCAGCATTTTCTCTTTTTCCCACAATGTTTTCTACCCCTCACAAAACAAATTTCAAATTTTAAGTCACTTTTATCTTGTCGTCTTCAAATGCTTTCGATTTGGACTAGCCTAATACATTGTTGCATAGTAATAAGTTAAATAGAAACATTGAAATTCTTTTATGGCTCAAAATGAAGTAAAATAATGAAAGGTAACCTGGCAAGCAATTTTACCTTTTTATCATCACCATTGTTTTGTTTTGTTGAAAAGCAGTATATCTATTGGGTTATTGGGTGATGCTCAGTGCTCATAAATAATGGTTTCATAAATGTTCAAGAAAATATGGCGGCAAGGGCCTGCCAATAAGCATGTGAATATTTTTTACAAATTGCAAATTAAAATCTATTTATTCTGAGTATGTACAAAGAAGAAGGTCAAATGCCAGTGCATTCAGCTACCTTCGAAAAAACCCTCTACCTCATGGGTGTTTTTTTTACTGATACAGTGTGTGAAAGGTTTGAAAATTTCTTTTTTCTTTTCAGATTTTCAGTACAGAATTGCTTGGGGAATTAATGGTTGTCCAGTAATTTTTGCAGCACTTAAACTTCACAATCGTTCAATAAGAAACATGTGGAACACTGAAGAAACAGAATTCAGACGTCTACCATGTTATAGAACCATTGTGAAGTCATTTATAAAAAAAACAGAACCAGCTAGTGGTATGTCCCTCTCATAAGAAGATAACTACCATGTGTTGAAATTCAGTATTTTGATTCTGTAACAAAAGAACAAAATGCCTAACCCTTTACTAAACAATCCCTGGTTTGTACGACCCTGAGATAGAAGCCTTTTGAACACATTATGGGAAAAGGACTACAAAATTGTCCAGGTTAACCCTTTCACACAAAATGCTGACTTGTGATCTCCTGGAAAAGAAGCCTTTGGAAGATGTGGGAAAAGGAGAAAATGCTGGTAACTACATATTTTCTCCTTTTCCCACCCTGTCAAAGAAAATTTGCACAATTGTAACCACTTTGAAATTGTCGTCTGCAAATGCTTTCAGTTTGGACAAAGGCTAAAATTTTTTTGTCTGGTAAAGGGTTAAAAGGTTTTGCATTCTGTAAATTACATATAGCTTAAGTTATGAGATTCATGATTTAAAAAAGCAGAAAACACTGATGGAAAAGGAGGAAATGCTGGTATCTAAGGTTTTTCTGCTTTTCATCGTTCAATATTTTCAAATCTCAAAACCTGAAGCTAAATTCAAACTGTCCTCTTCAACTGCTTTAACCCTATACCAAGCCATCCTGACTTTTAACAATTCTGATAAAGAAGGCTTCTGAAAATGTTGTGGGAAAAGAAGAAAATGCTGGTAACCAGCATGTTCTCTTTTTCCCACAGTGTTTCCTACCCTGCTGAAAACAAATTTCAATTTTTGAGTTTTGTTTATTTTGTTATCTGCAAATGCTTTCAGTTTGGACAAGTCTAGAATTTTGTTGTTTGGTGAAGAATTGAATTATGGATGACTGACACGGATTAATTCTTTACCACACAATCCTGACTTTTGACGACCCGGAGAAAGAAAACTTTTAAAAATGTTTTGGGAAAAGGACAAAATGGCGGTAACCAGCATTTTCTCCTTTTCCCACAATGTTTTCTACCCTTTCCAAATGAAATTTCAGTTTTTGAGTCATGCTTATTATGTCGTCTGCAAATGCTTTCAAGTTGGACTAGTCCAAAATTTTGTCATCTGGTAAAGAGTTAAGATATATTGCAATTTAACAATTTGTGGGTAAAGGAATATTTGAGTAGGGAAAAGGCAAATAATGACTGAAAGGAAAACAGGAAAAGTATTAGAGTAGGTATTCACTGAGGTTAATACCGGTAGTCTCTTTTAGCTCTTTACAATGAAAAAAATAAATAAAGGATGGTCAAAACTGAAAGCATTTGCAGAAGACGAATCACATGGTGCACAGAGTAGAAAAGTTTTCTTTGAAAGGATAGAAAACATTGTGGGGAAATGAGAGAATACTGCCTTTTAGACCAGTACATATTGAAATCATTTGCAGACAACAAATTAAATGTCAACCAGATGTTGAGATATGTCTTGGAATGGATAGAAAAGATTGTGAGAAAAGCAGAAAATGCTAATTACCAGCGTTTCTCTCCCTTTTCCTCATTATTTTCTAAAGCCTTCATCCTCAGGGTTAATAAAACAGGATTATGTGGTAAAAGTTTAATACCTGCTGGTACAATTGATTGTTTTGATTGTTTGGTGACTAGAGCCACTTTCAGTATTATTTCAGTTATGTCACAGAGGCCAGGTCACCTATTCATGCTTTCCTGGAGTCTCTTTTATCAGTATTCCAAACAGTTTTCTTTTCCAAACCACTGGCTGCTTCCCCACATAACCATTGCCAGGACAATTGCCAGTGTTGGGAGAATGATGATTCCTGTGGCAATGACTATCAGCAATCCCCTAAAAGAAATTGGTCGAGCCAGGGATCAAGCCCACAACCTTTTGTTCCCAAGTCCTGTGTGCTACCGAATGAGCTACCAGGGCTTGGCTTCCCTTAGGTATAAAGCTTTTGAAAAGATTTTGGGAAAAGAGGAAAATGTAGATGAGCTACATGTTGTTTTTCCCCAAGTTTTTTTTTTTTAACAACTCAAAACAGTAACCATCCCTTGACCTATATTTGTCAGTTGCAAATGCTTTCAGTATTGTTTATTAAAGTATTAGCTTCAGGTACAGGAAATAGTGAGCATGTAAACACTGATTCAAATTTTTTAAACTTTACCAAACTACATAATTTAAGACTTGTCCAAAATGAAAGCTTTTCCAGACAAGAAAATAAATGTAACTCAAAAATTGAAATTTGTTTTCAGCAGGGTAGCAAACATTGTGGGAAAAGGAGAAAATACTGGTTATCAGCATTTTCTCCTTTTCTTATAACATTTTAAAACTGCTTCTTTCACAGGATTGTTAAAAGTTGGGATTTTGTGGTAAAGGTTTAAACAGGAATATGAATTAACTAACTTCACTTTGTTTTAATGATAATTCTTAGCCCTTTACTGTACAATCCCTGGTTTTTATGACCCTAAAGGAGAAGCCTTTTGAAAACATTGTGGGAAAAGGAGAAAATGCTAATAACCAGCATTTTCTCCTTTTCCCACAATGTTTTCTACCCTGCTAGAAACAAATTTCAAATTTCCAGTTACAGTTATAGTGTCGTCTGCAAGTGCTTTCAATTTGGACCAGTCTAAAATTCTGTTGTTGGTAAAGAGTAATTACACCCAGAGAATTGAATATTTTTGTAAAATACATGTATATATACATGTTTATGCACAGAACTGTATTGTTAAATAAATAAGGTTCGTTTTATTAATTTCTATCTTTTTATCTTGTCATTCCTTTTACCCTATTCCACACAATCTTGAGTTTTAACAACCCCTAGTAGAGAAGGCTTTTGAAAACACTGTAGGCTTTCTAAAACATTGTAGGAAAAGAAAAAAATTTTGGTAACCAGACAGGATGCCTTTGAAGAAAAAGAAGGCTTTTTAACCCTTTACCACTCAATAACAACTTTTAACACCCCTTGAGCAAGAAGCCTTTTGAAAGCACTGTGGGAAAAGGAGAAAATGCTGGTAACCAGCGTTTTCTCTTTTTCCCACAGTGTTTTCTACCCTATCAGGATCAAATTTTATTATTTGAGTCGCATTTAAATTGTTGTCTGCAAATACTTTCAAGTTGGGCAAGGTCAAAACTTTGCCATCTGGGAAAGAGTTGAAATATTGGATGTTTTTGAAAACATTGTGGGGAAAAGAAGAAAATGCTGGTGACCAAAAGAGAAGTCTTTCAGATAAAGAGATGGCTTTTGAAAACATTGTTGCAAAAGAAGAAAATGCTTGTGACCAGAAAAGGAGAATTCTTCTTCTGAGAAATCAACAGCTTTTGAAAACATTGTGGGAAAAGATGAAAATGCTCTGTAGCTTAGCTGGTAACAACATTTGAGCAAGCATGTTGCTGGTACAAAATTCCAGCTTGCCAATTTCTCTCAGAGAATTTATGATAGTCATTGCAACAAGATATATTCCTATCTTGCTTCTGAATAACCCTAGATGGTTATGTGGGAAAGCAGCCAATGACTTAGGAACACCATAGTGAGAAGTGCTGGAAAAGAAATGCTGGGAGAGCATGTATAGGTGAAGTGGTTGCAGCTGTGATATCATTGAAAATATTTGAATGGTAGTAACTCTTAGGCTGTTAAGTACAACTCAATGACCTTTTGCAGACAATGTTGATCAAGATCAGACTGCACAGAACAAATAGTCTGATCTTTGATCTACACTGTCCTATAAGGGGGATGTCTGATCCTGAAAAAAATACCTTTGAAATAGCCAAATTTTGGTTTTACTATCAGTTTGAATTTTTCATCTCAGTTACTTAGTAGGATAAGGGTTGAATTTTAAACAAACAAATCGCCTAGACTATAAAAGTTCTGTACTATTTAGTATTAATAACATTTACAGATAGTGTTTGATCAAAAGTTTGTCAAAAGAAGGACTTTGTGAAGGATATGAAATTAATGTGACAAAAGGAAAATAGCATGCAACCAGAAGTTTTCCTCAAGATTCTCATTATGTTTTCCAAAAGCCTAAACAGTGTCCCTAAGTATCGGGACTGCCTTGTAAAGGGTTAAATTGCATGATAATTATTTGATTTAAATGTATAAGAAGGAGTCATATACAAGCATACTGTTTGACAAAATTTTTCATTGATTTTAATAAGCCACTGTGTAGTCTACATAATTATGTGCAGATATGATTTTCCTTGATTCATATATAACGAAAAAAATATATAAATAGCCTTTTTGCTCAATTAGATACAGTTTAATTACAATATCGAATTATATCTTTTATCAATCAACCCAATAAGTGATGCCCATAGACTCGTACTGCAGAACTATCGCAGCTGGGATTTTTTAAAAAAATATATAGTCTAGGGGAGAAAAGTCGTATTTTCTAAGAGTAAGAGTAAAGCAAGAGTAGTCTCCCTTACAACGAGCCCGCCCTTCATCATTTCTCCTAGACGCTTGACGGATCAAAGTACTAAATACAACACTAGGAAAAGGGTGACGTACATGTAACGTTTTTAATCTGTTTTTGATGAAGATTTCAATTAATTTTAACAAAAGAGTGTCATTGATTTTGATTTTAATATAAAACACTAGAATCTAAGTTTTAAATAAGATTATTTCCTGCTTTTTCTACTTGAAAGTCGATTGGGATCACCGAGAAGGGTTTTAATCTTTGAAAATCGCCATTTGCAAAGGTATGAGGTTTGCGGACGGCATAGTTTAAAATGACGCTTCACAGAATGTACGATCCGATTCCGAGTCTACACAGTTAACTTGTTTCGTGAACCTTTCAGTACAAAATCAATAAATTCAAATTCCAGCGGACGACTCTAAACACATTCTATTGAAACTCACAAAGATTTTGCTTGTATAGGTTTGACTACACCAGCGGATGACATAGATCATTGATCAGACTGCACGTTCTGTGCAGTCTGATCTTGATTTATGCCGTCCGCAAAAGTCTCTGCTTTCGCCTATGGCGCCGAAAGGGTTAAGCCTATTTGGATAGAGTGAAAATCTTTATCAGATAGATATAGTTCCGGTACACTGTTCAAATCGTCGGCAGAGGTTCGATGTCTTAAGGCGCGTAAAAACGAAAACTTCAAAGTGCCATATACAGTAAAAGTTGCCTATACAGTCTGTGAAGATCATGATCAGACTGCACAAAATGTGCAGTCTGATCTTTGATCTACACCGTCCACTTTCCTCAGACTTTCTGTACAATTTTATGCAACTTTAAAACCTTAATTGTTCGGAAAGTTCTTTTTAGACTGAAGTTATCTCTTGTTTATTTGGCGCTCTATGGGTTTGTAACGGGAATGGTTTGATATTCATTGGGATTTATTTTAACTAGACATCATCTTCCTACATTAAGCCAATTTATGTTTTGAAGTTGAGCTATAAAATGACCTGCCATATTTAGCGATATATGTCGATATCGTCATTGAATGAAAACATAGTTTTGTTTGTAAGTTTGCTCTAAGTTATCGTAGTGGTTATCGTTAACTCATTAATTTCATGTACAGAACATCTATTACCTCAATGATATCTGTTACAAAATATTGCATTTTTATTGTAGCGCGATCTTACAATGCATTCCAAATTCAAATACTGGGAGTTATAATTAACATGAAATAAACGGGAGACTACCTGCCGCCTGTTAAGAAAAATAATAAGTTTGACCGATTTTTTTTGTCTGGTGGCATGTCGTTTTTAGAACAGTTAAAATTAACAAGTTGACCACATAAATTGGTTGATATCCGTTACACCTAGATGAAAATTTATCGTTTGTCCAACGGATCGTCTCTACAGACGTTACCGTGTTTATTCGTCCTCGGTTTTATGCTTGCTCTTGGCTGGCATTTATTGTAAGGTGCACAGGCATATAAGGACCAGAGACAGGAAGAGGAGGTTCCATGTCCCTCCTACTGCACGTCCTATGCACATACTATAGCCGCAGTAATGTAGCACCTCCGGAAGTAGCCAAAGCGAGGTTTTGGGCGGAGTCTTTGTTTTGTAGGCGTACCATTCAATGGTATGCACGTACTCACAACGCGAAGCAGTCAGAAATAAGCCTTTTCCTCTCCAATAAGGGAGGCAACTGTAGCATTACTAATTACAAAATTTTGTACGAGTTGTTTCCCTTTGACCATTAGTCGTTCATCATTCTCTTGCAAGACCCATACATTTTGAATGAATATCAGCCCTGAATAAAAAGCAAAACAAAAGCGCAGATAAAATGGACGGAAATAAGCGATAGTAGCAATAAATTAAACAAACTGAGGAGAAAAAGCAATGTAAATTGGTGTTACAAACAAAAATTGATACGAAAGGAACAAACCGGAAATAGCAAATAAGCATGGTAGAGAAGATTTGACACTAGTTCCATGATTTCTCTACGATTCTACGGGTGCCAATGGTTGTAAGTCGCATGTTTCTTTTTTTAAAATAAACACGTGTATATCTTTGCATATGAACCACATCAAACTCATAGGCAATAAAACAGTAAACATGAACGAGATTCATCTGTTCAGTATCCGGATTGTAGATATATTCGGATAAAAGTTTGAATTGTGAGAAAAATTTGAAATTTATTCAATACAACACTTTACGTTAGTTGAAAACAAAATAAAGAAAATAGCATAATTGAGAGATGCTAGTATAAATACAGTTGTAAAAACTTGTTTCTATCGAATGGCAGTCATACAAACTTTGATCACTTTGAAAACTTTTTTTTTAGCACTTTTTAAACTCGACTATCACGGTGAGGAAACTACATAGACGGAGCCATTGGCTCTGTTAAGGAAATCTTGTGTGGGTTTTTCCGGTCACGTGCGGCGCCGTCAATATCGGCTGTTTCGGTGGACACGAAAACGTAAGTCTCCCATTTATTGTCAAAATTTGATTTTATATTGAACACTAGCGAGAAAAGTGGAATTGTATGAGGGACCTATGACTTTCAACTTACTTCCTTGTCCGTTGCGAGTTCCAAGTCGGCGCGGTTTTGTCTGAAACACTTTTGCCGTGAGCCACGGTGAGGTAAACAAAGGTCATTTTCTATAATGACCACAGGCTTTCTATTGCTCTTTCTGCATAAAAATTACTTATCTAAATGTTTAGACCGTCCGAATGTATGAATTGATTATCTAATCCTTCCCCACTCACGAAAAACAAAATTTGAATCAAAATAAAAAAAAATGAGAAAAAATAAACAATGGCTCTGTCCATATCGGCCGGCTCTGTCTATATCGGCTGGCTCCGCTGTATGAGGGCGAGTTTTAGAAGCGATAGGTTTTTTTCGCTATTGGGTTTACCAGTCAAAAGTTAGATTTTTTGAAAGTTATTTTTGGAATGGTGATGCTTTTCTCGAACCATCTATCATTTCAAAAAGGGCGGTCACGTGGTTGAGTGGTTAAAGTGGTTGACTTCAGTGCTCTTGATCATTCGACCATATCACCCTGTGGGTACAGGGCACTCTCGGACAACGTGGACAAGCCAAGTTCTGCTTGCGGGTGTGTCGGGTGTTTTTCCCGGGGTACTCCCGTTTCCTCCCACTTACCGATCCATTCGTCTCAATACCAGTTTAACAGCTTGGGGGACGCAAAACTGAATAAAACCAATATTTGAGAATAACCTTTGTAAAAGTTTTGCAGGTATGTCTGAAGTTGACACTCCAGACTTGAGTACTTACTTTTAGCTTGACTGCACGAAGTGTGAAGAGCTATTGTAGTCACCTCGGTCGTCCGCGTTCCCGTGCGAAAGAAAATAAAGCAAATTATGTGTGTGTGTGTGTGTGGGTGGGTGGGTGTGGGTGTGGGTGGGTGTGTGTGTGTGTGTGTGTGTGTATGAGTTTTGTTTCAATTGTGCATATACGTCGCTTCTAAAACTCACCCTCATACAGCGGAGCCAGCCGATATAGACAGAGCCGGCCGATATGGACGGAGCCATTGTTTATTTTTTCTCAATTTTTTTTATTTTGATTCAAATTTTGTTTTTCGTGAGTGGGGAAGGATTAGATATTCACTTCATACAGTCGGACGGTCTAAACATTTAGATAAGTAATATTTATGCTGAAAGAGCAATAGAAAGCCTGTGGTCATTATAGAAAATGACCTTTGTTTACCTCGCCGTGGCTCACGGCAAAAGTGTTTCAGACAAAACCGCGCCGACTTGGAACTCCCTACGGACAAGGAAGTAAGTTGAAAGTCATGGGCCCCTCATACAATTCCCCTTTTCTCGCTAGTGTTCAGTATAAAATCAAATTTTGACAATAAATGGAAAACTTACGTTTTCGTGTCCACCGAAACAGCCGATATTGACGGCGCCGCACGTGACCGGAAAAACCCACACAGGATTTCCTTAACAGAGCCAATGGCTCCGTCTATGTAGTTTCCTCACCGTGACTATAGGCTATTTTCGGTATCTAGTCATACTGGTAATTTTGTGTTGGTGTGTGACCAAAACATGTTTTTAAATAACTTTATTCAAGGGGAATTACTCCGAGTATGGGTAGATTTGTACAATTTTATGTATTCTACTCAGCCTTCTTAATAAAGAGATTAATATGCAGTATAATATTTATCACACCTTCACCTGCCTTTAACTGTGTTTGACATCACATTTTTATCGATCAGAATGAATCATAATTAATGAAAATCCTACAAAATATAACAAATGCCCAGACTAGACCACCTAAAAAAAGATAAAGAAAACATATTCCTTCACACATTCAAGATAAAAATGTATCTACATACAGTACGTCCATTTTACCGAATCTGTAATTTACAGAAACCCTTTTATATCCAGCACAGCGGAGTTTTTTTGTCATGCAGTGAGGTAACCTTTGACAGCATTGTGTCAGTGAGAGTTTTTAATAAGAGCAAACTGCTATGCAGACTTTTTGAGCCATTTGGACCACATGGCAAACGATAAGTTAAAGAATGATTGATTAATAATTGAGTTCTTCTTAAACCCTTTACCACACAATCCCAACTTTTAACAACCCTGAAAAAGAAGCATTTTGAAAACATTTTGGGAAAAGGAGAAAATGCTGGTAACTACAAACTTCTTCTATATAAACTACCAAAAAAATGAGAAATTTTTGTACCCCCCACAAAATGAATGTTTTCAGGGTTGTACTTGAATCATCCGCTTTGTCTGCGTATCTGTCTGTGTGTCTGTCCATCTGTGTACAAAATACCAGTAATTTTGTGTCCCAAACTCCTCCTACAGTTTTCCTTCAACTGTACTGAAACTTTGCACATATATTAATCATAATTATATCAAAGATAATTTGCAAGATGCACTTTTCAAGTGTCAACTCAATTCCTAGTTGGAGAATTATCTCCCCTTGAATTTGACACTTTTTTCCTGGCAAAGGGCTGGCAGGGGTATAAAGTCACATTAAGTCACAGCTCTAGTTCAACTTGCTGAAATAAAAAGGAATTGCAGACAACAAATGAAATGTAGTTCAAGCAATGAGATTTGTCTCTGACAGTCAAAAACATATTGGGAATGTAATTCAAAAATAGGTTAAGTGTTTGATAGAAAAAATTATTTGTTGGAAAAGGAGAAAATGCTAGTTCCCAATATTTTCTCATTTCCACATTATTTTCAAAATACATTTTCCTGGAGGTAATCAAGGGTTAATGAACTTTTCTTTCCATCTTTGTAGTGTAAATATGGAAGGGAGGTGCAAAACGCAGAAACTAGTTTACCTCGTTGGAGAAGAGAGAAATCAAAAAACCATAATATTTTTCAGGAAGAAGTTGTGAAGTATTTAACAAAAAAGTGGGGCAAGAGTTCTCCACCATCCACACTCAGTGTTTTTTTTTTTTAAAAACAAAGAGAAATGGACCAGTGGTTTGGAAGATTACAGGGTTCAGACTAGCACACCAAAACACATGAACCTGGATGAGAGCCGTTACCGTTGGTACTCAGACTTAAGTTCAACAAATATTATTGTAAGTGGTAATATGCTTTTCAAAAGGGCAAAGAAACTTGGCTGTGAGCTGGGGATTCAGGATTTATCTTATTCCAATGAATGGCCGGCCAGATTTAAGAAATGCCATAGTATTAGAGCATGCAAACCTAAATGTAAGAATGTTTTTCAAGTCCAACCCAAGTTTTTACTGGTTTTAATTCTTTATCTCGACGAAATTCCAGTTGACTTTTTTTTTTACCAGCAATTTCTCCTTTTCTCACACTGTTTAGTACTCCTTACATAACAAATTTAAAATTTTTAGTCACCTTTATTTTGCCATCTGCAAATGCTTTTGATTTCGACAAACCTAAAATAGTGTCGTTTGGTAATGAGTTAATTCTTTATTTCGACCAAATTCCTGTTGATTTTAAAAGATAGGCCTTTCCTATTTCTTTACTCAAAAAACTTTTCTTCAGTGTTTATAAAACATGGGATTGTTTAACCCATTACCAAACGACAATATTTTAGACTGGTCCAAATTGAAAGCATTTGCAGACGACAAAGTAAAAGTGACTGAAATTTTGAAATTTGTTTTGTAAAGGGTAGAAAACATAGTGGGAAAAGGAGAAAATGCTAGTTTCCAGCATTTTCTCCTTTTTCCACGATGTTTTCTAAAGGTTTCTTTCTCAGGGGCATCAAAATTAGGGATTGTGTGGTAATGGGTTAAAGCGCAGCCTGGGTTCAGTCCAATCATTTTCTGCTTTTTAGCTCCACTGGCTGAAAGCCAGTGAGCTATTGTCATGGCGTTGTGTCCATCGTGCGTCCGTCCGTCCGTCCGTGCGTCCATAAACTTTTTCCTTAAAAAACTTCTCCTCAGAAATTATTGACTGGATTTTTACCAAATTTCTCAGGAATGTTCCTTAGGTGGTCCTCTTTCAAATTCCTTCAAATAATTGTGTTCCATGAATAATTCTGGTTGCCATGGCAACCAAAGTAAAAAACCTTTAAAAATCTTCTCCTACCGAACTGTTAATTGGATAGCATTATTATTCTGTAGGAATGTTGCTTAGGTAGAGGTCTATAGAATTCCCCTAAAGAAGAAGTCTTTAGAAAACACTCTTGGAAAAGGAGAAAATGCTGGTAAGTCTTCTGGCATCTATTTCTTCAAATCAATCTTTCATTTAGCAATCCCTTTTTATCTGCACTGCTATCTTATAATTTTGTCTCTTTTGAATATGATCAATGCTTTATCTCTTAACCCATTACCACACAATCCCTACTTTTGACACCCATGAGAAAGAAGCCTTTAGAAAACATTGTGGGACAAGGAGAAAATGCCGGTAACCAGCATTTTCTCCTTTTCCCACAATGTTTTCTACTCTTCACAAAACAAATTTCAAATTTTCAGTCACTATAATTTTGTCATCTGCAAATGCTTTGAATTTGGACCTGTGTAAAATATTGTCGTTTGGTAATGGGTTAAAAGCTATCTTTTTCTTTGTTTGTCTGTCTGTCTGTCTGTCCGCCCGTCTGGCTGTCTGGCTCTCTGTCCGTCTCTCTCCTTCTTCACCAGTCTCTAATATCAGACAATGTCCAGTGACTTTGAAAGGATCTAATTCAAAATAGTAGTGAAGAGAAACTATAGTATAGGTGCACTGGCAGTCGCCTCAGTGTTACAGATATCCTGTTTAAAATGGCATTAACCAGCAGTTTCTCTTTTTTCAACAATGTTTTCCATCCTATCAAAGACAGAAAGACATACTATGAGCTACGTTCGGGTTGTCGTCTGTAAATGCTTTCAATTTGGTCGAATCGTAAATGTTTACCATTTTATAAAGAATTAACATGTCTCTTTCACCCTTTACCAAACGACAGAGTGTTGCGATAAAATCATTGTTCAAATTGAAAGTATTTGCAGAAGAAAAAAGAAATATGTGTCTCAAAAATAGAAAATAAATAAATGAATAAATAAATAAGAAAGTGGAAAACATGGTAGGAAAAGGAGGAAATACTGGTCATCACATAATTATGGATCCTAACATTTCTTTTGCCCTAAAAACTGGCTTAAAAAAACTAAAAACAAAGCATTACTTTGAAAAAGCAATATTTGTGTTTTTTACTATCGAATCGAAAATTTCATTGCAGTTATTTTGCAGGATAAGGGTTAAATGCAGCACACTTCGAAAGAAAGAAAAAAAGATACGGATAAAAGTGATTTTCTCTCTCTCTCTCTCTCTCTCTCTCTATTACTTTGTTTCTTATAGGTAATGATCTTATAAGTTGTCTGCACATGTCATATTCTTCGAAAATTCGACCTGGCTTATATGATGCATATAAAGTGGCAATGGAGAAAATGGCTTTTATCAATACGTTTGAGGAAAAATCAGGCCTGTTTTAGCTCAAGAGTTCTCTAAAATGCTGATCATAGCTGAATGAATCGCACGAGGTAGCGTTTTATTGAGTAAATGTTTATTTTAGTTTGAAATTCAAAGTAACGGTTGTCGCCAAGAAAAGTAGTCCGGTTCTGTACCCAGAATGCCCAAATTAGATAGATGAGTATTTGTAGAATGCCATCTAGCGGGGGATAACGTGATCTCATGCACACAGTCCTGAGTTTTAGCAAGCCTGTGGAAAGAAGTCATTTTGAAAATATAGTAATCAACAAAGAAATGCTGGAAAGCAGCATTTTCACCTTTTCTTACCCTGTTTACCCTTTTAGAAATAAATTTCGATCATAGTTTTAGACTTGTCCAAATCGGAAGCATTTGCAGACGACAAAATATACGTGACTGAAAATTTGAAATTTGTTTTGTGACGGGTAGAAAACATTGTGGGAAAAGGAGAAAATGCTGGTTACCAGCATTTTCTCCTTTTCCCACAATGTTTTCCAAAGTCTTCTTTCTCAGGGTCTTCCAAAGTAGGGATTGTGTGGTAATGGGTTAAGAAAAGCATTTTTCTTCGTCTGCAAATACTTTGAATTTGGACAATCATTTCATCAGAACACTTTGTCGTTTGGTAGAGACTAATGACTCATGTGGACGTATTAACCCTCTACCGAACAATAACATTTTAGACTCGACCAAAATGAAAGCATGTACAGACGACAAAATAATGTAGCTCAGATGATAATTTTGGTCTTTGAAAGAATGGAAAGCACCGTGGAAAAAAAAGGAGAAAATGCTGGTTAATACTGTTTTAATTCCTGTAACAGAGAGACGTACGATCATTGCACTTATCCTGTATAGTTTCTCTTCAGCATTATTTTGCACAAGAACATTCAGGAAAAAAGGAGAAAATGCACCTGAAAATATAAGGTGTCACACCACTGGGTTTTTTTGTGTGTGTGTTTCTTTCAAAGGGCACTAGGCAATGAGGAAGAGGAGGAGGAGGAGGAGGAGGAGAGAGAGAGAGAGAGAGAGAGAGAGTATGTAACGTGCCTTTCAACATGATTTCAGTTATGATGCGGCGACCAGTGCTGCTATCCACGGTTTGCTGGTGATGATTCAATCTATCATTAAAAGGATAGATCCGTAATATATTGTAAGATATGAATAAAATGCTGGTAACCAGGTATTTTTGGTCACACTGTTTTCAAAAGCTGTTGCCCCCGGGATCGTTTCTGGACCGAGCGCTAAAGGATTACTCGACTTATACCCGCCCCAAATGCCGGAGTTTTCCGAATGTATTCGCAGAAAGTTTCCGTAGAAGTGCTTAAGGATTTCGGTTGTTTCCGTTTCAACAGAATCGAATGGATTTTCGGATATGGAGAATTGTAGAAGAAATTTTTTTCTCATTTTTGTTTATCTTATCCAAATATATTATCATAAAAGAAAATGTATTTAGTTTTTAAAGATTTTTTTCTACCTCTTTCATGTTACTCCGTCTGATAATGCTTAACCGTCTATTTCGACTACAAAGGAAATCCCTTCGGTTTATAGTGTCATATCGGGAATGTAAACAATCAAGAGGAAGACAGATCAACAGTACAGAAGACCGTGATAAATTATGAAGAACGGCGACTTTACACAAAAAGGTTTTATCAGTTATTGATAGTGCTAATGAGGAAAAATGATTTTTTTTTTTACAGTGATACTTTCTTTGGTCGCAATTACACCCAACGACAATTAAAGTTAAATAAACCATACTCCATAGCCGATAAAGGCAGATGTAAATTGAAATGGCCGGCTACATCACGAAATTGAACATCAACAAAATAGTTAACCATGTATGCTATCTATACACTCTTGTTATCTTTCAAAACTAAGAGTACAGTTGGGAATAGTTATCTGTACTAGGGTTTTCTTATATCACAGATTAATTTTTACGGATTCAAGGTTCAAAACTAATCATGATTTTGGGGATCTTTGCATGTTGTCTTGGGATGTAGTTTTATTTTCAAAAAGGCCGATGATATTTACCCGACAGTCGTGTACACACTGAAGAAAATTCATAATGCAAGGGGGTCATGTACTCAATGAAGGAAAACTCGTTGGGCGCCCGACTGTCGTGCCCGAACTGATGAAATAGCATCTTCGGGGCAAGACAGTCGGGCACCCAACGAGTATTCCTTCATTGAGTACATGACAGTCGGGCACCCAAGAAGTTTTCCTTCATTGAGTACACCACAATCGTCCTCACTATGTGAATTTTCTTCAGTGCGTACAGGACCGTCAGGTAAATAGTCTCTTCGTTTCAAAAATGAGATGCTATGCAGTATGCACGATGATTTTTTTGGGGGGGTTATATTTTAATATTTATCGTGCACCGGACCATCTCAAATCCATCGTAAAGTTTTCGTTGGTGCTATACTGACTTTCTGTGTTGTCGGTTTAAACTATTGCATCAAATTGACTTTTAGAAACAAACATGAACAAAAAGGAACTATTAAACCATTTTATTGCCTATGTATAAAACATGTTAATTTCAGGAAAAAAAAAATTGAGAAACTTACTCAGTATGGCTGCCATTCTGTGTTTTTTTCAGGGATGTCATTTGCTCAAGTAGCAGATGAAATGAACTGTTTTTTCATTTGGAAGAGAGTCAAGTATATAACTCTTTAACTGCCTTGTGAAACCCCAAATTGAAGCGACATTTTATTTGCCTTCTGTAATTGCTTTTATTTTCACATAACATTTTTTTTTTTAATTTGTTGTTTGATAAAGAGATGAATACACTGCACATAGATTGATAATAAATAGAAAAATATATTAGCCATGCTCTGGCAAAAAGGGGCTTAATGCATCTCTATAACCCATCATGCAATGCAAGCCATCACATACTAATGATCCTATGAAAGCCACAGCCTTAAAAACAGACTTAATCATAAGGTAGACTGGTCCTTTGACAAACAGAAAATTGATCTGTAGTAAAAGTATCGATTGGACTATGCAGGCTGACCAGGGTTGATACTTTATGCAGATGCATTAGGCCTCCTTTTCACAGGGCATGGCTCCTGTCATAATTAGACTAATTCTGTTTTTCATGCTGTTGTTTGCTCTCTAGGTGGAACAAAGAAGTTTTTGTACTCAGGACCAAAAAAGGACCCTGATGAGCAAGAAGACATACCATGGAATTTTGGATCCAAGAATAACTTTACCAAAAGATCCAATGGTAATCTTATTTAGCTCTTTTCCACATGACAAAATTTTGGCTGAACTAAGTTGAAAGCCTTTGCAGATAACAACTTACTGGAAAATGTTACTAAAATGACAATTTCTCTCTTTGATATGGTAAAAATACATTGTGCAAAAAGGCAAAAATGCTGAATTTTCCAGCATTTTCTTCTTTTCCTACGATCGTTTAAAGTGGTAAAGGGTTAAAATACTTTTGTCAAAAGAATAGTTTACAATAAAATTTTAGACAACTCCAATTTCAAAGCATTTGCAAATGACAGATTCAACTAAAGTATAATGTACTAAGTTCCCTCTTGGAAAAGGAGAAAATGCCAATTATCAGCATTTTCTGCTTTTCCCACAATTTTTTCAAAAGCTTTTCTTATCAAGGGTCTAGAAAACCAAGGAATATTTAAGTAAAATACAATCTGCACGCAGCAGCCATGCAAGAGACAACTCTTTGAAATGTTTTGATGCTAAAGGGAAAAGATTTTGTATTGAACAACAATTGATTTCAGCATCTTCTACTTACTATGTTGTATGTAAGCTCAAGATTATCATCAGTTATCACTCATTTTGGATAATTTCAAAATAATTTGCTTTAAATTTGTGTCTGGATGTAATGGGATATACATGTTTAACTGTTTACCAGACAACAAAAGTTTTGACTTGTCTGTTTTGAACATACCCATAGACAACAAAATAAATGTGTTTCAGACTAATCAGATTTATTTTTTAACACTTTACAACAAAACAAAATTTTATCACTTTCCAATTTCAAAGTTTCTGAGGACAACAAATCGATTGCAGCTCAAAAGACGATTTCCGTCTTGGAAATGGGAGAATTCATTTTGGGAAAAAAAAGAGAAAATGATGGTTTCCCACATTTACTCCTTTTACAGCAATGTTTTAAATTTTTTTTTCTGTCAGGGTCATTCAAACGCGGGATTGCTTGATAGAGTTTGAAGAAAGAAAACAATGTGAAAAGGGGTAAAGTTCCTTTTAGCATTATGTCATATATATGAAATCAGCCTCTTTACTGTATTTTCATAATTTCCAGAAAATTCAAAGTTTGAATTGGATGATGTGTGGAGCATCAAAAGAAATGTTAATGTTGGAGGCGGAGCCAAAGAACAGAAGGCTGACCCTTTAGCATTCAGTACCAATAAGAGCTATTATTCTCGATATGGGGGCGGCTCCAGTAATGCCTCAGGTGAGTTTATCATTGGCATTGATGTAGGGATCACTTTATCAGTCAACTCTTTTTGCAAAAAATCCGGCAATTTATGACCCTGACACAGAAAACTTTGGAAAACATTGTGGGAAAAGGAAAACATGCTTGTAACCAGCATTTCCTGCTTTTCCCACAATGTTTTCTAATGTTTTACAGACAAATCCAAATATTTGTTTACCCTATTTACTATCTTGTGGATATTATTTTCTATCTAAAATTTAGTGAATTACAAAATACTTCCCATTATGTACGTTTTAAGTTCTGTTAAGCACTGGTACTGAAAAACTAACTAAAAGGTGGGTATTTAGAATTTTCACATCACACCAAATTAAAAAATACATATGTCACTGAAATTTATATGAAAAAAAATACAAACCATCAGTAATTAAGAATCATGAAATTGCAAAAAAACCTTTTTTTGGTGGTATTCCCTAAGAAGGCTACCTAGCCTCTTAAGCTACTTTTAGATTTCCCGCCAAAAGCAAAAAAGCATTGTGGGAATGTTCAGTGACTTGCACGTGATTAATGACTATTAAATTCCATAACATAACAAACATGTAATTATTTTCCATAATGTCTAGAACTTCGTCTGTATATTTCCAGTATGTAAATGTGCTAGTTGCTGATGTAAAAATAGACGGTGTTTCCCTTCAGTGTCGACCTGGGCTGCAGTAAATCTCTAATTCATCTAGTTTACGGATGGTTTTCGACTACTTGGATTTTATGAATGAAAAAATTATTAGGCTTTGGGAATACAACGATAATTTTTTTTGTATTTTTGTAAAATTTTCGTCCCAAAATCTGAAGGGCCACCTTTAATATTCAACACAACAAATCTCAAGTTTTACTTCAATGAAGTGTGTCTGATTGGCAATATTACTTGTCACTAGACTGGTCTTCTGGTTGACTTGTATGAAAAAAGGCTTTCATGTTATAGACAAGGGCACCAGTTCGAAGCTCCCACATGACCTTAGTCTTTATTGGCAAACTATTCTTAAGAACACTCATGGTCTTATTTTAGAAGATTTTCTAAATTTGAAAGAAACACAATTTTTGATTGACTTAACCTGAACTAAGTGATCTAGCCAGTCAGATCTGATGTTCCTTTCAAATTTGGAAAATCTCAGATACATTTATAAAGTCAAAGACATTTCTTAAGACTGGTTAGTGCATATGAAACCCGGTTTCTAGGTAAAATACACCTTAATGTAGCTTAGATTTATCAAGGTGGATACCTTCATAATTATCATTCTACTCTAGAATGTACTAGGAAAAATACAATTATTAAGGTTGCAAAGTATCTCTTAGAAGCTTTCGATCTTAGAAGCAAAATCCTAGAGGAAATGGACTAAATCATACGCAATTCAAATCAACTTACAGATTGTATTAGCTATGCTCTCCCAACCTCTGTTTTTAATTACCTTTCCTATATATATGTATCATATTTTCAATCTTCGTCGAAGTTTTTTATTCTGTAACATTGTATGAGTTACTCGTAACAGTATGATTTTGTTTGTGTATTTTTTGTATTATGGGCCGGTGGCCTATGTACTTGAATGAATAAAACTTGTAAACTTGTATATGTTACAGAAGACCACTCCTACATGCATGGTGTCATCCTAATTTAAATACAATACCTAACAACTGCATTAGAGAGTTATCTCTTTAGCTAGGTGTTTATGGTACTGGTCTTTTAATTCTTTACCACACAATCCCGACTTTTAATGACCCTGTGAAAGATAGCTTTGGAAAACATTGTGGGACAAGGAGAAGATGCTGGTAACTAGCATTTTCTCCTTTTCTCACAATTTTTTCTACCCTTCCCAATACAAAATTCAAATTTTCAGTAACTTTTATTTTTGACGTCTGCAAATGCTTTCTATTTGGACCAGTCTAAAATTTTGTCATTTAGTAAAGAGTTAAACCTTAACTCTTTCCCAAACAAGCCCTGGTTTTTACGTGTCTGCAGTAAAACTCTTTTGAAAACACTGTGGGAAAAGGAGAAATTGCTCGTAACGAGCAATTTCTCCTTTTCCCACAGTGTTTTCTACCCTTTTTGAGAACTTTCTGCCATTTTCTCAAAATCAAAAATTTTGTCTCTTAACCCTTTCTGCTTGGAAGCGTCCAAAATTTGTTGTTTGGGAAAGGGTTAAAAAACGAGGATACTGTCCACCATGGGTTCAAATCCTGCCAGGTGTGGTGTGTATTTCTGCTATGCTTTTGTCCATTTGTTGCTTTGTTATGGACTTTGTTTGTAAGACATAGGTATGCAAAAAACATTTCTGGTTTTACAGTAAGACAAGGATCCAGGAATTTTTAAGCTAAGTCTGAGAATGTATTGTGATAGAGTTGATTATTTTGATCCTCTTTTTAGATGAAAAGTCATGGAACATGCCAGCTCAAGGTCACAGACCTTTCAGTTATTCTTATGGAACAGATCCTAACCCAGTCGATAAGACATCACCCAGAAATGTATCAATGTCCAGTACCGGCACATATCAACATTCAAACATGAACTCTTTTGGAACAAGATATCTCCGAAGTCAAGGGTCGGACAAGACCACCTCAAACAACAATGCGTTGTTTAACACGGGATTGTCACAAAATGGGAGTGGTTTCAGTGGAGGTTTGTCTCAAAATGGAGGTCTTAGTTCAACCGTCGGTGCATATCCAAATATTGGGAGCGTTACGGCTAGAGATGGTAATTCAATGATTTCATCTGGTGGAAGAAATTCCCTGCAAGGACGATACATGCCGACAAAGAACTCTGATACCTTGAACAGATCTAAAGTGAATACAGATTCACCATTCAATCAACAAAATAAACAGTTTTGGTGAAAAATGTGTTCGAAGTAACACCAAAAATTGCAATACTTGCATTTTATATAGTAAACTAGTGCATTTCCCCCCGAATTTTTTTGTGCATTATTTTAAATCTTTACCACACAATCTCGAATTTCGACACCACTTAACGAGAAAGCTTTTGATAACATTGTGGGAAAAGGAGGAAATGTTGGTAACCAGCATTTTCTCCTTTTCCCACAATGTTTTCTACCCTTCTAAAAGGGAAATCACATGATCTGAATAAAATTTAATTTTTTGTCTTCAAATGCTTTCAATTTGGGCAAGTTTGAAATGTTGTCGTTTGGTAATGAGTTTAGATGAAGAGGTAGAAAATTGTAATACCGTAGGATAAATGTCTGTCCACTCTGATTTATGGTTTCTCAGTCTTTGACAACAACTAGTTATTTCAGTCCAGGCACATATATTTCTCTAATCACTTCTTAACTCTTTACAAGACAACAAAATGTTTGGCTGATTCAAATTGCAGACGACCATTCTAATGTGGCTCAAATGTAAACAGTTGTAATAGATAGAGCAGAAAACATTGTGGGAAAAGGAGAATATGCTGGTTACCAGCTTTTTCTTCTTTTCCCACAATGTTTTTAATAGGCTTTCATCTTCTGGGTTGTCAAAACTGGGGATTTTGTGGTAAAGAGTTAATTGAGGTCTCCTTTTAATGGCCTGAACAGATCTGTGGCAAAACTATTTATCTGTTCCGTAGTCATTTTTTACAAAGTACCGATAAATTATATGAAAGGAAAACAATGATTAGACTGGAATCCAGGTTGCAATCTGTCAAATAAAATTTAATGTCTTTTGCAAACCAATAAAAGTTAGATTGAACCGTGATCTGTGAAAAGGGGGCTTACTGCATCTGCAGGAAGTGTCGATCCAAGTCACTTACTGTGATGGCTCTGATTGTACAATGCATCACAGGTGAATTAACCCATTACCACACAATCCCTACTTCTGATGACCCTGAGAAAGAAGCCTTTAGGAAACACAATGTTTTCTACTCTTCACAATACAAATTTCAAATTTTCAGTCACTTTTAATTTGGCGTCTGCAAATCCTTTCGATTTGGACAAGCCTAAAATACAGTCGTTTGGTAATGATTTAACTCTTTACCACATTAGAAAATTTTAGACTTGTCCAAGTTGAAAGCATTTGCAGACAACAAAATGAAGGTGACTAAAAAATAGAAATTTGTTCTGGAAAGGGTAGAAAACACTGTGGGAAAAGGAGAAAATGCTGGTCACCAGCATTTTCTCCTTTTCCCATAGTGTTTTCCAAAGGCTTCTTTCTCAGGGGCATCAAAAGTAGGGATTGTGTGGTAATGGGTTAAGCCCCCATTTGTCAGAGCATGGCTTATTTTTACATACAGCAGTAGTGATGAGGAAGAAAGTGAAGATGATTCCAGGAATATTAAAAGTTACTGGAATTCATCAGAAGACTTATATTTTTTTTATTGCATTTTCTATTTGATTGTAAGACTAAACAAAATTTTATCATTATGAACAGGAATTTGTTTTATGTATTCAGTTTTTTTCATAGCACAAAGTGCTTCTATTAACAATGGTATCGCTATTTGATGAATGTAATTTATACTCTGAAATGAGCCCCCCAAAAAAGCTCATTTTTTTTTTTTAAATTTCAGTGCTTTTTGATGCATTTAGGAGTATTAGGATAAGAAAAGAATTTTGGAGTAGAATAAATGAATGAAATACTAGTATTAGCCCTTTATCACGCTACAAAATTCAAGGCCTGTTAACCCTTTACTCCATAGATACTCATTTCTACGCACTGCTTGTAGGAGCCTTTTGAAAACATTGTGGCAAAAGGTGAAATTGCTCGTGACGAGCAATTTCACCTTTTGTCACAATGTTTTCTATGCTATCAAAAGGTGTCATATACATATAAGAAACGGCCTCATCCTTGCCGTTATTGAGGGTCAATTAGAGATACCATAGAAATGCCTTATGGGTTAAAGGGTTAAAACCTTCAGGCCTGGCTAGGTACCTCAGTGTGTAGCATATCTGACTGGTGACCTTGTGGTTGTGGTTTTGACACCCATTTAACACAATCCCTACTTTTGACGACCCTGAGAAAGAAGCCTCTAGAAAACATTGTGGGAAAAAGAGAAAATGCTGGTCACCAGCATTTTCTTCTTTTCCCACAATGTTTTCTACTCTTCACAAAACAAATTTCAAATTTTCAGTCATTTTCATTTTGTCGTCTGTAAATGCTTTCGATATAGACATGCCTTAAAAATTGTCGTTTGGAAATAAGTTAAGGCAAACTTTCTCTCTGGTGATTTCTCATCTCTAATGCCTGTTTCATGTGAGACAAGTATTAAGTCCCTTGGAAAGAAATCTGTGTCAGTAGTGGTAAGAGATAGCAATGAAATACATACATAGCTGTGAAGGTGATATGACCAAAGCTGTAAAATTACCACACAACCCCTACTTTTGACGCCCCCGAGAAAGAAGCCTTTTGAAAACACTGTGGGAAAAGGAGAAAATGCTGGTAACCAGCATTATCTCCTTTTCCCACAGTGTTTTCTACCCTTCCCAGAACAAATTTCAATTTTTCAGTCACTTTTATTTTGTCGTCTGCAAATGCTTTCAATTTGGACCAGTCTAAAATTTTCTTATGTGGTAAAGAGTTAAACTCGTGTATGATGGGCAAACCTTCAGCATGTGCAGATAACCAATTGTATGTAGCTGAAATTATGGAAATTGTCATTGATAGAGTAAGAAACATTGTGGGAAAAAGGAGAAAATGCTGGTTACTAGCATTTTCTCCTTTTTCCCACAATGTTTTCAAAAGTCTTTTTATCAAAGTCATTAAATGTCAGGATTTTGTTTTAACCCTTTACTCCATAGATACTCATTTCTACGCATTGCTTAAAGGAGCCTTTGGAAAACATTGTGGCAAAAGATGAAATTGCTCATGATGAGCAATTTCACCTTTTGTCACAATGTTTTCTGTGCTTTCAAAAGGTCTCATATACACATAAAAAACGGCTTTATCCTTGTTGTTATTTAGGGTCAATAAGAGATACCACAGAAATGACTTATGGGGTAAATGGTTAAAGGTTTAAGCTTTAATCTTGTTGATCTTCACAATTTGTGCAGTTTCTGTTGCAAACAGCTTTTTTGAATACAAAATAGCCAGAATAATGTTCAGGAAGAACAATTTTTCCACTTCAAAGAATTATTTGGATAATATTGGTCAGTGTGTTTTATTACTCCTTCAAAAAACGTTGAGAGAAAAAAATTGTAAGTGGATCATTTGCATTTAACGACACACTTATTGTATTTATTGGTTTTTTCATTATAAGATAGTCCCCCTCATTTGTTATGAATTACACATAATTGACAATGTTTTCATACCAATGACATATGTCAACTACAAAGATAGTTTCACAAAAACTATCAGCTATTTAGCACTTATTACAATATTTTTACACATTTTATTTAACCATTGAACCTCATGAGTCCAACCTTAAAAGACTCTGATGAACTTCGCTTTAAAAAAAACATTGTGGGAAAAGGTGAAAATGCTGGTTTCCAGCATTTTCTCCTTTTCCCACAATTTTTTCTATCCTTCCTCGAAACAAATCCAGCTTTTGAGCTACTTTTCATTAGCTGTCTGCAAATTCTTTCAATTTTGACAAGCCAAAATTTATGTTTTCTGGTAAAGAGTTAACTTGTTACCTCGTGAAACAAAATTTGCAGCTTACTATTTTGAGAAAGAAAGGGCTTGCTATGTAAGGGAAGTCAACATGATAGAGGTGCTTAGTGCATGAATACGCTAGAAAACCTAGTGGCAAGAAAGAAATTGCTCATAACAAGCAGTTTCTCTATATCTCAAAATGTTTTCAAAACTGGTCCTCCGAAATAACAAAAAAAAAAGTGAGGAAAAAGTAGATACCTATTTTGTTATATTTGTTAGTGACTGATATCTTTGTCACATGCCGTCTTGCTTTTTAACCCTTTAAAATGATGTGAGAAACGGATAAAATACTGGTAGCTAACATGTTCTTTTCTAACATTGTTTTATACCCATTTAAGGGTATTACATTTTAAAATATTTGATTCGTCATTTGTAAATAATAAGTTGAAGCATTGTTAGTTTAAACATATTTATTTTACATCGATTGAAAAACAAGTTCTTACAACTTATACTAATCTCTCTCGATTCTGCTTCCTGGGAACTACACCAGTACTCGCGCGGAATGTGTGGGCCAATGAAAAATCCCGAAGTTGACACCCGCTTCCAGGTATCAAACTCAGGACCCTTAGGTTATGAGGCCGACGCTCTACCTAACGACCACCGACACCACAAAGCATTGTTGAAGTTTGATGATACATACTTCTACATTCTTATTTAAACCGTAACAACACAGCAAAATGTTTTACCAACCCAAATTAAAAGCATTTGCAGACAACAATTTCATAGTGGTTCAAATCGTGCTATTATGCTTTGTTAGGATAGAAAACTTGGAGGGTTATGAAAATCTAAAAATGTACATGTAGCTAACCAGCATTTTATCCTTCTATTTCTGTCTCACTTTATTGTAACTTTATCCTCTATACAATGCATAATTTGAAAGAAAAATAGGAAAAATTACTTAACCCTTTCCCAAACGACAAAGTTTGGACTCTTCCAAACTGAAAGAGTTTGCAAACGACAATTTTAGATTTCGAGAAAATGGCAGAAAGTTCTCAAAAAGGATAGAAAACACTGTGGGAAAAGGAGAAATTGCTTGTAATGAGCAATTTCTCCTTTTCCAACAGTGTTTTCAAAAGACTTTTGCTGCAGACACATAAAAACAAGGTCTTGTTTGGGAAAGGGTTAAAGTAATCAAGGCAATACATGTATTGAGCTGTTATCTTTTTAATTGCATTTAAGTTATCCTTTTTTTTTTTTGATTCTGTACTTATTTTGTCTACATACCTGTATATTTATATTATTTATTATACCCCCGCAAAATGAATGTTTTTGGGGGTATACTGGAATCAGCCTGTCTATCTGTGAGTCCATCCATGTGTCCATCCGTGTGAGTACAAAATACTGTCTAAGTCCTGGCAGGGGTATAACATCACATTAAGTGACAGCTCTAGTTTGATCTAGCACATACTTACAACTTTTGTGAATACTAAAAGAAATCTTTTCCAAACAAATCCATGTTTTGATGACCTCAATGGAAAAAAAAAATCTTCATAAATCATATTAGGAAATGGAGAAAATGCTGAAAACCAGCATTTCTCCTTTTCTCACAATGTTTTCTGTTGTGTTAAAAAACAATTTCTATCATTTTGGCTACATTTAATCCTTTACATAACAAAAAAGAACCCACTAGATTTTTTGATCCTGCAGAAGAAGCCTTCTGAAAACAATGTGGGAAAAGGAGAAAATACTGGTAACCAGCATTTTCTCCTTTTCCCACAATGTTTTCTATTCTACCATATTCATGTTTCCATTTTTGAGTCACATTCATTTTGTCATCTGCAAATGCTTTCATTTTGGACCAGACTAAGATTTCTTCATTTTGTAAAGAGTTAATTAGACATTTGCAAATGCTTTCAAATTGAACTAGTCTAAAAATCTGTTCTTTTTTATAAATAGTTGAATCATTACCACAAAAAGGAAAACTGCAGCAGACAACTTTTTGAAATCATATTTTTTGTCAAAGAATGGGTTTTAGCAATGCTCTCACAAAAGGGAGCTGCATGCATCTCCAGAGTGTATTACTGCAAGCAAGTCAGCACATACATGTAGGTAATTATGAATCCGTAAATATTCATTTTGTTGAACAACCGGATGAATTCAAAGGTAGAATGGTCCTTGGGGTAAGAGAAAATTTACATACGGCAAAATGTTTCAACCTATGTCAGCCTTGGCAACCTGGGCGTATTGAAATGAGTCGACTCTGTTTGCAAATGTATTAACACATTATCAAACGACAAAATTTTAGTCTTGTTCAAATCGAAAGGATTTGCAGATGACAGAATAAAAGTGACTGAAAATTTGAAATGTGTTTTGTGAAGGGTCAAAAACATTGTTGGAAAAGGAGGAAAATGCTGCTTACCAGCATTTTCTCCTTTTCCCACAATGTTTTTAGCTCACCTGAGCACAACGTGCTCAAGGGGAGCTTTTAGGATCACCCGGTGTCCGTCGTCCGTCGTCCGTCGTGCGTCGTGCGTCGTCCGTCGTGCGTCGTCAACAATTCTTTAAACATCAACTCCTCCTAAACCGCTGGGCGGATTTGGACCAAACTTGGCAGGAATGTTCCTTGGGAGGTCCTCTTTAAAAATTGTTCACAGAATTTGATTCCATCAAAAACTCTGGTTGCCATGGCAACCAAATGGAATTTTTTAGCAAATTCTTTAAAAATCTTCTCCTCTGAAACCGCTGGTTGGATTTTAAAATAATTTCACAGATATGTTCCTTGGGTGACCCTTTTCAAAAATTGTTCGTGAAATTTTGATTCGTCAAAAAATGTGGCTCTGGTGAATGGGGGCTTCTTGCACTATACAGAAATGAAGGAATTCTTTAAAAATCTTCTCCTCTGAAACCGCTGGTCGGATTTTGAAATAATTTCACAGATATGTTCCTTGGTTGACCCTTTTCAAAAATTGTTCGTGAAATTTTGATTGGTCAAAAAATGTGGCTCTGGTGAATGGGGGCTTCTTGCACTGTACAGCAATGAAGGAATTCTTAAAAAATCTTCTTCTCTGAAACCGCTGGTCAGATTTTGAAATAATTTCACAGAGATGTTCATTGGGTGACCCTTTTCAAAAATTGTTCGCGAAATTTTGATTGGTCGAGAAACATGGCTCTGGTGAATGGGGGCTACTTGCACTATACAGAAATGAAGAAATTCTTAAAAATTCTTCTTCTCTGAAACCGCTGGCCAGATTTTAAAATAATTTCACACAGATGTTCCTTGGGTGACCCTTTTTAAAAATTGTTTGCGAAATTTTGATCCGTCAAGAAACATGGCTCTGGTGAATGGGGGCTTCTTGCACTATACAGAAATGAAGAAATTCTTAAAAATTCTTCTTCTCTGAAACCGCTGGCCAGATTTTGAAATAATTTCACAGAGATATTCCTTGGGTGACCCTTTTCTAAAATTGTTCGCGAAATTTTGATTGGCCAAGAAACATGGCTCTAGTGAATGGGGGCTACTTGCACTAGATGGAAATGAAGAAATTCTTGAAAATTCTTCTTCTCTGAAACCCGTGGTCAGATTTTAAAATAATCTGACAGAGATGTTCCTTTGGTGACCCTTTCCAAAAGCTGTACATATAATTTTGATCCGTCAAGAAACATGGCTCTTGTGAATGGGGGCTACTTGCACTATATGGACATGATGAAATTCTTTAAAATTTTCTTTCTCTGAAACCCCTGGTCAGATTTTGAAATAATTTCAGAGAGATGTTCCTTGGGTGACCCTTTTCAAAACTTGTTCGCAAATTTTGATCCATCAAGAAACATGGCTCTCGTGGATGGGGGTTACTTGCTCTTATACAGAAATGAAGAATTCTTAAAAATTCTTCTTTTTGAAACTGATGGTCAGATTTCGAAATGACTTTTACAGGTGACCTTTTGAAAACTGCTTGGCAAAATTATAAATTTGGTTCCAATGTTTCAACGCTAAAAAAGAAAAAAAAAAAAAAAAATAGACTATGGTCATCTCAAAAATTCAGGTGAGCGATCCAGGGCCATCTTGGCCCTCTTGTCTAAAGGTTTCTGTCTCAGGGGCATCAAAAGTAGGGATTGTGTGGTAATGGCTTAAGGCCCCTTTTTCAAAGAGCAGGGCTCAAGTGTTTGAAAACAGTGTAGAAAAAAGAGAAAATGCTTCTTACAAGCAGTTACTCCTCTTGCCACGTTGTTTTCAAAGGAGGTCTGCTTTCTGACACAAGAAGTGGTATGAAGATGGTACTGTGTTTTGAAAAATTTGGAAGGTAGATCTGTCATGAAATATTTCTCAATATTAGATGCATGTTACATGTTAAATTTTTGTTTTCAGCATGTAATTCATTCATACTTTTCAATCTTACCATGTCTTTTTCTTTGTTTGTCTGATCTAGACTTCGATGATTGTTGTTAACTATGTTTGTTATTTTTGTTTTTTTGCTTTTCTGTGATTTTTCCCGTAGCATTTACGTAGAAGTTTACTTAAGAAGTTTATTGATTCATCAAAAATTTCCAGACTCTTGGTCCTTGTTCACCACTCATTCTTGATTACATTTTGGAGTCTATTTCTTGATTGAGAAAGTTACATGACTTTTGATTGGCTAAACCATTTGGTTTAACCAATCCAAGTTCTAGTTACTTTCAAATTTGTGGTTACTTTCAAATTTCAAAAATTTTTGAGTATATTACACAGAATTTTCTAAGGAATGGATGGTGACTACAAACCCTGGCAGATGTTACATATCAAATCAAGGGGTTGGTGCAAGACTATTGTAAGTGCATATACAATATATATGCACTTACAATAGTCTTGCAGTTATCTCTCGAAATATTTTCATGCATGTACCCGTTGATGTTTCTGTTGTTGAACAACACTTAACCTTCATGCATACAATCCCAAGTTTTAACTTTGAAAACGTGGCAGAAAAAGGAAAAAATGCTGGCAAACAGCTTTTTCTCCTTTTCCCACTGTGTTTTCTTTCTATTTAGCGAAGAATCCATTAACTTATAATTTTGATGTTTGCAAATCACTTTGTTAAGAGTTAATCCATTACCACACTATCCCGAGTTTTAGCGACCCTGTAAGAGAAGTCTTCTGAAAACATTTTGGGAAAAGGAGAAAATGCTGGTTAACAGCATTTTTTCCTTTTCCTACAATGTTTTCTTCCCCATCCGAAACAAAAATCATCATTTCAGTTACATTTAGTATGTTGTCTGCAAAAACTTTCAATTTGGACCAGTCTAGATTTTTGTTGTTTGGTGAAGAGTTAAATGATAAAAGTGCAGAAATAATAATCCAATAATCAGTCTGCAGATCCTCTTCAGTCTCAACTCAATCTGCATTGTTCACAAAAGTAATATTAGTTTCTGTAGCACTCCAAGTGTAAAAACACTGACAAATGTACTTGTCATGGTACTGTTTTTGTCTACACTAAGTTTTTAACTTGTATGAATGTGATTGATTGAATCTGTGTTTATTTATCATCACCACTGGTTTCCTATTTGGGTGACATCTCTTGAAGGCTGTAACAATTATTACGGGAGATAGTGCAGATACAAGACAAAATCCATCCTAAGTTTCGCCAGGTTCTTTAACGTGCTCGGTGTATAGCACCGTCATATGGGATCTTGGTTTAACATCTCATCCAAAAGACTAGTAGTAATTTTAGATGGCCAGCCATGGGAATAGAACCCACGAATGTGATGCTATACAATTCAGATTGATTTTCCTGGGTCAATATTCGACACTCATTGTTAAGAATGATCGTATGCTTATTCTCCAGAGTTTTCTAAATTTTCAAGTAACAAAATTGTTTAGCCAATCAGAAAATTTGTTACTCTCAAATTTAGAGGAACTTTGAGAACAAGACATAGACTGTTCATAATAATGGCTGGTGAATTCAGACCCTGATTATATATCATGTAAGTTTTTTCATTGAGTTGGTTACAGGGACGTGTCTGTTTTTGAATGTGTAATCAAGACTCCTAGAGCTTCTTTTCTAACTTCATGTAGTGCAGTCATCTTCTCGTGTGTTCAGTGGCATTTGATTTTTTTTTTCTTTTTATCTTATTTTCGATTGATAACTGCAAAGAGTGTTTTTATGGATAATTGCATAGAGTGTATTTCATGTCTTGTTTTTCCATGATATTTCTTGTCTAAACAGTATCCCATTAATTTCTTACTTAACCCGTTACCAAGCGACAAAATTTTGGACTTGTCCAAATTGAAAGCATTTGCAGACAACAAAATAAATGTGAATCGAAAATTGAACATTGATTTGAAAAGGGTAGAAAACATTGTGGGAAAAGGAGAAAATGCTGGGTACCAGCATTTTCTCCTTTTCCCACAATGTTTTCAAAGGCTTTCTTACTCAATATCGTCAAACTTAAGGATTATGTGGTAAAGAGTTTTTAACCTTGTGGTTTACCCCAATAATCTCATAGTTCCAAGTTTTGATTACCCTGATGTAAAGACTTTAGAGCATTCAAAAACATTGTTGGAAAAGGAGAAAATGTTGGTAAGAAACATTTTCTCCTTTTACCACAATGTTTTCTACCTCTTCAAAGGGCAAACCTTATCTATTAGACCCAAGTTATTTTGTTGTCATCAAGTGCTTTCAAGTTGTCCACATCCGAGCCTCATTAACATGTAATTTGTTTTCTACAAATGCTTACAATTTAAACAACTCTTAAATTTTATTGTTTGTTTAATCCTTTACCCCATAAGGCATTTCTGTGGCATCTCTAAATGACCCTAAATAACAGCAAGGATGAAGCCATTTGTTATGTGTATGTGACACCTTTTGATAGCATAGAAAACATTGTGACAAAAAGTGAAATTGCTCGTCACGAGCAATTTCACCTTTTGTCATGATGTTTTCCAATGGCTCCTACAAGCAATGCGTCGAAATGAGTATCTGTGGAGTAAAGGGTTAACTCTTTACCACAGCTCTGAGAAAGAAAGCTTTTAAAAATATGGTTGAAAAAGGAGAAAATGCTGGTAACCAGCATTTTCTCCTTTTCCATCCATGTTTTCTACCCTTTCCAAATAAATTTGAATTTTTGATTTACATTTATTTTGTCGTCTGCAAATGCTTTGAATTTGGACTAGTCCAAAATTTTGTCATTTGGTAAAGAGTTAAAGTTACAGCAACCAATTACGGCTAAGTTTACAATTTTCTTTTTCAAAAGTCATTTTCAAGAAGCAAGTAGTAAGCAGTTTGACTGTTTAAGCCCAGTAAAATATTTTATATACTTTATGACCGTCCTAAATAGCCTGTGTTATAGAGTTAGCAATTTAGTATTTATACTTGTTATGTTTGTTTTTGTTCGTATACTATATGAAATATACTGTCTTTCGTTGTTTTTCCTCTGTTTTACTTTGTAGTACTAAGTCATTTTACTAGTATTAGCGTTACTGTGGTAGTAATTTCATATATGCTCACTTGTATCTTTTTTATGCTCCTCGAAGGGCGAGCATATAGTCGCCACTTCGTCTGTCCTTCCGTCTTTCCATCCATCCGTCCGTCCGAAGCCATTTCTCCACAACCCCTGGACCAAATTGGATAAAACTTCATATATGAACTCTTAGGGTGAGTCGCCGAACTGTTTTTGCGGTTTTTGCATTTGACCCCGTGTCATGGAAAAAGGGGACTTAATGCAAAATTGCATTTTTTACTATTATCTCATTCAGTTTTTGTCAGAATTTCATGAAACTTCATGGTTATATTGTTTATGGAAAGATTCAGCATGTGCCCTTGCTATTTTTAATCTAGGCGTTTTTTAAGTTGACATTCTGTCACGGAAAAAGGGGGTTTCTTGCAAAATTCTAATTTTTACTAATGTTTCATTCAGTTTTGGTCAAAATTTCATTAAACTTCATGGTTATATTTTTTTTTCAAAGTTTCACCAGGTGCTCTTGTTTCTTAATCTATGTGTTTTTCAATTTGACCCTCTGTCATGGAAAAAGGGGGTTTCTTGTAAAATGCCAAGGAAAAAGGAGCCTTAATGCAAAATTGCAATTTCTACTAATATCTCGTTCAGTTTTTGTCAAAATTTTGTGAAACTTCATGGTTATATCTTGTTTTACAAGTTTCAACATGTGCCCTTGTTATTTTCAATCTATGAATTGTTAATGCACAAATACCTCTTTCCTGGTTTTTCAATTTGAGGCTTCATCAGGGAAAAAGGGGACTTCATGGAAACAATTGTTTTTCACTTGTGTCTCCTACATCTGTGCTCAAAACTTTGTGAAATTTCAAATCTGAACTTATTGGAACGTTGCCCAGGTACCTCTCTTCCAGTTTCTCAATTTCAGGCTGCGTCAGGGAAAAAAGGGGCTTCATGTAAAAAAATCATTTTATGTAGTATTTACTACATGACTGCGCAAAGTTTTATGAAATTTTGAATTTTGAATTATTATTAAAAAATGCCACAAATCACACACCAGTTGTATTTATTTCAATGATGCAATATTGCCTTATGGGAAAAGGGGGCTTAAAGGGGGCTTAGTGGGCTTATTGTCCTCTACAAGTTTGTGTTGGCTATCTCTAAGATAGCAATTGTCTTTTCACTTCAATTTTTGGGGGGCATGAATAGGTCCTTTTAGGATAAAAGAAGTGAATTTATATCAATTTCATATATTTTATGACAAGCACTTGTTCGGGGAGCATAACCCGTCTCTGACGGCTCTTGTTTTTGTTTTTCCATTCTGTCTTCCTGTGTTTTATCTCTCTTTCTGTGTTAAACAATGATTTCTAATGCCTTGTTTTGTTAAGAACATTTCATCAAAATCCAGTACAGCTGTTTTCGGTAACTCTTTACCAAATGACATAATTTTAGACTGGTCCAAATTGGAAGCATCTGCAGACGACAAAATTAATGTGACTCAATAGATGAAATTTGGTTTGGAGAGGATAGAAAATATTGTGGGGAAAGGAGAAAATGCTGGTTACCAGCATTTCCTCGTTTTCCCACAATGTTTTCTAAAGGCTTCTTTCTGAGGGTCGTCAAAAGTAGGGATTGTGAGGTAATGGGTTAAATCATGTAGAATACCTTCTTCACATAAAAAGCATTACAAAATTGTCTAAAGCGAGTGAAATGTAGGCTAAATGCAGGTAAATTACTCCATTTAACCCATTACACATAATCCCTACTTTTGACGACCCGATGAGAGGAGCCTTTCGAAAATATTTTGGGAAAAGGAGAAAATGCTGGTAACCAGCATTTTCTCCTTTTCCCACAATGTTTTCTACCATTCCAATGATAAATTTCATTTTTTCAACCAAACTTATTTAGTCATCTGTAAATGCTTTCACTTTGGACTGGTCTAAAATTTTGTTGTTTGGTAAAGAGTTAATCCTCTTGTTGAATGGCTTACCCTGTTTACCCAAGTGAATAGGGTGCAGGAACTAATGTTACTGTCTTCAGTTAAAGAGTTAGAAAATATGAAATAAATATATATAATTTTTACTCTTCATAACCGTAAAATATCAAACTTAGATCAACTATTATTTTTCAATAAATTGCCCCCTCCCCCCCAAAAAAAAAAAAAAAAGATGAAATAAAATGAAGTATTTGGATGTAATAATAAGTTCACAAAAATATCATTTGTCATGCACTCAGGTTTTCGCCGATGTTTACTTCTTCAGACATTTCATTACATAAGAACAGTCTAATATTTCTAAACCTTTACAGCAAAACCCTGAGTTGTAACCCTTTACCACAAAATGACAACTTCAACAACCCTAGGGAAGAAGTCTTTTGAAAACATTGTGGGAAAAAATGCTAGTAACCAGCATTTTCTCCTTTTCCCAAAATATTTTCTAAAGTCTTCTCTCATAGGGTCACACCCACAAAATTTTCTACCCAATCAAAACAAAATTGCACCATTTTAGCCACTTTGAAAATGTTGTCTACATATGCTTTTAATTTGGATAGGTCTAAAAGTTTGCTGTGTGGTAATGGGTTAACAACGACCCTGACCACAAAAAATCTTTTTAAAACATTATGGGAAAAGAAGAAAATGCTGGTAGCCAGCATTTTCTCCTTTCCTTGCAATGTTTTCTACATCTTCAAAGACAAATCTGTCTAAAAAATTGTTGTGTTGGAAAGAATTAGACAAAACTTTTACTGTACATGTACCTGTATCTATTTTAATAAGGTTGATATTTGATAACCAAGAAATTGTATTTAAGAGTATTGTCTTAGTTTTTAATATTTCTGGTTATTTGGTTGTGAGAATTAAAGATTATAAGAGTTAAAAGAAACATAATTTTGATATGGTTGTCTATTTTTTTGTCTACTGAATAAAGTTCATGTTATCTAAATGAGTGTTTCCTTGTAAATTTCACTTTCCGAAATGATAATTATTCCAAATAATCTTTACCATTTACCTCACAGCAAAATTTTAGATCTATCCAAATTGAAAGAATAATCATAACCATTTACCTCACAGCAAAATTTTAGACCTATCCAAATTGAAAGCATGATCTTAATCATTTACCTCACAGCAAAATATTAGATCTATCCAAATTCAAAGCATTTGCAGGCGACAATCTCATAGTGGCTCAGATGATGCAATTTTTTCTCTAATAGAGTAGAAAACTTTGTTGGAAAAGGAGAAAAAGCTGGTTACCAGCATTTTCTCCTTTTCCCATAATGTTTTCATTAGGCTCCTGCCTTGGTGTTGTTAAAGGTGGTCATTGTGTGGTAAAGGGTTAAATACTTTACTTTTCAAACGACTGACAAACATTTGTAATGGATACCCACAATACTGGATACCCAATCCATTTTTTTAAGGAAAAAAAAAGAGCCTATTATAGTATACTGGTCTATCCCACAGATAGATGTAAAGGTACATGTATAGCTTCTGTTTGTACAAGGGGACACTTATACTCCCTTGCTATAGTGACAGCTTTTATAGCGACGTGGTAGAGCGTTTGCCTTGAGACCAGAAGGTTCAGGGTTCAAACCTTTCAGGGACAGCTATATTTCTTAAAACTGTTACATTGGCGCCCAAGGTAAAAATACTGGTCTATCCCACAGATAGACGTAAAGGTATAGCTTGTGTTGATATAAGGGGACACTTATACTACCTTACTATAGAGCTAGCTTTTGAAGCAACGTCTTGTACTTCTTTATGACCTATGGGAAAGAACTCAGAAAGTCTTCAACTAAAAGCTAGGAAAAGTGAACTCCCATATAGTGACATATTCTCTGCCCACATGTTAAAAAAAAAATTAGTATTCACATAGTACGCTTCAATCAAGCTTTTTATCAAACAATATAATTTTTGGCAAATTAACAAATTACCAATGGTGAGGATCTTTTGTTATTTAATGGCCTAAGGGGAAGGACTCTTATATTCTTAAATGCAAAATTAAGCAGAGTGACCTCCCTCACTATAAAAAAAAAAACCTCTTTGACCTGTATGATTCAGTTAGCAGATCAAAATATGAATCGCCATTTATTTTGTTTAAGTTAAACTGTTGTTAGAGTCTAGTTCATTTTGACAGGATTTCTTTGATATTGTAGGATTAATTCACCGAATCTTACGGGGACTAAATTCATAACTAAATCGGACCATACTATCCTTACTAAATCTAGAAAGAAAAGGGTTGGCTTTGACAATTTGGTATTCATAGTTTTGTTTATTCGACTAGAAAAAAATATGTATATACATAATTGAAAACAACCCGACGGCTTTGTCTTTCTGTTGTGGATAGAGATTCTTGGACATGAATCCTCACTTCATATCTTTTTTTTTTTGAGCGGGGAAGTTCCTTGGCATCATAATTATGTTCTGGCCTTGATTCTAATGATTCTAAATAATTCTGTGATGAGCCTATTATTCATAATAATTCAAAACATTTAGTTAGATATGAGTATCTGACTAAAATAGTGACCATCATTCAAATTTAGAAAATGTGAGAACACAAGGAAACCAGAGTGATCCGGTTATTATTTTTTAATCGGTTAAAATCGGTAAAATACTAATCGAGTATTCACCTATTCGGCCCCGATAACTTTCAGCTTATTTCGTCACCTGCAGATACAGGTTGTTACGTTTAGGCCGAAAATGGGTGATATAGATTACTCCAACCGAGAAAACCTCACCAAACCAATAAAAGAGATAGAGGTATTCATCTTTTTTTTTTCAAATATGTATCTATGGTTTCTCAGCATTAATAAATGGGATTACAATTTGCAAAATTTATTCGTAACCGAAGTGTATCGTAACCAAAGGTTGCATAAAATTCAAACCCATTAAACATTGTGGGAAAAGGAGAAAATGCTGGTAACCAGCGTTTTCTCTTTTTCCCACAATGTTTTCAACGTATCTCAAAGGAAATTTCCAATTTTTAATCACTTTTATCTTGTTGTCTGCAAATGATTTCGATTAGGAGAACTTTGAGAAGCCTAAAATTTTGTTGTTTGGTAACAAATTAAAAAAAAAAAATCGTATGCTTACAGACTACCATATATTTTCAAAAAGCGCAAAATAAAACAGCAGTATCAGTTATAATCTTCTCGTCTGTCTGTGTCCGTCTGTCATTATTCAGTCTCTCTCTCTCTCCTCTTTCTCTATCTTTCTCTTGCTTTCTATCTCTCTCTGTCTCCAGTCTCTCCCGCTTTCTCTCTCTCTCTGTTGCTCTTTATCTCTCTATCACTCTCCATGTCCTCCTTCTATCTCCATGTCCTCTCTCACTCTGTCTCTCTCAATGTCCTCTCTCTATGTCCTCTCTCTCTCTGTCCTGTCTCTCTCGCTCTCTATTTCCCCCCTCTCTCTCTCCTTTTCTCTCTCTTATTGTTCATGGATAGAATCATCTTCCATGTGGTCATCACTGTCACAAATTTTATATTTTGTTCGTTGTTGACAGGAAAAATGGAAACTTCTGCCTGCCTTTCTGAAGGTAAAGGGCCTCGTGAAACAACATATAGACTCCTTCAATTATTTCATAAATGTAGATGTAAGTATGAAGTGAGACCTAGTAATGAGACCTACATCGGTCCAGTACCCTTCACATGTTTTCTCCCAAGAAGTTAATCTTTATCCACACAATCTTGAGTTAACCCTTTACCCCATAAGGCATTTCTATGGTATCTCTAATTGACCCTAAAATAACAGCAAGGATGAAGAAGTTTCTTCTGTGTATATGACACCTTTTGATAGCATAGAAAACATTGTGACAAAAGGTGAAATTGCTCGTCACGAGCAATTTCACCTTTTTTCACAATTTCTTCCAAAGACTCCTACAAGCAATGCGTAGAAATGAGTATCTGTGGAGTAAAGGGTTAAAACAACCCCGAGGAAAAGCCTTATGAAAACATGGAGGGTAACGGAGAAAATGCTGGTAACCAGCATTCTTTTCCGTCAAAGACCAATTCAGTAATTTGAGCCTCATTTAAATCTTTACCAGACTTTACCGACTTTGAGAAAGAAGTCTTCTGAAAACATTGAGGGAAAAGGAGAAAATGCTGGTAACCAGCATTTTCTCCTTTTCCCACAGTATTTTCTTCCCTCCCAAAACAAATTTCAAATTTTCAGTCACCTTTACTTTGTCATCTGCAAATGATATCAATTTGGATCAGTCTAAAGTTTTGTTGCTTGGTAAAGAATTAAATTGCCAGATCTGCAAATGATTTATAAATCAAACATGGTTAAGATTTTTGTCATTTGGTTAAGAGTTAATGTGCATGTCCATTCGACAACCAGTATTTTTTCATTGGTAAGGGTAATTTCACTTTCTCACCATTATACACTACTTTCATGTTAGTAAACAAGAAATTGAAAGAAGGTGAAGGTGAAGGAAGTAGTAAAATTGTAGTAAAAGAAATGGAGCATATACATGTAGACTTGAATGTTGGAGGTATGATCACAGTAGAAATCCTTTTATATAAAAAAGAAATTGTTTAGAATTTGAAGGGGAATGATTTCTCTCTTTTAATTGAAAATCTTAGAAATATTCATTTATTTTCTATACTTTAGTATCAGCAAGTAGTTCATACTTGTTATAAATAATCATTTATGTAATTACATGGATCTGAGATTGATAATGCAGTATGGAACAGTGTCACGTAAGTGAATAGCTGTACAAGTGTCACATAAGTCATATAGATATTTTGTTATTTAACTCTTTACCAAACGACAAAATTTTAGACTGGTTCAAATTGAAAGCATTTGCAGACAACAAAATAAAGGTGACTGAAAAATTAAAATTTGTTCTGGGAAGGGTAGAAAACACTGTGGGAAAAGGAGAAAATGCTGGTTACCAGCATTTTCTCCTTTTCCTACAGTGTTTTCAAAAGGCTTCTTTTTCAGGGGCGTCAAAAGTAGGGATTGTGTGGTAATGGGTTAAACTTAACAGTTAACATATTTTAAAATTTCACATTATTTACATGTGTTTGTGGGTTATTTAGAACCTCCAAGTTCTGCACAGAAGAGGAGAAATACTACTAGCACTAAGTCAGTCTTTCGTTGATAAATTTTGATTTTGCAGCTCTCTATGAAATTGCATGTAACATAATTTTGTTGAATGTATCCAGTTCCTTTTCTTATTTTCCTTTTCCGTTAAATCTAGATAAAGAACATCATGAAAGCTAATGACAAGATCACCAGTGTTGCTGATCCCAACTTTTACATGAAGTAAGTGGATGCCTTGCTTCTTACTAACCTGTAACCTATAATGGTGCATAGGAATCATAACCTGGAGCCTCTGAGTTTGAGCTTCACTGAATCACTAGGTTTGACACCTGTCAGTCAATCAATTATCCTTTTTTCATATGCTTTTGATACTTTGCAGTATAGTGGCTGTATTAATCAGCGGTTCAAATTGTTTATCTTATCTTGATTCATAGATGTGTGTTAGAGAGTATAACACTGTTTTAATAACTTAAGTCACATCACACCTCCCAGTGCCACCTTCTTGTGTGTTTTCCTGGCTTTCTCAAGCCAACTTTCTTTCAAAGCCACTGATGTCAGAGATGTGAGGCAAAAGAATTTACTGGAAAGAAGGTTTGCCGCAACTGGGTATAGATTCAGCATCCAGCTGGTCACAAGTCAGATACACAAACTACTGAGCTGGGCTCAATCCATAGTAATTTTTGTTGACATATTAAATGTTGCTAAAAGGATGATTTCTTGCTTTAGTAAGATAGAAAACATCTTTAAAAAAGGAAAAAAATGCTGGTTACCAGCATTTTTCTCTTTTTCCACAGTGTTTTCAAAAGGCTTCATGCTCAGTATTTTCTGGTTCAAGCAGCTGCCAGCACAGTTATTTCCTTATAAAAAACACTGCAGATATACCACAATATTATGTCACTATAGCTATAAGATATATGATAGATCATTATGGGTATAATATGTATATATATGTATCACCATAGATTTAAAGGTGGGTATTTAGAATTTTCACATCACATCAAATCAAAAAATATATATATCACTGAAATTTATATGAAAAAAACAACACAAATCATTGATAATTAAGAATAATAAAATTATCAAAAAAATTTTTTTTTTGATGGTATTCCCTTAAAAGGCTACGTAGCCTCTTAAGCTATTTTTAGATTTCGCGCCAAAAATATAAGAAATGCATTGTGGGAATGCTAACTTAAGTGACTGGCACGTGACTAATAACGCTTAAATTCCATTACATAACAAACATGTAATAATTATTTTCCATTATATCTTCTTCGGACGTTATGTTTGAAGCTTCGTCTGTGTATTTCCGGTATGTAAATGAGTGAGTTGTTCATGTAAAAATAGAACATGTTTCCCATCAATGTCGACCTTGGTAGTAGTAAATCTTAAATTTCTCGTGTTGTCGGATGGTTTTGGACTACTGGGGTTTTATGAATGACGATTATAAGGCTTTGGGAGTATAAGGATGATATTTTTGTATTTTTGTAAAATTTTCTTTCCAAATTCTGAAGGGCCACCTTTAAGACAAGACTCCATTTTTTTGCTGTCTAAAGTTGATATGCATTTGGAAATGAAAAATATTTTCTTTTACATGTTTTAAGGTATTTGAATATTTATGTTGGGATGCCTGATGTTGAAGAAGGATTTAACATAACCAAGCCAATATCACCTCATGAGGTAGGTTGCTTTTCATGGATTCATAGATATAATCAACATGCCTGAGATTAACCCATTACCACACAATCCCTACTTTTGACGACCCTGAGAAAGAAGCCTTTTGAAAATATTGTGGGAAAAGGAGAAAATGCTGGTAACCAGCATTTTCTCCTTTTCCCACAA
Source organism: Tridacna crocea (assembly GCA_943736015.1). Taxonomy (NCBI): domain Eukaryota; kingdom Metazoa; phylum Mollusca; class Bivalvia; order Cardiida; family Cardiidae; genus Tridacna; species Tridacna crocea. Next base: position 58,288,690 of record OX031060.1, on the reverse strand, counting down.
TGTTTTCTACCCTTCATAAAACAAGTTTCAGATTTTCAGTCACTTTTATTTTGTCGTCTGCCAATGCTTTCGATTTGGACAACCCTAAAATATTGTCGTTTGGTGATGAGTTAAACATCTACTACTCAAGCATGAAATTAAGTGTCCCTGATAAAGAAAGGTTTTGAAAACATATTGGGAAAAGGAGAAAATGTTGGTAACCAGCATTTTCTTTTTCCCCTCTTTGTTTTCTACCCATTCTTGGCCAAAAAGCAAAATTCCAGCCATGTTTGAATTGTTGCCTGCAAATGCTTTCAATTTAGATGAGTCAAAGTTTTGCTGCTAAAATGATGATTTCTGTTTTTGATAGGGTGAGAAAATTGTTGGTAAAGGAGAAAATACTGGCTACCGGCATTTTTTCTTTTTCTCACAATGTTTTCAAAGGCCTTCTCTGTCAGGGTGGTAAAAGACAGGATTGTCACACTGGTTTGAGTCTGTACTAAACGACAAAGCATTTGCCGCCTACAAATTAATTGTTGCTAAAATTAGGATTTCTGTGTGGGAAAAGGAGAGAGTGCTGCTTTCCAACATTTTCTGTTTGTCACGCAATGTTTTAAAATTCTGTCTCTCTTGAGTCGTTTAAAGTCAGGATTGTGTGGTAAAAGTATGTCACACAATGTTTTAAAATACTGTCTCTCTCAGGTCATTTAAAGTCAGGATTTTGTGGTAAAGGTATAATATTATGTTTAAGTTATAGACCTCTCTGTTGTTATGGCACTACCAATAGAGGTATTCTGTAGCGTTACAGCACTTTTAGAACTAAGGGTCGCTTTTCTGATCCCTGGCTCATCCAATTTCTTTCCAAGGATTGATGATAGTCATTGCCCTGGCCGCTGTGACACTACAGGAATAATGCTGAACATGGCATTGAACACCATACAATCTAAATCTCTTTCCGTGGCATACATGGGTGCGAACGTGCATATTGTTGTAATGCATGTGCACATCTTTATTAACTCTTATCAGTCAATTAATTTATCTTTTTTTGTTTTATTGCATATACTTTCATGTACTACTTTTTACAGTGTCGTCTGAGGGACATGACATACTCAGCCCCAATAACAGTTGACATTGAATATACAAGAGGGAATCAGAGAATTGTCAGGAATAACCTACCAATAGGAAGGTATGGCTCCGAATTGTAATTTGATGTTGTAGGTATTTCGTCTCAAGTGATCTCTTTCCGTGGCATACATAGGTGCGAACGTGCATATCGTTGTAATGCATGTGCACATCTTTATTAACTCTTTGCCATACAACAAAATTTTGGACTGGACCAAATTCAAAGCATCTGCAGACAACAAATTCAATCTTGTTAACATGATAATTTCAAACTTTGATAGCATAGAAAATATTGTGAGAAAAGGAGAAAATGCTGGTTACCAGCATTTTCTCCTTTTCCCACAATCTTTTCTATAGGCTTCTCTCTCAGGGTCGTTAAAAGTAGGGATTGTGTTGTAAAGAGTTAAAAAAGAAAAAAAAAATACTTAAAAAAAAAAAAGAAATAATGTCATAAACTTGAATCATGTAAATACTTGCCTTATTTCTGCCCAGCAATAGAAACCTGATATTGAAAGATATATTCCCTACAATATTTTCAAAGGCTGTCTTCCTCAAAGTTGTTAAAAATAGAATTATTAGGTTAACCCTTTACTGCACAATCCTGAGTTTTAACGACCTTGAGAAGAAGGCCCTTTGAAAACATTATGGGAAAAGGAGAAAATGCTCGTAACCAGCATTTTCTCCTTTTTCCACAATATTTTCATGATTATCAGATTTGAATCCCATCATTTGTGCAGTATACAACTTAATGTTTGAAAATGGTTTCTAATTGGACCTATTATAAAATGTTGCCATATGGTAAAGAGTTAAAGGATGATGTTTTCAAATCTAAGAGATTTTCATTACTTGATATGATGTTGGCTTTACAGATGCTTTGAGAAGGCTTTTGAAAACATTGTGGGAAAAGGAGAAAATGCTGATAATCAGCATTTTCTACTTTTCCCACAATGTTTTCAAAAGCATTTGAAATGTTTTCAATGCACAGTATTTTCAAAAGCATTTGACCTCAAGTTCATTAACCCTTTACCAGACAACAAAATTTTAGCCTTGTCCAAATTGAGAACATTTGCAGACAACAATTTCATAATGGCTCAAATGGTTCAATTTTTCAGGCTGGAAAGCATTGTGGGAAAAGGAGAAAATAATGGTTACCAGCATTGTGCAGTAAATCGTTAAAGCACAGGATTGTTGGAAAAGGGTTGTTTCTATTTTGTATTTTTCACAGAATGCCCATCATGTTGCGTAGTTCAAATTGTTGTTTGAATGGAAAGAGTCCAGCCGAGATGGCCAAGTTGAATGAATGTCCAATGGACCCCGGGGGTTATTTTATTGTGAAGGGGGTGGAAAAGGTGATCCTTATTCAGGAGCAGCTGTCTAAAAATAGAATGATTGTGGATACTGACAAGAAAGGCACTGTGATCTGTTCTGTGACAAGGTTTGATTTTATTGTGTTTATCATACTCTTTTTCAGGTCTCCTAGCAAAACCTGTAAGAACCTATAATTTTGTACCAAATTGAGTAAAATCCCATAATTATAACCTTTATTTTGCCCAAAAAATGGCCAAAAACCTAAGCAATTTCAAAGCATTTGCTGATGACATAAAAACATTGCTCAAAAAATGAAATTTCGTTTGGGAAGGGCAGAAAACATTGTGCAAAAAAGAGAAAATGCTGGTTACCAGTATTTTCTCCATTTCCCACAATGTTTTCAAAGGGCTTTTTCTTCAAAGGCATCAAAACTCGAGACTGTGTGGTAATGAGTTAAGTATATGTATGGAATGTTACATCGTGAGAAAGTTTGATATGGGTTAGTCTAAATTTTGTCTGCTGATAAATGGCTTTTTAAACCCATAAAATACTGAATGTTACACATGTATTGTAGTTACTGTTTTGACGTAAACTGTGTGAGAAAATTTGATATTTTGAGATGTCATAATTTTCATACACAGCGAGAAACAAATACAAATGTCAGGAAAGTAACTACAACATAATATTCATTTTTTTGTATACCTACAACTTTCAACAACAATATTTTGCAACTTTTGTCATTTATTCAAAAACAGTAAACAAAATGAGAATTGATATTGTGGAGAGTAAAATCTCTCTTTTTGTGAATGGTGGATGAATATTATAGCATGATATTTCAAGGGTGACAACCTACGTCATAACAAAGGTGTCAGAATAGCTGCCATTTTTTTTGCGAAGTGCAGATTAATTACTTTAAAAAGATCTATGTATCTAAAATTTACCTAGAATACCTACTTCATCTGGTGACGGTAAATATATTTGTCCTATTCGTGAAATCAAAATACCATGAAACAATGTTGTAGCTCTAAACACTTCAACACAATTATTCTTAACGGCTTCGTATACGAAATCTATTTTTAAATCGCACATGTGTCATCGGCTTCGAACATTGTGTGGAGGGAATTGCAAAATCAAAGAAACTAACAAACAAAATATTAATGTATACTAATGAAGAAAGTTGTCAGGCACCATATGCATTGCTTTGTTTTTGACAGATATTCAATAACAATAATGTACAAGCTGAAAAACTTACCTTTTTAAAACGAAAATGGTATGCTATGACATAGGTTGTTACCCCTGACATTTTGATTGATCCAATCACAAATAAAAGTCTATTTGTAAGCTACCTCATGATATCATATTTGGAACCATATGTGTGGGTACAGATTTTTCTCTGTTGTGCGTGCTATATTGTCTGCTTGCAACACAATATTTTAGCCTGAAAATTTACAGGTTTACAATAAAAGCTGTTATTTGATTGATAAAAATGTGTATGCTAATATTTCAATGTATAAGCTACTTGTAAGCAATTGCTTCTTTTCCCATAATGTTTTCCAGCAGGAATGATAAAAATCATTTTGCATGGAAAGAAAATCATATTGTACTTGTATTGCTTTTGACAGTTCCACTCATGAGAGAAAGAGTAAGACAGATGTGATTGTCAAACATGAGAAATACTATCTTAAACACAACACATTTTCTGAGGTGAGTATTGTCAAACATAAAAATTTATCTTAAGCTCATTTTCTCAGGTGTATATTGCCAAACACAAAAAATACATTACGCATTTTCTGAGATGAGTATTGTCAAACATGAAATATACTGTCTTAAACACGACATTTCTGAGGTGAGTATGGTCATATTTGAATAATGTTATCTCAAATTTAATGCAACATATTTTCTGAGATGAGTACATACTTATACAACTTTTGACAATTCCACTCATGACAGATAGAATAAGACATGATATTGTGTGAGAATCAAATATGATAATAATTATGTCACTATTAACAAATTTGTGATGTGAGTATTGTCAATCACAAAAAGTGTTATCTTAACCCTTTCCCAAATAATACCTGGTTTTTACGGGTCTAGAATAGTAGCCTTTTGAAAACATTGTGGGAAAAGGAGAAAATACTGGTAACCAGCATTTTCTCCTTTTCCCACAATGTTTTCTACCCTATCATAGACAGAAATCATCTTTTCAATAAGAGTTGAATTGTCGTCTGCAAATGCTTTCAATTTGGTCTAGTCCAAAAGTTTGTCGTTTGGGAAAGGGTTGATTATTTTCTTAGGTAAGAATTGTCAAACATGAAAAATAGCATCTGAAACAACACTTTTTCTGAGGTGAGTATTGTCAAACATGAAAAAAGAGGTTCTTTGATGGGTATATTGAGGTGCTGTATGTGATATTTATAGGAGACTGATTTTTTGGTGTTATTTATATTTTACCACACAAAGAAGAGTTCTAAAAACTTTGATGTAATTCATCATAAACTATGTCAATGAGGTTGTTAACTCTTTACCACACTAGAAAATTTTAGACTGGTCCAAATTGAAAGCATTTGCAGACGACAAAATAAAGGTGACTAAAAAATAGAAATTTGTTCTGGGAAGGGTAAAAAACACTGTGGGAAAAGGAGAAAATGCTGGTTGCCAGCATTTTCTCCTTTTCCCATAGTGTTTTCAAAAGGCTTCTTTCTCAGAGATGTCAAAAGTAGGGATTGTGTGGTAATGGGTTAATTTAGGGAAATTCTAATGAGCACTTAACTCTTTACTACACAATATAAAGTTTAAAGGACCTTTGCTTTTGAAAACATTGTTTGAAAAGGAGAGAATGCTGGTAACCAGCTTTTTCTCCTTTCCCACAATGTTTTCAACTCTACCAGAAATAAGTTTTAAGATTTCAGTCATATTCATTTTATCATCCCTAGGTATGTTCAGTTTTTGTTTTCAATTTTGTTGTTTGGTTAAGAGTTTAAACAAAGATTTATACTGTGTAGGGAATAAATACAGAGATATGAATTCCTCTTTGGGTCTTAAAATGACCACGCTATCTTTGTCCTTAATCTGAAATCATTTAACTCTTTACCAAACGACAAAATTTTAGACTGGTCCAAATTGAAAGCATTTGCAGACGACAAAATAAAAGTGACTGAAAATTTGAAACTTGTTTTGTGAAGGGTAGAAAACATTGCGGGAAAAGGAGAAAATTCTGGTTACCAGCATTTTCTCCTTTTCCCAGTGTTTTCCAAAGGCTTCTTTCTCAGGGGTGTCAAAAGTAGGGATTGTGTGGTAATGGGTTAATCTTTTGTAGGACATACCAATTGCAATTGCCTTCAAGGCCATGGGTTTTGAGTGTGAGCAGGAATTTGTACAAATGATTGGAACTGATGGAGAGATCCTGGCAGCTATAGCGCCGTCACTGGAGGAATGTCACAGAGCCCAAGTATTCTCGCAGTTACAGGTACAATGACTAAATTCTTGATCTTAGGACAAAATTTTAGACTTGTCCGTATTGAAGGCACTTGAACACTTTACCAAACAATCCCTTGTTTTCATGCCTCTGGAAAAGAAGGTTTTTGAAAACTTCATGGGAAAAGGAGAAAATGCTGGTAACTAGCATTTTCTCCTTTTCCCACAATGTTCTCTACTCTTCCTAAGTCAAGTTTCAATTTTTGAGTCATGTTTATTTTGTCGTCTGCAAATGCTTTCAATTTAGGACAAATTTAAAATTTTGTCATAGGGTAAAGAGTGAAAAGGATAAATTACATGTAGCTCAAATGATGAAATTTATCGTTTATAAGGTAGAAAATATTGTGATGAAAGGAGAAAATTCCAGTTGCCAAATTTTGAACATGTTGTCTTCTGACCTCCCCAAAGAACAGTATAAAATTACACAAATGTCAGATATTTGGAGGAAGGGAAAATGCTTTCTTTCAATAGTATGGAAAAAAAGTTTTCTTAAAAGCAATGACTTCTTTTCCCCCCCCCCTTTTTTTTTCCCCTTATGTTTTCAAAAGTTCTCATTTGAAGTTACTGTACATAAAATGCTAAAATGTGAAATTTATGCTACAATAATGGTTTAACTCTTTACCAAACGGCAAATTTATAGACTGGTCCAAATTGAAAGCATTTGCAGACAACAAAATGAATGTGACTGAAAATTCGAAATTTGATTTGGGAAGGGTGGAAAACATTGCGGAAAAAGGAGAAAATGCTGTTTACCAGAATGTTCTCCTTTTCCTACAATGTTTTCAAAAGTCTTTATTTCCAGGGTCATTAAAAGTCGGGATTGTGTGGTAAAGGGTTAAAGTTTTAATGAGTTAGATAACAATGAATTCATTTTAACTGACTTTATTTTTTGTTCTGCCATATTTAAATGTATTGAATCATGCATAATTAAATTTGCCACTGTTAAAAGCAAACTCAAAAGCAGAGGAAAAAGTAGAGAAATTACTGAAAAATATTTATTCAAATAGTGTTGGGAAAAAAAAATCCTCGTTAACCCATCACCACACAATTCTTACTTTAGACGACCCTGAGAAAGAAGCCTTTAAAAAACATTTTGGGAAAAGGAGAAAATGCTGGTAACCAGCATTTTCTCCTTTTCTCACAATGTTTTATACCCTTCACAAAACAAATTTCAAATTTTCAGTCACTTTTATATATCGTCTGCAAATGCTTTCGATTTGGACTGACCTAAAATTTTGTTGTTTTATAATGAGTTCAGCTATTTTCATAATAATCTTTTTTGTAGGCTCTGAAGTATATAGGGGGTAAAGTTCGCCCGAGAAGGATGTGGGGTGGCCCCAAAAAGACCAAAGTTGAGGAGGCACGAGATGTCTTGCACGGTGTTGTTCTTGCACACGTACCAGTATGTATTCTACTGTTGGATGTTTTTATTGCTAAATAAGATGTGGTTTTATAGCTGCCATAGAGTAATGTCTTAGTTTCTATAGAATTTTTGTTGATATTTTCTGTAAAAATGATTGTAAGTTCTTATTATACCCCTGCAGAACAAGTGTTTTCAGGGGTATTCTAGATTCAGTACCTGTCCATCCGTGTGTCCATTCATGTGTCCGTCCATGTGTCCGTCCGTGTGGCTGTCTGTGTACAAAATACTAGTATTTGCCTGTTTCTGTCAAAGTGCTGATGGGGGTATTAAGTCACATTCAGTGACAGCTCTAGTTATAATTGTTCTTTATTGTTATACGGTGCACTGACACAACCAAATGCCCAAATTTTACTCTTATATGGAAATTTAAGCATTTTCAGCCAACATTTAACCCATTACCACACAATCCCTACCTTTGACACCCCTGAGAAGAAAGAAGCCTTTAGAAAACATTATGATAAGGAGAAAATGCTGGTAACCAGCATTTTCTCCTTTTCCCACAATGTTTTCTACCCTTCTCAAAACAAATTTCAAATTTTCAGCCACTTTTATTTTGTCGTCTACCAATGCTTTCGATTTGGACAAACCAAAAATATTGTTGTTTGGTAATGAATTAAACATGTCGTAAGTGTTTACCACACGATCCCGACTTTTAATGACAATGGGATTTGTCTTTGAACGAGAAGAAAACATTAGAACTTAAGGAGAAAAGGTTAGTTACCAGCATTTTATCAATCTCCCACCATGTTTTAGAAAGGTTTCTTCCTCAAGACCATAAAAACTTAGGTTCGTTAGAGTTATCTCATTATCAAAAGCATTTGCAGACAAGAAAATAAGAGTGACTAAAAATTTGAAATTTGTCTTGTGAAGAGTTGAAAACATTGTGGGAAAAGGAGGAAATGCTGGTTACCAGCATTCCTATTCCCACAATGTTTTCTAAAGGCTTTTTTCTCAGGGTCGTCAGAAGTAGGGATTGTGTGGTATTGGGTTAATTAATTTACTGTAGTTTTGGAACAAAACTCATTTTGGCAAACACCAAAGATTTAATGGCATGGGCAAAGAGTCTAAAGTCAGTGCTATTTATAGATTCCAAGACCTGCCATTTGATTGGTGGAGACCTTCTAATATGTTTCATACAAATATTTGCAGGTAGTAGCATGGAATTTCAAAATAAAAGCAGCCTACATAGCTGTGATGGTACGCAGAGTCATCCTGGCCCAGTTGGACAAGGTCAAGGCTGATGATAGAGATTACTATGGTAACAAGAGACTGGAGTTGGCTGGTCAGCTGATATCACTGTTATTTGAGGATTTATTCAAGAAATTTAATTCTGAGGTTTGTGTGCTCTCTGAATTTCTTTCCTTTTATTTCAGGTATTTTCGAAGAAAAGATATTAAAGTCACAGCCATGGCATTGTTCTCTTCCTGAAACAGTCTTTGAAATTTGACTTACAATTATTTTTATGCTCACCAAAAGGTGAGTATATATTTGCTGCTTCATCTGTCTGTCCTTCTGTCCGACCGTCTGTCCAAAGCCATTTCTCCACAACCCCTGGACCAAAATTCATGAAACTTTGTATATGAACTCTTTAGGATATTGCACAGATGTGTTTTTCCCGGTTTTTTAATTTGATGCTGTGTCATAGAAAGAGGGGGTTTATTTTAAATTTCTTCTGTGACCAAACATTTACCAACAGCCTTCTCTTTCCTAAAAACAGACCTGTTTGGGGAACATTATCTGCATATGACAGCTCTGTCTTATCTGCAAATGCTTTCAAATTGGAGTGGCCTTAAAAGTATTGTTTGTTAAAGAGTAAACACAAGGCAAAATTTTAGACTTTTTCAAACTGATCATGGAGCCAACACATTAGGTATGCTTTGATTTAGAGGATATTTGTTTGAAAGGGCAGAAAATATTGTGGGAAAAGGAAGTGTTGTCTTTGAAAGGGCAGAAAATATTGGGGGAAAAAGGAGAAGAGGCTGCTTACCGACATTTCCTCTTTTTCCCACAATATTTTCACAAGACTGCTTCCTCGGGGTCAATAAAATGTGGGATTGTTTGGTGTTGGGGAGACCACTCCTTCTTGCATAGCTTCGCCGTGATTTAAATACAATACCTTACAACTGCGTCAGAGAGTTATCTCTTTGGCTAAGTGGTTATGGTATTGGTCTTTTAATCCTCAAAAAACGAGGATATTTCTCCTTCATGGGTTTGAAATCTGCCAGATGCACTCTATACTTGAGCTATGCATTTATTTGTTTCTTTGTTATGGACTTTGTTTGTAAAATTGGTTAAGGGTTGATTGTACAAAGAACTAGAAATGTCTTGGAAAAAGATAGCATAGAATTGCCTGCTAGGAGGCAGGGGGCACATAGAATAAATATGTTTATATTTTTTACCACATGGGCCTATAGAATAAACATGCCTACATTTTCACCTCTCACAAATTTCTATTCATTCATTCATTATTGGTAGGTCAAAAGCCAGTCATCTACGCTGAAATCTGGTTTTTGTTTTTCACAGCTGAAGAGAATAGCAGACATGACAATACCAAAGCCGCGTGCAGCACAATTTGATATCGTCAAACATATGAGGCAAGATCAAATCACCAACGGTCTAGAACATGCTATCTCCTCAGTAAGTAACTGATTAACCTCTCTACCGAACAGTCCCTGGCTTCATGAAAACATTGTGGGAAAAGGAGAAAATGCTGGTAATTAGCATTTTATCCTTTTCCCACAATGTTTTCTACCCCACTGGAAACAAGTTTCAATTTTTAAGTTATGTTTACTTTGTTGTCTGCTATTGCTTTTGAATTCGGACTTCGTTGTCTAAAAATGATGAAACTTTCTGTGAAAGGGTAAAGAAGATAATGCTGGTTAGCAGCATTTTCTCTTTTTTCCACGATGTTTTCATAGGCTTTCTTTGTCAGGGTCATTTATTGGAACATTTTGAATATTAGTGATGCAAGTCTATTGACAGCTGTTTGCCTGTCAATAAAACAAAATTGTGCAGCAGTTGATTTTGATTACATTTTCCTAAAAATTGGATGATTAATATGATATAAAGATTGACACATGCATTAACCCGTTACCACATGGCAGAGTTTTAAACCTATCCAAATTGAATGCATTTGCAGACGACAATTTCAAAATGGCTCAAATGACATAATTTTTCTTTGATAGATTAGAAAACTTTGTGGGAAAAGGAGAAAATGCTGGTTACTAGCATTTTCTCCTTTTCTCACATTTTTTTAAAAAGGCTTCTTTTTCAGGGTCGTTAAAATTTGTCATTGTGTGGTATAGGGCTAAACTACCGAAGCAAATTGACAAATTGCTTGTTACAAATACATTTCTCCTTTAACCTCAATATTTTGGAAAACAATATACTGCAAGACCAAAATGCTGATCTGTAGGATGTATGATATCCATGTCATAAATGAACCATGCTTTGTGAAAAGGCAGCTTAACTCATTACCAAACGACAATATTTTAGGCTTGTCCAAATTGAAAGCATTTGCGGACGACAAAATAAAAGTGACTGAAAATTTGAAATTTGTTTTGTGAAGGGTAGAAAACATTGTGGTAAAAGGAGAAAATGCTGGTTACCAGCATTTTCTCCTTTTCCCACGATGTTTTCAAAAGGCTTCCTTCTCAGGGGCGTCAAAAGTAGGGATTGTGTGGTAATGGGTTAATGCATCTGTGAAACATATTGACTCGGGTCAGCCTGAGCGCTCAGTGCAGGCTGACTTGGGTTAAAACTTTTCAGTTTTTGTACATTTTCTACATGTCTAAGGCCCATTCTACCTTCAGCCTAATAGACTGACATTATGCTTTATTATACTGCAAAGAAAATTCTTGTGATTTGATCTGATGATATGCCCCAAACATGTACATCATGTACACTGGCAAAACCAATGCAATCAGTTTCCCTTTAGAAAAAATGGATTTTTAGGATCCATATCTATATCATGCATTGCTTGGTAGAATGCATCATGAAAGATGCATTAACTCTTTACCACACAATCTCGACTTTTAACGACCCTGTTAAAGAAGCCTATAGAAAACATTGTAGGAAAAGAAGAAAATGCTGATAACCAGCATTTTCTCCTTTACCCACAATTTTTTCTACAATTCCCAACCCAGGTTTAATTTTTCAGTCCCATTTATTTTGTTGTCTGCAAATGCTTTCATTTTGGACCAGTCTAAAATTTTGTTGCCTGGTAAAGAGTTAAATCTCCTTTTGCAAGAGCTTGGCTCAAATTGTTGTAGCTCTAAGCTTAACCTGTGTGTTAGTTTTTATAAAGGAATGATTTTCTTATCATCACAGGGTAACTGGACCATCAAACGTTTTAAGATGGACAGAGCAGGAGTCACACAAGTTTTATCTCGTCTGTCCTATATCTCCTGTCTGGGAATGATGACAAGAATATCTTCACAGGTGCAATATAACACTTTTTGGCAGCCTTGATTGGTTAATTCTCGTTCGTCTATCATTGCTTCTTTGCCCATATGGGCAACACCCAACCCAAGAGGACCGTTAGTTTTGTTAGGGGAGTATTGCAGGATATAGGACAAAACCCATCCTAAGATACACTTTGTTCCTTAACATGCTCAGTGTATAGCACTATTACATGGGACCTAGGTTTAATGTATCATCAGAAAACTTTTTATTTGCTGCCATAGGCAGAAGGATATAGTTTTAGCATACTCTTTCCATCTGTCCTTCCGTCTGTCCTTCCCTGTATCGGTCCAGGAGAATATCTCCAATACAATTGAACAGATTTTTGGAAACTTTATTCGTCATATTATGTATTGTAACCCATCCACAGAAATTGCCTGATAAAAATTTTAGGTGACCAGCAGTTGGGACTGAACCCACACACCCATCAGGTTCTTACATTCACAAGTTTCAGGCTCCTCCATCTGAACTATTTGAGCTGTTCCATAAATCTTTACCAAACGACAAAATTTTAGACAGGTCCATATTGAAAGCGTTTGCAAATGACAAAATTAATGTGACTCAAAAATTGAAATTTGTTCTGGGAAGGGTGGAAAGCCTTGTGGGAAAAGGAGAAAATGCTGGTTACCAGCATTTTCTCCTTTTCCACAAGGTTTTCAAAAGGTTTCTTTCTCAAGAGTCTTGAAAATGCGGGATTTTGTGCTAAAGAGTTAATGATAATCCTTGATTTCAAAGATGATGGTTTATCTTTAAAAAAAAAAGGTTGCTATTTTATCAGAAAAAAATGGTTTTAAGTATTTCCGTTTTTGCAGTAGGTTTATTTTTGCTTTTATTTCACTCAGTTTGAGAAAACAAGAAAAGTGAGTGGTCCACGTTCCCTCCAGCCATCACAATGGGGCATGTTGTGTCCCTCTGATACACCAGAGGGGGAGGTAAGTAGATCTACTTGTTGTAGAAGATAGCTCTACTGATCGTGTATATTGTATGATATCTAAAGCCGCTTCCAACATTATTTCAGTTATATTGTGATGACTAATGCATCTGTGCATGCTTTCCTATAGGTTCTTTTACTGGTCCTTCGCACAGCACTCTTCCAACGCCTTTTCCTGCTTCGCTACAGAATTATGATTAGCAGTTAGAGGGGAATAAATCATGTTGCAATGACTTGCAATCCTTGGAAAAAGGTTTTTTGAGAATATAGCCTTTCAGAAGATGATAATTTACATACAAGAAATATGGGATACCTTTTGGATCATGATAAATTTTCATAGTACTTCATTATGCCATAAAGATAAAAGTAGATTTTTCATAGCTTAGGCTAGTGCCTGTATTCACCAATCATTCTAAAGAATGTTCTTTGTCTTATTCTTCATAATTTTCTACATCTGTACGTAGCACAACTTCTAATTGGCTAAACCAAATGGTGTAGCCAATCAGAAGTTACGTTACTTACAAATTTAGAAAATCTTGGAGAATAAGACTAAGAATATTCAAGAATGTTTGGTGAATACTGGCCCAGAAGGTCTTACATATTTTAACATTTTACTGCACAATTCTGAGCTGTAGTGACCCAGAGGAAGAAAGTTGGGAAAATATTGTTGTTTTTTTCTTCTTTTTCCCATGAAACACAAATTGCATAATTGCATGTTTTGCGTAACATTCCACCTGTCGTCTTCAAATACATTCAGTTTGGACAACTCTGAAATTTTGTCTTTTAGTAAATTTTAGCTTTTTATACTTTCCAGGCCTGTGGTTTAGTGAAGAATCTAGCTTTAATGACCCATATAACTACGGACCATGATGAGTCGCCAATCATACGTCTGGCATTTAACCTGGGAGTTGAGGACATCCATCTGTTAAGTGGGGGCGAAATGACAAATAAACAGAACTATTTAGTCTTCTTGAATGGTAAGTCTTTTGTACTGCTGTAAAATCTTTAATTTTTTAACAGCTGATTAATTACAAAAGGCACTGATTTCATTGAGTAATCACTTTAAAATTTTATCTTCGACATGCTTTGAGATAAGCATTGTGTTACATTGTTGGTTAACCCTTTCCCAAACAAGCCCTGGTTTTTACGTGTCTGCAGTAAAAGTCTTTTGAAAACACAGTGGGAAAAGGAGAAATTGCTCGCAATGAGCAATTTCTCCTTTCCCCACAGTGTTTTCTACCCTTTTTGAGAACTTTCTGCCATTTTCTCCAAATCTGAAATTGTCGTCTGCAAACTTTTTTGGTTTGGAAGAGTCCAAAATTTGTCATTTGGGAAAGGGTTAAGTGTTTACCAAACTTTAGACTTGTTTTAATTGAAGCACTTGAAGACGACAAATTTAGAGGTTGCACAGAGGTTGTTTTTAGCTCACCTGAGCACGAAGTGCTCATGGTGAGCTATTGTGATCGTGCTGTGTCCGTCGTCCGTCGTCCGTCGTCCGTCGTGCGTCGTGCGTCGTGCGGCGTGCGTCGTGCGTCGTGCGTCGTGCGTCGTCCGTCGTCAACTTTTTACCTTGTGTACGCTCTACAGGCCACAGTTTTGGTCGGATACTCATGAAAGTTGGTCAGGATGTTTGTCTCGATGAAATCTCGGACGAGTTCGAAAATGGGTCATGTGGGGTCAAAAACTAGGTCACTAGGTCAAATCTTAGAAAAACCTTGTGTACGCTCTAGAGGCCGCATTTTGAGTCCGATACTCATGAAAGTTGGTCAGGATGTTTGTCTCGATGATATCTCGGACGAGTTCGAAAATGGGTCACGTGGGGTCAAAAACTAGGTCACCAGGTCAAATCTTAGAAAAACCTTGTGTACGCTCTAGAGGCCGCATTTTGAGTCCGATACTCATGAAAGTTGGTCAGGATGTTTGTCTCGATGATATCTCGGACGAGTTCGAAAATGGGTCACGTGGGGTCATAAACTAGGTCACCAGGTCAAATCTTAGAAAAACCTTGTGTACGCTCTAGAGGCCGCATTTTCAGTCGGATACTCATGAAAGTTGGTGAGGATGTTTGTCTCGATGATATCTCGGACGAGTTTGAAAATGGGTCACGTGGGGTCAAAAACTAGGTCATCAGGTCAAATCTTAGAAAAACCTTGTGTACACTCTAGAGGCCACATTTTCAGTCGGATACTCATGAAAGTTGGTCAGGATGTTTGTCTGGATGATATCTCCGACGAGTTTGAAAGTGGGTCACGTGGGGTCAAAAACTAGGTCACCAGGTCAAATCTTAGAAAAACCTTTTGTACTCTCTAGAGGCCACAATTTCAGTCGGATACTCATGAAAAATGGTCAGAATGTTTGTCTGGATGATATTTCGGACGAGTTTGAAAGTGGGTCACGTGGGGTCAAAAACTAGGTCACCAGGTCAAATCTTAGAAAAACCTTTTGTAGGCTCTAGAGGCCACATTTTCAGTCGGATACTCATGAAAGTTGGTCAGGATGTTTGTCTGGATGATATCTCGGATGAGTTTGAAAATGGGTCACGTGGGGTCAAAAACTAGGTCACCAGGTCAAATCTTAGAAAAACCTTTTGTACGCTCTAGAGGCCACATTTTCAGTTGGATACTCATGAAAGTTGGTCAGGATGTTTGCCTGGATGATATCTCGGACAAGAACGAAAATGGGTCATGTGGGGTCAAAAACTAGGTCACTAGGTCAAATGTTAGAAAAACCTTGTGTACGCTCTAGAGGCCACATTTTCAGTCCGAAACTCTTGTAAGTTGGTCAGAATGTTTGTCTTGATGACATCTCGGACAGGTTTGAAAATGGGTCATTGGGGGTTAAAAACTAGGTCACCAGGTCAAATCTTAGAAAAACCTTGTATATGCTCTGGATGCCACATTTTCAGTCCAACACTCTTGAAAATTAGTCAGAATGTTTGCCTTTATAATATCTTGGATGAGTTTGAAAATGGGTCATGTTGGGTCAAAAACTGGGTCAATAGGTCAAATGTTATAAACACCTTTTGTATGCTCTGGAGGACACATTTTCAGTCTGATACTCCTAAAACTTGTTCATAATATTTGTCCTGGTGATACCTTGAATGAGTTTGAAAATGGGTCATGTGGAGTCAAAAACTAGGTCAATGGGTCAAATGTTAGAAAAACCTTGTGTACACTCCAGAGGCTACATTTTCTGCCTGATACTCTTCAGACTTGGTCAGAATGTTTGTTTTGGTGATGTCTCAAAAGCGTTTGATAATGGGTATTTGTCGGGTCCAAAACTAGGTCACTTGATGAAATCTTAGAAAAACCTTTTGTACACTGTAGAGGCCACATTTTCAGTCCAATACTCATGAAACTTGGCCAGAATGTTTGTCTTATTGATATCTCAAAAGTGTTTGATGATGGGTAATGTCTGATAAAAAACTAGGTCACTGGGAAACTAGATGGTGCATGTTTGGTCAATAAACTCAGGTGAGCGATTTCAGGGCCATCATGGCCCTCTTGTTGATAGTTAGAATTTGTCTCTACACTTTGAAGAAAACGTCGTTGGAAAAGGAAAAAATTCTGGTTACCACCATTTTCTACCTTTTACTGTAAAGTTTTCATAAGCGTTCTTCTTTAGGGTTATTCTGGTCATGCTCTGTTTTTAAATATAATTTGACATCATTTCATTATCATGTTCATTTTATTTCATGTTAAATGCTTTCATGTTGTCATAATATTTTATATAGAATGAAATCTATCTATCTAACTCTTCATGTTGTTGTTTAAAGAGTGAATTACATCTATCTTGTTAATAGTTAACTCTACATGATTAACCCATTACTACACAATCCCTACTTTTGATGCCCTTGAGTAAGAAACCTTTAGAAAACTTTGTGGGAAAAGGAGAAAATGCTGGTAACCAGCATTTCCTCGTTTTCCCACAATGTTTTCTACCCTTCACAAAACAAATTTCAAATTTTCAGTCACTTTTGTCGTCTGCAAATGCTTTCGATTTGGACAAACCTAAAATTTTGTCGTTTTGTAATGAGTTAAATCAGGTATTATTCATATTATCAAATAGGTAACATTCTAGGTGTGATCAGACACCACACCAAGCTTGTGAACACATTCCGATTAATGAGGAGAGCTGGTTACATCAATGAGTTTGTGTCGATATGTCCAAACCATGCCCATCAGTGTGTCTATATTTCATCTGATGCTGGACGTGTGTGCAGGTCTGATTATTTTTTTTATGTTTTTACAATACATGTATTTGGCGTGAGAGGCACTTACTTCATCTCCAAAAGTATTTTCTGCAAGGAGTCATCTTTGCTGTTTTGATTTGTACATTGCAACACTCGTTTATTTGCAATGTGTAATCCTAGTTATATTTGTTATCCTATTACAGTAAAGGTTTTTGCTATACAAAGCAAAAACTAGTACAGATGACCCAAAGGAAAACAATAAAAGGGCTGAAAAATCTGTGTGAAGAAGCAGTTTGTTCTTACAAGCAATTTGTCCTTTTTCCCCCCCATTTTTTTTAACCCAAAACTATGTGCTGAAGGATTATAAAAGTTTGCAGTTGTTTATAATCATTTTTTTTTTTACTTGTGCATACTTTGACTTTTCTCTTTTACAGACCATATATTATAGTCACGAGGGGTAAGCCTTTGGTCACAAACAAACACATACAGGAGTTGTCTCAGGGTTTCCGTAGTTTTGAAGACTTTCTGAAGGAGGGGCTGGTAGAATACTTGGACGTAAATGAAGAAAATGATTGTATGATCTCACTCTACGAATCTGAAATTACCGGGTAAAAGCTTTACTCTCACTTGTATTTCTTGAATTGGTTCATCTCCTTACCAGACTACAAAATTTCAGCCTTGTCCAAATTAGAAGCATTTGCAGATGACAATTTCAATGTCGCTCAAATAGTGCAGTTTTTCTTTGATAGGTTAGAAATCATGGCAAGAAAAGGAGAAAATGATGCTTTTGCGAAAGACTTCTTTCCAACAGTCATTAAAAATCAGCATTGTGTGGTGAAGGGTTAACCCTTTCCCAAACAATCCCTGGTTTTTATGGGTCAGGAATAGAAGCCTATTGAAAATATTGTGGGAAAAGGAGAAAATGCTGGCAACCAGCATTTTCTCCTTTTCCCACAATGTTTTCTACCCTATCATATAGAAAAATCATATTTTTAGCAACTGTTAATTTGTCATCTGCAAAATGCTTTCAATTTGGTCTGGTCCAAAATTTGCGATTTGGGAAAGGATTAAGGCTATTATAATTAAAAACATTAATTTTTTTTTTGTTGTTGTTAGCAGGTTACCACACAACCTGGACTCTGAATGAAATTGAGAAGGAAAGCTTTTGAAACCATTGTGATAAAAGCGAAAAAAAGGCTGGTGTGATCAGACACCACACCAAGCTTGTGAACACATTCCGATTAATGAGGAGAGCTGGTTACATCAATTTGGGAAAGGATTAAGGCTATTATAATTAAAAACATCAATTTTTTTTTTTTTTGTTAGCAGGTTACCACACAACCTGGACTCTGAATGAAATTGAGAAGGAAAGCTTTTGAAACCATTGTGATAAAAGCGAAAAAAAGGCTGGTTTCCAGTATTTTCTCCTTTTCCTGCAAACAATTCAATTCAATTTTTGATTTACCGGTACATATATTTTGTTGTTTGCAGATATTGCAGTTTGGACTGGTCTAAAACTTTGTTGTTTGATTAAAAATTAAAGCATGTTGTGCAAAGTTGACAGTCAGGAATTCACTTTAATATTCCTCATTTAAATAGTTCTGTGTTTTAATAACTCAGAGGAAGAATGGCTTGGAAAACACATGAGATAAGGAGAAAATTTGGATGGCTTGCATTATTTCCTTTCCTTTTGAAGACATATACCTATGTTGAAGTCAAATTTGTTGTCTACAGATGCTTTCATTTTATAATTGGACTGTCTTTTTTTTAAGCCATTTCACACTGGTAGGGGACTTAGAAGTTAAACCCATCACAATTAAAAGGTATTTTGTACCTATAAAAGCCAGGCTGGGTAGCTCAGCGTGTCTGACTTGTGATCTGGTGGTTGTGGGTTCCATAGCTGGTGGAGGCAAGCTTTTCTTCCAACGATCATTTGCCTCTCACCTCTGATGCATATTAGAAAAGTAGCCAATGGCTTAGAAAGAAAGTTGTGTCAATACTTGAGTAGGAAAGCCGGGAAGCATGTGCTTAGGTACACAGACGAACATAATAGCATTAAAATCTGTTGCAAATAACATACATGTACCTCTAAAAAGCGATTGTGGATGAATCAAAGGATGGAAGTTTAGTAGCATTATTTTAGAGAATAAGGAAAGCAGTATGGTAAAGGGAGAAAATACCAAAGCTGTAAACTGCAAGACTGTAAAATTTCATATATGTACAATAATGGATTAATGACCTAAAATTATAAAACTGGTAGAGAATGACTGTCAGGACCTATATAACCCTTTTTCAAAAAAACAGAAAGCACCATGTTAGATTAATTGTTTTGCAGTGCTACAACCCATTTAGAGATAGAGCCCTTTACAATTTTGGGTGTCTGCGCAGGACTGATCCCATACCCACATCACAATCAGTCGCCCAGGAATACCTACCAATGTGCTATGGGTAAACAAGCCATGGGTAAGTTTACTTAACCCTTTACCACACAATTCCAAGTTTTAACAACCCTGAAAAGGAAGCAGTTTGAAAACATTGTGGGAAAAGGAGAAAATGCTGGTAACCAGCATTTTCTCCTTTTCCCACAATGTTTTCTACCCAATCATATACAGAAACCATCATTTTAGCTTCATTATATATGTTTTCTTCAAAATGCTTTCAAGTAAATCCAGTCTAAAAGTCAATGTTTTGTAAAAAAGGTAACTACTTGACTTTTTATATAGTCCTTTCAAGCCGGAATTATATTTCCTGTATCATAGTGCTAGTTGTTTTTATGGTCGTGGACCCGTAATAGAAAACAGCTATTTCCAATATATTACTATCCTATAAAATTTGATATGATTAAAAATGGGTATTACATGTATTGTGCTACCTTAACCGTACCACTTTTTCCTTTTTGTCCTTCTTAGCATTATCACTTATAAATCTAAAACCACTATATTTTCATCACAAAGGGTGTTGTAAAAGGTTAACATCTTAGAAAATAATGACTCCTGGTTAATTTTTTACCCAAAGGCAAAACTGTAACCTTATCTAAATTGGAAGTATTTGCAGAAAGGATGTGTTTTAGACTCCTCTTGTAATTATGGCCTCTGTAGTTCTTTTTCAAGTCAGATCAACTTTATCTAAGTTGAGGAGTAGTTTGGTCTCAGCAATGTTAGTCACTTTTATTTCAGCAAGATCAAACATTGACTTTGTGTTTCTTGTTTTCAAACTAACAGGTACAATAGGTTATAATCAAAGAAACAGAATAGATACACTGATGTATTTACTGTGTTACCCACAAGCCCCTCTAGTCAAATCTAAGGTAGGTCGCTGTTGTTTGTTTTTCTCTTAGCTTTGTATACCTTTGTAAACACTGACATTGAGGCACATATACTGTAAATTAACCCATTACCATACAATCCCGTTTTTTAACGACCCTGGAAGAGAGGCCTTCTGAAAACATTGTGGGAAAAGGAGAAAATGCTGGTAACCAGCATTTTCTCCTTTTCCCACAATGTTTTCTTCCCCTCCAAAAGAAATTTTTTAAATTTTCAGTCACTTTTATTATGTTGTCTGCAAATGCTTTCACTTTGCACCAATCTAAAATTTTGTCATTTGGTAAAGAGTTAAATTCAGGACCAAATGTAATATTTCTAGACATAAGGTTTGAACTCCCAGCTAGACTTTTTCTGTAAGTTTGGTTAGGACTTCTAGTTTCAAACATGTTTAACCCTTCATCAACCGACTATATTTTAGGCTTGTCTAGATTAACTCTTTACCAAACAAGAAAGTTTTGGACTATTCCAAATTGAAAGCATTCGAGGTGACAAAATAAATGTGAATCAAAAATTAAAATTTGATTTTAAAAGGGTAGAAAATATGGGAAAAGGAGAAAATGCTGGTTACCAGCATTATCTCCTTTTCCAACAGTGTTTTCAAAAGCCTTCTCTTTCAGGGGCTGTAAAAATCGTCATTGTTTGGTAAAGGGTTAAAAGCATTTACAGACAGCAAATTGAATGGTGCCGTGATGATCTGATTTGTGTTTGAAAGGATTGAAAACATTGTATTACCAATATTTTCTCCTTTTCCTACAGTGCTTTCAAAAGGCTTTGTTGTCAAGGCTGTTAAAACTTAGGACCGTTTGGTAAAGGGTTAAATATTGATCTTAATTCTGAGAATTACCATCTGATTGGTTTTAGATTAGTTTTAGACTAGTTTTGCTTGGTTTTGTGCCAGCTAGTTCAGGGAAAGTGCTGGTTACCAGCAATTTCTCCTTTTCCCACAATGTTTTCAAAAGGCTTCTACCTCAGGGTCATCAAAAGTCGTCATGTGTAGTAAAGGGTTAAATGTATTCTGTTGAACTTTCAGACCATAGAATTGATCAACTTCGATAAGTTACCAGCTGGACAAAATGCGACAGTGGCTGTAATGTCATACAGTGGATATGATATCGAAGATGCTCTAGTTTTGAATAAAGCTTCGTTAGATAGAGGTAAAAAAAGGACTGCAGCAGTAGACCCTATTTTGATATTTTCTAGCCATTTACCACAGAATTTCTGCATATAGAAAGACCATTTTATCTCATGATTCATTTTAATATAAAACATAATGGATTTTATTATCCCCTGCAGGAGGCGGAGGGATATTGTTTACCTTTGTCCGTCTGTCTGTGTGTACGTCTGTCTGTCCATCTGTCTTTCTGTGAGATATTTCTGTGGAATTTTGTGAAACTTTATACATATGTACAATTACTCATTCCACCAATACCTTTTTTAATTTTTTTTTGTTCAATAAAAAATGGCCAACTGGGAGCAATTTAACTCTTTACCAAACAACAAAATTTTATACGGGTCCAGTTTAAGCGCATTAATTTGTAGACGACAAAATAAGTGTGAACCAAAAATTGAAATTTGATTTAGGAAGGGTGGAAATATTGTGGAAAAAAGAGAAAATGCTGGTTACCATCATTTTCCCCTTTTCCCACAATATTTTCATAAAGCTTTCTATATCAGGGTTGTTAAAAGTTTGGATATGTGTAGTAAAGGGTTAAGTTATGTGGTCAAGTAAATTTTTTGGCATTGGATATCATTTCAACAAAATTTGCTTATTTGTCCATAATAATGAGATGATTTGCTTTGTATTGTGAATGGCAAAGATGTATTAAACCCCCTTTTCTGAAAGTGTCACTATATTTAGTCACTACAGGTTTACTCTGAGTTTAACACTTTACCAAACAACAAAATTTTAGACTGGTCCAAATTGAAAGCAGTTGCAGAGAACAAAATAAATGTGACTGAAAAATTGAAATTTCATTTGGGAAGGGTATAAAACATTGTGGGAAAAGGAGAAAATGCTGTTTACCAGCATTTTCTCCTTTTCTCACAATGTTTTCCAAAGGATTCTTTCTCAGGGTCGTTAAAAGTCGGGATTGTGTGGTAAAGAGTTATACTGATGTTTCGGCCACAGCAAAAGAGCATTCTAATGAATTAAAAGTTAATTGTAATCACTTAAGTTGCCTAATCCTTTCCAAAGGGGATACATACATGTTCAAAAACATAGCTTTTCAAAATCAGAAAAACTCATCGTACGTAGACCTCTGAATTTAAATTTCTTATTTAACAAATCTTGTATCTATTACTCTCAGGTGTTAAGATGTCAATATCAGATTAACTCTTTACCAAACGACAAAATTTTAGAAGGGTCCTAATTGAAAGCACTTGCAGATGACAAAATAAATGTAACTAAAAGATTGAAATTTGTTTTCAGTAAGATAGAAAACATTGTGGGTAAAAGAGAAAATGCTGCTTACCAGCATTTTCTCCTTTTCCCTCAATGTTTTCAAAAGGTTTCTATCTCAGGGTCGTAAAAACCAGGGATTGTTTGGAAAGAGTTAAGAAGACCCTTGAATTGCAGCTTGTGTTCCAAAAATTTTATATGTATTCATGTCAAGTATTAGATACCCTATATCAGACCAGTATTTATTCCCATTTAGGGTTTGGAAGATGTTTAGTGTACAGAAAACAACAGTGTGTATTAAAGAGATATACAAACCAAACATTTGACAAAGTTATGGGACCTATGGTGGATGCAGCAACCCACAAACCAGTCTGGAAACACACAGCTCTCGATACCGATGGAATCTGTGCACCTGGTTTGAATCCTAATTAGAATTCCACATTACCTTTTATATTGGTCCACCAAGGTTTGGTTTCTGGGATGTTGGGTCAGCATCATTTTCTCCTTTTCCCAAAATGTTTTGAAGAGTGCTTTTTGTTAGGGTTGCCTAAGAATTGTTTAGTGATTAAACCTTCACCACACAATCCCAACTTTTAACACCTCTGTGAAAGAAGCCTTTTGAAAATGTTGTAGGAAAAGAAGAAAATGCTGGTAACCAGCATTTTCTCCTTTTCCCTCAATGTTTTCTATCCTTTCTAAGATAAATTTCAATTATTTAGTCACATTAAGTTTGTCGTCTGCAGATGCTTTCAATTTTGACCAGTCTAAAATTTTGTTGTTTGGTAAAGAGGTAAACAGTATTATGAGTAATCATTTTTATTATCCCCCTGTTTGTCTGTCTGCTCAGACAGATTTCTTGACAACATTCATGAAACTTCATATATGGGATCTTCATGATAGCCTACAAATATCCAGTCCTGTCATGGAAAAAGGGGGCTTGATATATATTTCCCATAATGACCAATATCCCTTGGAAAAAATATCATGAAACTTCATATTGGTTATCTTAACCCATTACCACACAGTCCCTACTTTTGACACCCCTGGAAAAGAAGCCTTTTGAAAACATTGTGGGAAAAGGAGAAAATGCTGGTAACCAGCATTTTCTCCTTTTCCCACAATGTTTTCTACCCTTCACAGAACTAATTTCAAATTTTCAGTCACTTTCTTTTTGTCGGCTGCAAATGCTTTCGGTTTGGGCAAGCCTAAAATATTGTCATTCGGTAATGAAATAAACCACAGACAGTCATTATTTTTTTCATGCAGTGAATTGCAATATCATGGAAAAAAGGGGCTTAATGTATAATTTCATTATGGACCAATGGTGAAAAGGCTATGTAAACCTGTAAAACCAAATAACGTCTTTTGTCTTTCCATAAGAAAAAAGTCGTTTTCAACTGGGGATATAATATCAATGAATAAAACTTGTTCATTAAAAGAGTAAAAAATGAAAAACAAGTGCTTTGTAGAGCTGGTAACCAGCATTTTCTCCTTTTCCACAATGTTTCTATCCTATCAAAGACAGAAATCATCAGTTGCTCTACTGCTACGTTTACTCAGTCATATATGCTTACACTTGGTTTAGTTCAAAATTTTGTTCTTTGGTAAAGTGTTAACCCACATGTAAAACAAAAACTTAATGACATTTTTGCATGTATACTTTCATGCTTTACTTGTAGGTGAAAAGATAGAGAATAAACAAATCTTTGTCAACAAATGGATGCCAACAGTTACAATGAGTCCTTTACAAGATTCAGGCAAGCAGCCAGATTACAGAGAGGTCCCCATTGCGTGAGAATGCTTTTGTTCTTTCTTTCAGAATAAATTATTAACGGGCTGTCTCAGAAGAAAAAAAAAATATTTCAGCCATGCTCTGCGAAAAGGGAGCTCAATGCATCTGCAAAAAGTATCGATCCAAGTCAATCTGCGCAGTCTGTGCTGGCTGCTTTTGACGACCTTGAGAATGAAGCCTTTAGAAAACATTGTGGGAAAAGAAGAAAATCGTGGTATTGTCAGCATTTTCTCCTTTTCCCTCGATGTTTTCAACTCTTCACAAAACAAATTTCAAATTTTCACTCACTTTTATTATATCGTCTGCAAATGCTTTCGATTTGGACAATCCAAAATTTTTGTTGTTTGGTAATGAGATAAATCCTTTCGTTGAGAGCATGGCTAATTTGACGAGAAAAATCTTGAATTTTGAGACAAGAGTAGGAAACAATAATGTCAAAGTGGCCAAAATATCTCTAAATGCTTTTTGTTGTTACGGTATCAAAATCATCCTGTTGGACAAAAATTTATCATAAAGTGAATCTTATCAACTGTAAAGTTCATTGGATATGCCCTGCTAGTACCCTCTGTTAAATGTTTGCTTTCAGAAACAAATTGGCAAAAGACAATTTTAAAGAAAGAAGCCTTTAGAAAATGTTGTGGGAAAAGGAGAAAATGCTGGTAACCAGCATTTTCTCCTTTTCCCACAATGTTTTCTACTCTTCACAAAACAAATTTCAAATTTTCATTCACTTTTATTTTGTCTGCAAATGCTTTCGATTTGGACAATTCTGAAATATTGTCGTTCAGTAATGAGTTAAAACATAATTGAAAAACATGAATAATCAACACGATAATAAATTATATCCATACAAGTGATAAGGCATTTAAGAAAGGAATTAAACACCTATTTGCCAGAGCTTGTCTCATGTATATAATTGTTTTATTTCAGATATAAAGGACCTGTACCCTCTTATGTTGAAAAAGTTCTGATATCATCAAATCCAGAAGAAGCATTTCTCATAAAAATACTTTTGAGGCAGACCAGAAGGCCAGAAATTGGAGATAAATTCAGTAGTAGACATGGACAGAAAGGGTGAATATTATACTGGTTGCAGACACACAGTGGTCAACACTGTAGAATGCAAGGAAAAATTTCATTTGGTTTTGTAGATAATATTGAATAAGGTTACCAGTATATGAAGCCAGATATTTGATGCGCTGTATAATTTTTTTTTATAAGCTTTATAGCCCAAACAGCTTTGAAACTTCATTAATTTTGTAATTCTGTGCTCTTAGATTGAAAATATCCTTTTCATTTATTCAATTATCTCTCTACCAAACAACAAAATTTTAGTTTTGTCCAAATTGAAATCAATTGCAGGCAACAAAATAAAAGTGACTGAAAATTTGGAATTTGTTTTGTGAAGGGTAGAAAACATTGTTGGAATAGGAGAAAATGCAGCATTTTCTCCTTTTCCCCCATTTTTTCTAAAGGCTTTTTTCTCAGGTTCGTCAAAAGTAGGGATTGTGTGGTAGTGGGTTATCTAAATTTTAATATGAAAAACATTGTGGAAAAGTGAGAAATTGCAGTCATGAGTCGAATACTTGTGAGCCTTGTCCTGTGAAAAGGGGGCTTAAGGCATCATTTTCCGTGATACATTATGCTAAGCAGGTTATCATATAATGATCAAACAAATAAAAAAGTACATTTTGTCTAGTAAAAGATTATTTTATGATGTACACCAGTCATTTCACATGCAGAGAATAAACTGATAGGAAAAAGTATCAACTCAGATATGCCTGGGCAGACTGCGCAGGCTGACATTGGTCGATACTTTTTGCATGCATTTAGCGCCTTTTTAACAAAGCATGGCTCTGTGCTCAGCATATTTTGAGCTACAAAAAAGGGAGGTTTAGTGTTCTATGTAGTATATAGAGGATAACCAACTGGTTGTTTCTGATATGAAAAAAATCTCACAAGGATGCGTTGTTAGGCGTTGAATAACCAGGTGATTATTCTATTTATTATACACTTTATTAACATCATTATTTGTAATTTTGTATTTGAAATTCAAAAAAAAGTAGTCGAAAAAAAAATGTAGTTCCCAAAAGTTGATAACGTCACTAGTGATGATATCAAAATTTATTACACTGGGAAATTCCAGGATTTCTCTGCTAGGTATATAATAATTAAGTTTAGCCGTGTTGAGAAACAGCATTATAGATGTGAAACTTCATATTGAAATCTGTGTTATCAAATGGACAATTATCTTGTAATAGCACAGAGCGAGGACATTAACTCTTTTCCAGACAAAAAGATTTTGGGCTGGGTCAAATTGAAAGCATTTGTGGACAGCAAAAAAAATTGTTGCTGAAATAATTATTTCTGTCATTGATAGGATTGAAAATGAAACATTGCGGGAAAAGGAGAAAATGCTAGTGACCAGCATGTTCTCCTTTTCCCAAAATGTTTTTAAAAGCCTCCTTTTATCATTAAAATTCGTGACTGTGTGTTAAAGTGTTAACCCACTACCACACAATCCCTACTTTTGACACCCCTGAGAAAGAAGCCTATAGAAATCATTGTGGAAAAAAGGAGAAAATGCTGGTAACCAGGATTTTCTCCTTTTTCCACAGTGTTTTCTACCCTTTCCAAATTATATTTTGATTCTTCAGTCATTTATTTTGTTGTCTATAAATGCTTTCAATTTGAACCAGTCTAAAAGTTTGTCGTGTGGTAAAGAGTTAAATAGACCGAGGTATCTAACATCTCATCAGGAGTATTTGAATCTAAAGCCTTTATATCAACCAAATGCTTCTTACCCTCTTTATATGCATGACACACAAAAAAATTAATGCTTTTGGTAATTTGTTGCAATACTTTACCCTTCGAAAACTGAAAAAGCAAACAAATATTTTAGGTCTGAAAATAAGACTTGAAAAATTGCATTTTCAAGGTTGCTCTCATCGAGATTGCCTCCGCAAAAGAGACAGTGTAGATTAAAGATCAGACGGCATTTTCTTTTCAGTCTGATTTTGATTGACATTGGACGCAAAGATAACTAAAATTGTGAAAGGTATATACATTTTCTTTTTGATGTATTATAATTTTTAAGTTTGGCAAATCAATATTATTCAATTTTCTTTGCCAGGGTGTGTGGACTGATAGTTCCTCAGGCTGATATGCCATTTACAGACCAGGTGAGACGTCATTTTGTATCTTAAGACTATTTGGTAGTGTCAATCTTTAAATGTTCATTAACCCTTTACCCCACGGCAAAATTTCCAGATCTATCTAATTGAAAGCATTTGCAGACGGCAGTTTCATAGCAGCTCAAATGGTGGAATATTTCTTTGATATGGTAGAAAACTTTGTGGGAAAAGAAGAAAATGCTGGTAACCAGCATTTTCTCCTTTTCCCACAAAGTTTCAAAATGCTTCTTCTTAAAGGTCATTAAAAGTCGTCATTGTGTGGTAAAGGGTTAAACAAAAGTGCTTCTTATTGGTTAGATTGCCTTAGTTTCAGACTCGGATGTGACTGAAAAATTAATTTTTTTTTAAACTGTAGAAAACATTGTAGTAAAAGGAGAAAATGCTGTTGTTACCAGCATTTTATCCTTTTCTCACAATGTTTTCAAAAGCCTTCTTCTTAAGAGTCCGCATTGTTTGGTAAAACATTAACCCATTTTGTTTTACAAACAATGAATCATGTGGTATAATGGTCTTTTGACTTGCAGAAAATTTATCAAAAGCAACTGGTGGGCTGTGCAAGCTTAGCTGGGTCTAAACTGTTTGCAGATGCAATAATCCCACTTTTCAATCAATCACAGAACATGGCTGAAATACTTTTTATGCTCTGTACTTACGTATACGCCTTGCACATTTTGTTTGCGGGGTATATAGGAGTCACATTGTCAGTAAGTCTGTAGCTTTTTTTTGTCTGCTTTATATCTCAATAACCGTTTGACAGATTTCAAACTTTGTAGAAAGTTTCAATATGAAGTCAAGATGTGCATACAGTAATTTGGTTATTTCCGTTGAATGAATTTCAAAGGAGTTATGGCCCTTCCATGAGTTTTTTGCCCGCTCTGCTCCTCAGTATCTACTGGATGGATTTGACATGGAGCTGATGGGGGAAATTCTTCACCTTTAGTGATAGCTCTAGTTCAACTAGTTTGCATACAAGATTGGCTCAGCATGAAAGGTAGTTATGGAAAGAAGATTGATATTAACTCTTTACTCCATAGATACTCATTTCTATGCATTACTTGTAGGAGCCTTTGGAAAACATTTTGGCAATGTTTTCTATGCTATCAAAAGGTGTCATATACACAAAAGGAACTGCTTCATCCTTGCTGTTATTTAGGACCAATTAGAGAAACAATAGAAATGCCTCATGGGGTAAAGAGTTAACAACATTACTCATGGTTGTTGATAAAATAAGCTTGATGTGATTTCTGTTGTATTTGTTACCAAAGATTATACCATGATTTTGATTGAACAGTCTTATATTGTTATATTTTACAGGGTATCTGTCCTGATGTGGTAAGTAGATCCCTTTATCCAATTTGATTTGGCTCTGTTTTTAGTCTGAAAGTATGCTTTTACTGTCAGAAATAGAATAAGAGCCTTTTTTTGTTGCAATAGCCCATTACAATAAACTTACTTCATGTTGAACCAGAGGATCAGGGTTTTTGTAAACATTGTGGAAAACATGAAAATGTTGGTAACCAGTATTTTAATATTGTTGAACTTGTTTTCTACCCTTTCTCTGATAAGTTCTATTATTTATTGATATGTCCTCTGCTTTAAATTTAACTCATTACCACACAATCCCGACTTTTAACGACCCTGAGAAAGAAGCCTTTTGAAAACATTGTGGGAAAAGGAGAAAATGCTGGTAACCAGCGTTTTCTCCTTTTCCCACAATGTTTTTTTACCCTTCACGAAACAAATTTCAAATTTTCAGTCACTTTTCTTTTGTCATCTGCAAATGCTTTTGATTTGGGTAAGTCCAAAATTCCGTTGTTTGGTAAAAGAGTTAAACCAGTATAAATTCAAGTTGTTTGATAAAAAGTTGAACATAAAGGAATCAGACTACATTGTAAGAGCACATAATACCTGCTGTCTTAGCTTGATCTACACTGTATGTATTTTACAAATGCAACAAAATTTTTGATGGGTACTTGTAGGGATATTTTCTACTCTCCTTTATATTGTTTTTCCCCAGATAATGAACCCGCATGGGTACCCCTCAAGAATGACTGTTGGAAAACTGATGGAACTCTTGGGTGGCAAGGCGGGTGTTCTGGATGGAAAATTTCACTATGGGACTGGTATGTGAGACAGGAATCCTTCTTTGTGTTGGCCATTTTTTTTTTTACCAGCTTCAATACATATCTCAATATGAATAAGATAAATGCACAGTATGTACAAGCTGTTGGTTTTCTAGGCTTGCATGTTCATTTCTATGAATCAACCAGAGTAAGGATCCAATTAATGATAATAGACCTGTGCATTATCAAAAGTAAGCCATGGGTTTGGTACGCAGCTTAGGGATGCTTAACCCTTTACCAAATGGCAAAATTTTAGACCGGTCCAAATTGAAAGCAGTTGCAGACGACAAAATAAACATAACACAAAAATAGAAATTTGTTTCCAGCAGGGTAGAAAACATTGTGGTGACCAGCATTTTCTCTTTTTCTCTTTTTCCCACAATGTTTTCTACCCTTCTCAAAGCAAGTTTCTCCTTTTCCCACAGTGTTTTCTAAAGGCTTCTATCTCAAGGTTGTAAAAACCAGGGATTGTTTGGTAAAGGGTTAATGTGATAAAATGATTTTCTTTTGCAGCTTTTGGTGGAGACAAAGTTGTGGATTTATCAGCTGATCTTATTAGACATGGGTTCAATTATCTTGGAAAAGATTATGTCACCTCTGGTATCACAGGGTTTGTATTTTTATATGTTCTAAGCATAGCAAGTTGGGACATGAGTTGAAGTATATTCACTTCTGTTTCACCCCAACTTTTTACCAGCATTTTCTCCTTTTCCCACAATGTTTTCTAAAGGCTTCTTTCTCAGGGTCGTCAAAAGTTGGAATTGTGTGGTAATGGGTTAAACACTTTGCCACGTAATCATGTACAAGAGCTGTTCAGAAATGTTCCTTTTCCTACAAAGTTTTCAAAATGCTTCTTTCTCAGGGTCATTAAAAGTAGGGATTGTGTGGTAAAGGGTTAACTCATTACTAAAGGACAATATTTTAGACTGGTCCAAATCGAAAGCATTTGCAGACGGCAAAAAACTGACTGAAATTTTCAAATTTGTCTTTTGAAGGGTAGAAAATATTGTGGGACAAGGAGAAAATGCTGGTTACCAGCATTTTCTCCGTTTCCCACAATATTTTCAAAAGGTTTCTTTCTCAGGGTCGTCAAAAGTAGGGATTGAGTGGTAATGGATTAAAGTGCCATCTTGGACTACCCTGCGTGGACTGCAGTGTGATTCAAGATGACACTTTAGGCAAAAGTCCGAATACCCCTTTTTGCATGTTGCAGGCCATATGTACAGTATTTATATATGACTACCACTCTGGAAAAAGGGGGTTTAACCCTTTCCCAAACAATCCCTGGTTTTTACGGGTCTGGAATAGAAGCCTTTTGAAAACATTGTGGGAAAAGGAGAAAATGCTGGTAACCAGCATTTTCTCCTTTTCCCACAATGTTTTCTACCCTATCATATAGAAAAATCATCTTTTTAGCAACTGTTAATTTGTCATCTGCAAAATGCTTTGAATTTAGTCTGGTCCAAAATTTGCCGTTTAGGAAAGGGTTTAACACATCTCCATTCTGCAATATACCCAGCAAGTCATAACATGGTTATTGATCCATACAATCCATTTTGTCTGATAACTTTCTGGATTATCCCTTTACCACGCAATCCCAAGTTTTAGTTTAAACATATTTATTTTACATCGATTGAGAAACAAGTTCTTACAACATACACTAATCTCTCTCGATTCTGCTTCCTGGGAATTACACAAGTACTTGTGCCGAATGTGTGGGCCAATGAAAAATCCCAAAGTTGACACCCGCTCCCAGGTATCGAACTCGGGACCCTTAGGTTACGAGGTCGACGCTCTACCTCACGACCACAGACACCACACAATCCCGAGTTTTAACTCTTTACCACTCGACAAAATTTTAGGTTTGTCCAAATCAAAAGCATTTGCAGACGACAAAATAAAGGTGAATGAAAAACAGAAATTTGTTCTGGGGAGGGAAGAAAACACTGTGGGAAAAGGAGAAAATGCTGGTTACCAGCACTTTCTCCTTTTCCTACAGTCTTTTCAAAAGGCTTCTTTCTCAGGGGCGTCAAAAGTAGGGATTGTGTGGTAATGGGTTAATAACCCTGTAGAAGGCTTTTGAAAACGTTGTGGGAAAAGGAAAAAATACTGGTAACCAGCATTTTCTCCTTTTCCCACAATGTTTTCTTCACCGTCAAAAACAAAAAAATCGTCCTTTCAGTTACATTCAGCTTGTCGTCTGCAAATCCTTTGAATTTGGACCAGTCTAAATTTTTGTCATTTAGTGGTAAAGAGCTATGTCAGAATTGTTATGTCCTTGGATATGTACAAAATTTATCAACACATGTAGCAAGAAGTTCCGAGCCATGTCAGCTTGCTGTGACTGCTGGCTGACATGGTTTGATACTTTGTACAGATGCCGTAAAAGGGCTGTTTCAAAGAGCATACATTTTTCCTCACTAGGGAGCCATTGTCTGCATACATCTACTTTGGACCAATTTATTATCAAAAACTGAAGCACATGGTCTTAGATAAAATGCATGCCCGTGCCAAAGGTCCCCGTGCAGTTCTGACCCGTCAACCGACAGAGGGTAGGTCAAGGGACGGTGGTCTGCGACTAGGAGAGATGGAGAGAGATTGTTTAATTGGATATGGTGCTAGGTGGGTGAATAACTCTTTATATACTTTAAACATTTTTTTCTTTTTACCCATTACCACACAACTCCCTACTTTTCACGACCCTGAGAAAGAAGCCTTTAGAAAACATTGTGGGAAAAGGAGAAAATGCTGGTAACCAGCATTTTCTCCTTTTCCCACAATGTTTACTACCCCTTCATAAAACAAATTTCAAATTTTCGGTCATTGTTATTTTGTCGTCTACAAATGCTTTTGATTTGGACCAGTGTATAATTTTGTCATTTGGTAAAGAATTAATAAACAAATGAAATTGACCATTGCTTATAAAAATTGTTGATGCCAGAATATCTTACAAGTAGCAGGCAGTGTAGATTGACGACTGGTACCATTTCTTCACCACAAACAATCATGTTAATATGATCTTAACATACCAAATAAACAGGACAACATGGCTCCTAAAAGAAATACATGTTTATTTGACAGGACATTGAGGTCTGTATTCACCAGCCATTCTTTAGAACATTCTTAGTCTTTATATCCGAGATTTCCTAACTGTGAAAGCAACACAACTTCTGATTGGCTAAACCAAATGGTTTAACTGGCTAAACCAAATGGTTTAGCTAATTAGAAGTTTTGTTACTTCTGAATGCAGAAAATTCAGGAGAATAAGACAAAGAAAGTTCTAAAAAATATGAAAAATACAGACCCTAGTTCAATAATTGTCAGATGATAAAACTATTCTTTTACATAATTATTACCGGTCAGGGTAAAGATACCAAAATGGTTGATGAACAGGATAAGATTACATTTTAACAAAGAAACATCATTTCGTAATATACAATCCCGCTTGTTTCCATGATATGAGAAATTCACATAGTTATGATGTGTAGACGTAAAGATATAGTCTTTCATAATGTCTTTTTCATGAAACTTCATTACTGGTAACACAGTTAACACTTTACTCCATAGATACTCATTTTGAGGTATCAATGACAGACAGCTTTTGAAAACATTGTGGGAAAAAGGAGATATTGCTCGTAACAAGCAATTTCTCCTTTTCCCACACTGTTTTCCACTCAATCAGATATTTGTATCCTCATTTGTCCATATTTTTGACATCATATCTTTATTTGCTGCTGAAATGGAAGAGCTTCCAATTGGCATGTAAGGTAAAGAGTTAACAGGCTTCTTGAATACGATGCATTCCATTGGGTAGATGTTGACAGAATAACTTATTACATCAAGGGGTTAGTACCATGTTGTAGCAAGATATAAAGTGAAAGTTTAACAAAATGAACAATATGATAAAGCAGTACTGAAAATAAACATAATGGCATGAAAGTGAAGAAGGCTGGATACACTTTTAAAATTGTTTCAAGGTAATATTTGCAGACATTATGGCATTTTAACCCTTTACCAAACGACAAAACTTTAGACTGGTCCACATTGAAAGTGCTTACAGACGACAGTATTAAGGTAACTCAAAAGTTACCAGCATTTTCTCCTTTCCTCACAATGTTTTCAAAATGCTTCTATTTCAGGGTTGTAAAAACCAGGGATTGTTTGGATAAAGAAAGGTAAAGGCTTAACCCATTACCACACAATCCCTACTTTTGACGCCTCTGAGAAAGAAGCCTTCTGAAAACACTGTAGGAAAAGGAGAAAATGCTGGTAACCAGCATTTTCTCCATTTCCCACAGTGTTTTCTACCCTTCCCAGAACAAATTTCAACTTTTCAGTCACTTTTATTTCGTCGTCTGCAAATGCTTTCAATTTGAACCAGTCTAAAATTTTGTCATTTGGTAAAGAGTTAAACGACCAGGAAGGAAAAAGCATTAAGTAAATTTCGGCAACCTAAAGAACAAGACTGTATTGGAAATTTTGTTAAAGAGGGAATTTTTGCGATTTTTGTGAATTCAAAAATTTTTCAAACCTATTTCACCACTGCATACCAACAAATAATGTGCATCTTTAAATTCGAAAACATTTTTTGTGTGCTAAACTTATTACATTTGCTAATTTTTCGACACATATATAATATATACACACATACAGTAATAACCTTTGATGTTCACAGGAAAGGGAAGTTGTATGTACATGTATGTATTCTCATATGATGCGATTTGTTGAACTATATTTTCAGTATGTTGCTCTTGGAGAGATTGATGATATCCAGTGACGCTTTTGAAGTCGACGTTTGCGAACAATGTGGACTCTTAGCTTATTTAGGGTGGTAAGACATCTTACTGCTTAACCCTTTCCCAAACAATCCCTGGATTTTACAGGTCAGGAATTGTAGCCTTTTGAAAACATTGTGGGAAAAGGAGAAAATGCTGGTAACCAGCATTTTCTCCTTTTCCCACAATGTTTTCTACCATACAATATAGAAAAATCATCTTTTTAGCAACTGTAATTTGTCATTTGGAAAATGCTTTCAATTTAGTTTGGTCCAAAAGTTTCTGTTTGGGTAAGGGCTAACACACAAGAAAAAAAAGATTGTGGGAAAACAAGAAAATGCTGGTTATCAGCATTTTCTCCTTTTTCCACACCATCTTGAATTTCAATGATTCTAGAGGAAATCACTTTTGAAAAGATTGTGGGAAAAGGAGAAAATGCTGGAAACTAGCATTTCTTGTATTTTCACATTTTCCTGCATGTTCAAATCCACATCACCTAATTTCATTCACATTGTATTTGTTACTTTCTGTTGCATTGTGATATTTTGTCAGGTCTAAAGCAGAGCACAGGTAGCTCAGTCAGTAGGACTTGAGAAGATGGGGTCCAGGGTTCGATCCCTGGCTATGGCCCCCGGCTCGGCCAGTTTCTTTCCAAGGATTGATGATAGTTACCGCTAAACATTGTTTCGACAATAATCATATGAGAAAGCAGCAAGTGGCTTGGAAAGAAAACTGTGCGAAGTACTGGTAAAAGAAACTCCACAAAGGCATAGATAGGTGCACTGGCCAAAGCCATATAACTGAAATGTTGAAAGTAGCATTAAATACCATACAACCATACAGTCAATTAGCTCTAAAATTTTGTTGTCTAGTAAAAGAGTTGATACTGGACTTTGCAGAAAAGTAGAGATAATAGTGCTCTCATCGCAAATCTTTTTTCACATTTTAGCACGATAATAAATTATGTAAAATGAAAATGTATTT
This sequence comes from Tridacna crocea, assembly GCA_943736015.1. Taxonomy (NCBI): domain Eukaryota; kingdom Metazoa; phylum Mollusca; class Bivalvia; order Cardiida; family Cardiidae; genus Tridacna; species Tridacna crocea. Next base: position 58,253,211 of record OX031060.1, on the reverse strand, counting down.
CCTCCTTCAAAATAAAGCATTTTCTTGCAATTTTACAATAAGGATTTCTCTGAATAATCTGCATTCTATATATCAGTAATGATGTCAGTGTAAATTTATACTATAACACTGTTTACATTTCAGGTGTCAGTATTGTAAATCTTCAAGAAATGTGTCCACCCTAAAGATGCCGTATGCTTGCAAGCTGCTTTTCCAAGAACTGTTATCCATGAATATTGTTCCAAGATTAACTCTGAAGCGATACAATGAAGTCTGATACACAGTTTGGTGTATCTGGCATAACTTTTTGTGCTTACTTGTGGTGTAATGGCAGATAAAATAAACTTGTTATCTTTTGAAAAGAATATGAGGCAGACGACTTTGACACAATTTGTGGTTTAGCCTTTTACCACACCATCACAGGTTTAACAACCCTTAAGGAAGAGGCCTTTTGAAAACATTGTGGGGAAAAAGAGAAAAGTATTTTCTCCTTTTTCCACAATGTTTTCTGGTCTAAACAATACGAATCTGATTATTTGTGCAATATCTAATTTCTGGTTTGATTTTGATTATTTTCGTTTATTTATCGTCGCTACCGGTTGCCCATCTGAGCGACGCCCCCAGAAGACGGTTAGTTGTTACGGGGGATAGTGCAAGGATACAGGACGAAACTACTGAGAATTCCGCCTGGTTCTTTAACGTGCTCGGTGTATAGCACCGTCACACAGGACCTCGGTTTAACGTCTCATCCGAAAGACTATTAATAATTTTTAGTTGGCCAGCCGGGGACTCGAACCCACAACCTGTAGAGACCCGAAACATTGTGTTCACGAATCCTACGCTCTACCTATTGAGCTAATCGGCCGGTTAACTTCTGGTCTGCAAGTACATTCAATTTGAACCAATTTTTGTTTTGCAACTTATGTTTAAGGTAGTTGAACTGTATTACTTCTAGTGCAGTATGTCATTAAATTTCTTGACAGCTGATAAAGACAGATTTATACAGATATGTTTCTTTTGCACATCTTTAACCAACCAGAAATTCCTTTGATGGCTATCTTGAAATTATTTGTTGATACTTTTATTAGTTTCCTGAAAAGGGAGGTAATTATCACATTTCCTTTGTAATGAGAATGTAGTGGTTTTAGATTTATAAATGATAATTATGGAAATGACAAAAAGGAAAGAGTGGCTCGGTGAAAGTAGTTCAATAATACTCATTTTTAATCATAGCAAATTTTGATGGATAGTATTATAGCTGTTTTCCATTACAGGTCCACTACCTTAATGACAGTTTAATTAGGCTTTTGAAGATGCTGTTGAAAGGGAGACAATGCTGGTTACCACAGTTTCAGATGCAAAATACATCGCTTGACCTACTTGTGAATTGTCATTTACAAATGCTTGTTATTAGCATTTTCTCCATTTCCCACAATGTTTTCAAAAGCTCTCTGCTCCAGGTTTATTAAAATACAGATTATTCGGTAAAGGAATCTTACATAAACAGGTATAAAAACATTGTTTTTACTCTTTACCACACAACAAAAAATTAGTCTTGTCCGTATTGTATTAGTCTTGTCTGTATGGTATTTGTCTTTAATAGGTAAGAAAAGATTGTGGGGAAAGGAGAAAATGCTGGTTACCAGCATTTTCTCCTTTTCCCACAATGTTTTCAAAAGGCTTCTCCACCAAAAACTCGGGATTGTGTGGTAAAGAGTTAAAAGAAGAAGTTGCTCAATGGCATACTGTTAGGTGTGCCTCTAAAGCTTTTTTTTTTTTTGCAGACAGAATGCATCAAGATCAGACTGCACAAAACATGTAATCTGATCTTGGATCTGCACTGTCTGAGGCAATGAGATTTTTCTTTTATATACCGGTAAATGAAAGAATAAAAAATCTTGAAGCTACTTTATTTTCATCTTGTTTTTATTTGTTTTTCAATTTTTCAATGAAATAATTCTGATGTTTAAGAATTGAGTTATATATATATATACAAGGGCATAAAATATTGTCTGTAGTTCTTGCATAATTCTTTTTTTTAGCTCACCTAAAACATCAACTCCTCCTAAGCCGCTGGGACAATTTGGGCCATACTTGGCTGGGATGTTCTCTGGGAGGTCCTCTTTAAAAATTGTTCACAGAATTTGATCCTGTCAAAAACTCCGGTTGCCATGGCAACCAAATGGAATTTTCTTGGAAATTCTTTAAAAATCTCCTCTGAAAACGCTAGTCAGATTTTAAAATAATTTCACAGATATGTTCCTTGGGTGACCCTTTTCAAAAATTGTTCGTGAAATTTTGATCCATAGAGAAATGTGGCTCTGGTGAATGGGGGCTACTTGCACATTACAGAAATGAAGGAATTCTTAAAAATTCTTCTTCTCTAAAACTGCTGGTCAGATTTTGAAATAGTTTCACACAGTTGTTCCTTGGATGACCCTTTTCAGAATTTGTCCATGAAATTTTGAGCTGTCAAGAACCATACTCTGGTGAATGGGGGCTACTTGCACTATGTGGTAATGAAGAAATTCTTAAAAACTCTTCTTCTCTGAAACGGCTGGTCAGATTTTGAAATAATTTTACAGAAATGTTCCTTGGATGACCCTTTTCAAAAACTGTTTGCAAAATTTTGATCCATTAAGAATCATGGCTCTGGTGAATGGGGGCTACTTGCAATATAGGGAAATGAAGAAATTCTTAAAAATTCTTCTACTCTGAAACCGCTGGTCAGAATTTGCAATAATTTCACAGAGATGCTCCTTGGAAGACCCTTTTCAAAAAGTGTTCGCGAAATTTTGATAGGTCAAGAAACATGGCTCTGGTGAATGGGGGCTACTTGCACTGTACTCTTCTTTTCTGAAACTGCTGGTCAGATTTCAAAATGACTTTTACAGGTGACCTTTTGAAAATTGCTTGACAAAATACCAGAAATGATTTTGTTTCCAGTGTTTCAATAAATGAAAAAAAAAATGGCTATGGTCCTCTCAAAAATTCAGGTGAGCAATCCAGGGCCATCTTGGCCCTCTTGTTTGCATTACAAGCCTGAGATCCTTTCTTGTAAACAAACTGTATTCTATTCTATCAACCTGAATAAACTCTTTACCAAAGGACAAAGTTTAACCCTTTACCACACAATGGTGACTTTTAACCAGTCTGGGAAAGAAGCCTCCTGAAAACATTTTAGGAAAAGGAGAAAATGCTGGTAACAAACAAAAAATGTTTGTTACCAGCATTTTCTCCTTTTCACGGAATGTTCTCTACTCCAACAAAAAAATGATTGCACTGTTTGAGCCAATTGAAATTATCATCTGCAGACGCTTTCAAATTGGACAAGGCTTAAGTTTTGTCATCTGGTAAAGGGTTAAATGATTTGAAAGCATTTGCAGGCGACAAAATACACATGAAGTTTGTTCATGGAAGGGTAGAAAACATTGTGAGAAAAGGAGAAAATGGTTACCAGCATTTTCTCCTTTTCAAAAAAATTTTTTTTTCAAAAGGCCTTTTTCTTTGCATCGTGAAAAGTTGAGAGTATGTGGTAAAGGCATAAGATTAAGTAAGTTAAAAGACCTATGTTTCTCAGTGTTATGAAAAATCACATTTGTGAAATGAAGAATAAACCTATTACCAAATGACAAAATTTTGACAAAATAAACCAAATTGAAAGCATTTGCATATGACAAATGAAACTGGTGAAAATGATTCTTTCTGTATATGATAGGGCAGAAAACATGGTGGAACAAGCATTCCGATAGTATTGCATAGAAGTACTGAGTCCCCTACCACATGTCCCTTTCCACATGTTACAAGCCAAATACAATAACATAGATTTTACTACACTTTTGTTGCACTGTGTTTATAGCGCCAAATTCAAGTGTCGTATTAGAATCCATAAATTGCTTTAAACCTATTCCCACACAATCCCTACTGAAAAAGAAGCATTTAGAAAACATTGTTGGGAAAAGGAGAAAATGCTGGTAACCAGCATTTTCTCCTTTTCCCACAATGTTTTCTACCCTTCACAAAACAAATTTCAAATTTTCAGTCACTTTTTATTCGTGGTCTGCAAATGCTTTTGATTTGGACAAGCCTGAAATATTGTTGTCTGGTAATGAGTTAATAAATTGTATGAAATTTTCGAGCAGCTCAGCTGATTGACAAAATCCCAAATGTTGCTATTTCAAACTTACTCTTTGGAGAAAAAAGATCTCCATATCAGACAAAAGAGAAAAATTGGTAAGATAATATGATAGTTTCCTTGTGTGGAGAAGAAGGGCCTACATGATATGGTCATAAAAATTAATTATAAAATAGTTTGGTCTATAGTTTAACTCTTTACCACACGAGACAATTTTAGACTAGTCCAAATTGAAAGCATTTGCAGACGACAAAATAAAGGTGACTGAAAAATTGAAATTTGTTCTGGGAAGGGTAGAAAACACTGTAGGAAAAGGAGAAAATGCTGGTTACCAGCATTTTCTCCTTTTCCCACAGTGTTTTCAAAAGGCTTCTTTCTCGGGGGCATCAAAAGTAGGGATTGTGTGGTAATGGGTTAAATGATCTTAAATCCCATCATGACAGACAGTACACCCATCTCTGCAGTCTTAAAATTTCCTTTACCCTCTTACCACACATTGCTGACTGGGAATGAAATATTACAAAAATGTTTCACTAATATTTCTCGATAACCTACTGGAATAAAACATGATAATGCACATGGATTGAGAGATGGTATCATTACAAATTACATGTACATATCAGCTTGATTCATAATGTGTGTGTCTCTCTGGCATTTCATAACGCACACAAATTAAGCATTATTCCAGATTTGTTGAATATTTCTTGCAGTCCTCTCTGTAATAAAAAGGTGAAATATTTTGGTGTTGGGTCGTTGTCAATCTTTAAATCTCCGCTAGTCAACAAGGACAAAGCCTTTATTATATCTGATCCAGGATTCTGCAGACATACAAAAGCCCCACTATCACCCCGAACCGCAAAACTTGTCAAAGATCCAGGAAGGTCTTCTATAACAACGACTGGAGTATCCGGACCGAATATTTCTCTAATCTTTAGATAGTAATCTTCACAACATACAATTCCTGTTGTACAGCCCGTTACTGCTCCGTACTTATAAACATCCTGTCCGAGATACATTTCAACTTGAGAAGAATCTACTAATTCTGTAAGCCTATTGATACCATCTTCATCTTTTAAAAATCGAACACACTGATGTCTTATATCACCAGCAACTTTAACAGCTGCCATATCAATTATGTTAACTTCACCAGGACATAAAGCCAGGGCTGCTGTTGACACCCCCAATCTTCTAGGTTGATGACTCTCATCCACAAAAACATCAAGATCACCAGCATGATCTCCAAGTCTTACGACATGTGCACATGTAACAGCAAACAGTTCCTTTTTCTGTTCGTCCTCAACAAAACCACCCAAAGTGCCCCTTCGTCTTTCATTGCCAAATGGTGTATAAATCAATTTCCCATGCTCATGTTGCATGTCTGCAAATTTTATTGGCATTTTCTCCACAACTTTAACGGCATAAGGTTTGGCGTACCCGTGCTGCCGTATGATTTCCCTAATTAATTCCTCAACTCCATGATCCTTCTGGCTTAAATGGATTTCAAATTGTCCATAAAAAGTGCCGCAACCAAATACATTGTCAAGACTGGAAAAAATTAATAGAAAAGTATTCATTTTTCATAATTCTGCAACAAGAAAATGCTAAAAGGGTAGACTTTACCTATTCCTATCTTTTGCCATCAAAACTATAAGATGAATTCAAAAGCACGTCATTAATAGATCTGTATTGCCTAAAACTGTTGAAATTCTTATCGTTTCTATGGGGAAACATATTAAACCAATTAAGTTTTTTTTTTTAATTTTTAAAGGCATATATTTTTCAGGGAAATCGTCTTTTGGGTTCTCATCTTTATGATCTTGATCTAACCCTATGCTGTGGCTTGTCATTTCAATTTGTCACCGAGGCAACAGAGCCTGAAATTACATCTGATTGTCTAGATATTCATATCCATAGCACTTTTACAATAATGTGGAATCATTCATCAGAAAGCCATGTCTCATTAAACCTTTACCACACAATGACAACTATTGACGACCCTGAGGTAGAAGCCATTTGAAAACATTGTGGGAAAAGGAGAAAATGCTGGTAACCAGCATTTTCCCCTTTTTCCCACAATGTTTTCTACCCTTCCCAAATCAAATTTCGATTTTTCAGTCACATTGATTATGTCGTCTGCAAATGCTTTCCATTTGGACCAGTCTATAAATTTGTCATTTGGTAAGAATTAACAGGCAAAATAATCCAAACTATCCGGCTCAAATGGTGTGATTTATTTTTTCAAAATTGTAGAAAAAATGGTGGGTAAAGGAGAAAATGCTAGTTAACAGCACTATTATTCTTCCTTTTTCCTACAATGCTTTTAAAAGCCATCTTAAAGGATGTAGGAAGAAAGAAGACTTTTGAAAACATTTGGGGAATACGGAGAAAATGCTGGTAACCAGCTATTTAGGCTACTCCCCGAAGCTTTCTCTTTCAGAGACGAATTTCAGCATTAGAACTGCTTCATTTTGTTGTCTGTAAAATAGCTTCAAACATCATGTTTTAACTCTTATTGCACTGAATAACTAAAATTGAATTTTCAATATGTTATTAATATCCAATTTATTGCTATATCAAAGTTATGTTTCGAGGAATGATATCTCCTTATCATACAGTGTAGATCAAAGATCAGACTGCATGTTCTGTGCAGTCTTATCTTGATCTACACTGTCTGCAAAAGGATAGTGAATCACTCAGCCTAGGGGTTAAAGGATAGTCAGAAATAGGTAAAGACTTACCCAAGGACAGCTTTCTTCATTTTCAGGAAAGTATCAGTTCTTTTCTCTTGAACTTCAGGTTGTCGTAAGACGGACTGTTTAAGATATGCCTTGATTTCATACTTCATTTTTCCCATCATGACTGTCTTCTCTCTTGTTGATTTCATTAATATTTCAACATCTTTGAGAGGTTTTGACAGGTCATTTCTTATTCTATCAACCATGTAGTTGTGTTTGTCTGTTTTAGCTGGTGGTTCGTAGTCTCTTTCATGTTCTCTAAAACTGAAGAGTCTTTTCAAGATGGACTTTGTGCTTGTTGATAAGGCATCTATAAACTTCTGTTTACTTGAGTTAGCCATCATCATATCATTGCAGACAGTGACAGGAAGACAGAATTTATGTGACAATGGTACAGAGACGGAACATTTCACGACATTAGCCAGCTCCTCGCAAATATACACTAAGTATCGTTCTTCTGCTTGCATTTCTGAGGTGGATGTTTTGGCAGATTCTGCTTCCCTTTGGTTTAAAATATCATTTATATGCCATTTGTTACTGACAAAAGCTTGGATAGATTCATGTAGAGCTTTCTGCTCAATGATTTCTCCCTCAACTGGACCCTTCATCCCTGAAGGTAGAAATCCGTTGAGACAACCTTGCACTTTTTCAAATATAGTTATCAAAGATTCCTCAAGGTAATTGGATATTCCGGTTTGAAGTGGGATTCCTGTGGGAGAAATGATAATTTGATCATCCAAAGGACCATCGAAGTCAAAGTGATCTCTTAAAAAAACATGCAAAGCTTGCTGCAACCATGGTAATGCTACCACACCTTCAGGTTCTACCTTACACCACAGAAATACTCTCTCACTCATGATAGTACCACTATCATTTTTAATATTGTAGCTTCTGCCATCTGTATCTTCAGTTTTCATGGTCTTGATAACACTTTCTGCTATCTGGAAACAAAATGGAATACCTAGAAAATTCATTTATCTCCTTTTCCCTGAATGATTTTAAAGTTGTTCGTAGCATTTCAAGTCGTCTTTTTGACTTTACAGGCATCTGTTCAGTTTCAGTCTTAGCAAAATTTACAAATTACCGGTAAGCTACAAATGTTTATGATTTGAATTTTTTTTTTACTACCTGCAAATGGCTGCAAACTTGTGAAGTCAAAAACTTGTGAAGTCAAAAACTACCAAGTTTATCCAAATGATAAATTTTGTATTTATAGATATTGAGAAAAAGATAGAACTAACACAATAGTTTATCTTGAATGTCAGCTTCATAAGGAATTTTGTGATAAAAATTTATGTTTATCGCGATATTTTTACAACACTTTTAACTATCTCGATAAAATTTCCAGGAAAATTTAATTTATCATGTTGGTTTTCTAAATTATCATGATAGTTATCTTGAGGCAGTAACGTGCCACCATAAAAATTATACATGCACAGTATATGTTGGTTGAATTGGGGTTTAAGGCCACTTTAACAGCTAGGGTCATATCATGGTGGTCCTGGCTTTCTCACACCAGTACTAACACAACTTTCTTTCCAAAATCACCAACTACTTTTCTCACATGCTTCAGCACAGGTGAGAGGCAAAAGTACGTCAAAAGGAAAGTTCGCCTCATTGGGGTATCTAACTCACAACCACAAGGTCATGAGTCCAACAAGCTCACCACTGAGCCACCCGGGCGGGCCACAGTATGTGTAAACGTACTTAAATGATGTTTTATATAAACAGCTTCAACTGTCTAACAAAATAAATTGCAAGCACATGTAGACCACATTTTCAGGGAAATGAGGGGCTTTGTCTTTAACCCTTTACCCCATAAGGCATTTATTTCTATGGTATCTCTAATTGGCCCTAAATAACAGTAAGGATGAAGCCGTTTCTTATGTGTATATGACACCTTTTGATAGTATAGAAAACATTGTGACAAAAGGTGAAATTGCTTGTCACGAGCAATTTCACCTTTTGCCACAATGTTTTCCAAAGGCTCCTACAAGCAATGCGTAGAAATGAGTATCTGTGGAGTAAAGAGTTAAAAGGGTAGAAAACATTGCAGGATAAGTTGAAAATACAATTTCTCTTGTTTCACTTTTTCTTTTATAAAACCTTGTTCCCTAGGGTCTTTAACTCTTTACCAGACTACAAGATTTTAGACTTGTCTAAATTGAAAGCCTTTGCAGACAACAATTTCATTGTACCTCAAATGGTACAATTTTTCTTTGATCACGGTAGGAAACATTGTGGGAAGAGGATAAAATGCTGGTTACCAGCATTTTCTCGTCTTCCCACCATGTTTTCAAAAGGCTTCTTTTCTCAGGGTCATTAAAAGTTGGCGTTGTGTGGTAAAGGGTTAAAACATCGGATTCTGTGCTGAGGGTCATTAAGAAAGGAAACCTAGAGCTATCACTAAACTTGATCATATCCCCCACCACCTCCTTGTCACAAAACAGCTCCTTGTCACAGAATGCAGAATGGTTTAGTGCAAATGTAAGATTTGAAAAAAGTTCAAGGGGAGAAACTGTCCGAGTTTTTTGCCTGACAAATATGTGTTGACAGATGGCCATGGCAGTTCCAGTATACCGCCCTCCATTTAACTGTGGGGGTGGGGGTGGGTGGGGGGGGGGGGTTTAAATAATGTATTATTAGACTTAACCCTAATTCCTTCTGCATCTGCTCTGGCTATTTCAATGTAAATTACAACAATGTCAATTCCGTTTCCCATGACATGATGACGCTGATAATTCTGTGGTTCCATCGAAACCACCACGTCTGACGTACGTAACTCAGCATTGCTGTGAACCACAAGTCTTGGTGGCTTTTCATATGTTTTTACAGCTTTGTCAATTTCGCTGATTTTGTCGGTCTCACTAATGTTTGATGGGAATAAATCTGTAAAATATGGCATTTTATCATTATTCACATTATTCCAAAGGCAGAGCTCCAGATAAAGGGAGTGATTTTGATATTAAAATTGAAAATATTAATTATTCTCCACCAAACCCTGTGTTATGGGTACTCGTTAGAATCGTCTCATCAAGGACGATTCTAATGAGTACCCACAACATAGGACAGAGAAATAAAAAATTCAAAATAACACCACTCCCCGTTACCTGAAGCTCTGCTAAGGCTTCCTTCACAGCTTAGTGATAAAGTGTAAGACTAATAGCGTTAAAGTTGGGTATTTAGATTTTTTACATCTAACCAAATTAAAAATGTATCACTGAAATTTATATGAGAATATTATACAAATTATCAATAATTAAGAATCATAAAACTACAAAAAAAATTTGGTTGATGGTATTCCCTTAACTCTTTACCAAACGACAAAATTTTAGACTGGTCCAAATTGAAAGCATTTGCAGACGACAAAATAAAAGTGACTGAAAATTCGAAATATGTTTCGTGAAGGGTAGAAAACATTGTGGGAAAAGGAGAAAATGCTGGTTACCAGCATTTTCTCCTTTTCCCACAATGTTTTCTAAAGGCTTTTTTCTCAGGGTCGGCAAAAGTAGGGATTGTGTGGTAATGGGTTAAAAGGCTACATAGCCTCTTAAGGTTTTTTTAGATTTCCCACCAGAAATCAAAAAAATATTGTGGGAATGTCAAGTGACTGGCATGTGACTAATGACGCTTAAATTCCATAACATAACAAACATAATTATTTTCCATAATATCTTCTTTGGATGCTATGTTTGAAGCTTCGTCTATGTATTTCCAGTATGTAGATGAAAATCCACCTAAAAATGGACCATGTTCTGTCTGTGTCAACCTGGGCTGTAGTAAATCTCTAATTTCTGTTGCTGTCAGATGGTTTTCGACTACTGGGGTTTTATGAATGAAAACTAAAAGGCTTTGGGAGTATAAGGATGATGTTGTATTTTTGTAAAATTTCCGTCCCAGAATCTGAAGGGCCACCTTTAAGGTTATAGGTTTGAGCCTCATTGGAAGCACTTGCTTTTTCATGGGCGAGTTCTGAGGCAAGATCCAAAGAGAGCCGAAGCTCGGTATTGTTGAATTAACCAAGGACATACAATTATACGAATTATAATTATATGAATGTGTGAGCTGTGATCATAATACTGTTCCACTGAAATAATGTTGAAAGCAGTGTAAAATATCATTCAGCAAAGGTTCAGATATGATTTAGAGTCTATAAAATTTGAGGAATTATGTGTGAATTTTTTTATTACCTTGTATTAATCGCTTATCCCTTTACCAGAAAACAAAATTTCAGCCTTGTCTAAAATGAAAGCATATACAGACAACAATTTCAGTGTGGCTCAAAAGGTGCAACTTTTCTTTTATAGAGTGAAAAATATTGCGGGAAAAGGAGAAAATGCTGGTTTTCAGCATTTTTTCCTTTCCTCAAAATGTTTTCAAATGGTTAGTTCTCGGGAAGGGGGGGGGGGGTAAAAAGTCGTCATTGTGTGGTAAAAGGGTATAAGAGGTATAAAGGGTTATAAGATATGCTCAAGGGCTGAGACTTCCTTTGACTCTTGCATTTGTTAATCATTAACCAAACAATCCCTACTTTTGACGCCCCTGAGAAAGAAGCCTTTTGAAAATACTGTGGGAAAAGGAGAAAATGCTGGTAACCAGCATTTTCTCCTTTTCCCACAGTGTTTTCTACCCTTCCCTGAACAAATTTCAATTTTTCAGTCACCTTTATTTTTTCGTCTGCAAATGCTTTCAATTTGGACCAGACTAAAATTTCTCGTGTAGTAAAGAGTTAATCATTAATCAAACAATCCAGAGTTTACAAAAAAACTGAGTCACCAGCATTTCCTTCCTTTCCAACAATGAACAATGTTTCCTAGCCTTTAGAAGACAAATCTCCTCATTTGAGCTACATTTGTTGCCTGCCAATGGTTTCAATTTGGACCAGTCTAAAATTTTGTTTTTTGATAACAGTTAACTCTACACCAAACAACAAAAAGTTAGACTTATCCAAATTGAAAGCATTTGCAGGCAACAAATCAAATTCGGCCCTATTGATGATTTCGATCTCCTACAAAGTAGAAAACATTTTGGAAAAAGGAGAAAATGTGGGTTACCAGAATTTTTCTCCTTTTCCCACTATGTTTTCAAAGGGCTTCTTCCTCTGGGACGTAAAAAGCAGGGATTGTTTGATGAGTTAATGTAGAGTCGGTGTAAAAAGGCCATAAGATGCTAAAAATCAAAAGCTACAGATCAAGGTCTGATAAATTCACCCTGTTAGTGCCTTGAACCATTTTACTTGCCTTTGCTGTAAGTGCAAGTCATGATCAGACTGCACAAAACCTGCAATCTTATCTTTGTTCCACACTGTCTGCTTTGATAATACATTTTGGATGCTGACAAGCTAGCGATTGCTCTTGTAAGGGTCATAGTTTTAATATGAAAATACCTTTTAGAGCCCCAGATAAGAGGGAGTGATGATTTTTCTAAATCCTTTATTTCTCTTCGAGACCCTGTGTTGTGGGTACTCATTAACATTGTCTTGATGAGATGAGTGCCCACAACATAGAGTTTAGTGGGGAATAATTAATATTTTCAATTTTGGAATCAAAATCATTGCCTCTACCTGGAGCTTTGTCTTTGTATGTTATTTTGGCATTCTATCAATTAATACTTTACTACACAATCCTGACTTTTGATAACCTTGAGAATGAAGCCTTTTGAAAATATTGTGGGAAAATTGGCAACAATGTTTTCTACCCTTGCCAAAAACAAATTTCAATTTTTCAGTCACACATATTTTGTCATCTGCAAATGCTTTCATTTCAGACTAGTCAACCCATTACCAAACAACAATATTTTAGACTGGTCCAAATTGAAAGCATTTGCAGACGACAAAATTAAAGTGACAGAAAATTTGAAATTTGTTTTGTAAAGGGTAGAAAACATTGTGGGAAAAGGAGAAAATGCTGGTAACCAGCATTTTCTCCTTTTCCCACAATGTTTTCTACAGGTATCTTTCTCAGGAGTGTCAAACGTATGGATTGTGTGGTAATGGGTTAAATATTGTGGTCTGGTGGTGTAGGTACTAAAGTAAATGTTTCCATACATACCCAAAATATTGTGAAATCGTTCATGCAAGCTCAACAGTCTCTTGTGGAAGTAGTGGGCTCGAGGGTAGTAATTATAGGTGGAGAGAGCCTCCACTTTCGTGGAAATAGCCATTTTTGTCTGTTTTTACCTGCATGGAGTAAACGGAGTCTAGTCAAATGTGTTTGGTAGATCTAATTTAGAACTATTTCCCAAACATTTTCTACCCTATGGCAAATCCAAATCATTTTAGCCACATTTTTTAGCCTTATTAACCCTTTACCACACAATGACAACAAGGAGGAGGCCTTTTGAAAACTTTGTGGGAAAAGGAGAAAATGCTGGTAACCATTTTTATAACCCAATCTTTGGGCTGGTCTTTAATTTAAAAAATAGAGCAATTTGTCATGTGGCTTCAAACTTGACAACAGAAAGGCAAATTTATGACACGACAACATGTACATGTACATGCCTGCATGCATGCAGCTTTGCAGATTTGAGCAATTAAAAGTTTATCATAATGCACACAGTGCTTTGATTCATCAAAGATGAACGCAGTTCCTTCAAAATTAAAGCAAATTGCGTATATCTGCAGATCGTATGCAATACATACGATCACATATCAAATCAACTAACAAGCAACAAAATTGCAAATACCTTCTTTTTAAACCATTTCCTCACAGAGAAATGGCGCAATTTGCCAATTATGGTAAGTCTTGGGTTTTTCCAGTGCTTAAAATAGACCCCTTGCAATTCAAAAATCCTCGAAATGACGGGAAGGGGGGGGGGGGTCAATTTACGGAAGAAAACTCTTCCAATGCATACTTGACATGTTTGATTTATGTCCCTTTATCTTCACGGTAAGAGATGTTTCATTTCACCGCTATTATCCTTTTACCACTTTTAAAGACCCTGAGGAAGAAACCTTTGGAAAACATTGTGGGAAAAGGAAACATGCTGCTAACCAGCATTTTCTCCTTTTCCAACAAAGTTTTCTACCCTATCAAAGCAAAATTGCACCATTTAAACCACTTCGAAATTGTCGTCTGAAAATGCTTTCTTTTTCAATTTGGATTGGATTCGACTAAATGAGGTATCGGTGCGCCACCAAAAAAACTCGGTTTATAATTTATTGCACTCTCAAGTACAAGTAGTACTAAACTTGTACAATCTCCGAGCAGAGTTGTCGTTCGTTACCTCACATACATCTCTGCGATGGGCTAAATGACAAGAATCTTGTCAAACCGAGGAAAAGATGTTTTGTTACTGTTTCATATGTAAAATTGTAAGTTAGACAAAGGAAATATGATTCTGGATACATTATAGGTGCGTTCAAACTGATGAATTTACCTGTATAAAATGGAACTAATTTTTTCGAGCCTCTTCACTTTTCAGAATCTTACGCCGATTTTAACAAAAATGGCTGCGCCCATGAATGATGACAACTGATTTGACACACCGCTGGATCTAAGTTTGTACGATTAAAAATCAAGTTATCGTCCTTTAAAGATATTTAGGCTTTTCAGAAAATCCCTCTTTTGTTCATTTCCTATCACTAAGTCTGATTGGTCCCATGCTGTTTGAACAGCACACGAAACAATCGATATTGGTCTTTCTTTTACCGGCGTTTGTGTAGCCATTTTGAGTTATGGTCATGTGACAAAAATATGACGTAATGACGGGCTACTTTCTGAGCTCACTACAGAGGTAAATGTAATGATCCGGAGTGCAAGAGAGTGAAACTTGTAGTCTACTTCTACTATAAATAATTCTGATAAATCGTCTGAGGCTAAAGCAAACAAAGCTGTAAGAAATACCTCAAAAAGGCAAAAGAAATGTTATAATGAGGGTCATTCTTCAGTTATTTCCCTTGATTCTTCTCCAGTACTACATTGATCCTGACAAGAGGATTACTTGGATTTTATATTTGATTTTCTTACACTGAACAGCAAAATGGGGTTTAATGCGCATGTAGGTCTCCGTGATGCATGATACCAAGCACGTCATCACAATTGTCCTGCAATGTTCACGCGAAAAGGGGCAAACGGACATTTGCGTAAAGTGTCGTCTCGGATTAGCCTGCCGCATTCCGCGCAGGCTAATCCGAAACGACACTTTCCGTTTTTATATAATTTTCTGTATTGCGCACGCCTACTGTAGCACAAAATCTAATGGAGTCGTAAAGTGCTATCTCGGGTTAGCCTGCGCGGACTGCTGATCCGAGACGACACTTTACGCAAATGTCAAACTGTTCCTTTTCACGTGTTGTTAGCCATACAATCATGGATACATAACAACCATTTTATCAAACAACCGACTAAATCGTAAGATAGGCTGGTTCATTGACACGCATAAAATTTACATAAAGCAAAAAGCTTTGACCTATGTAAGCCTGCGCGGACTGTGCAGTTTCACATGAGTAGATTTTTTTGCAGATACGTTAAGCCCCAATGTCAGGTAGCATGACTCTGACCTATGTGCCTTTATAAAGTTTATCACATCAGCTTGAGGTTAATATGGGGAAATATTTGCCGAAAAAGGCAAAGGTCCGCGAAAATAACGAGTGCCGTAAGGCCGAGCTATTTTCGCGGACCTTTCCCTTTTGAGGCAAATATTTCCCCCATATTATCTACAAGCTGATGAAATAAAGTATATACTATATTTCCTCTGATTATTTTGTCAACGAATGCCACTTTAAATCAAAGGACTGAAAGTCCTGAAAAGCGTATTTGTTGAACAGTTTCAAGCTTTGATGCGGATTTGCTACAGCAAATCCGTTAAAAACTAGTGATCTCAAGTCAATGAACAGGAAAACCGATATTTTCAAAATAAGTAGTTCCAGGTTTTCGGCAGGAAGAAAATATTCACTGTGACGGGGAAATAATTCTCCGTAGCTGAAATTACGACATTTCTTTACCCATGATATTTCTAAATATAGACACATGAAATATTACATAATTATGTTTTTCCACCATCAAAGTTAGAGCCTTTTTTTCCCTTAATAAGTCATGTAGACAGGGGACGGTCCGAAATCTACGGCTTTGTTACGTATCAAAATACCAGAAATAGATGAATAAAATTAACGCACTTTACCTATTAGGAAAGGAGACCAACACATCCCGATTTCAAAATGGGTCTTGTCAGAAACTAACTCATTACCTAAAGGACAAAATTTTTGGTTTGTCCAAATCGAAAGCATTTTGCAGACGACAAAATAAAAGTGACTGAAACTTTGAAATTTGTTTAGTGGAGGGAAAAAAAGCATTGTAAGGAAAGAAGAAAATGCTGGTTACCAGCATTTTCTCCTTTTCCCACAATGTTTTCTGAAGGTTTCTCTCTCAGGGTCTTCAACAGCAGGGATTGTGTGGTAATGGGTTATAGACTAGATAGCAGACAGTAGTAATGTTCGGACAGTTGGGGAGAGTTGGGGCAGTTGGGGAAGTCGGGAAGATGCCCAAGAACAATGGGGTTATTGTTCCAAGAACAATGGAATCATTCACGCGTGACTGCCCAAGAACAATGGTTATTATTCCGGAGAACAATGGGTATACCAGACAGGAAATGCCAATCCTCGATGACGTCATATCACGGGACAATAGGTTGGGGAATTTGGGGAAGTCGGTGGCACCTGCCCCAAAACAATGGAATCATGCACGCGCGACTGCCCACGAACTATGGGAAAGTATTCCGAGAACAATGGGGTAAGTATCGTGTGTCTGCCCGGAAACAGTGACATCATAGCCCAAGACCGCCAACTAGCCGTAACTCCTCCAGAAAAAAATAGGATAAAGATCTGAGAACAATGGGATAAGTATCGTATATCTGCTTGCAGCCCGGTGACTCATACCACGGAACAATAGGATTATAATTTCGAGAACAATCGGATAGATATCGTTTACCTATCACACCTTAATAATGTCATACCACCGAAAAATATGGATCATAGGTTCCCTAGCTTAACGTCCGTGATACGAATTCAATCATGTTGAAAGCGGCGTAAAACACCAATCAGAAATTTTCTCCTCGTGCCATATCGTTTTACCATTGAAAACACACCCGAATGACTTAATCCTGAACGCACGGACAATGAGTTTTCGAACAAACCCTGTAGCCTCGAGGTTGGTGGCACGGAGATGGGTATTACACAATAGTCTCGGAGAATAAGGTAAATCGGGTAGCAGCTCTCTTTTACAGGATGAGACATACGCTTTTAGAAACTGGAAAGGAACCCGATTCACGAAAAGTGGACTGGTCTCGCGTATTGTTGAACAAGAACATCAATGGAACAAGAATATGCGACATATTAATCCACCATAAAGGATAAAACTGTTTATCATCTGGCTCGTGGACGAGGTATCGATTTCAATTTGGTACACGCCCATCGACTGATTAGATCATGACCTATTGTGTCTCCGGTTTTAAATGACCGGGTAAGATCAAGACTCGATAAAGTATTGCATAGTGTTAAACATTTTTTTTTTTCAACATTATTCCTATTATATGAAGACGACCAGAGTGCACCTATCCACGCTTTCCCGGAGTTTTTAGTAGCTTTTTTTTTTCTGTTTGTCATAAAATGTTTTAAACAAAAACGAAAGGTTAAAGGAAAAAGAGTTTCTTGTTTTCTCGAGTAAAAAGAAGTTGGACAGACTTTTTTGACAATTTGAGGATAGACTGCTCTTTCGGGATAGTTTGGTAGTCCTGAAAAGGGCTGTTTCGTGTTTTAAGGTTGTGCTTTTACGCACAACCCCCAACTTTCCTGCAGGCTGGGCAGCTGCTTGCTGCTCGTCTCCTTACTCTCTTTAGGTCTTGAGCGTCAAGTCCGAAGCTGAGCGAAAATGGCGGTTCATCGTCATCATCCCAACATTCTGTCTCTGGAATGATAAATTTTTTCTCCTCTTTCTTGTTGACGGAGTCTGCTTTTTCTTTCATCAGATTTTCGAGCTGTTCGTTCACCCTCTGAAGATTTAACGAGAGGGTGCTAACCGCTCTCGTCATGGTTTTAATCGACTTCTGTAAACCTTCCATTGTTAAATGTTTCGGACACTGTCACTGGCTTTTACAGGTTTAAGGGAGGTTTGGCCTACTGAGGGAAGGTTTGGCCTACTGAGGACGGAGGCAAAATAAGAGATTTTTAACGGCTACAAAACTGTCCTTTATTCGTGAAAAAGTCACTTTCAATGACCATCTAGTATTATTTCAGATAACATTACGAAATGCAAACCTTGTGAGTAAAAGAACAAAAGATACAGGGTCAACCATGTTAACGTGGTATTAACCCCTTACGTCGATAAGCACAGCAAAATACCAATGCAGGGTTTATTCATGCAAATTCGATCTCGTCTGTTTCACCGGAAACATTGATGACTGAACTTGATATTAAGTTGATTTCAACAATGCTCGAACTTCTCGAATCTGGGGCTGTCCCAAGCAACTATTTTTCGCTCTCTATTTTGAGCTGAATAAGACCAATATAGATCAAGATCAGACTTTGTTGGCTATTTTTTTTTTTATATTACTTCTTATTCCGATTTTGCCCATTGTATTTTGAAACAGTAAAAGTCGTACTGTTGAAATCAGTCTAGAGCAAGATCAGACGTATTCTAATGACTTCTGCGAGTAAGCGAGAGGTGTCAGAATTACGAAGTGCATACCTTGTGTGTAAAAAGAACAAAAGATACAGGGTTAACCGTTTTAGAATTTTATTACCAATGACCTCGATAATTACAGCAAAATAGAAATGCATCGTTTTTTCATGTCACAAAAGATTCAAATTAAAGTATTTCTTTTGATTGATTCCAGACTCAGGCTACTTCTTCGTTAATTCATGATTACTATGTCAGCTCCGGTTTTTTTTTTTTTCTTCACAACTCATCGTTATTTTGAAGTGTCGGTGGATCAAAGTCTTCGAGGATGGAATCCAAGAGATACTTGCGTTTGTTGATGGCATATTTCCAAGCTTCATCTTTTTTAAAATCATCAATGACCATTAAATCTTTGGCCGTTTTGCGCACACTTTTATATACTGGATCCTTTAGAATAGCATTAAACCACATCATCCGGCTTGTTAAGTTATGAACCAACGCTTTTCGATAAGTGGATCTTAGATCTTCGTAGGCCCGATGACGAGCCTCTGTTTCGTCCAAGTTGTTCTGTCGAGTAAGCTTTGACACGGCCTCTTCAAATTGCTCATGGCATTGGTCAAACGCTTTTTGTATGAGACTATCCCAAGGGTCATAGTCAGTCGCATTGCTTTCAGCGCCATTTTCATCCGTCTCTTCGAATGACTGCTCCTCCATGTCCATAGACTGATCCGTATCAGAATCTTCCTCATTCTGGTGAGTATTTCTTTTATGGCGTAGCATGTTGTCCCTTCGTTTAATTTTTTTATCGCATGAATTACACGCGTACATGTCGACAGTCTTTGTTAAACTGATGATGATGATGAGGAGTCTAGGAAATTTATACATTCAGAAACCAGATTTGTCTATTAAAGAGACTTGTCGCCTCGGTCGAAATGCTGAGTCTTTCTTGTCAGAGCGTTCGTCACGTCTTTGCAGTTTTGCCTTTACTGGCAAATCTTCTTCTTCTCGTTTTCTCTTTTGAGTCTGCACTTTCGCAGGTTGCTCAATAGTGGCACCCAGCCGGCGTAATTCACTTTTTGCCCGTTCGACCATCCTTTCTACCGGTGTCACCGGCTCTATAGTTATCGAGGGACGATTTCGTAAAGCCGATTTATTCGTTTCAATCGATATAATTCCTTTATTCATTTGTCTGCTGGTCCGCGTTTCGAAAAACCTCAACCATTTTTCAGGATCGGGTACGTAGGTCTTCATTGTTGTTAGGCAACTGACTTGACTCAAATGACAAGTCAGTCTCCAGTGAAAGATATATATAAATATATATAATTCGACGTTGACTCTCCAGAGTCACTCATTACTAACTTTCTGACACGTCACAAAACGCCATTTGCCTCCTCAAATACCTTTTCAATTATTGCATTCACTTCTTAAAGGAAAAACGGTTATGTGAAGTATGAAATTTAAATGTAAATGCAAGATAATTGCACGCGTTGCTCTACAGTAAAACAAAAACCGGGTTAGCAAGCACTAACAGTTTTTAAGGCACCAGGAAGTTCGTGTTGAAAGAGGGAGGGGGCAATACGATTTTTTAAGGCACCAGGGAGTTAGTGTTGAGAGACGGAGGAGGCAGTATGATTTTTTGAGGCACCAGGGTGCGAGTGATGAGATAGGGAGGAGGTAAAAATGATAGAAATTGAATGGATACAAATCTATCCTATATACGACGAAAAAGTCACTGTCAACAACCACCTAGTATTATTTCAGAGCCTTAAAACATGAAATTAACTGCACGGAATGATAAAACACAGAAACTGTTGTCTAGACGGCAGTAAAATATTGAATGAAGCACTAGGGAGAACGCAAAATGAGCTTTTTGATGCATCGGGGTACAAGTTACGAGATTGGGAGGAGGCAAATTGAGGTAGGCTAGGAGTCACGAAAACTCTTGAGAGGCATCAGGGAGTAAGTGTAGAGAGAGGGAGGAGTCAAAAAGAGTTTTCTGAGGTATCAGGGTGCACGCAAAGAGGAAGGGAGGAGGCAAAATGAGGTAGGCTAGGAGGCACGAAAAGTTTTGAGAGGCATCAAGGAGTAGTTGTTCAACCGAAAAAAGAAGTGTTGCAATACTTATACCAAAGTGGAAGTAATAAATTTTAACCGGATACAGAAGTGCGGCAAAAAATGAAACCGAAACGGAAATGTTGCAATAACGAAACTGAAAAAAGAAGTGATGTACGAAAGAAACCCGGAAGCGGAAGTAAGTTTTAAGCGGAATCGGAAGTCTCACCGCCCAGGGAGTAAGTGTAGAGAGATGGAGGAGTCAAAAAGAGTTTTCTGAGGTATCAGGATGCACGTAAAGAGGATGGGAGGAGGCAAAATGAGGTAGGCTGGGAGGCACGTAATAAAGAAACCCGGAAGCCGAAGCGGAAGTAAATTGTAACCGGAAACGGAAGTCTCACAATTTTTCTGAGCTTTTTGAGGCATCGGGGTACAAGTCACGAGATTGGAAAGAGGCAAATTGAGGTAGGCTAGGAGTCACGAAAAGTCTTGAGAGGCATCAGGGAGTAAGTGTAGAGAGAGGGAGGAGTCAAAAAGAGTTTTCTGAGGTATCAGGATGCACGTAAAGAGGATTGGAGGAGGCAAAATGAGGTAGGATAAGAGGCACGTAATAAAGAAACCCGGAAGCCGAAGCGGAAGTAAATTGTAACCGGAAACGGAAGTCTCACAATTTTTCTGAGCTTTTTGAGGCATCGGGGTACAACTTACGAGATTGGAAAGAGGCGAATTGAGGTAGGCTAGGAGTCACGAAAAGTCTTGAGAGGCATCAGGGAGTAAGTGTAGAGAGAGGGAGGAGTCAAAAAGAGTTTTCTGAGGTATCAGGATGCACGAAAAGAGGATGGGAGGAGGCAAAATGAGGTAGGCTAGGAGGCACGTAATAAAGAAACCCGGCAGCCAAGCAGAAGTAAGTTGTAACCAGAGACGGAAGTCTCACCGCCAAACGAAAAATTGTGAGACTTCCGTCTCTGGTTACAACTTACTTCTGCTTGGCTGCCGGGTTTCTTTATTACGTGCCTCCTAGCCTACCTCATTTTGCCTCCTCCCATCCTCTTTTCGTGCATCGTATATCGATTGAAACGAATAAATCGGCTTTACGAAATTGTCCCTCGATAACTATAGAGCCGGTGACACCGGTAAAAAGGATGGTCGAACGGGCAAAAAGTGAATTACGCCGGCTGGGTGCCACTATTGAGCAACCTGCGAAAGTGCAGACTCAAAAGAGAAAACGAGAAGAAGAAGATTTGCCAGTAAAGGCAAAACTGCAAAGACGTGACGAACGCTCTGACAAGAAAGACTCAGCATTTCGACCGAGGCGACAAGTCTCTTTAATAGACAAATCTGGTTTCTGAATGTATAAATTTCCTAGACTCCTCATCATCATCATCAGTTTAACAAAGACTGTCGACATGTACGCGTGTAATTCATGCGATAAAAAATTTAAACGAAGGGACAAAATGCTACGCCATAAAAGAAATACTCACCAGAATGAGGAAGATTCTGATACGGATCAGTCTATGGACATGGAGGAGCAGTCATTCGAAGAGACGGATGAAAATGGCGCTGAAAGCAATGCGACTGACTATGACCCTTGGGATAGTCTCATACAAAAAGCGTTTGACCAATGCCATGAGCAATTTGAAGAGGCCGTGTCAAAGCTTACTCGACAGAACAACTTGGACGAAACAGAGGCTCGTCATCGGGCCTACGAAGATCTAAGATCCACTTATCGAAAAGCGTTGGTTCATAACTTAACAAGCCGGATGATGTGGTTTAATGCTATTCTAAAGGATCCAGTATATAAAAGTGTGCGCAAAACGGCCAAAGATTTAATGGTCATTGATGATTTTAAAAAAGATGAAGCTTGGAAATATGCCATCAACAAACGCAAGTATCTCTTGGATTCCATCCTCGAAGACTTTGATCCACCGACACTTCAAAATAACGATGAGTTGTGAAGAAAAAAAAAAAAAAAAAACCGGAGCTGACATAGTAATCATGAATTAACGAAGAAGTAGCCTGAGTCTGGAATCAATCAAAAGAAATACTTTAATTTGAATCTTTTGTGACATGAAAAAACGATGCATTTCTATTTTGCTGTAATTATCGAGGTCATTGGTAATAAAATTCTAAAACGGTTAACCCTGTATCTTTTGTTCTTTTTACACACAAGGTATGCACTTCGTAATTCTGACACCTCTCGCTTACTCGCAGAAGTCATTAGAATACGTCTGATCTTGCTCTAGACTGATTTCAACAGTACGACTTTTACTGTTTCAAAATACAATGGGCAAAATCGGAATAAGAAGTAATAAAAAAAAAAAAAAAATAGCCAACAAAGTCTGATCTTGATCTATATTGGTCTTATTCAGCTCAAAATAGAGAGCGAAAAATAGTTGCTTGGGACAGCCCCAGATTCGAGAAGTTCGAGCATTGTTGAAATCAACTTAATATCAAGTTCAGTCATCAATGTTTCCGGTGAAACAGACGAGATCGAATTTGCATGAATAAACCCTGCATTGGTATTTTGCTGTGCTTATCGACGTAAGGGGTTAATACCACGTTAACATGGTTGACCCTGTATCTTTTGTTCTTTTACTCACAAGGTTTGCATTTCGTAATGTTATCTGAAATAATACTAGATGGTCATTGAAAGTGACTTTTTCACGAATAAAGGACAGTTTTGTAGCCGTTAAAAATCTCTTATTTTGCCTCCGTCCTCAGTAGGCCAAACCTTCCCTCAGTAGGCCAAACTTCCCTTAAACCTGTAAAAGCCAGTGACAGTGTCCGAAACATTTAACAATGGAAGGTTTACAGAAGTCGATTAAAACCATGACGAGAGCGGTTAGCACCCTCTCGTTAAATCTTCAGAGGGTGAACGAACAGCTCGAAAATCTGATGAAAGAAAAAGCAGACTCCGTCAACAAGAAAGAGGAGAAAAAATTTATCATTCCAGAGACAGAATGTTGGGATGATGACGATGAACCGCCATTTTCGCTCAGCTTCGGACTTGACGCTCAAGACCTAAAGAGAGTAAGGAGACGAGCAGCAAGCAGCTGCCCAGCCTGCAGGAAAGTTGGGGGTTGTGCGTAAAAGCACAACCTTAAAACACGAAACAGCCCTTTTCAGGACTACCAAACTATCCCGAAAGAGCAGTCTATCCTCAAATTGTCAAAAAAGTCTGTCCAACTTCTTTTTACTCGAGAAAACAAGAAACTCTTTTTCCTTTAACCTTTCGTTTTTGTTTAAAACATTTTATGACAAACAGAAAAAAAAAGCTACTAAAAACTCCGGGAAAGCGTGGATAGGTGCACTCTGGTCGTCTTCATATAATAGGAATAATGTTGAAAAAAAAAAAATGTTTAACACTATGCAATACTTTATCGAGTCTTGATCTTACCCGGTCATTTAAAACCGGAGACACAATAGGTCATGATCTAATCAGTCGATGGGCGTGTACCAAATTGAAATCGATACCTCGTCCACGAGCCAGATGATAAACAGTTTTATCCTTTATGGTGGATTAATATGTCGCATATTCTTGTTCCATTGATGTTCTTGTTCAACAATACGCGAGACCAGTCCACTTTTCGTGAATCGGGTTCCTTTCCAGTTTCTAAAAGCGTATGTCTCATCCTGTAAAAGAGAGCTGCTACCCGATTTACCTTATTCTCCGAGACTATTGTGTAATACCCATCTCCGTGCCACCAACCTCGAGGCTACAGGGTTTGTTCGAAAACTCATTGTCCGTGCGTTCAGGATTAAGTCATTCGGGTGTGTTTTCAATGGTAAAACGATATGGCACGAGGAGAAAATTTCTGATTGGTGTTTTACGCCGCTTTCAACATGATTGAATTCGTATCACGGACGTTAAGCTAGGGAACCTAAGATCCATATTTTTTGGTGGTATGACATTATTAAGGTGTGATAGGTAAACGATATCTATCCGATTGTTCTCGAAATTATAATCCTATTGTTCCGTGGTATGAGTCACCGGGCTGCAAGCAGATATACGATACTTATCCCATTGTTCTCAGATCTTTATCCTATTTTTTTCTGGAGGAGTTACGGCTAGTTGGCGGTCTTGGGCTATGACGTCACTGTTTCCGGGCAGACACACGATACTTACCCCATTGTTCTCGGAATACTTTCCCATAGTTCGTGGGCAGTCGCGCGTGCATGATTCCATTGTTTTGGGGCAGGTGCCACCGACTTCCCCAAATTCCCCAACCTATTGTCCCGTGATATGACGTCATCGAGGATTGGCATTTCCGGTCTGGTATACCCATTGTTCTCCGGAATAATAACCATTGTTCTTGGGCAGTCACGCGTGAATGATTCCATTGTTCTTGGAACAATAACCCCATTGTTCTTGGGCATCTTCCCGACTTCCCCAACTTCCCCAACTCTCCCCAACTGTCCGAACATTACTACTGCAGACGATGCAGATCGAAGTTCTGTGCAGTCTGATCTTAATCTAAGCTTCCCGCTAAATGTCAGTGAGTCGCGTTTCGCAGCCTGAAGGTTAAAGCTATTTTTTTAACTGGACAAAAAAACAAAGTTAAGGATCATTATTGTGTTTTAACCTTCTTGAGAGAAATAAATGTAATTATGGGTTAAATTGACATCTATACATTCTCAATTTATTTACTATCAATAACAGCGTGCTGTTGATCTTTCCTTGCATTATGCGGTTTGATCACCACACGGAAGGAAAGTATGGTAGCGTCAAAAACAAAATGTAATGTCAGCATATGCATTGGTTTGATAATTTAAGTCATCGTGATGAACCTTCTTGCGTCTGATGTGAGCGTTTGATGAAACTTTTCTTTTTCACATAACCTCTTGTTTTTAGCCCAAAGGCTCGCTTAATAACACTTCCCTTGACTCGTTTAATAAATAGAGGATATTTGTTTTTATCGGTGAAAGATCGAAATTTATTTCATCGAGTGGACACCATCGGTAATATTTTCACGAGTGACGCAGCAACTCATGAAAATATTACCGATGGTGTTCACGAGATGAAATAAATTTCGATCTTTCACCGAAAAAAAGAAATGGTCTATTTATTTCATGCTTTTAACCCTTTCTGGGAGGAGCTATATCAAAATTCAGTACAGCTATTTTTCCTTATTCCCCGTGGCGTACCCAACCTGCGCATAACAACGTTACGTCAAGCGCGAGAAATATAAGGTATATGGCATCATATTTCCCATCTGGTTGTTAGGCACGCGTAACTTACCTAGGCAACAAGAACGTGAAAATCGGTATGTTCACTGGCGGTACCAGTGTAAGATCGAAAAATATTTTCACTGTTATTTCTCGATATCCTACCGGGAAGCATGAAATAAAATCTTTTATCACATAACCTCCCTTGTTTTCAGTGTAATATACCCATTACGAATTTTCTTACCTTACACACGTTTGATATCACATTTGTGTGACCTCATTTTTGACGTCATTTTGTACGTATTTCGTACAAGGGAATGGGTCTCATGGATATTACCGCGGGTGCATTTATGAATGTTTTTCCATCATCTGATCTATATTTCGTGAAATGTCGTTATGTGATAAAAAGAATCTTACATTTGTGGGCGTTTGAGACAAAATTTTATTAAACTCGTCATGGAAAAATGTTATTAAGGTCGCCAAAGGCTTGCTTAATAATTTCCCTTGACTCGTTTAATAAAATCTTATCTCAAAAGCCCATTTATGTCAGATCCTATTTATATCATACACGTTTAATATCACTATTGTGTGACGTCATTTTTGACGTCATTTTGTCCGTATTTCATAGAGAAGTGAATGGATTTATGAATATTACCGCCTGTGCATCTACAGATGGTTTTGCATCTTCTTATGGATGATTTGTAAAATATCGTTATGTGATAAAAAGCATCTGACATTCGTTGACGTATGAGATAAAAACAAAATATTAAACTCGTCAGGAAAAATGTTATTAAGCTCGCCAAAGGCTCGCTTATTAACATTTTCCAAAGACTCCTTTAATAAATTTTTATGTCAACGCCAACTCGTGTCGGATCCTATAGATCTATATATTTCTTTGTGAGAAGTCTGTGATGAGGCATCGATTAGGGAACCAGGAAGCCGCTCAAACGAGGGGTATGCTGCAAAGTGGCCGTTTTAAGGGGACGGTGCCCGCAGATTTTAATATGTCACTGTGTGTCATCTCAAGACCCTGAAATCATTTCCTTTATACTGGCAATGTATCGGATCGTCCATTGTGTACTTTCGCCAGTCCGGACCATTATCTGGCGACTATGGCAGGTGCTAGCTGTAAACCTCAATAAGCAAGATCCTTGGAAACATACTACATTCTGCAATTGCTGGTTGCAAACGATCGGTTGTTTTGAAAAGTTTTGACAAGATGGTGCCGAATGGGAAGGTTAGACTCTGTACGTAAGGTTCCACGTCGGCTGACAATTCCGTCAGCCCAAGTTCTCTTCACAGATGATTTCGCTTAAAATGTTGACTGTGGTGATTGCCGTATGCGAATTTGGAGAACAATTGCAGATCAATTGTCTCAGCTTCATGATAAACGAGCGAGATCTTGTATCATATTTACGTGGTATGCATGTGCTAATGGAAATGACTTTCTTCTATTGGACCCAAATGTAATTCAACATAGAGCAAACTCACTAAATAATTACCTTAAAGCCGAGACAATTGATCGTATTCATCGGTCCAACTGTTCCTCTAACCTACACGCTGTTACAGAATGGCTCGGATATGCTTTAGAAGACAAAATTAATTCTACTCAATCAGTAGTTCCATGCAATCGCAAGAACCTCGAGATTGCGCCCCAAGAGGAGTGAGCCAAAATTCCTAGTAGCATACCCGCCGGTTTGGGGGCTAAACAAAGATAAAGTAATAATTACGCAATCGGCGACCATCTTGTTACTATAAATAGTAGCTCATTTGCATACAAGGCTGTTACTAAAATTAGAACGTCAACCAGCTTGGATGACATTCTCATTTTGTCATTTTTTTTGTGCGCGGCAATTTTAAATGAACTACTTTTTCAAGTAACAGCATTGACCTACATTTTTTGGCAGTAATTTTCATGGTCGTTTGTGGCCATTTTCAATGATCGACTTTTTTTGAAAATGTATACAGAGATTACTTTTTTACCTATATCGAGGACGATGTCGTGCACATTAGGGGTCAGGTCTTCGGTCCTAGTAGGAAAAAAAAAGAGGAAAACATTTTTTTAATTGATGAAACATCATGAGGGGAAAAGCTCATAGAACGGAAGAAGCAGATTTTACAATTCAAGAAATAGTCTGTAAATATAACAAAAAATATGGTATCTTATTATTGATATTTTTCCTTCAACGTCATTTGGCGGGAACATTTGAGAAAAAGCCTTAAAAATGAGTAATTTACGTAGGCACCCCTACGGTTTACAGAGCTGACTTTTATACCCTATCTAGTTATTTTTGGCGGACAAAGAATGTGAGGTCCTTTTATCTAGACGGAGACATTCCACATATGCTCATATTTAAAGCTTCATCAAGTCAAAGAGCTTAAACTATTTGAGTGTGGCATTAGCTGTAAAATAATCACGATGATTAAATCCATGTATCAAAATGTGAAATCGTGCGTTAAGTTTGGTAATACTATGGAATTATCAGATTTTTTCGACGTGACTGTTGGACTTAAACAAGGAGAACCGTTATCTCCACTTTTGTTCATTCTTTTCATCAATGATATCGTTCATGTGATTGATAATGAAAATTTAGATGAAAATGATTTAAGTTTTTTATCAATCTATTTGCTTCTTTTCGCAGATGATATTGTATTATTTACTACCAATCCTGCCACACTTCAAGCCCAAATAAACAATTTATGTAGATATTCCAATGAATGGGGATTAAAGATAAACATATCTAAAACAAAATTCTGTGTTTTTCGGTCGGTTAATGAGCCCATTTATGCAGATATAACAATCAATGGAGAGACCATTGAACAAGTTGATAACTTTATTTATCTAGGAGTTAATTTTCATTACAATGGAAAGATGAATTCAGCTGTTACAACGTTACATGACCAAGCTCTTAAAGCATATTACAATCTGTTGACCTTATTCGATAAAATTAATCTTGATATCAAATGTAAACTGTCTCTTTTCGATTCGATGATTGTTCCTATTATTCTATATGGTTCTGAAGTTTGGGGAATTTATAATTTTAAGACTGTCGAAAAGCTGCACTTACGATTTTGTAGAAAAATACTTGGGGTGAGTCAGCAGACCCCAAACTATGCAATCTACGGAGAGCTTGGGCGTTTTCCTTTATACATTCTAGCGAAAGAGAGATCGATTGGTTTTTATCTTAAGTTACTAAAAAACCCAGATTCATTACTTTTTAAATCATTCCATGATCAAATACTTAGTAATGTTAAACACGGATGGGCTTATAAAATGAAAAAAACTATTGATTTCTTAGGCTTTAACTATCTGAACCATCCATATGTTATTAATAATAATATGAACATCATACCTTTGCTCACATTATTACGAAACCGCTTAAGAGACCATTTCGTTCAAGACTGGTTTGGTTACATTAATATTACCCCAAAATTAGATTATTTCAGCAGATTTAAAACAGAATTTAAATTTGAAAATTACCTTCAAAACATCCAAAACGAGAATCTCAGAAAAAATTTCACAAGGTTGAGACTTAGTTCACACTCTTTAGAAATCGAATTAGGTAGACGTAATAGGGTCGATAGAAATAACCGTATCTGTAAACTTTGTCCTTTGATAACTGTAGAATCTGAATTCCATTTCTTACTATGTTGTCCAAAATATGATGAATTACGCAAAAAATACATTGGTAGAGTCCAGTGGCCCTCTCTGCATATGTTCTATAATTTGATGTCTTCTAGTAATAAAACTTCTCAAATAAGAATAGCCCGATATATATCTAGTGCACTTTTATTAAGGGAGGAATCCTTGAAACAGCAAATACTATACCCATAATTTCTGTCTCATGTGCCTAAATTTCAGTCCCATTAGCTTGAAATACCTTATGTCACTTGTGTTATTGTTTTTTTGTCATACACTTATATAGTTTATTTTGTGTTTGTTTTCCCATTCAGAAATATCTTTGCTTATCCTGTCTAACATGTGTCTGTATTGTATTTTTCATATCAGTCTTTGCCATACCTTTTTTTTGTAAATGGTCAAAGGCAACATGTATTGCCGATAACCAATAAAATGTATGTATGTATGTATTCTTACCTATACTTCGGCCATGCAAAAGTAACAAGATTACGTAATATAACGTTATCTTTGTTTGGCCCCCAAATCAGCAGGTCTACATGGATTCGTGGTGAAAAGATAAACCGACTTCCTTGGTTACTGTTGCCAAGGGCTCCAAAACAACCACAGTAAATACATGTACAGCATAGCAGTTGATTTTCTCATAACTGAAAGCTTCTTTTAGTGAGGAATATATAGTTAGGAATACACGTCAATATGCTACTAAAATCGCGCTGTAAGACTGTTATCTCAATTAATTTCCGGAATTTTTAGATCTAACATAATTATGTTAAGAACTTCCGATAATGAATTATCGGTAAAATTATAAAGAATCTTGTACTAATTTACACATGGATCTGTAAAAAAAAAAAGAGTCGAATTACAGGGGTTACGGACAATGTAATAACCTTAGATCTAGTCGTTTTAGCAAAGTTTTGTTCTTCAATAAGAAAGAATTAAACATCTCAATAAACCTATTTTTGCCGCAGATAATAGAATTAAAGATACTTATTGCTTTCACAAGACTAGTAGTAAAGTCGTCTCAACAACATATCCAATAAAATAGCACTTGATTACAACAATCGTATATATGATCCCTGATAACAAGTAAAATATAGATTGTCTGATTCTACAAAGAGATGTAACTTTATGAAAAATTTCAATTAACGTAAAGTTTATAGGTAAAAAGGGTTGTCTGGTGATTTTAAAATGCGTTAAGTGTGCTGTCAATTAACAAACTTGTAAATGTTTGTTTTATCTTATGATACACGAAAGACAACATGTGGTCAAGCTGACTTGGCCAGAAACTGGTTTGCAATCAAAGACACTTGACCTATCAAATTAACAGTATACCGACACATCTTTTGAAATGGTAGATGTGATAATCCCCATTAACTCTTATCCTACTAAATAACACAAAGGATTGTTTTTAATTAGTATGTAAAAATCCAATTATTGCTATTTCGAAGTCATGTGTGGCAGAATAATATCTCCTTTTCGGACAGTGTAGATCCAAGATAAGACTGCACGTTGTGACGTGTGCAGTCTGATCTTGATCTTCGCTATTCACAAGACGTCACTGGGTCACTCTTAGCAGCTTAAGGGTTTATACTACCAAGTCAAAAGTTTATTTAATTCACATAAGTTGCATTTCGATCTGAACTTCTACCCGTACACCAGTACAGAACAGAAGTTGATTTTCTCATAAATGAAAGCTTCTTTTAGTGAGGAATATATAGTTAGAAATACACGTCAATATGCTTATTGTAAATAGCAAATAGTTTTAATACAAGATTAAACTGCATGTTATTTGCAATCTGATCTATATCTAAACATTCAGCATATTCTTCATGCACTAAGGGTTAAGATTAATGTCAAATTGAAACGTGTTAAGAGCTCTTTTTTGATGTGCATAGGTTATTAAAAAAGGTTAGATTAGTAAAAGTATTTCCTTTTTACAGTATGCCATATAAATCTATTTTTACATTTGTTCTCCACTGTAATTTTTTTTTTGGGACTCTTTAAGAGTGGAAAAAACTATAAGCATTAATTAATCCATTGTGTAAAGTAGAACTGAGCTCTTTCATCAGAACTCTTTGCATATATCCCGTTTTCAGTAATAATTATAATTCAAACATATCTTTAACCCTTTCCCAAACAATCCCTGGTTTCTACGGGTCAGCAATAGAAGCCTTTTGAAAACATTGTGGGAAAAGGAGCAAATGCTGGTAACCAGCATTTTCTCCTTGTCCCACAAAGTTTTCTATCCTATCATATAGAAAAATCATCTTTTTAGCAAATGTTAATTTGTTATCTGCAAAATGCTTTCGATTTGGTCTGGTCCAAAATTTGCTGTTTGGGAAAGGGTTAAGCCTCTACGTGACCGCATGTCAGCGGTACACGGTCGCAAAGCACGTATTTTAAACTTTTTCTTAAAGTCAAACGTTTAAAACACAAAATAATTGAACTCATTCGCACCCCTGCAACGTTAACAATCGTTTATATGTGAGCCGAAACATCAGGTGAAATAAATGCGATGACCTGATTGGTCAAATATCGATTCACACAGATCCATGTATACTAGTATTCCTTTCTGGGTCACACTCCAAATATGCAAATGTAATGCATCGGCTTAGATTTGATTTTGCTGTGGACCAATAGATTATTGATCATGACCTACGAGACATTTGTGAGACAATTTGTTGCTTTCCTGTGATTCTACAATCTTACAATTCATTTTGGATTTTGGGGGTGGACTACCACTTGTGATTTATCGCTCAGATAACAGAATAAATTTGTAAAACTGACCACTTATTGTTCTTGAGTATTTCTAGTTTATCATGGTTTATTTCCACCTTTTTCGTGTTTTTGCAAAATATTAGAAGTAATGTTTCTTTTTTTGGAGGTGGAATGAAGGACAAAACAATAGATTGACAAAAATAAACATTTAGTGGAACCCACATAGATCTTGACAAAACTGTATAAATAAATGATAAAAAAGAAAATTAACAAGTGTATATTGTTCAAAGTCAAAATATGGCAATACTACAGTATAAATACAGTGCTGGTATTTTGGAAAAAGTTATCCAGCAGCTTTCTTTGTCTTTCATATATGTTGATAACTCATCCCAAAGCTGAAGATCAACAAAATGCTTTTATATAAACGTCACTTTTTTAATTAGTAAAGAGTGTAAACAGCAAATCAAAAGCGAAATGTAATGGAATTCACGTTGCCATGGAACAGTGATTAGGAATTTTGAAAATGGCTTCAATTTCTAAGAATTTAAAATCAAGGTAACAAGATTTTGAATAAGGAATTGTACATTTGCTTTTTTCAGCTCTTTAGCTTTTGGAATAATAAAAAATGCGATGATTAATGCCTTATCGAAAGTATTTTATGGCGACAGCTCACATATTCATGTTTCCTTGTTATTTTCAAGCTGATCACATACATTTAGTCCCTTTCTTTTACAGGGTCGTAAAACTGTGGGATAATTTGCTAAGGTTCTTGACTGCCAAATAATTCGAATTTTCTCGTGAATAATTTGAAAAAAAAAAAAAATACAATATGGAGAACTTTTTACTTGACCGAACTGAAATGATATTCTTGACTTTAAAAGAGTAGAAATCATTGTGGGAAAAGTAGAAAATGCTAGTTAACATTGTGAGAAAAGGAAACAATGCTGGCTAGTGGCATTTTCTCATTTGTGTGTGTGTTGTACGCGTTAAAACAGTACTCCCAAAACGACGAATTTTCTGCTGAATTCAGTGACCAGTTGATGTCGCCATGTCAAGGATTTTCTTAACCAAAAGAAATTGACATATGAATCGATTAGGCCCAAGATCAGCTTCTTTTTTTACAGTTTTTTATTGATCTTTGATCTATTGATTGCAATTTTGGTGCAGTTTAATATTAGTCTATTATGAGACCACTTTGTATGAACAGTAGTAAAACAATCCCAATCTTCCTGAAAAATAGAGAGAAAAAACCCCTGCAATTTAAAAAATCTTTTCTTACAAACTCAATAATAATAATAATAATAATGATAACGAGAAAAACCTGAGAAATAACGGTTTTTACAAATCTCCTAAAGAGTTTTAACAGATGCAAATAATATACAAGTACATGTACAAAAATAGCATATTATAACACTGGGCAATGTATAAAAACAGGACTCAATTTTAAGAAAACAATACACCAGGTTGTCATGTCATCTGTTTTTCACTCATTCTCAAATTTTGGGCCAATTCACTGTCACAAGGTTAATATGTGCATAATTTCACTGTTAAGACGATGCAGATTACATTTTATGCATGTATAAGTTACTTCGGCATATTCTTATTGAAAAAATAACAAGTATGCTGAAATGCAATGGAAAATCTACTCAGAAGGCGGGCACAATGAGCAGTACCCTTATGGAAAACGACCTGTCACAAAGAAAATATCGAATTTTGAATCTTTCATGCAAGTTTATCTATTGTAATATTCTCAAAATATTTGTTGATTTGGACGTCAAAAACCACAAAATATTGTAATCAACAACGAGAAAGTGATCCGTAGGCCCCTGTTTAGATATATTTTAGTTACAATTTTGTCACAAGGTTATGTATTTTACGTGACGCTATTATTGTTTAATCATTGTGGGTGACAAGAAATCCAGCGCGATTCATTTTTCACTTGTCATATTTTCCTTTTAGATATATACTAGTATATATAAAGCACTTTTGCAACCATTGCAAGTCATTTACTGAATTATTCAAATGCGTTTCAAAGTCGGTATAAATTGGGTAATTTTTCGTGTATCTTTACGTGACGCAAATAAAATTGATATTTTGCTTGCTGAATCAACGAGAAACACATATTTCAGTTCCCCAAAGGGTACTGTTTCATTCCAATGCTGTTTACTTGCTAAGCACTCAATGTTATAATAATGTGCAACTTTAAATGACTAAAAACAGTTTACGTGACGGTAGACTTACGTGACGCTTTTTTAAAAAAATAGGCTAAATGCCTAGACGACAACGATTTGCCAAAGTGGTGTTTTATAATGATGTCAGAGACTGTTTGAATGACGTCACCGAGTATTTACAGCCGCCATTTGTACGATTATGATGGAAGGAGAGCCTGACATTTGATCAATTCTGGTAAGATTTTAACAATTAGTATAGTGAAAGCTTTAATATTCATGCCACATGTATATTGCTGTCTTGAATATGAATTTTTATAATGTCTTCAAAGTTGTAAATTAAATCGTGTCACATGCCTATGATATTCATAGTTTTAAAACACAATTTCAAGGCAACAATGGCCGTCACGTAAACGACACCAACTGTCACGTAAAATTCATCAAATTTGAGGCCTGCTTTCTATTCATTGACTTGACTAACCATTATCCATTTGATAATTCTATGACAATCCTCATTCCTATTCATGAAATATTGTTAGTATAAGACTTTATTGTTCACGAAATCATCGATACCTAAATAAACCAGACCGTTGTCAAGCAGAACATCTGTATTAGCATGGTTTCTTTGGATAAATTTATATTTCTACCTAAAAACGAAATCCTTATCTCTTCCATATTATGGATATTTCAAAAATACAATTTTGTGGTGAATGTGGCCTTCATTTTTTTGTTAGACGGTTATTCAATATCTGTTTTTAAGGGTGGAAAGTGGAACGAATTTTGTCACGTAAAATACACCAAAGACATAAATTACAAGTAGAAACACAGGAAGCCATATTTTATGATTTAGTTCTAAAACTTACATATTATTGACTTATAAATAATATGTATCATTGCAGACGATGGCAAAGTCCCATGCACAACGACAAAAAGAATATAGAGAGAGAAAGAAAGCAGAGCATGGAAGTAACTGGCTAGAAAATGAGAAAAAGAGAACTAAAGCTTACTACAAGAAGGTATCAGAACTTAGTGAATCTGCAGCTGCAAAAAGAAGAAAGTTCCTGCGCAAAAAGCAAGCTGCATACCGTGCCCGAAAGAAGGAAGCAGAAGCGGATGTACAGAGACAAAAAGATATAAACATCAATATCAGAGAACCTGAACCTAGTACAAGCCAATTTAATAATATCCAATTGAATGAAGTTTCTAGTTCTAACTGCAAAATGGTAGTAAAGTTAGATTACAAAAGACGAGCAAAGGACAGAATGTCAAGCAAAGGCAGAAAAAGACTAAAATACCTGGAACAGGTGAAGAAAAACCTTGAGAAAAATAATCAGAAGTTAAGAAAAAGCATTTCAAGGCTGAAACAAAAGCTAACTACAAGCTCAAAGGAAAGTAATTGCACAACACCAAGGTCTCTAGCTGAGAAGGATATAAGAGAGGCTGGAATTCGGATCGGGAAAAATTCAAGTATAAAAAAGAAGCTTGTATTTGCAAATTGTTTAATCAAGCAAATTAAAGATAATGTTCCATACCAAGACAGAAGAGGACGCAGTGTCTTAAAACAAGTTGTTGCCGGCTCTATCCTAAGGAAATATCGACTGACACAATATGCAGCAAATACAGTTGGAGTCCGGATCAAACGCCAGAAATTCCAATGTAATAAAGAAAGAGTGCCAAAGGTGGTATACAAAAAGATAAGAGACTTCCTAGAAAGAGAAGATAATTCAAGACAGCTTCCTGGAAAGGCAGACACAGTAAGAAATGAGAAAAGAGTTAAAGTTCAGAAATATGTTTTAAATGACTACTTGAGAAATATATACCTCAAGTTCAAAGCCGAATCACCGGATGAAAAAGTAAGTTTTGCTACATTTTGCAGAGCAAGACCGAAACATGTGACCCTGGTAAATTACGCTGCCAGGGTCACATGTTTGTGTACAAAACACCAGAACGTAGCTTTAAAACTTAAATGTTTGAAGAGATATGGCATTACATCTAATACAAGCCCAGACAGCTTTTCTGAAAACTTCACACGTGAGTTCTATGAAAAATTGGAGAACATAGCAGTAGAAAAGGTCCAATACAAGCAATGGAAGAGAGTAAAATGTGAAGATGGAAAACAAAGAACCAAACTTCTTGACATGGAACAAACGAAAAACGAATTCAAAGAAAAGATAGAAGAAGAGTTTGAAGAATTTAGATGGCATGCATACAGAGTGAAAACCCAATACCAATCGTTTAAGGAAATGAAAGAAAGGCTGCAAACCTATCAGGACCATGTGTGTGTTCAAATGGATTTTGCCGAGAACTACGGTATAAAAGAAATGGAAGAGGTACAGAGCGCCTACTGGAATCAAGAGTCTGTAACAATTCATCCAGTAGTCGTTTACTATCATGATGGTGATAAGGTGACGCATGCTAGTATGGTTGCTATATCTGAAGTCTTAAATCATAATTCTGCAATGGTTCAAGCAATTATTGAAAAAGTCATTAAATTTGTGAAGAGGATCTGTCCAGTAGTGAAGTATATTCATTACTGGACAGATTCTCCTACCTCACAATACCGGAACAAGATTATGTTTGATATGATCACTCAACACCAAACCTTATATGAACTTAAAGCAAGTTGGCATTTCTTCGAAGCGGGGCACGGTAAAGGAGCGTGTGATGGGATTGGTGGGGTGGTAAAAAGGTCAGCAGATACAGCGCTTAAATCAGGAAATATCAGCATAACAAACGGCAAAGATTGCTATGAATGGGGTGTTAAGTCAGGTAGTAAAATCAAGTACCAATTCATTGAGAGAGAAGTTTATGAACAGTCCAAAAACAACATTGATTTCCTTCAGAAAAGGGTACAGCCGGTGAAAGGCACGCTCAAAATCCATGCAGTTGCAGATGTAAGTAATAATGAAGTAATGGTCAGAGAAACATCGTGTGTTTGTGATAAATGTTTTTCAGATACTGGATTTTCATGGTCGGATGTGAATGATTGTGGCTGGAGAAAAGAGTGTTTGAGAAGAGATATTGAAAAAGAGAAGGTGACAGATAATACTGAAATGGATGAGGAGGGAGGACAGGATGAAGAAACAGTTCCAGAAGTTGAAAAGAGAAATCCGAATGAGAATAATATGAGTCTTGATGAACATTTTCAAAGAGGAGACTTTGTTGCTGCTATATATGATGATCAGGTTTATATTGGCAAGATATTAGATTTGGACGAAGGCCAGTATGAGGTAACATTTATGGAATGTGGCTCAAAGGTGAAAAACTGTCTGAAGTGGCCAGTACGAGAAGATATCATATGGATAGAACCAAAGGATATCATCTGCAAAGTGGATGAACCAAAAGCCTTTGGAAAAGGAAAGCGATTTTTCAAACTTTCTGATACGGACAACAACATGTTGAAGAAGTGAAAAGGTAGTTTACGTGACGGAGACTGTCTGGTACTACAGGTTGGGGCTTGTAATTAAGGTTAAACCAAATGGATACATGTCCAAGTACTTTTTGGTGTTAATAATTCGACAGTTTTCATCATTTTTTGCGCCGTTCAAGTTGTGTTTCTTGTATGTTAACGACGTTTTCCATTGATGTATTTTACGGGACGTTTAGGTTTACTTAAAAAACGTGACTTTCAATTTTTGCTAAATTTGCAATCAGTCTATGACATGTATATTATTTGTCAGCTGTGACATGTGAAATGATTTCAAACGGTTTATACCGTTTCAAGGATATATATCTTTTAATACATGTTTCGCAAATAACAGATAATTCTGGTTATAAAAATTCACCTGAAAATGAATCGCATATGATTCTTCTAGTTATGAGTATGGAAGTTTAACATTGAGTTTTGATACATTATTGCTCCTAGTTGGTGTAAGATTCTGTATTAAGGCAAATACAAGTTTAAACACATTAATAAACTAATGTTTTCATTCCGTGAATTTCTATCTTTTATACCCATCCTACAGTGTCACGTAAACGACAACGGCATTACAGTATACATACTTCGCAAATGAATAAAAACAAACCAAACGTTCCTTAAATATGACCACTTACAAAAATGCAGTCCACACATATTGTACAACATGTTTCAAGTATAAAGAAATGTCCGCTAAAGAATTGATTTTTCAGATTTTATGCATGTCAAATTGGCCAAATATTTGAGAATGAGTGTTTTATCTTCCCTTAATCCACTGCACAAACCTTTCATCAAGTCTTGAAATTAACGACATTGCCATTTCTAAACTAAAATGTACTCGAATTCCATTGGTAACAAAATTAATGTAAACAATTTTTTGATTGTAATCACAACCAAACATATATTACTTTAAGATGTTATAGATTTTTTTCCTTCAAACTTGTTTTTAAGTAATTTAGCGTTAAAAAGGACGCAAGAGCAAATTTCTTAAAAACTATCATAAGTTGGACATAATTTTTCCTTAGAAATGAGTGAAATTGTGGCCTGTAGAATGCACACAAGGTAATTGTTGACATCTGGACAAATTACGACGGACGACAGACAACGGACAACAAACACAGCATGACCACAAAAGCTCACCTTCAGCACTTTATGATCAGGTGAGTAAAAGCGAAAAGAATCCATTATGGTCCTTGAGTGTGGACGGTCCAACATGGAAAGACATGAGAATGAAATTCACTTTTGAAAGTAAATCACAGGTAGGCTGAATACTATTTTAAGAAAAAAAAAACTGATAAGTCACAGAGACGCTTGTAAATATCACTGAATCATGTTAGATGAAAAAAGTAGGTCACAGTGACAAATCTTAGAAAGAACATGTTTTCACTGAAAAGGCCATGTTTTCAGCACAATACTCCTTTACAGATCAGCAATTTATGGCAATCATGACCCTCTTGTTTAATAATTTACACGTAATTTGTATGTAAATTTCTGGGTTTTTATATTAATTTAAATGTCTAAAACTCCATTGTATTGCCATATATATTCAAGTCTATGTTAATGCAACATATTATCTGATGAATGATGGTATCATTACAATGTACACGTACAAATATAAGATTCTTTCATTTACATGTGGCATTTCACTTTTTACACAAGGATAGCCTCCTTTTAGATTTTTTAAACATTTCTTGCAGTCCTGCATGTAATAGAAAGCTAAAATGATACCTTTCTTGGTCTCCCTTAGTTTCTAATTCTCCTATCAACACTGACAATACCTTTATTGCTTCTGGTTCAAGATTTTTCAGACGGACAGTTCTCCCACTATCATCCCTATCCTCATGATTGTTGAAGGGTTCAGGATTTTTCAGAGATACAGGGGCCCCACTTTCATCACAAAATGCAAACTTTGTTGACGATTCAGTGAGTTCATCCATTACATATAAGGGTTTGGGATTTTTCAGACACACAAAAGCTCCACTATCACCACGAGCTGAAAACTTGTTCAAGGGTTTTGAATTTTTCTGATATACATAAGCCCCACTATCACCATCTGCTGAAATTATTTTTGAAGATCCAGGAAGCTCATCTATTACAACAATAGGCTTATCAGGGCCATACTCTTCTCTTATTTTTAGGTAGTAATCTACAGAACATACAATTCCTGATGTAAGACCTGTTTTTGCCCCATATTTATACACATCCTTTCCCAGATACCTTTCAAATTCAGTCATATCTACTAGTTTTGAGTAGCTGTGTTTTCCACTTTCATCTTTTAACATTCTGCAACACTGATTTCTTAATTCATCATCAACTTTAACAGCTGCCATATCAATTAATTTACCTTCATATGGAAACAAAGTTAGGTCTGCAGTTGACACCCCAAATTTCCTCCGTTGTTCTCTCTCATCCACAAAAACTTCAACGTCATCTGGAGAATTTTTAGGTCTTACAACATGTGCACATGTAACAGCAAACAATTCCTTTCCACGTTCATCCTCAATATAACCACCCAAAGTGCCGCTTCGTCTTTTATTATCAATTAGTACATAAATCTCTTTCCCATTCCCATATTCACCACTCTCTTTGCCTCTCTCATTTTCAGCACTCTCATTCTCACGTTCACCACTTTTATTCCCTTTCTCATGTTCACCACTCTTTTTC
Source organism: Tridacna crocea (assembly GCA_943736015.1). Lineage (NCBI taxonomy): Eukaryota > Metazoa > Mollusca > Bivalvia > Cardiida > Cardiidae > Tridacna > Tridacna crocea. The sequence goes on along the minus strand of OX031060.1, from coordinate 58,212,930 downwards.
CCTTTCTCATGTTCACCACTCCCTTTGCTTTTTTCATGTTCGTGTTCACTATTCTTTATTCTGCTCTCAGGTTCTCTTTTCTCATTCTTGTTTTCATGTTCACCACTGTCATTGCCTTTGTCATGTTCACCAACCTCTTTACCTTTCTCATGTTCACCACTATCTTTCCCTTTACCATGTTCACCACTCCCTTTTCCTTTGTCATGTTCACCACTCTCTTTCCCTTTCCCATGTTTATCACTATCTTTCAGGCTTTCATGTTTATCACTCTCTTTGCCTTTGTCGTGTTTACTGCTTTCATTCCTGTTCTCATGCTCACCACTCTCTTTGCTTTGATTATGTTCACCACTCTCTTTCCTTTTCTCATATTTTCCATTCTCTTTACCATCCTCATGTTCACCACTCTCTTTCACTTTCTCATGTTTACCACTGTCTTTCCCTTTACCATGTTCATCATTTTCTTTGCCTTTGTCATATTCACCATTCTCTCCACTCTCTTCCCTGTACTCATGTACAGAGCTCTTTTTTCTGTACTCATGTTCATAGTTCTCATTGTCTTTCTCATGTTCACCACCCTTTTTGCCTTTCTCATGCTCACCACTCTCTTTGCCCCTCTTATTTTTACCACTATCTTTCCCTTTTTCATATTTACCACTCTCTTTCCCTTTACCATGTTCACCACTCTCTTTGCCTTTGTCATGTTCAACACTCTCTTTGCCTTTGTCACGTTCATCACCCTGTTTTTCTTTGTCGTGTTCGCCACTCTCTTTTCTGTTCTCATGTTCCCTATTCTCATTCCTGTTCTCATGTTCACCACTCTTTTTGCTTTTATCATGTTCACCACTCTTTTTCCCATTCTCATGTTTGGCCTTCTCTTTCATATTCTCATGTTCACCACTCTCTTTCATGTACTCATGTTCACAGCTCTCTTTTCCTTTCTCATGTTCACCACCCTTTTTGCCTTTTTCATGCTCACCACTCTTATTGCCTCTCTTAGGTTCCCCACTCTCTTTGCTTTTTTCATGTTTACCACTCTTTTTCCCTTTACTATGTTCACCACTCTCTTTGCCTTTGTCATGTTCACCACTCTCTTTCCCATTCTCATGTTCACCACTCTCTTTGCCCTTCTTACGTTCATTGCTCCCAATTCCTTTTTCATGTTCATTACATATATTAACAAATTTAATTGGCATTTTCTCCACAACTTTAACAACATAAGGTTTGGAGTATCCATGCTTCCATATGACTTCCTTTATTTCTTCCTCAACTCCCTGTTCTCTCTGAGTTATATGGATTTCAAATTGTCCATAAACAGTGCCACAACCAAATACATGGTCTAGACTGGAAAAAAATACACAAAGGTATTCTTATTGAAATGCATGTTGTTCAAAATTTGCTACAAGAAAATATTACAATCAAGCCCCCCCCCCCCATCACAAGATGGCAAACATTGCACCTTTTCCTTTTTTTTTAATCAAATCCATGCGATAAACTGAAAGCAACATGCAGTTTTCTAAGTTCCACAAAAGCTGTAGGAATATTAGATATGTGTACCTGGAAAAAGGCCTAAATTAAAACGATAAGATCTCGAATACTAAGATAATGAAAAGCCAATAATCCAAAGATTTGTGATTTGTGTCTTGATCTTACCCTATGCAATGTGTTATCATTAGAATTTTTCATTGAGGCAGTTCTAATGAGTAGCAAAAATACATTTTTACACGGAAATATCGTAATAAAATTATAGTTGATTTTAAAGTGAACTCAGATTTGTGGTGCTTGAACAATAATTTTCAAAATTACATGTAACTCAATAAATCACTAGGCCATACCACGGTTAAATTGGCAAAAAGATCCAATCTTTCTGGCTCAATTGATGTGTTATTCTTTGAAATTGTAGAAAATATTGTGGGAATAGGATATTTTCTCCTCTTTCAAAGACAAATTCCAACACTAGAACTGCATTCAATTTGTTGTCTGCAGTTTAAAATAGCTTTAAATATTGTGTCATGTGTTAAAGAGTTGTCAGAATTATGAAAAGACTTACCCAAGGACAGCTTTCTTCATTTTCAGGAAAGAATCCTGGCTTTTCTCTTGAACTTCAGGTTGTTGTAGGATTGATTGTTTAAGATATGCCCTGATTTCAAACTTCATTTTTCCCATCATAATATCTGTCTCCTTTCGTATTGATTTCATTGAATTTTCAATGTCTGAGAGAGGTTTTGACAGGTCTTTTTTTATTCTATCAACCATGTAGTTGTGTTTGTCTGTTTTAGCTGGTGGTTTATAGTCACTTTCATTTTCTCTTAAACTGAAGAGTCTTTTCATGAAAGACTTTGTGCTTGTTGATAAGGATTCAATAAACTTCTGTTTACTAGAGTCATTCATCATCATATCATTGCAAATACTGACAGGCAGACAGAATTTATCCGACAACGGTCGTGAGAGGGAACATTTGACGACATTGGCCAGCTCCTCACAAACATACTTCAAGTATTGTTCTTCTGCTTGCATTTCTGAGGTGTTTGTTTTGTCAGTGTCAGGTTTTGTTTTGCTGTAGTTTAATATATCGGTTATCTTCCACTTATCACCAACAAAAGCTTGAATAGATTCGTGTACAGCTCCCTGTTCAATGATTTCTCCCTCAAGTGGAACATAGGCACTTGAGGTCAAAAATTCGTCAAGACAACTTTGCACTTTTTCAAATATAGTTACCACAGATTTCTCCAGAAAATTGGATATTCTGATTTTAAGTGGTATTTCTGTGGCAGAAATGATAATTTGATCTTCACAGAGACCATCCAAGAGAAAATTATCTCTTAAAAAATTACATAAGCCTTTCTGCAATCCTGGCAATTCTACCTCACTTTTAAGTTCAACCTTACACCACAAAAATACTCTCTCACTCATGATAGTACCACTATCATTTTTAATATTGTAGCTTCTGCCATCCTTATCTTCAGTTTTCATGGTTTTGATGACGCTTTCTGCTAGCTGTAAACAAAATTGAATAACTACTAAATTCATTGTAAAGAATCAATGCAGTGCAGAAAAAAATTCTTTTTACAAATGTGACTGCGAAAAAAATCAATTTGGACAAGTGATGATTCGAATACATCTCCTAATTTGGAATATTTGCTGGGTAAAGACAGGATATAAATCTATAGAATTTACAGCAATTAGAAATGATGCGACATCTTCTACCAAAAGTTTTCTGACACTTCTTGCAATGTGAGTTTAATTTCCAGAATTGTACTTATCCTATTCTTAATTCAGTTCCAGATGTAATTCTAAGCTCTAAAACTAGCCATCTACATGTGATTAGGTTTGATATTCTGCCTCATTCAATCGAAAAATCATCTTAGAATAGAAACTATAGTTGAAGTAGTTGATGAACATAAGTAACCCAGGAGTCTTAAACCCTTTATTCTATTAATTCTACGGTCAGGTGGCAGGGGACTTGGAAACTTACTGTGGTGAATCCCCGAGCCGGAGGCGAGACGATGACATCATTCACCACAGCCGTGAACAAGTTTCCAAGTCCCCTTCCATCTGACCATACAACCAACATATTATATTGTAAATTTTTACCACTCCTATGTTTGTTAGGGGAATTCCACTTGGTGGTTTGTTATTTTGTTTAAAAAATTAAGTACGCTGACAAGGTAGAATTTCCCTCCTGGTTGCCCCGTTTCAATGAACCCTAACCTCACTAGGAATTGACGGCACTTAAACCTTGATAATAGGTGCTAAATGTGCAGCTTGGCGAATAATCTTGATTTTAATCTTGATCGAAGCAACTAGTTTGGATGTTGTGTTGATAGTGTAGTCCACAGGGCCCCCGAAAGGGAATTTCTATGCAGTATAATAATAGTATTTGACATGGCCATTGTTCTGTTCCATGGTGGTCAAGAAAAGCTTTTGAAAGTAATCATACCAGTAATCATCACTTTATCCATTTTCACAAAGTTTGTAACCTTTTAACCTATATATACTGACTTTTTAGGACCCTGAGGAAGAAGCCTTTTGAAAGCATTGTGGGAAAAGGAGAAAATGCTGGTTACCAGCATTTTCTCCTTTTTCCACAATATTTCCTACACTTTCAAAATAAATTTCACTTTTTGAGTTACGTGAAAAAATGCTGGTAACCAGCATTTTTTTTTTCTTTTCTCTCAATGTTTTCTACACTTTCAAAAACAAATTTCAATTTTTGAGTTACACTTGCTAAGTCCACAAATGCTTTGAATTTGGACGAGTCCATCATTACAAAAGACAAAATTCTAGATTTCACCAAACTGAAAGCATTTCAAGACAACCAATTAAATGTAGATCGGGTGATGATTTCTGTCTTTCAAACGGTTGAAAACAGTTACTTAGGGAAAAAGGAGAAAATGCTGGATATCACCATTTTCTCCTTTTCCCTCCATGTTTTCAAAAGCTTTCATTTTGGGGTCGTTAAAGCTCCGGATTGTTTGGTAAAGAGTGATAAAATAAATCCCGTCATTTGAACATATTTACTATTTTACCAACTAATCCTTACTTTTGATGACTCTGAGGAAGAAAGGCTTTTTAAAACATTAACTCTATAGCAAACGGCAAAAATCTAAATTTGTCCAAATTGAAAGCATATGCAGAGGACGAAATAAACTTGACTCAAAAACAAAAACTTTACTTTGGGAGAGTACAAAGTAATACTGGACAAGGAGAAAATGCTGGTTACCTTTTCCATTAGTGTTTTCAGGCAGCTTTTTGGTCAGGGTTGAGAAAACCAGGGATTGTTTGGGAAAGGCTTAAGAGATTTGAAGAAAATTCCAATAACCAACATTGTCTCCTTTTTCTATTTCATGTGTTTCACCCTTTACCAGACGACAACATTTTAGCCTTGTCCGATTTGAAAGCATTATTTTCATGGTTACCTGCTCCTCTTGCGTGGGTTCTCGTTTGGATAGTTCACAACTACTCCAAGTTTGAAGGGAATGTCGACAATAATGAATGAGATATTATGAATTGTCAAAGTATTTGCATGACGACGGAAATGCAGACGACTAGACACACAGCGACCCCAGCAACAGCAATGCTGTTTTAATACCTTGGCATTTCCTTTGAAGACAGCTGGGCTAAAAATGTTTGAGAGCTTACCTTAATTCCTTTTGTATCTGCCCTGGCCATTTCAATGTAAATCACAACAATGTCAATCCCGTTTGTCTTGTCATGTGGATTATTCAGTGGATACACCAAATCCACCATGTATGATACATCTAATTTGACATTGCTGTGAACCACGAGTCTTGGTGGCTTTTCGTATGTTTCTACAGCTTGATCAATTTCCCCGACTTTTTTACTCCTACTAATATTTGATGTGAATACATCTGTAAAATACATGTACAGCATTTTATCATTATTTAGATAATTTCCTTAGTGGCTCAGTGGTCAAGTGTGGGACCTGTAACCTAGAAGCACTTGCTTTTTCATGTGAGAGTTTAAGGCAAGACATAAAAGAGGACTAGCTCAACACTGCCGATAAAACAAGGACAGACGTGAATAAGTTAGCTGTCACCATAGTACTGTACCACTGAAATCATAAGTCAGGATCACTGTGTATAAATTTTTACTTTTGCCAAAATTTGGTGGAGAGTATGAAAGTTATACATTTTTTTGGAAACCTTATGGTGTAAGGAATCAGAAAAACAATTTGCTCACAGTCCCATGTGGCCACCATCTCAGATTTTTCAAAATGGCTGCCGGGTGTTATGTAGACAGGATATACGGTGACCTGTTTTCAGAATACTAGTATTCTAGTATACTAGTATTCCAGAAACATACAGACCATTTATTGCACTTTTCATTGTGGTTATATTTTAGAAACAAATTGTTAGTAAACAAGTAGTTTAACAATCTATGATGCCATCTTTCTAGAAAAGACTAATCTAGAATTTTCCAAGCTGATATGAGTTACCAGCATTTTCTTCTTCCCTACAATGTTTTCACCCCTCAAAAAAAAAAAAACAATTTCAACTTTTTAATTACATGTAACTATGTCAGACGTAAGTTAAGCGTCACCTGAACAAATTGTGACCTTACCTTTTTAATGGATAACATTTTATTACCTGGTATTTTTTCAAGCCAAGCCTGAACTTCTTAGGGTAGAGTGGTATTAAATAACTTTAAATGACATGTAAACATATGTCTTGCGAACCAGTTGTATCACTCTACCAACCATGTTTACAGCATATTGCACATGAAAACCTTACATCAGCAGGGCACCAACTTTGAAGCCAGTGGGTGGCCAGTTTATGGACCGGTCTCTGTTAGAACAGTGACCAGAAGACTACATAGCGCTGGCGTAAAGCAAAAGGGTCGTTACGCGTCCTCTGCTGACACTTAAGAGCCTAATGGAATTCATCAACTTGATTGGAACATTCGATCCTGGTGACATGTACGTCGGTCAGGTGAATGTAAATCATGTCTAATGGCATACTGACTGCAGGATACACCTTTGGTGTACAGTGTACAAACACGTACAGGAATAGTGTTGGTAGGCAACTACAGCACTCGGTTGGGGAAATATAACACTCTGGACATATTTTTCCTTTAGATGTAAGCTAGATATGTGCAAGTTAGACGGAACAATAACGGGCGTCAGCTATACTGTAGAGATAACGTTCCAAGAGATATTGTTGTGCCTGTTTCGATAACCATCAACATGCTGACATGCCTATTTTCATGAATGACAACACTCAGCCTCATAGAGCAGCTATTGTGCACCATTATGTTCAGCAAGAGCTACTGATGTGTTATCATGGCCGGTGTTATCGCCGAATATGAATCCTATAGAGCATGTGATCGATGGGAGAAAAAAAAGAGCCATGCTCTGACAAAAGGGGGCTTACAGAATCTCCGTGATACATGATACCAAGCAAATCATTACATCGTTATGGATTCATAAAAGCTTTGCTTTTTTTTCCAACAACCGACTTCATCGCGAGGTAGACTAGTAATTATAGACATACAGGAAATTGACTGATAGCAAAAACTGTCAGCCCAGGTTACCCTCCACGCACTGCGCAGTCTGACCTGGTTCGATACTGTTCGCAGATGCATTAAGCCCCTTTTCACAGAGCATGGCTCAAATGCACGTGTGCATGGCGGTAAAAAAGGAGAAAGTTAGAAGGACAAAATCCCCCCGTGCTGGAATCAGAATGATGTTACATAGTATATATGGTTGTTTAACCCATTACCACACAATCCCTACTTTTGACGCCCCTGAGAAAGAAGCCTTTTTGAAAACACTGTGAGAAAAGGAGAAAATGCTGGTAACCAGCATTTTCTCCTTTGCCCACAGTGTTTTCTACCCTTCCCAGAACAAATTTCGATTTTTCAGTCATCTTTGTTTTGTCGTCTGCAAATGCTTTCAATTTGAACCCGTCTAAAATTTTGTCGTGTGGAAATGATATCCACTGCCGAAAAAGATCTTTTTTGATACAAACGTATAAGAGGTATTGTGTTTTGCATGTACATGTGGCTTTTTAGGTCAGGGAATCCCTCTCAAGGGATTCCCTTGCCTATAGGGATCGTAAGCTGCCTATTCAGACAAAAATGTTGGACGGTGTGTCCACTCTATATCGCTGAGTCCACCAAAACAACTAGTTTCCCAAGTATATACAGAGATTGCTTATCACACGGTGTGAATGCTTTCCTTTCCTCAAAGCTTTCATCTGCAAAACGCCATGGAATCGCAAGGGTATTACAATCCTTTAATAACTGACGAGTGTGTGTTTTTTATCCCGTTTTTGTCATTAACACTGACCTAATAAAGGCGTAACCTAATGAACTTAGCTTTATCCGACAGTTGTGTATTCCTACGCGCTGTATACGGTTAATATCTATAACGCTCTCTCTTGCCCTCCGGATCATTCACATTTAGGTATGGTGAGATTAACGAACGACGACTCTGCTCGGAGTTTGTCTATAACGTTGTGTTGACATCTGAACATGCGTGTCACAAAATGCGTCTCCGCTAAAATGCGATTGTAAATAAAGCAAACTACATATAGAGTATTGGCCCGTGTTATGTTTATCACTTTTTCTTATGTATATCGACTAAATCTAGGATACTTCAGCGGAATGCTGGAGAAATCGGCCCCTGGAGAAATCTTCCCCAAACTGCTTGGCCTGTGTTATATTTATCACTCCGGAGAAATCGTCCCCTGGAGACGATTTCTTTGGTTAAATCGTCCCAAATAAAATTTTAGAAAAATCGACCCCAACATCAAATTTCATCCATATCGTTAATCAAGTTGTCTATAAATATATTTTTGAAATTTCGTTGTCTTTAGTATGTACATTATGTGTATTAGTTACCTTTATCCAAGAGTTATTTGGTAGTTTTGTCATTGTTTATACTTCCTATTTCACACTGATAGGATGTATTTCGCACCTTTTACACCTGTCACAAATAGATTACACCTGTGTGATTCGTAAGAATCTCTTTGATTGACTTTGATTTGAAACCAAATAAATGCTTATCATTTTTTTCTGTAGTCGTTCGCTTGTCATTTAATGTATTTTTTCTATCTCTCTCCCTCTACTAGTGTCATATGACATGCCTGTGACCAATACCATTTAGCAGGGGCATCGGTGTCTCTGACACACATATTTCTATTGTTCAGGTGGGCTTGTGTGCATCCGAATATTTCCGGTCCATAACTTCTACAATTGTGGATGGATTTCAAAATAATTTGGCACAATTGACCTCCACCACTGTTACATGTGCCATTTGAAACATCTGTTCAAGTAGGTTCAAGATCATGGCCCCATTGAAGGCCAATTTTTCGTCCGAACCATAACTCCTACATTTTAAGATAGATTCCGATATAAATTAGCATAATGCATTGTTCTCCATCATGAGTAGAAGTTCCCTTTGAAACATTTATTCAGGTCCAGGGTCTAGGTCAAGCTTGAGAGTCAAGTGTTCGCGGGCTTGACACAAGTTGTCCTTGGACTACGATTATGAATTAGGATTAACGTCTTTTTATATTATGTAGATATAAATATCGAAGCTCAAGTCACTGTGACTTGTCCGTAAAATAGGCAAGTAAAATAGGAAAACCGAAACTAATCGTTTTCCCAAAACAATCCAACCTTTTCACAGTATTTTATTGAGAAAATATTTTGGCTAAAAGAGAATTCGCTTGTAACAAGCAATTCCTCCCAATTTCCCCAAAATCTTACTTTTCAATATACACGAAGAACTACTTTGGATTATCATCTACAACTTCCTTCAAATATGACCAGTTCAAAATTTCGTCGACTTGTGGAAGGTAGAGACAACATGACCAACTGCCGTATCACTCCAATCTTTATTATTCATTACATTTTACCTTGATATCTATCTTACATGTATTTTCATTGAAATCAATAAAAATAAATATGTTCTTGCGTCATAAATGTAGAAAATAGCATCATTCAGGACTACAAGAAAACACATATCTCAGAAAATTTAGATAACCAAAGTTGGTATTGCACTGATTGAATACGGTTCAATTTTGACTTGGGATTGTTTAAAAGCACGACAAATTACTAAGTATTCTAAGCCATTATCAAGCATCCCATAACTGTGAGCACATGCCTAGCTCTGGCTTAATTAGTTTCTGGCTGGTGCTTTCTGGTATCAGTTCAAAATTTCCTGATAAAACCAAGAATTCCAGGGGCTTAGTGGAATCCGCTTGTATCCCTGTCCGTCTACCTGTTTGTATTAATTAAAATTGACCTGATGTGTTGTTTCTAATCCTCAATTTCCTGGCCTTCAGTACTATCAGTACTTTGATTTGTTATTGGTCCATGATGAAATTATACATTAAGCTCCCTTGTTCCATGACACAGGATTTCATTACATAGAAAAATATATAAGAGGTCCATAACAGGATTATACATTAAGTAGCCTTTTTGCAGAACTTGGCATTTCATAAAATGAAAACAAATAAAGGAAATATACATTAAAAAAACCCTTTTTCCATGACATGTCATTATATATATGTGTGTGTGGGAAAAAATGTATCAACGGACTATCCAATGGAAAACATGCATGAAAGTTTCATCAATTTTTGTCAAGGACTTTAGAAGATATCCCTCTCACAATATAAGCCGCCACAATGCTGCCATTTCAAGCAGGTAGTTAGAGACTAAAGTGTTGAAATTTGTAGCACCTGTCTGGGTAGATGAATGGATATATGGTATTACTTGTGATCTAAAAGGTTTTACGAACAGACAGATGCATGGAGAGATGGATGCACAATTGACTCATTGGTCACTGGCTTTGATCAACCAATAAAAATACGAAGTTCTATGAAACTATGTGCAAAAGTTGGAGATACACTGATAAAAAAATTAAATTTGACATTAAGCTCCCTTTTTCCATGATACAGTGAAAAATTGCAAAGCCCTGACAACATGCGCTAGGTCGCATGATCTGTGAAAATCTTATCCTAATCTGTTGAGATATGTTCAGAAATTAAAGAAATATTGGTGAAAAATGAAATTATAACATGAAGGCCTCTTATTCCATGATGCAACTACAAATCCCAAAACCTTGAAAATATGCCGTAGGTCACATGATCATGTGAAAATTCCATCCAAATCTGCCGAGAAATGTGGGAGGCGTTGCTTTAGGTCAAATGATAAGGCCTAAAAAAAAAATGTTTGTTTAGGGTAACGTCTCCAAAAATGTTAGTAGGGTAGGGGCAAATTTATTATTATTATTATTATTATTATTATTCTTAGGCCAGGGAATCCCTCTCAAGGGATTCCCTTGCCTATAGGGATCGTAAGCTGCCTTTTCCGGACTACTTTCAGACAAAATGTTGAACGGTGTGTCCACTCGATATTGCTGAGTCCGCCAAAACAACTAGTTTCCCTCAAAGCTTTCATCTGCAAAATGCCATGGAATTGCAAGGGTATTACGACCCTTAAATAACTGACGAGTGTGTGTTTTTTATCCCGTTTTCGTCATTAACATCGACCTTATAAAGGGGTAACCTAATAAACTTAGCTTTATCGAGCAGTTGTGTATTCCTACGCGCTATACGGTTAATATCTATAACGTTGTGTTTACATTTGAACATATGTGTCACAAAACGCGTCTCCGCTGAAATGCAATTGTAAATAAAGCAGACTACATGTACATACAGAATATTGGCCTGTGTTACGTTTATCACTTTTTCTTATGTTTATCGGCTAAATCTAGGGTACTTTGACTGTGGTGCTTTCTACACCGTCAAAAATCAACTATTTCCCGCTAGCGTGTCCACTTCTCTGCATAACACCGCTGTGTGATAGCAATTTCCGACTGCTGGAGAAATCGGTCCCTGGAAAAATCGTCCCCAAACTGCTTGGAGACGATTTCTCTGGTGAAATCGTCCCCAAATAAAATTTAAGAGAAATCGATCCCAACATAAAATTTCATCCATATCGTTATTCAAGTTATCTATAAAAATTATTTTTGAAACTTCGTTGTCTTTAGTACGTACATTATGTGTATTAGTTACCTTTATCCAAGAGTTATTTGGTAGTTTTGCCATTGTTTATAACTGCCTATTTCACACTGATAGGATGTATTTCACACCTTTTACGCCTGTCACAAATAGATTACACCTGTGTACTTCTTAAAATATGTATTTGATTGACTTTGATTTAAAACCAAATAAATGCTTATATTTTTTTCTGTAATGGTTGGCTTGTCATTTAAAATATTTTTCTATTTTCATATATGCCCATTATTTTGATTTATTGTATGAAGATTTTTTTTCATTCTCTCTCTCTCTCTCTCTCGTATATTTTCCTGCCCTTTCCAACTTGTACATTTTCCATCACCCAATACGAGATTCATGTCCAGCCGTCGATCGTGAAGTCACTAGTACGATCCCATGAAGTGTATTTTATCGAATCACATCTCTGGTTACTGTATATTGAACCCTTTTCCACAAAAGCATTTTCTCCTTTTCCCACAAAATGTCCTAGCATTTGAAAGGCGAATGTCATTTTTTTTATTAATATTTGATTTGTCTTCTGCAACTGCTTTCAACTTTTCCACAAAAAAAAAGTCTTTTTGTTAAGGGAGAATTTAAAAAAAAAAAAAAAAACTACTTATTTACAGAGATTCAAAGGACTTAGATTTCAGAGACCTGTATGTTTAGTATGTGATGAGAGAGAATTGTACCCTATCGCAATACCTATCATCAATCCTCAATAGGAAATTGACCGAGACGGTGATTTAAAAAGCGTGTTGTCCACAGAACATCCTGATTTTGAGACAAAACCACCATGTTTTCCAAGGCTCTTTCGGCTAACACCATGTTAAATTTTGCTTCTGATGAAGCACCTTACTTGTCATTTGATTAGGATAAATTTTGGGGAAAATATGCTACTGTTAATAGACGACTCATAAATGTGAAAAATAACGTCATTCAGGACTTCACATGTTTTCAGAAAATTTATATAACCAAAGTTGGTATTGCACCAATTGAATAGTTCAATTTTGACTTGAGATTGTTTACAAGCACGACAAATTACTAATTATTCTAAGCCATTATTAAACACCCCATAACTGAGCACATGCCTAGCTCTGGGTTAATTAGTTTCTGGCTGGTGCTTTCTTGTATCAGTTCAAAATTTCCTGTTAAAACCAAGAATTCCAGGGGCTTAGTAGAATCCGCTTGTATCCCTGTCCGTCTACCTGTTTGTATTGATTGAAATTGACCTCTTGTATTGTTTCGTATCCTCAATTTCCTGGCCTTCAGTACTATCAGTACTTTGATTTTTTAACATCCCCCCTCTCACCCCAAGCATTTTGAAAGCGCTTAAAATCTCAACAACATGAAAATATGTAGACTTGTCCAAACGTAAGCATTTGTAGAAAACATATTTAATAAGGATCAAAAGGTGGTATTTGCTTTTGAAAATGGAAAAAAAAAAACTTAAGGAAAAAGAGAAAATGGTAGCTACCAGCTCCGACTCCATTTCTCATTATGTGTTCAAAAGACCTCAAGGCTGTTACTAATTTTCTTATTGTGTGTTAAATGCTCAAATTCAATGTTCATTTACATAATACTTATAATACTTCTATATTTGCATCTTTCCCCCACTCCCCTACCCCCACCCCCTCCCCCATTAAGTGCTGTCAACTTTTGTTTAACTCTTTTCTTAACCCTTTACTCCACAGATACTCATTTCTACACATTGCTTGTAGGAGCCTTTGGAAAACATTGTGACAAAAGGTGAAATTGCTCGTGACGAGCAATTTCACCTTTTGCCACAATGTTTTCTATGCTATCAAAAAGTGTCATTTACACATAAGAAACAGATTCATCCTTGCAGTTATTTAGGGTCAATAAGAGATGCCATAGAAATGCCTTATGGGGTAAAGGGTTAATTGAATTTTTTACAAGTATTTGCAGACAACAAAACAAATGTTATTCACAAACTGAAATTTGTTTTGGGAAGTGTAGAAAACATTATGGCAAACAAAGGAAATGATTTATAGCATTTTCTCCTTTTCCCACAATGTTTTCAAAAAAAATTTTTAAAGGTTGTTAAAAATGTGGATTGTGTGGTAAAAAGCTAAAACACCTGAAAAAGTTAAAACATTTATTTCCAAGTTTCTAAATAGACTGATGAATACTAGAATGTTTCGTTTGTTTTAATGTTTAATACCCTCCCCTTCCAGAACACTTTAAAGTGATTATATAACTTACTGATTTAACTGTAGAAAAGTTGGGTTAACAAAGGATGTGCATGTTTCTTTTTATGCTTCCCGAAGGGCGAGCATATAGTCGCCGCTTCCTCTGTCCGTCCGTCCGTCCGTCCGTCCGTCCGTCCGTCCTTCTGTTCGTCTGTCCGTCCGTCCGTCCGAAGCGATTTCTCCACAACCCTTGGAACAAATTGGATAAAACTTTATATATGAACTCCTTAGGGTAACGTGCCGATATACTTTTCCCAGTTTTTCAATTTGACCCTGTGTCATGGAAAAAAGGGGCTTAATGCAAAATTCCAAAATTTGCCAATATCTCATTCAGTTTTTTGTCAGAATATCATGAAACTTCATTGTTATATTGTTTATGGAAAGTTTTAGCATGTGCCCTTGCTATTTTTAATCTGGGCATTTTTTAACTTGACGTTCTGTCATGGAAAAAGGGGGCTTCTTGCAAAAATCCAATTTTTACTAATATTTCATTCAGTTTTGGTCAAAATTTCATTAAACTTCATGGTTATATTGTTTTTTCAAAGTTTCACTATCTGCTCTGGTTTCTTTATCTATGTGTTTTTCAATTTGACCCTCTGTCATGGAAAAAGGGGGTTTCTTGTAACATGAAAAAGGGGCCCTAATGCAAAATTGCAAGTTTTACTAATATCTTGTTCAGGTTTTGTCAACATTTCATGGTTATATCTTGTTTTACAAGTTTCAACATGTGCCCTTTGTTTTTGCAATCTATGAATTATTAATGCACAAATACGTCTTTCCTGGTTTCTCAAATTAAGGCTGCATCACGGAAAAAGGGGACTTCATGGAAATAATTGTTTTTCGCTAGGTGCTCCTTTATCAGTGCTCAAAACTTTGTGAAATTTCAAATCTGAACTTGTTGGAACATTGCCCAGGTACTTCTCTTCCTTTTTCTCAATTTCAGGCTGCGTCTCGGAAAAAGGGGGCTTCATGTAAAAAATTGTTTTACATAATATTTAATACATGACTGCTCAAAATTTTATGAAATTTCGAATTTTGAATTATCATTAAAAAAAAGCCACAAACCACACACCTGTTGTATTTATTGCAATGATCCAATATTGTCTTATGGGAAAAGGGGGCTTAAAGGGGGCTTATTGGGCTTATTGTCCTCTTCAAGTTTGTGTTGGCTATCTCTAAGATAGTAATTGCCTTTTCACTTCAAATTTTGGGGGGCATGAACAGGTTCTTCTAGGATAAAAGAAGTGAATTTATATCAATTTGTTATATTTTATGACAAGCACTTGTTCGGGGAGCATAACCCGTCTCTGACGGCTCTTGTTTTTATCTAGAACACACATTCCTGACACAACTGTAAAATTACAAGTGTCCACTTTTGTGTCTTTTAGAGTTAAAAAGTGAAACAAGAGTGGTGTCATCACAATATACGCCACCACAAGTTGTTATTTTAAGCAGCTAGCTTTAACAGACTAAAGTTTTGGTATTTCTAGTACCTGCCTGGGTAGCTCAATGGATATATTGAGCTACTTATAATCTAAAAGGTTTACGGATGGTCTGATGGATGGAGAGACGCATGCACAACAGACTCAATGGTCACTGGCTTTGATTAAGCAATAAAAACATGAAGTTTCATGAAATTTTGTCAAGTAGCTTGAGGTACAAAGATGAAAATTTACATTTGACATGAAGCCCCCTTTTTCCATGACACAACAATAAATTCTGAAACTCTGACAATATGCACAAGGTCAAACAATCTGTGAGATATCACCCATATCTGTTGAGATACACCCAGTAATTAGAGGGATTGGTAAAAATTAAATATAAAATGAAGACCCCTTTATCCATGACACACACATCCTTGACAATCTGCGCTGGGTCAGATGATGAGAAACATTCTGTAAAAATTTCATCCAAATCCGTCTTGAAATGTGAGAGGAGTTGCGTTCACAAGAAGTGGACGTACGAAAGGACAAATGCAATTTAAATTTTACATGAAGCCCCCTTTTTCCATGACACTGTTATAAATTATTAAAACCTTGACAGTATGTGCTAGGTTACATGATCTGAGAAAATTTCATCCAAATCCGTTCAAATATGTCCAATATTAATTAGAAATATAATTCAAGTATCAGTGAAAAATAAAATATAACATTAAGCCCCCTTTTCCATGATGCAGCTATGAATTGCAAACTTAAAAACCTTGACAATATGTGCTAGGTCACGAAGAAGAAGAGATGAGAAATCGTGATGATTGTGAAATATTATCCAAATCCGTCAAGAAGTGTTGGAGGGGTGCTGCTGCCCCCCCCCCCCAATTTCATTTAGATCAGATACATTTTAACATTAAATGTTTTGCTTAATTCAATGTCATTCATTTTGTTATTTTATTCCTTATATTTTAATTTCCAATCATCTTAAGAAGAATCAGACATATTTCAAGCATTTGCAGACGACCCTATGTGTCCACTGTCCAGTATGAATTAGAAATATTGGTGAAAAATGAAATATAACATGAAGCCCCCTTTTTTCATGACGCAGCTATGGATTGCAAACCTCATAACCTTGACAATATGTGTTAGGTCACAAAGAAGAAGAGATGAGAAACACTGCGAAATTTTATCCAAATCCATCAAGAAAATTGGGAGGGGTGCTGCTGCCCCTCATTTAGATCAGACACATTTTAACATTAAATGTTTTGCTTAATTCAGTATTATTCATTTTCTTATTTTGTTCCTTATATTTTAATTTCCAATCAACTTAAGAAGAATCAGACATTTCAAGCATTTGCAGATGACCCTATATATGTGTCTACTGTCCAGTATGAATTAGAAATATTGGTGAAAAATGAAATTAACATGAAGCCCCCTTTTTTCATGATGCAGCTATGAATTGCAAACCTCATAACCTTGACAATATGTGTTAGGTCACAAAGAAGAAGAGATGAGAAACATTGTGAAATTTTATCCAAATCCTTCAAGAAAATTGGGAGGAGTGCTGCTGCCCCTCAATTTCATATAGATCAGACAGATTTTAACATTAGATGTTCTACTTTTTTCACTATCATTGATTTTGTTATTTTGTTCCATATATTTTTATTTCAGATCAAGTTAGAAAGAAGCAGACATATTTCAAGCATTTGCAGACGACCCTTTCTCTCCTCCCTCACCGCCCACCCCGTCTGCTATAGATCTATTATTTTCATTTCATAAAACATTTTTTTCCACTCACGAACAGAATTTTAGCTTCCACTTATTGTTTTAATCATACATTTGTGTAAATTCACTGTTTGAATTAATTATTAAATATGAGAAGATGGTTTGAAGTCCATCTGATCGGACGATGCCACGCTGATCACGGTAGTTTCACGTTTTTTTGTCTATTTTTTCGTGACAAAATCAGCTAAATCAGTATATATAAGGAAAGTATTTTGGTGCAGTTGTAAGAATATGACATTTCCCCACCGATCGAGGTACATTCTTTTATCATTAGCTTTCTATTCGATGAAATAAAGCCAGTTTTCTTCCGGTCTCTCGCTTAGTTTTTCAACTTTATCAAAACATCATGTTCAGCGCGGGGTTACAGACAAGAGGCACTCCCGTTTTCTCATAAGCTACTATCGCTTGATTTTTTAATCAAAGCTCTTTAGATTGGTACCTTACTCTTTGTGGGGGATGCAATTTGAAACAAGTTTGGACCAAAATTAAACGACACTTACTTTGTCAATAACAAGTGTCCGCCATCTTGAATTCACCGAAGAAATTTCCCGTACAGAGTTTCCATACAGTGACTTTGTCATAAATGACTCGCCAGCTTCATTATCGTCCGCGTGTCCTTCGCATTTTATACTGATCGTGTTAAGCTCATATTCTACCGTTGGCGTGCAAGCCAGGTTAAAGGAAGCTCTAGACGATAATTTCAGGTGTCAGACTGACAATTAGGCAGATATTTTTCAGCGTCAAAGATCCGATTTCAAAATTCCAAATTTTAAAACCCGGGCACAGGGATCAAATGAGAAGCTTGCCGATTCGTCAAGTTTTGTCAAGACATCCGTGGACAAAAAATCATTTGTCTTTTTACCGGCCAATTTTCGTGTTATTTATCCACTATGTTAGGGTTTCCCCGTTTTAAATATAGATGCCGATTCGGAACGTTCTAAGGTTATCATATGATTTTATTATGTTCGTACCCAAAAAGTTGAGACTGTGTTTTGATCGGTTTGCCGCCTGTAACATATTTGTCACTAGGATTGTAAAATAAAATAAAGCATTTACAAGGTCGTTTGGTTTAGCGGACGAATTCTGGCTGCAATTTGAGTATTTGCTAGCGAAAGATGGCTCAGTTTAAATTGTCTTTGTTCTTTACAAATCGGTAATCGCAGATCGGCAACGGTCTTCCGAAGTTGACAACTGTGCGGGTTTTGGCGCTGGAAAATTGAAATGACATGTCTTTGACGCTGCAAAGTATCTGACGCAGGAATTTATGGTCTAGAGCTTCATATAACCTAGCTTTCGTGCATCCAGCAGAAATATGGGCTAAACACGTAAACACATCAGTATAAAATGCGAACGACGCGCGCATGATCATGAAGCTGGAGAGTCATGTATGACAGGGTAATAAAAGTGTTAATCCTCTTATCTAGTGTAAAGTGACATATTTTCAAGTTATCTGCAATTCCAAAATAACAAACTGATGTCAAATCATGTAGTCTTAGTTGTCACGAAAAAATAGATCGCCGAAAAAACGCGAAAACCCATGACACTACAATGATCAGCCTGGCATCGTCCGATCAGAGGGACTTCAAACTATCTTCTCATCTTTAATAATTAATTAAAGCATCTTCTCACCTTCAATAATGAATTTTAACACTGTATGGATGTAGTTACTGTGTTCTGTGACACAGTAAGATAAAAGGTCGATTTTTTCTTATCGGGGCAAAATCTCCAGGTAGGGTCGGGTTACCCGAAACAAACTCTTTTTTTTTAGGCCTAATATGAAAATTCTATCCAAATCTGCCAAGAAATGTGGGAGGAGTTGCCTTCACAAGAAATAGAATGAAATAAAACATGAAGCCCCCTTTTTTCATGGCGCAGCTACAAATTGCAAAACCTTGAGAATATGCGATAGGTCAGATGATGAGAAACATTCTGTGAAAATTCTATTCAATTCTGTCGAGAAATATGGGACGAGTTGCGTTCACAAGAAATAAAACGAAATAAAACATGAAGCCCCCTTTTTTCATGACGCAGCTACAAATCGCAAAATGTTGACAATATGCAATAGGTCATGTGACGAGAAATATTCTGTCAAAATTCTATTCAATTCCGTCGAGAAATGTGGAAGAAATTGCCTTCACAAGAAATGGAATGAAATATAACATGAAACCCCCTTTTTCCATGACACCCTATTACAAAACAAGGGCAAATAACTGTGGTGTTGCACGGTCAATCAAGGTGAAACTTTTTTTCCTGCATTTCCTAATGGAGGTTGACAGATGTGACAAGTTCAATGTAAAAACTTTGTATAGTTTTGAAGAAAAAACTCCAAACATCAAAAGTGGACCTAAGTGCACATGTAACTTAAGTGAAACTTGAAATCGCTCTCAGTCGGCCATTTTACATGGAATCAAAAAAAACAAAAAAGTGTCTCGGCAGAATGGGTTATTGTACACATGTTTAAAGTTTCACGAAATTCCGTCCAATGGTATTGGAAATATTTGCCGGGACGGACGTATGGACGGACGGACGGAAGGACGGACGGACGGACAACGCTAAAACTATATCCCTCCGCCTACAGCGGGGAATAAAAATGAAGTTTTACAGAAGTGCGATAGCTATACAATGTGCTGACTTGAAACTCTGCTGAGATACACATGAATATGCTTCAAAGTCATGGCAAGGATTTTTGAAAATCCATAATTATGTGCTTGTGAGGACTATCTTGGTAAAAACAAACTTTATTTATGTTTGTAATCTCACATTAAGAACGTGGTACCGTATTTCTCCTAATAAAAGTGCCCTCCTTAATAGTAGCTACCCCACCAGAAAAAAAAAAAATCCTGAATCATGATAGCTTAAATGTAGATTAGCTGATTAAAATGACAACGTTTGAAGAGTCTGGTGAATATTTCCTCTAATTTGATTTATATTTCATCTTAACAATCATTAAAACACAAAGAAATACAAAATTGGACAGACTTTGTGTTTTGCAAATTGTATAAAAAATAGGGTCCCTATAAAGGCTCCCGATCTATGTTTTGCGTAGCTCCCGGAGCTTTTATTTATAGAAATATGGTAAGTTTCAGGTAACGTTATCACAGGAAAAAAACTTTTTTTTTACTTCAATCTTTTGTTACCTTTTCTTAAAAAATTCAAGCTGAGCCCCATTAGCTCAGTCGGCTGTGTGCAGGACTTGAGAACAGGAAGTTTTCAGTTCAAACCCTGGCTCGGCCAATTTCTATCCGAGGATTGATGATAGTCATTACGACAGGATTCATTCCTCTCTCACTACTGATTGTTGTTTTGATGATGGTTATGTGAGAATGCAGCCAGTGGCTTGAAAAGAATATCGTGCGAAGTACTGGTAAAAGAAACTCCAGAAAAGCACGGATAGGTGCACTGGCCACTGCGATATAACTGAAATAATGTTGAGAACGGAGTTAAACATCGCACAATCAATCAATCAATTCAAAATTTAAAAAAGTCAACTTTTTTTAAATGTTATTTTACTCATATCAAATGGATTTAATTTTTGGATTTGAAATTTAACTTTGAAATAAAATTGGGTTGATGCTTAACTCATGCCTTACTGTATATGCATATATATTCTACAAATGCTTTTAGTTCGGACTAGTCTAAAATTCTGGCATGTAGTTTCAGGGGTTAATGTCTCCATACTTACCAAAAATATTGTGAAATCTTTCATGCAAGCTCAGCAGTCTCTCGTGGAAATACTGCACCCGTGGGTAGCACTTATAGGTGGAGAGAGCGCAAACTTTTGTCGAAATATCCATTTTTGTCTGATTTTACCTGCATGGAGAAAAATGAGCCTAAAAAAAACATGTTTGGGAATTTAGAACTCCATTCCCTAGATGTTTTATTCCTACTCATCGGTCACAAATCCAATCACTTTAACCACATTAAATTTGATTTGTCATCTGCAAATATCTTCAATATATAGTTGTTATTTAACCCTAAATACCAAACGACAAAATTGTAGACCGGTCCAAACTGAAAGCACTTACAGACGACAAAATAAACAGGCACATAGGAAGCATTTCAAGATTGGGAAGGGGGTTGCTAACTTCGAAATACTGAGATTTTTTGCGGGGCCGTTGCACTGCATGGGGTGGGGTGGGAGGGGCTAAGACCCGCTAGCCGCTACCCCCCCCTTCCCCCCTGTTTGATACGGTCCTGATAAACGAAAACTCAAAAATTGAAATTTGTTTCCGGCAGGGTAGAAAACATTGTGGGAAAAGGAGGAAATGCTGGTTACCAGCATTTTCTCCTTTTCCCACAGTGTTTTTTTTTCAAAAGGTTTCCATCTCAGGGTCGTAAAAACCAGGGATTGTTTGGTAAAGGGTTAAAGAATTGCCTTTAAAGTACAAAAATTCCAAATGCTGTAAAGTGTTAATTGGAGATATATATTTTCCTTTGATTTTCTTCAGAAAGTATTTCAATATTATTTTGGTACTGGAATGAGCAACACTTAACTTGCATTTTCAGATACGGTAGATCAAGATCAGACTGCGCCTTCAGTGCTAATAGATCAAATGTACCCCCTTGACCTCAAAATACCGACTATTAACAATCTGGGAAAGAAACTTTCAGAAAACATTGTGGAAAAAGGAGAAAATGTTGGTAACCAGCATTTCCTTTTTGTTTGTTTCCACAATGCTGTATACCATATCAAAGAAAAAAAATCAAAGTACTGATAGTACTGAAGGCCAGGAAATTGAGGATACGAAACAACACATGAGGTCAATTTTAATTAATACAAACAGGTAGACGGACAGGGATACAAGCGGATTCCACTAAGCCCCTGGAATTCTTGGTTTTATCATGAAATTTTGAACTGATACTAGAAAGCACTAGCCAGAAACTAATTAAGCCAGAGCTAGGCATGTGCTCACAGTTATGCGGTGCTTGATAATGGCTTAGAATACTTAGTAATTTGTCGTGCTTGTAAACAATCCCAAGTCAAAATTGAACCGTATTCAATCGGTGCAATACCAACTTTGGTTATCTAAATTTTCTGAGACATGTGATGTCTTGTAGTCCTGAATGACGTTATTTTTTACATTTATGACGCCAGTACATATTTATTTTTATTGATTTCAATGAAAATACACGTAAGATAGATATCAAGGTAAAATGTAATGAATAATAAAGATTGGAGTGATACGGCAGTTGGTCATGTTGTCTCTACCTTCCACAAGTCGACGAAATTTTGAACTGGTCATATTTGAAGGAAGTTAATAAAAATCCAAAGTAGTTCTTCGTGTATATTGAAAAGTAAGATTTTGGGGAAATTGGGAGGAATTGCTTGTTACAAGTGAATTCTCTTTTAGCCAAAATATTTTCTCAATAAAATACTGTGAAAAGGTTGGATTGTTTTGGGAAAACGATTAGGCTCGGTTTTCCTATTTTACTTGCCTATTTTACGGACAAGTCACAGTGACTTGAGCTTCGATACTTATATCTACATAATATAAAAAGACGTTAATCCTAATTCATAATCGTTGTCCAAGGACAACTTGTGTCAAGCCCGCAAACACTTGATTCTCAAGCTTGACCTAGACCCTGGACCTGAATACATGTTTCAAAGGGAACTTCTACTCATGATGGAGAACAATGCATTATGCTAATTTATATCGGAATCTATCCAAAAATGTAGGAGTTATGGTTCGGACGAAAAATTGGCCTTCAACGGGGCCTTGATCTTGAACCTACTTGAACAGATGTTTCAAATGGCACATCTAACCGTGATGGAGGTCAATTGTGCCAAATTATTTTGAAATCCATCCACAATTGTAGAAGTTATGGACCGGAAATATTCGGATGCACACAAGCCCTAGTGAACACTAGAAATATATGTGTCAGAGACACTGTTGCCCCTGCTAAATGGTATTGGTCACAGGTACGTCATATGACACTAGTAGAGAGAGAGAGAGAAAAAAAAATACATTAAATGACAAGCGAACGACTACAGAAAAAAATTATAAGCATTTATTTGGTTTCAAATCAAAGTCAATCAAAGACATTTTTAAGAATCACACAGGTGTAATCTATTTGTGACAGGTGTAAAAGGTGTGAAATACATCCTATGACAAAACTACCAAATAACTCTTGGATAAAGGTATCTAATACACATAATGTACATACTAAAGACAACGAAATTTCAAAAATATTTTTATAGACAACTTGATTAACGATATGGATGAAATCTGATGTTGGGGTCGATTTTTCTAGAATTTTATTTGGGGACGATTTCACCAAAGAAATGGTCTCCAGGGGACGATTTCTTTGGAGTGATGAACATAACACGGGCCAACCAGTTTGGGGACGATTTCTCCAGGGGCCGATTTCTCCAGCATTCCGCTGAAGTGCCCTAGATTTAGTCTATATACATAAGAAAAAGTGATAAACATAACACGGGCCAATATTCTATACGTAGTTTGCTTTATTTACAATCGCATTTTAGCGGAGACGCGTTTTGTGACACACATGTTCAAATGTCAACACAACGTTATAGACAAACTCCGAGCAGAGTCGTCGTTCGTTAATCTCACCATACCTGAATATGAATGATCCGGAGTGCAAGAGAGAGCGTTATAGATATTAACCGTATATTGCGCGTATGAATACACAACTGCCGGATAAACTAAGTTCATTAGGTTACGCCTTTATTAGGTCAGTGTTAATGACAAAAACGGGATAAAAAACACACACTCGTCAGTTATTAAAGGATTGTAATACCCTTGCAATTCTATGGCGTTTTGCAGATGAAAGCTTTGAGGAAAGGAAAGCATTCACACCGTGTGATAAGCAATCTCTGTATATACTTAGGAAACTAGTTGTTTTGGCGGACTCAGCGATATAGAGTGGACACACCAACCAACATTTTTGTCTGAATAGACAGCTTACGATCCCTATAGGCAAGGGAATCCCTTGAGAGGGATTCCCTGGCCTAAAAATACATCGTGTAGTTAGAGCTAAGTCATAACGGAAATTGTTGTCTGCAAATTTTACTTTCCCAATGGACAAAGCTAAAATTTTGTAATGTGATAAAGGGTTAAGACCAAAAGGACAAAACCAAAATTATTAATAAGAAAACACATCCTGACTAGTACCATTCAAATCTACGGCTGCATTGGTCCTTATATTTCAAGAATTGGCAGCCAAGTAGGAAGCATTTCAAGATTGGGGGGATAACTTTGAAATACTGAGATTTTTTGCGTGGTAGTTGCATTGCGCTAAAAATTCACATTTTAGTTACTATGATTTTCAAAATTATTGGGGGGGGGGGGGGGGGCTCAGCCCCCCCCCCCCCAGCGCCCCCCCTCCCCATTTCCTACGGGCCTGATTGGGGTAGCATATAGATCTCAGATTAGATTGCATGTTTTTGTAATGTCTGATCAGAGTCTTTCCTGTCTCCAAAAGCTGCTAAAAGTTGTACAGTATATAGAAGTTTTACATCAAACAGGGAGTAGTATGTAGGGACTCTCACATTGTCCTGATGTATATTCTACATTTAGTCTCAATAATGAGACGCTAGGTACGGTGATTTTTTTTTTTCATATTTGGATCTTTATTGTGCACCGTAGAGGCGACCATTCAAAAAGTAACATCTCCTTTAGGGAAAGTGATCTGTACTAATTCTACATTATACTAGGCCTGTTCCTACGGGCCTGCTTTATTCTAAGAATAGACTTTATTAGTTGTACAGTCAGGTGGCAGGAGACTTGGAAATTTGTTCACCGTTATGGTCAATCATGTCACCCTGAGCCGAAGGCGAGGTGTTGACATGGTTCACCATGTGCAGCCGTGAACAAGTTTTCAAGTCCCCTACCACCTGACCGTACAACAACTTTATTATACAAGTACTGCAAAGTTGTACTATTCCAACCTTTGTTAATCGAAGTAGAAATTCCCTTCTGAGTGCCCCAATTCAATAAAAACTGACGTCACCGGGAAATGACGTCATTGAAAACGTGCAGCTTGGCGCACGGGTCTTGATGTTAATCTTGATCGTTCTTGAAGCCGCCATTCTGGATGTTGTGTTTGATAGTGTAGTAATGTGTACACGTACATACAGGGCTCCCGAAAGGGAAACTGCTCTTTTACGTTGGTTTTGCCAGTATACACGATATATGTTCGGGGTATAGATCTTATTATCCAATCAGTTCACGAAAAGTTTCTTTGCAGTATAATAAGATATCTAGAACAAAAGAAAAAACTTTTTAACAGGCAGTCATTGGGCTAGTATTTAGATTGAAAGATAAAACAACCATTCATACAACCATTAATGTGACCTCAGAGGAGAAGGACAAATTTATTACAAGACAATATGCACACGCATGCATGTAACTTAAAAATTGTTCATAATGCACACAGTACTTTGATTAGCAACCACCACGCCTGTGCAGATCAGGGGAGATAATTTATTTTTCCCCCGGAAAAAAATGACATCACTTACGTTGTCTGCGCATGTCATATTCTTCGAAGATTTAAGTATTTATAGAATGCCATCTAGCGGGAGATAATGCATCACTAAGGGTCAAATAGATACGCGCCAATTATGGAAAACTACGGCTTTTCCTGACGTCGTATGCCAGTGGAAGCTTAAGATTAACGATAGGAGTTTGTGAAATAGCTTGCCTCTCGTGCGAAACGATTTGAGAACCCCAAACGGGAGCCGAGAGAAAATTTCAGTGACCGATATTTTTCGGAAAAAAGGCGATTTCACCATTTAAACTGTTATGTTTTTTTTGTAGTTCGATAATCCATTTATACAAAAAATGTGATTTGAAACACAAAAATCGCGCGTGGACAATTGTTTTGATTCATGATAGATGCACGCACTTCACTCAAAGTTTTAACAGATTATCTTTATATCTATTGTGCGCAATCTGCAATTCCTGGTAAAACAAAACAAAACAAAAAGAAATTGAAATTACAAATACCTGCTATTTTAAACCACTACCTCACAGCGACAAGGCGCAAATAGCAATTTTTGGTAAATCATGGGGTTTACCTTTACTATAAATAGAGTAACTGGAAAATTCTAAAATCCCGCGAAATTGTATTCAAGAGAGACAACTTTTTGTAATCTACTGTTTTGTTTTGTTCGACTTATGTCCCTTATCACTAAGATCAGACTTTGAAATCGCACCTTTCAATTGAAATGTGACACGGCTTAGACAAACGAAATTTCTCCATTTTCACACTTAGATCTCATTTTATATATATATATATATATTTTTGTATTTTTGGCTTTTGGTCTATTTCTTTTTCATTTTCTACGAGTAAAAGAAGATAAATCATGCGTTGTCAATCAAGATTAATTCCGTATTTAAGGCCATTTTAGTTGTTTCATTTTAACATGAAAATTCTTTTGAATTTTCTGTCAACCTGAACTTTTTTTCTATCTAAATTTAACATACAAATTTAAAACTTTACCGAATGACAACATTCTAGACCGGTCCAAATTGAAGCACTTGCAGATTAAAAAAAGATCTACAAATGAATTACAAAGATTGCACATTAAACGTAACTCAAAAATAAAATTTGTTTCTAGCAGAGTACAAAACAATGTGGGAACAGGAGAAAATTCTGGTTTTCCTGCATTTTCTCCTTTTCCCACAATGTTTTCAAAAGGCTTCTATTTCAGGGTCATAAAATCAGGGATTGTTTGGTAAAGGGTTAAATCTTATGTGATTCTTGGAGACAATTTGAACTTTCCTAGAAAGGGCATAGAAAAAGTTGTTGGGGAAAGGTAGGAACCATTGGTTACCAGTCGTATTCAATCAAGGCTCATTTTCTAAAGATGCTCATGAGAGATCTTCTCTACCACACAATCCCTACTTCTAACGACCTTAAGAACTGAGAAGCCTATAGAAAACATCGTGGGTAAAGGAAAAAATGCTGGAAACCAGCATTTTCTCCTTTCCAGCATTTTCTCCTTTTTTCCATAATGTTTTCTACCCAATCAAAGCCAGAAATAATCATATTAACAAGATTTGATTTGCTGACTCCTGGGACCGTACTCACCAACCATTCTTTATAAACGTTCTTTGTGTTTTTCTCCAAAATTTCTATATTTGAAAGTAACATAACTTCTGATTGGCTAAACCATTCGGTTTAGCCAATCAGAAGTTATGTTACTTTCAAATATAGAAATTCTTGGAGAATAAGACTAAGAAAATTCTCAAGAATGTTTGGGGAATACGGGCCCTGCTGTTTTAAATTAGGTCCAGTCCAAAAAATTGTGGTTTGGTACAGAGTTAGCTCCCTTCTAATATATGCAGCATGGTTCTCAAAAGAGATGTTTGGTAAGAGGTAAACCCTTTATCCCATAATTATGTTTCAGAGACGCTATAAAAAGGGGGAATTTGGATGAATTATGGAAAAACCAACATTTTCTTCTTTTCCTTACAATGTACAATGTTTGTACCTATTCAAAGACAGAAACCAGCATTAGTTAGCTATGCATAAATAATTTGTTGCTCGTATATGCTTAGAGTTTGTACAATGTTTGTACCTATTCAAAGACAGAAACCAGCATTAGTTAGCTATGTATAAATAATTTGAACATTGCTCCTATATGCTTAGAGTATGGTAAAGTCCAAAATTATTTATCGTTTGGTAAAAGGGTTATTATCCCTTTACCACACGGTAAAATTTTAGACCTATCCAAATTTAAAGCATTTGTAGATGACAATTTCATTGTGGTTTAAATGACAATTTTTATTTGATAGGATATAAAACTTTGTGGGAAAATGATAAAATGCTGGTTAGTGGCATTTTCTCCTTTTCTTACAATGTTTTCAAAAGGCCTCTTCTTCAGGGTCGCTAAAGGGCGTCGTTCTGTGGTAAAGGGTTATTAAAGTGAAATTCAGTATTTTACACATACCGGATGACAAAATTTTCAATCCATGTCGGCCTGTATCGACTGCACTGGCTGACATAGGTTGGTACTCTTTTCAGATCATTTACCCCCCTTTTCACAGAGAATAGCATGTTAACATGTTAGATCTCTGTCTATTGTACATCTTTATCTGTTTTGGTTTTGCTTGAAATAAATGGTAATGATTTTTGCCGAAAGCAGTTAACCCTTTACTAAACAATCCCTAGTTTTTAGGACGCTGAGATAGACGCCTTTTGAAAACATTCTAGTTACGACCATTTTCTCCTCTTCCCACAATGTTTTCTACCTTTCTCAAAACAAATTTCAATTTTTGAGTTTTATTTATTTATTTATTTATTTATTTATTTATTTTTGTCCTCTGCAAGTGCTTTCAATATGGACCAGTTAGAAGTTTTGTCGTCTGGTAAAGAGTAAACAAATGGATCTATAAGGGTACGGGTACAAAATAGTGTAAACAAGACGGATGGGCTGTGCCTTTTTACAAATGATCTGCAGAAGCAGAATTAAAATTAAAAAAAAAAAGAACATGAATATAGCTACTGTAAGAGTTGGTGGGTGTGTGGTCAGTTCTGTCAGGGATCTTATATACAAGATATATATAACATATATGTATAAGATCCCTGGTGTACTAATGCTGTGTAGATTGAAGACCAACAATTAACGAAGAAAAAAATGGTTCCGCTGGGGCTCGAACCCAGGACCTTCTGCGTGTAAAGCAGACGTGATAACCACTACACTACGGAACCAGTTGATACATGATGGAAATTATATAGTAGTTATTTATAGCATATTTCCTGCCCATTTGACTTTGACTGGTTTATAATTTGTATTTTATTTTTAACCGGAAGTGAGACGACAGTCATCATATACAACGCTCCACGAAACCCTCGAAAAAACATTCTTTATTATTAAACTTGGCCTTTCTTTCAACTACAACCATTTAAATGATTAAGGGCCTGATTGAGTAGATGTAGATGGCTGGCACTCAGGTAGACTTCGATATAGTTTGTATAATGCACATCATTTAGTGACTTGTCTTCTTTGTCAGAACAGACTCCGCGTGCTACCTTTTTTTTTTTTTTAACAAGTTGTTTAGAGAAATGTAAGATTATTGCAGAATTAAACGTTAGACCTTTTTTATGAAACCAGTTAGCTGTATTTAAACACATTACGCAGGTCTTTAACACTCAATAACAGGAGCTCTGAAACTACCTTTCAGCAGCGAACAGTTAATCAGCATTAAGATCCGGATATCACATCATTTCGGACATTATCTTATTCACTTGCATAACTTTTCAGTAGATGGCTTATAGATATTAAAACTGTTTCTGACAGAATACAAGCATTTTAAAAGGAGAAAAGAGATGCTTTTAAATTACGTATGTTGAAAGTTACTTTCATTCAGTATTCTTTTTCAATTATTTAAAAGCAATTTTCAGAATTTCAGTTTTCCAGTAGGTTGGGATAATATCGGATGCCTGGGTAACTTTGTTACCAGTTACCAGTCCTCCAGGTCATCTTCTAGGCTTCTGCCTCTCTGACCCATCTTCATTACTCTGAACTTTTGTTTTTATTTCCGCTTCCGGTCCGTAAAAGTCGGGTAAAAATTTAATTTGTTTATTATACCAGAACTTGTTAAGTTCATGTTTAAAGCTATTTACATTTTGTACATTAACAACATTAGGTGGCAGACAATTCCAAACATTGACAACTCTTTGACTAAAACTGTATTTTCTTATATTGGTTCTACAACATGCTTTGAAGATTTTAAGACTGTAGGTGTTACTTTCCTTTATATGAAATAACCTTTTTTTATCTACACTACAATGTCTATATCATTTAATACTCTGTAGACCTCAACCATATCAGCACCCAACCTGTGGTACTGTAGGGTTGGGAGTCCAAGGGTCTTTAATCTTTGTTGATAACTGAGATTTTTAATATTAGGGAGTAGCCTAGTGGCCTGTCTTTGGACATTTTCCAGTGTTACAGCTTCCTTTTTATAGATTACTGACCAAACTTGGCTTCCATACTCTAGATAGGGTCTAACCAGACTCTTGACAGAGAAACATATCTTTACTGAGGAAAGAGAATGAACGTCTTATAAGTCCTAACATTTTGTTTGCCTTCTTGGCCTGGCTATTAATATGGTTTTGGAATTTTAATGAATTATTTATTAATATGCCAAGGTCTTTTTCTTCCGAGACTTGTGTTATTGGAACATCATTTAAATAATATATTTCTTGATCCTGTTGCCCGAAGCAAACATGTTTACATTTGTTTTCATTGAATTTCAACAGCCATCTTTCGCTCCATTTTGCGAGGGAATTCAAGTCATTTTGAAGGGAGTTATAATCATCACTGTTGTTTACTGTAGAGAATAACTTTGTGTCATCCGCAAAGAGCCTGGTTAGACTGTGTATGCTGTCTGGGAGATCACTGATATAGATAATAGATAATGTTGGGCCAAGCATGCTTCCCTGTGGGATTCCACTTGTCACATAGACACAGTCTGAGTGATTACCGTTAAGTACTACTCTTTGTTTTCTACAATGTAGAAAATCTTTTATCCATCGAAGGAGATTGCTTTCGATTCCATAAGCTTTAAATTTAGTTATTAGTCTTAAGTGTGGTACTGTACCGAAAGCTTTCTGAAAGTCCAAATATATCATATCAACACTATTATTATTGTCTACCTCTCTGGTTACATAGTCCATTTGGACACTTGGTTCGTCATTATATACAAAATACAGGATAAAGACAATCACTGGAAAAATTTATCAAGCCTTCATATTAACTGCTCACAAAAAAAAAAACCCATGTCATGATTTAATCAAATTCGGCATACCTCAGGTGATGGGAGCCATCAAATCTCAGGGCTGTAACTGATGGAGTGATATATAGCAGATCAATACATTCATTGCCCGGAAAAATGCTGGTTTATGATCTGAAAATTGTAAGGCTCCTCTTACAAAAGAAAACTTGAGTTTCAATTTTCTATCGAAATCTTTCTAACCATATTTCAGTTGACAAACAAATTGTATGTTCATTTTTAACGTGGTTGATCAATTCCAATTCAAGTTTTCACAGACAAATAGACAGATGTGAATAACTTCTTCAAGGTTGTTTATGACATTGGTAAACGACATGTCAGTGG
Organism: Tridacna crocea; assembly: GCA_943736015.1. Classification (NCBI taxonomy): domain Eukaryota; kingdom Metazoa; phylum Mollusca; class Bivalvia; order Cardiida; family Cardiidae; genus Tridacna; species Tridacna crocea. The sequence continues at coordinate 58,181,893 of OX031060.1, read as the reverse complement.
CATGCTTTATATAGAATCACATAATTCTCAGTTGAAATTGAAACAATCTTGATACGGACAAGGTTTGGTGTAGGTATGGAGCAGTGTTGTGACGAGTGGATGTAATCAGTAAGATATAAGGGTTAATTTGATTAGGTAAGGCATCAGTGTTGTGAGTATGCAGGTTTCCAGTATTTTTTCTTTTTCCCCACAATGTTTTCTACTATTCCCAAAACCGTTGTCTGCGCATGTCATTCTTCAAAGAGTTGAACTGCCTTATACGACGCATCACTCTCCCAGATATTGGGAAGACTGTAGTACAGTAGATTCCGCTTATTTGCAAGTCCTATTTGTCAGAGAAAATGTCCCGAATAAGCGGTCGGCCCGATAATCCGGTGGCTCTTTTCAGACCGGAAGTCTAACCAGAGATGCAGACGATCGTTTTGTTCTAATGACAGACGTTCAGATCTTGCATCCCGATCATTTGATTAATGTTCATGTTTTTTTAAATATATGTATTTCAAACTAAAGAAGTTTAAAAAAATTATTTGCTTGCTTACTTTATTTACCTATCAAGTGCACAAAGTACCAGAAACGATCCAGGCTGTTGGCCATGGTGATGCTTCGTTTGACATAAAATTCAACACAAAATTTTTGTAAACACAGGTTTCGACGCATATCTCCAGTTTCTGGTTATCTAACAATTACTCCTTGTGTACATGCACATTCTTACACAACATGATCGTGTACTGTGCACCTGTATAAACCCCGACTCGCCACCTGTTCGGTTGAATGGGTGGGTAAAAGTTTGTGTGACGTCATAGACTGATTGCCGCACAGACGATTCTATTTTAACGCCTTAATTTAGGCCATACCATTCAAAGCAGACCTAAGTAAGAAACGGTTTTCTGTGTTTTTCACAGTTTACATTCGGTACACCTTACTCTCACGCCTGTAGTCAAATTGTTTGTCACAAATTGGATTATCAACGAGACACTTACAAACAGTTAGTTTTTTTCTACCCAGTGTGTAATCTGATCGGTGATAGGTTAATTCGGTCGGTCTTTCTTGTAACAGGTAAAGTGCCGAATTCGTCTTCAGTTGCTTTCGGGGAGCGTAGACCGAGATCAGACTGCACAGAGTGTGAAGTCTGATCATAGAAAGTCCATGTAAGTTTTTTTATTTTTTGCCGATTTATACCAAGACAAGATTTAAGTACAAGTAGTAATCTTTTCGCCAATTTTCCTGCACTAAAATTACCATTTTATTTATCAGTGCTCTGGGTGGTGGGTGTACAGCCTGGTACCCAAAATCTCGCGTAACCGTCCAATTGTTGAACTTAATAATCGGCAACCAGTGAAGTAAACTAATGCACCAATGCTGCAAAACAGCCACTGAGTTAACTAGGTCCATATTCAGAATGTCGGCCATTTGCAGATGTTTTGTAAACGTTATTGCACTTTCTTAAATGAAAAGAATAACATGAAATACGCCAAGAATTTTTATCTTTAATGACTTAATTATGAAAACGGATCATGTCGGACTCGTCTTTTGTATGCAGTTGCATCAGTTTTTATCTGTGATTCTCCGTATGCACTATAATTCGACTTTCATCGTTTTGAGTAACCTTTTTTTTCCCGGACAGATTGGAATTTTTCGCTGTCTTATCCCAAGGAATTGCTAATAAACACTAGAATTTTGAATAACTTGCTAATTTTTCGTTGCAAAAAACCGAAATGTTCTATTTATAGGATCCCGATTAAGCGTTGAAATTTACGTTGTCTAAATAGGAAATGGATCGGTGCTGGACCAAATCTTGCAAATAACCGAAAATCCCAATAAACAGGGTTGCGATTAAGTGGAATCCACTGTATTATGCGCTATAAAGTAGCATTGGAGAAAATGGCTTTTATCATTTGATACATTTGCAGGAAAATCAGGCATGTTTTAGCTCCAGATTTCTCTAAAGTGCTGATCATAGCTGAGTGAATCGCTCCAGGTTGTGTTTTATTGAGTAAACATTTATTTTAGTGTGAAATTCAAAGTAACAGTTGTTGCGTTGGAAGATGGTTAGGTTCTGTACCCAGGATGCCCAAATTAGATAGATGCATATTTATAGAATGCCATCTAGCAGGAGATAATGTTCCCAAAACAAATTTCAAACTCTGGCTCACATTGATTTGGTTGTGTGCAAAATTAAGGCTTTTAGTCTGGATCACTCTTAAATTTTGTTATTTGGTAAAGAGTAAGAAATTTATTAGTAAAAAAGACCTTTCCATAGAAAAGTTAAGCATTTCGCAACATAGTAGTTTTGAGATTGTTGTTTTCATTCAGAGCATTGGTTCACACATTTGTTACATCATTCACTGCACAGTTTGCAAGAAAATTATACTCCTTACTGTATTTGGGTTCAAAAACTGGTACCTGTCAAAGCCAGTTAACACATTACCACACAATCCCTACTTTTGGCAATCCTTAAAAAGAAGCCTGTAGAAAACATTAATGTAACTGGTAACCAGCATTTTCTCCTTTTTCCCACCACGTTTTCTAGTTTTCTACCCTTCACATAGAAAATTTCAAATTCTTTGTCACTTTAATTTTGTCATCTGCAAATGCTTTCGATTTGGACAAGCCTAAAATATTGTCGTTTGGTAAAGAGTTAAGCCAACTATGATAGGTTGAAAGACTTCTACTTGTTTTGCAGGAAGGGTACATTGCTGATAAAGTAAAGAAGGCTGAGAAGCGAATTGAAGCCTCTCCCTCCGATACAGAGGCATGGAGTGTTTTGATAAGAGATGCACAGGTAAGTCATTTTGAATTATCATCGAAAATTATACACAGCAGAAAAATTGTTCTTTTATTATAGTATATCCCGTCGAAGGTGGAGGGATATAGGTATAGCGTTTGTCTGTCTGTCCTACCATCTGTGTGTACGTCCAGAAAGAAACCTTTTGAAAACACTGCGGGAAAACGAGAAAATGCTGGTAACCAGCATTTTCTCCTTTTCCCAGTGTTTTCTACCCTTCCCAGGACAAATTTCAATTTTTCAGTAATCTTTATTTTGTCGTCTGCAAATCCTTTCAATTTGGACCAGTCTAAAGTTTTCACGTGTGGTAAAGAGTTAAATTTTGATATCTTATTAAATTTTGATATGTCCCTATTCTCTCACATATATATCATCGGTGAAAGTGCAAAATCTATTATGATGTGATAAACCTTAATTTTGACTAAGCATTAGTATACCTAAATGGTATCAGATTACATGTAATTGATCATTTAAAAAAAAGATTATTCTTACTGTATGAATCAATCTTAACTTTCTTAATTTCATTTATAGATCAAGCCTATAGAGCAAGCTAGACCAGTATATGAAAGATTGGTAACACAATTCAGTAATGCTGGCAGATACTGGAAAATCTACATAGAACATGAGGTATGTTACAGGTTTTGAAACTTATCCTTGATTAATGATATCTAGAATTATTAGAGATTACCTTAAAACATTCACTGATTAAGTTTTACTCTTATTCTATTTTGAAGGTGGAATCTGTGTTCATGTTTAATGAATGACCTGTGTCCATTCCTCTCTCACTGCTGACTGTTGTTTTGACAATGGTTATGTGGGAAAGCAGCCAGTGGCTTGGGCAGAATATTGTGTGAAGCACTGGTGAAAGGAACCAAAGGAAAGCACAGATAGGTGTACTAGCTGCCAAGCAGTCATATCTAAAGCATACATACATACATACATACATACATACATACATGTGCGCATGCATGCAAGTATGTGTGTATGCATGCAAGCAAAGACAGAATTAAAATACATGTATAATTTGTATAATTCCTTACAGCACAACAAATTTCAGACTCATCCAAATTGAAAGCACTTGCTGACAACAAATTTAATGTACTTCATGCGATAATTTCTCTCTTGAAAATGGCAGAAAACATTGTTGGAAAAGGAGCTTTTCTCCTTTTCCAGGAATGTTTTCTACAGGCTTCCTCCTCAGGGGCATTAAAACTCACGACTATGTGGTAAAGGGTTAAACACATGGGAATAAACCAACATAAAACAGAATTTTTATAATTATTCTAGTTAAATATTTTTGGACACTATCAAATGTAAAGATTCTGTGTTTTCACTTGGATTTAATACATATAACACCACAGTAAAGGAGTGAATGAGTGTATAAGTGTGAGTGTAAGCTAAAGAACTGTTTCGTATATCTGGACCTGGGGATGGTTAACCTATAAGTTCCTGGCTGTAATTATACAGTCAGGTTATAGGTTAATTTAACCAGCGTTTGTGTGAAAATGATAACTAAAACAGACTTATAATGAATAAAAGGCATTGGAAAATGGAAACCAAAACTTGATTTTTGTCAGGTTAGGATAACTTTGTCTCGTTTGCAAATGCATAAAAAAAAATCATAATAGAAAGCACAATTTTACTGCAGGTGTTAATTATCTTGATAAACATCAATAGATGTAGCAATACATAGAGAAAGCTATATATAGTTCAGTAGGTCAAGAATATTGATAAAAGGTGATTGATGCTGTAAAATTTGCTGGATAAACAAAAGTAAAACACTTAATTCACTGTTGTGTTAAAAAATTGCAATTGCTTATGTATTCAATTTATATACAGTGGAACCCCGTTACAACGAAGTGCGCTATAGCGCTGATTCCGTTATAACGCGGGTGTCCTTTGGCTCCCAAAATTTCGGGGATTGACCATTTTCGAGTCTGATCCGAATCCACCTTTGCTCTCACAAGAATCTTCGATGTAAAAAAAAAGACCTCTCGGTCAAAAAAAAATCGATACCGTACACATAACGTGACAATTTTTCACACCTTTATACCTTGTTGGTTACATTTATCACCTATGGCTTTGCACAATTACTTTGACAAATACACGCACAGTAGGTAACAAAAGGCCCTCGTCCCATAATTGTCTTTGCAAACAATCTTGCATTATACAAACTTTCCGTCAATATGTCTGTCTGTATGTAGATCGTAACGGCGATATCAGAAAATAGCCGAATGACTCTCTTTCTACCGACTACACAACGTGCACGTGACACGACTGGGGTACTCTTGCAATTATCATTACGATACGCAGAAGGGTTGTATCAGAAAATATAAAGCAACAGAAATACTGGCTTATTGCATCCTCGGATACCCCGGGATCTCCTATTTGCTACGCTACATCGACCCCTGGGACAATTAATTGAATTTCCCTTGCTTTACCGCTGGCCGAATGCTGGCTTTTCATTGGTTCCATCATCATTTTGTGATGGGCGAGTGGAGTGTACGCTATGACGTTTCGTATCGATTTTCTGCGGCTGATTCAAAGTTTTATTAGTCAATTGTCCCAGGGGTCGATGTAGCGTAGCAAATAGGGAGACCCCGGGGTATCCGAGGATGGGCTTATTGCGTGATTCCATAGTTTTGAACGGAGGTCAGCCCATAGCCAGGTGTAAAATTTTCAGGCGAAACGGTTTAAGTGTGTACGACCAACTCTTGCACTTACAACCCTTTCGCTTTGCATTATTGGTGTGTTACGTCATACATGTACCACTAATGCAAAATTTACTGCAAACATTGTGTGGATAAACGACTGATGTGATTTCTTTACGGATAGTAGGTTAAATTCCCCTATGACTTTCATCATGTACGGGGGGCTTATCTCGTTTGATTATTAAAGAGATTTCTTTCGTCATTGCCGATTAGGGTTCGTTATGCAATCGTCAGCATGATTAAAAAAACATGGCAGCGGCACCGTCTGCAATCCAAAACGATACCGTTTAATTTAATTTTGGAATGAATCTTGCAGTAATTTAGCAAAACAGCGGCTGAATAATTCTAAAAGAAACGGTCCTAAGGGTAAAATAAGCTCTTTTACGTGTTGTAACGTTATTTGATGACAGAAACTAACTGGGAATAGTTCAGGCGTTACGTAGAAAAGAATCTAAATTGTTCGATGTCCTATGAATAATGTTTAAACGTAAATAGGCATGTCTTAGTTTTAGTATTTGGAACATTGCTATTTCATTTTTGTCAGAATAAATTTGCGATAAACTGTAATTAATAAGCCATAGTTCTGTAGTCTGGCAATGATTGGCGGATGGGCTGCGGGTAGTGTGTGGGGGTGGGGGGGGGGGGGGGAATCAGCGTTATAAACGTAACCCCGGATATAACGCTGTTGACGACCATGGCTCCCACCGACAGCGTTATAACGGAGCTCCACTGTATAAAACAATACTACCCAGCAACTTGCAATAGGCAGCTGTTGTGGGATCTTGACTATTGGACAGTTATTGATTTAGCCTTTTTTTTTTTTGACAAAATGAGTTTTATGGATTAATAACTTATAATAAAACATTATTTATTATTGCCAATGATCAGAAATTTGGTGTGTACAGTTGCCAACTTTAAAATTTAATTGCCAAAAATGCAGTTTCGGCACTCTGTTTGGTAACGCCAAATCTAGCGTCATGTTAGCTTGATTTCTGAAAATAGACCTACATAGGATTAATGACACGTGTTCTCTCTAGACTACAAAATATCACTCTCATCTAAGCTGAAAGCATTAGCAGACAACAAATTTATCGCAACCCTCTCGATAGGATCTGTCTATGAAAGGTTAGAAAATATCGTTGGAAACATAAAAAAATGTGAACTTAGCTTTTCTACCGTTCTGTACATTTCCAAAAGCCTGCCACAGGGTCTATAAATGGGATCGGTATTCACCAACCATTCTTACGAACATTCTTCATCTTATTCTTCAAGAATTTTTGACAGTGAAAGTAACAGAACTTCTGATTGGCAGAACCAAATGGTTCAGCCAATCAGAAGTTTTGTTACTTTTTAATTGACGAAGTTCTGAAGAGTAAGAATAAGAATGGTCAAGATTGAGAATGATTGAATATGGACCAGGGAGTATTTTGTAGTTGATTTATACAGACACTATTTGAGGAGATGTCACCAGATGGTCATGTCCGTCTATGGTGTCAAACTCTATAGTGTCAATCTCTCCAATAAGGCATATTTCAGATTGGACAGATCATTATGTCGAAATCGCTTATCATAAAACTCCTGTTATGTCAAAGTCAAAGCAATGTCCGAAGTTTGAGCCTCTTCATGTTGATTTTAGTTTTTATCTCGAACTCATTGTGTCCCAAAACCTGATATGTCGAAGTAATTTAGAGAGCAATTTTGTACATCGGATCATATTTTCATTCATACATCCTACCGGTAATATATATAAACAGGTTTAAAGAAGAAAAAAAAATGCGTTTCGAGCAATTCTTTTGCGAAAAGTGGTTTAATCTATCCCAATCAAGCAGTATACCAAGCAACTCTTTGCATCATTATTGGTCCATGGAATCTGTTTTGTCAAACAACTGCCTTAACACTTTACCACTTAGTTCCGACTTTTGACAACCCTGAGATTGAAGCCTTCTGAAAACATTGTTGAAAAAGGAGAAAATGCTTGTAACCAGCATTTTCTCCTTTTCCCACAATGTTTTCTACAATAATTATTATGGAAACAAATTCCAATTTTTGAGTTAGGTTTATTTTGTCATCTGCAAGTGTTTTTAAATTTTTGTCGTTTGGTAAAGGGTTAATACAGAAGTAGACAAGCAGAAAATTTACAAATAGCAAAAGTTTCCCCAATATCAGTCTGCATGGACTAATCTACTCAAGCTGGTATGGACCAATAGTGAATACCCTTTGCGTATGCATCAAATCTTCTTTTCACAGAGTATGTTTCATTATGGCTTGCAACATGCAAAAAGGGGCATTTGTAAATTTATGCAAAGTGTGGTCTTGGATCAGTCTGTGCATTCTACGCAGGCCAATTTGAGACAGCACTTTACTACTACATTAGATTTTGCTCTTCAGTAGACATGTGCAAAACAGAAAATTACACAAAAATGGAAAGTATTTTTTTCAGATAAGCCTGCAAGGATTGTGTAAGAGGCTTTCAAGAATATACTTTATGCAAATGTCTGAATGCCTTTTTTCTTGTGTTGCACGCCATACACACTCTCAAATTTATATGGTTGACTAAGCCTTCCACTTACTACATTTTTCTGCAATAGAAATTCCCCACAAATACATGTGTTTATTACAGAGCATTAGATGTCTTATGATAATTATGTGATGAGAGGCCATTGCTTACTACACACAACTGTACCTTTTCCACAACTTCAATATGTTTTCCTGTCTTTCAAATATTCTGCTTTCTGTCAAAAGTATTAGACTGGTATGTCTAGAAAAAAAGCTGGTTTGGTTATTGTTTAATGAATAAAAAAGATCTGTTTCAGTCTATACAGTCCCTATTTCACTTTTGCCAAACACAGGTTTAATAGGCAGTTTTAATTGAAGCAAGAACAGTGCAAATTTTTGAAGTTCAAATAAAAAGTAAGAGAAAAGAAGTATAATATAAATGAGAGAGCTCTGTTAAAAAACATATGGTTTTGAAAGTTGGTAAAATTCAAGATACAGTTTTATTATAAAACGCTCAAAAGTGGAATGGAGTGACATATCCTAAAATGAAAGAGACATGAGGGATAAAGATCAAGAGATATGACAGGGTGTGAATGTACTGAGTCTGCAATATGTTGAATCAATCTTTCTTGAAATTGTACCTTCATTTTGATTGCAGTACTATTATTTTATCAGTAAATTCTTTTTTGTTTGTCAAAAGTATTGTAGATTTCTTGTCCAGAATTGTTTTCTTTGGCTTTGAAATTTTAGATACTTTATATGGGAAAGTCTAAGCAAAGAAAAACAACAATGAATAAATGATTTTTGAGTTTTCAATTCATGTACACATCTAGAACAAATTTTTAGTAGACCTCTTTGGTAATACATGTACATATTCATGTACATGGTAAAGTATATATAAAAAAAAAAAAAACTGATACTTGCATGTACATGGTAAAGTAAAAGTATGAATGATATTCATAGATGAAGTCAACACTTCCTTCTTCCCAAAACTGGTTTGTTGCAAGGCCAAAAAGATTTTCAGTAAGAGTTGGCAAGGCATTTAACCCTTTACCAGGCAACAAAATTTTAGCCCTGTACAAATGAAAGTATTAATTTTGCAGATGACAGTTTCAGTGTGGCTCAAATGGTGCAATTGTTTATTGATAGGGTAGAAAACATTGTGGGAAAAGGAGAAAATGCTGGTTACCAGCATTTTCTCCTTTTCCCACAATGTTTTTAAAAGGTTCCTTTCATCAGGTGGTTAAAAGTCGTCATTGTGTGGGAAAAGGTTAAACCAAGAATGTAATGAAATTAGTGATGTTTGTGAAGAGACAACATCTACAGAGCTCAGTACCTTTACTGTGGTGCGTTTTCTTTCAGGAATTTTGTCGCGCCATTTTGATGTGTCACAGGAATACAGTGGTAAAAGTGACATGTTGTCAAAGTAAGACCTGAAAATAAACCAGTCAAGTATTTATGTTGCCTTGATTGATCATATAATGTCATTGCCATTGAATCATTTGCTTTTTCAGGTCAAGGAGATTTTAAAACTCTTTGTTATGATCATTGTTCCCACTCGCGCAAATTGTATCCCGTTACAGAAATGAAATTCATGTAACAAATATTAGTAATTTACATGCGAGACTTCAAGTAAGAGAATACTTGAACAAGAAAGACCATTATCTGCTTATCTTGCATAAAATGATAAGTTCTGAAGTTAATTGTGATCCTGATTGACAAATTAAATTTTATGTCAAATTATGGGGAAACACCTATTCAGAAATTAACAGAGATGAAAAAGTGATTGATGCAAAAAAACAGGGAAACCCATGACACAACAAAATGATATTGGCCAATCAGAGTCACTTCAGACTGCCTTTTCAACTAGTCAATGACCTAAGCAGCATATTTACATAGATAACCTAAATAAAGCAGACTTACTTGCTGCAAGTCATCAATATGGATTGCTTTACCTCTAGTTTGGGAACCACCAATATCATACCCTCTAATATGAAAACTTGCCCCCAGATTTTCAGCCCAGGTGGTAAGTGTACCCTTGAAATAAAAAGCTAGTGGGAACACTGTGTGATCTGTTTAATCCTAAACCACCGAATTTTTAGTTTTAATGACCCACAGAAAGAAGGCTTTTGACAATATTATGGGAAAAGGAGAAAATCCTGTACTGCTTCAAAAGAAAATTTCATAATTTTGGCCACATTTAACTTTGTCATCTGCGAATGCTTTTAACCCTTTACCTCACAACCCTGACTTTTAACTCCCCTGGGGAAGAAGCCTTTTGAAAACATGGTGGGAAAAGGAGAAAATGCTGGTAACCAGCATTTTCTCCTTTTCCCACAATGCTTTCTACCCTTTCCAAATCAAATTTCAAGTTTTGATTCACATGATTTTTTTCATCTGCAAATGCTTTCAGTTTAGACTAGTCCAAAATTTTATCATTTGGTAAAGACTTAATCGAGACAAGTCCAAAGTAGTGTTACATGGATTTTATAGGTTGTTCTTTCATCACATTATCTTTATTATAAGTCAGATGATATTTTGTTTGATTTGCAATATATAAATCAGGGTTTGCTTTTTGTCCTTACAATCTTTAATGTTAAAATGACCTGTCATGTGGAGAACCTGTGTGCCAAATGATTTTGTAAAGGTAGGTTAATACAGGGAATTTCAATTACCTAACCCATTTCTTCTTGAAATTAATTTACAGCAGGCCTTTTTTATGCATTCTTGTTTCGTATTAATATTTAACATAGACTAAGCTTAATTATTCTCAGAAGATTTATAACAAAGAAGAAATAGTTTATTACAAGCAGCAAGTTCCCTTTGTAATATTCTTTTCATAATTGGCTTGCTGTGTGATGAAAAAAAAGTGTACTGAGTAAAGGTTCAAGTTGTTAATGGTAAAGATAGGAAAAAAAGTTATAGTTTACAATATATGCTACTTGCAAGTTAATTTTCCTTTGGAAACTTCTTAGCTACATAAGCAGCCTCGCTAAAACATTGTCAACTACATAGGTAATGGGAGTTTTTGTAAGACTTTCTTCCTTATTGCTTTCTTATTGATGTGATGTTAAAGCTTTTAGATAGGACCAAAATTTATGAAAGAAATTACTTAGATAGGACACTATTCTATAAAAGAAAGGAACAATAGGACACTATTCTATAAAAGAAAGGAAGTACATGTACTATTATGCAAGAGTTGTTGAGAACATTGGAAGGATAATTGAACTGAATACTTTTTGTATATGAAGATTATAGAAGGTACTAACAGTGGATAAGGCTTTGTGAAAAAATGTAAAGAGTGGATGTGATCCTGGGTTTTTTCTCACACAGATTTCAAGGAGTGTTCATAAATTAAGCCAAAAAGAAAGTCCTGTTTGAAAAACTTATTTTTAAATTTGTTCAATGTCTCCATTGGTTATAAAGTACTTTTTTCTTTTTCTTTCCAGTTAAAGTCAAAGAATTATGAGAGGGTGGAGAAGGTAAGTTTTGTTCTGAGTCAGTGTATTGCACATGAATTTTGAATAACAGCAGTTTCAAAATGTTTTAAACACATGTATTCATTTGTGACCAATCATGCAAAAAGGGACCTTCTGGGAACGGGGAAAAGTATCAACCCTCGTCAGATTGCAAAAATTGCGCAGGCTGACTAGGGTTGACACTTTTTGCTTAAATGACATTTTCAGTCATTTTTGAATTATCAAATTGACCTGCACTATCATTGCCCTGTTTTCATCTACTTGATGTACTAAATTCCCAGATGGCCAGATGGTTCCTGTTTGCGTGACCTTTTTGGGTCACATTTATCAATGTGTTGGAACAAGTTAATCCTTGATGTGCTAGGGCAGCTAAGCACAATCTATCTTGTTTTCAGTAATAAATACATTCAGATTAGCCTGATCATGTTTATATCACCTATTGTGTGGTTGGCAAAACATAGAGCTGTATAGAATAAACAAGTAGTCTTTTGTATGAATCATTTTAATTTTGTAGATAATGAGATATTTACATTTTGTAGAGAAGTTTAAAGTAATTTTCTGTAATTTACCAACTGACATTTTGTTCTTATATTTTCAGCTGTTCCAAAGATGTCTCATCAAGATTTTGAACATTGAGTTATGGAAGTTATACCTGAGCTACATTCGAGACACTAAAGGCAAACTCCCATCATACAGGTCTGCAGAAACTTCACACAGACAACCATTTGAAGCCAGCTTTTTTGTTAAATATGTTTCTTTGTAACAGTCACACAAAACTTAACCTTTTTTTTATTTTTTTTTTTTTCTGATAAACTGTAATTGGTTATTCAAGTGGAAACATATGTATAAAATATCTGTTCAAAGTATTGTAATATGCAATCAGATTTCCATACTTGTATGATCATGTAAGAATGGAAAACCAGACTCTCAGCTTTGGAAACACAAGAACTGGGAACTACTCTTAAATTTCAAGGAAAACCTGTTGAGAAAAAAGTTTATATTAGATTTCTACTGTCTTTATGCATAGTTGATCAATGGGCATAATGGTTTTTTTTATTAATAAAACAAAGTTCTTCAATGATAATCTACTCATTGCATGAGAAAAAGGAATTGATCATCTTTAATATTATTTTACAACTGATGTTTTTTTATCCGTAAGTTTGTACCATTGGATCATTTTTCTTCATCAATTTTTTTTATATTATGTGTATAACGTAGGTCTATAAACGAAATTCCAATTTTTTTTAAATGTCTTAAGGCAAATACCTTTTTTTTAAAAAACAAATCGTGACTGGTACATTTCAAAGAAATAGATTTGCTTGTATTTGAAAGCTGAAGTGTATGTAGTGTAATATGAATGTTAAGATGATTGTTTTTTTCTTTCGAAAAAAAAAGAAGGATTTAAAAACAAAAATATATGAGTTGGCCATTTAGAACATAGTTCTTTGTCACATGTATGTGCCTTGGAACCTTTTGGGTTCATCCCTGCTCTTTGTTTGAGAGTGGCCTTTCGCAAGGCAAGGTAAGGCAGTGCAGAGTTCTAGCCTTGTACTGGTATCTTCAAGGAAACATGAATCAGTGAGCTGCGATCATACCATGATAAAAGTGAAATATTGGTGATAAGATAGTAATACATGTACCATCCAAATAAATGGTGGATGTCGAGTATTTTTGCATTTTTATACCTAAAATAACCATTTCCAGTTCAGAGGCTGAAAGATGCCCAATTCTGAGTTTTAGATTTATAAATAAAAGAAAGCTAAAAGATTATACCAAGAAACTTAAAAGATCCTTCTGTAGATTTTATGTAGATATATTGCACATTATACACTGCATTAGCTTAGCACTCCCAAGAGAAATTTAAATGAGACAACTTTGAAAACATCCTGATAAAAGACAGGTTTCATCTGCGGGAAGTTATTACAGAATGTAATTGTTGTTCTCAACAATCTTTAAATCTAAATATAGAGTGGTGTGAGAGTGTAAAAGACGGTATGTTGGATTGTCATTGTGAGAGAGATTTTTGTATTTATTTGTATGTTTTCTTTTGGCCTCCATTGACAAGCTGAAATGATGAGTGGAAATAAATTATTTCAATTAATGTATACATGATCTTTCCATGATATTTGACATACTATTGAAATGCTTGCCTTGATATCTGTCTGTCTACTGCTCCTTGCTTTCTTTCTTTCTGTCATCTGTATCAAAGGTAAGTAGCAAGTTTTCTGACATGAAATATTTAGGCTTCATGTATTATGATAAAATTTGGAGGGAAAAAAGAAACAGTTTACTGATTTATGATCTACGATCTACATGAACTACATTAGCCCTTTTTTATTGCCACTGGCTAAAAACAAAAATAGCCTTTAATGACAGCATTACTCAAGATTAAAATGCACAGAACGTGCAGGCTGAGATTGGATTTATGCTGTCTTCAACTTGATTATGATTTTTTACTGCATATTAATTTTAATTGTTGCTGAAGAATAGTCGTAGCCTATCAGAATAAGCGGAATGATTGCCTTTGTAGATCTAAATTAGCAAAATCTATGAACACTATTATCATCAGCTATTCTTAACCCATTACCACACAATCCCTACTTTTGACGCCCCTAAGAAAGAAGCCTTTTGAAAACACTGTGGGAAAAGGAGAAAATGCTGGTAACCAGCATTTTCTCCTTTTCCCACAGTGTTTTCTACCTTTTCCAGAACAAATTTCTATTTTTTAGTCACTTTTATTTTGTCGTCTGCAAATGCTTTCAATTTGGACAGGCCTAAACTTTTCTCGTGTGGTAAAGAGTTAAGAACATTCCTGTCTTCTTGTCTAGAATTTTCCAAATTTGAAAGTAACACAACGGGCTAAACCATTTCATTTAGCTTATCATAAGTTTTGCTACTTTTTGAAGCCAGAATGAGACTTAGAATGGAACTTAGAATTGCTGGTAAATACAGTCCCTGTTGCTGCAATTTCTTGGGTTTTTAGGGTAGAATATGTCGCAACACACTAGATAGGGCACATCCAGTCTAGATCAGACTATATACTATGCAGTGTGACCTTGATGTGCCAAAGCAATTGAAATTGGTCTTGTTTTTTGTTCCAAAAGGGTTAAGATGAATTGTGTGAAGAGTCAATTACAAAAGGAAGTGAAAATAAAAATACAGGAGCTGAAGGTCTATAATGCATAAATCAGTTAATGATACACGTTTGTTATTTTTTTTTTTCCATACAGAGAGAAGATGGCACAGGCATATGATTTTGCTCTAGACAAAATGGGGATGGACATTATGTCGTACTCCATATGGAATGATTACATCTCCTTCCTGAAATCAGTGTAAGTAGGAGCCCCATTACTTTTTCATGACGGACTATGTCAAACAAATTAAATGTGGTGTCCATTGTTGTGATGTAGAGCGTTGGCCTCATAACCATATGGTCTGGAGTTTGATACTTGTGAGCAGGTGTCAACTTCAGGATTTTTCATTGGCCCAAACATTCTGGGCAAGTAATGGTGTATTTCAGAGCAAGCAGAATTGAGAGAGATTAGTATAAGTTGTAAGAACTTGTCTTTCAATCGATGTAAAATAAATATGTTTTACCCTTCTAAATTTGGATTTCATTTTCTGGGTTGTGTTTATTTTGTTGTTTGCAAATGGTTTCAATTTGGACATGTCTAAAATTTTGTTGTGTGGTAAAGAGTTAACCCATTACCACACAATCCCTACTTTTGATGCCCCTGAGAAAGAAGCCTATAGAAAACATTGTTGGAAAAGGAGAAAATGCTGGTAACCAGCATTTTGTCCTTTTCCCACAATGTTTTCTATCCTTCACAAAACAAATTTTAAATTTTCAGTCACTTTTATTTTGTCATTTGCAATTCCTTTAAATTCTGACGATCCTAAATTTTTTTTGTTTGGTAATGGGTTAATTGGCAATTTTCCCTGAGTGATACTAACAGCCGTTACGTCTTTGCGGACATGGAAACATTGTAACTGAGTTGTAGTGTTGATGTGTTGCCCGTTGGCCTATCTGCATGCTAGGATTGTAATTCTCACACCTGTCTAAAATATGATGACTAAAGGAGTAGTTTGCCACAGGCTTCCATTTTAAGCTTGAGAATATTTAGGAGAAAACAACAAGTCACTGTCACAGCTCTTGCATCGTTGTCAGTTTGTATGTAGTTGTCGGTCTTTTCATCATGTAAAAAGTTTGACATTATCAGTATCTCTGTTATTATGAAAGATATTTACTTAAAACTTGGAAAGTACTTACCTGTTAACTCATTACCAATCAACAAAATTTAAGGTTTGACCACATAATATTATAAAGCATTTGCAGACGACAAAATAAAAGTAACTGAAAATTTGAAATTTGTTTTGTGGGGGGTAGAAAACATGGTGAGAAAAGGAGAAAATGCTGGTTACCAGCATTTTCTCCTTTTCCCACAATGTTTTCTAAAGGCTTCTTTTTCAAGGTTGTCAAAAGTAGGGATTGTGTGGTAATGGGTTAAAAGGGGAACTTTCTACAATAAGGACAGGTAATTTTCAAAAGTATTTTTGATGTTGTTGTGCCCCCTTTTGACTTAGTATTTTCACTGAAGATCAACTGATTACTACATAATCCCTACTTTTATAGCCCCTGAGAAAGAAGCTTTCAGAAAACATTGTGGGAAAAGGAGAAAATGCTGGTAACCAGCATTTTCTCCTTTTCCCACATTGTTTTCTACCCTTTACAAAACAAATTTCATATTTTCAGTCACTTTTGTTTTGTTGTCTGCAAATGCTTTCAATTTGGAGAAGCCTGAAATATTGTCCTTTGGTAATGACTTAACCCATTACCACACAATCCCTACATTTGATGCCCCTGGAAAAGAAGCCTTTTGAAAACATTGTGGGAAAAGGGGAAAATGCTGGTAACCAACATTTTCTCCTTTTCCCACAATGTTTTCTACCCTTCACAAAACTAATTTCAAATTTTCAGTCACATACATTTTGTCGTCTGCAAATGCTTTGGATTTGGACAAGTCTAAAATTTTGTCATTTGGTAATGAGTTAAGCAATTGTAGCCAAGCATTGGCATGCAGTTCTTTTATATTGCTAACATTCGTGTTTACTATGTCAGGAAATAATTGAGCGAAGAACATCTATTGTACAGCTTTTGTCATGGATCGACAGTTGTATTTAACCTCATAAATAGAAAAATGTCTAGTTACTGTAAATAATTTTTTATCAAAATTTAACCCTTCACTCTATAGATACTTATTTCTATGCATTGCTTGTAGGAGTCTTTGGAAAACATTGTGGCAAAAGGTGAAATCGCTTGTGACAGGTTTTTTCTTTTAAATAAAAAAAAGAAAGATTTAAAAACAAAAATATATGAGTTGGCCATTCAGAACATAGTTCTCAGGGTTGTAAAAAGTAGGGATTGTGTGGTAAAGAATCAAAAGCTGCCTGCTTCAAATTTGTTTTGAGGATTTTAACTCCTTACTAGATGACAAAATTTCAGATTGGTTCAAATTGAAAGCATTTGTAACGACAAGGTGAAGGTGGCCATGATAGGGTAGAAAACATTGTTGGAAAAGGAGAAAATGCTGGGTACCAGCATTTTCTCCTTTTCTCACAATGATTTCAAAAGTCGTCTCCCTTGGGATTGTTAAAAGTTGGCATTATGTGGTAAGGGGTTAAGAGGGCTGAGGCATTCTTTTTTGGATGAGTTCAAGCAGTACTTGTTTTGGGTAGGGGATATAGTTTTAGCATTGTATTTCAAGTACCATTTGATAGAATTTCATGAAACTGTATATGTGTGTACAATAATCCATTTTGCTGATTACTTTTTTTCTTTTTGTTTGATGCAAAATGGCAGACTTTGATTGATTTGAGTTATGCGGTTGCGTAAATCATCTGAAAAGGTCTTTTTCAGTGAGGGATATTTCAATGAAATTGATTGTTTGTTACTGTAGTATCATATTTAATGCAGGGATGCCGTAGGGTCATACGCAGAGAACCAGCGCATTACAGCAGTAAGGAAGGTATTCCAGAGAGGTGTGGTCAATCCGATGATAAATATAGAATCATTATGGAAGGAATATGGTTTATACGAAAATGTAAGTTTGAAAACACAATTTACACTGTTCTTAGTAGTTTTTTGTTTTAAATTACTTTCAAAAAAAGAAATCTTTTTTAGCCATTTAAAAAAACTGCTGGCACTGTGAATAAGTTTTTAATAAACCCATTAATTTACATTATCAGATTACTTATTGCAAATCTAGCTGCCAGCTGTGAAATGTGGCAGATTGCTTACTACATGCATTGTTGTCATTTCTATAACCCTTTTCCACACAGCATCTTTTTCTATACTTCTGCAAAACAAATGTTTTCGGGGTTTTGGAATCAGCCTTTTTGTCCATGTGTACGTCTGTGTGTGCGTTGGTCCAAGTGTCCGTCCGTCTGTTTTTCTGTCTGTGTGCAAAATACTAGTTATTTTGTGTCACAAATTCCTAAAGTTTTCCTTCAATTGCATTGAAACTTAGCACACATTGATGATATATTGAAGATTTGCGAGACACAATTTCAATTGTCAGCACTTCCTGGTTGATGAATTATCTCCCCTTATTAAGTCACATTCAGTGACAGCTCTAGTTTAACCTGTCAATAGTGAAAGCGTTGCCAGTTTCTGAAATTAACATGTGTTAAAAGAGAGAGTACGCCTTCAGACGGATAAAAAATATTTTGGAAAAAGAAGAATTGGTTGAACCATGTGATGGTTACGGTACTTTGTAGGTTACATCTTTATTACAAAAAAAATTAGCCACGCTGTTGGAAAAAGTGGTTTATCTCTGTAACAAAAGCCAAAATTTTGGACTGTTCCAAATAGAAAGTATTTGCAGATGACAAAATAAATGTGACTCATATACTGAAATTTGTAATGGAAAGCATAGAAAACATTATCTCCTTTTTCCCACAATGTTTTCAAAAGCCTTCTTCCAAGTCATCCATAATTATGAATCCATAAAATCTATTAACCCTTTACCAAACAATCCCTGGTTTTTACAACATTGAGATAAAAGCATTTTGAAAACATTGTGGGAAAAGGAGAAAATGCTGGTAACCAGCATTTTTTCCTTTTCCACAATGTTTTCCACCCTGCTGGATTCAAATTATAAGTTTTTGAGTTACATTTTTTTTTGTCGTCTGCTAGTGCTTTCAATTTGGGCCAGTCTAAGATTTTGTCGTTTGGGAAAGAATTAAGTCTAAGAATTGATTTTGACCATGAGGTACAATGATACTTTGACATGCAGAAAATTTACAAATTGCAAAAATAGCAGAATATTTCAATCAATACCACCCTGCGCAGTGCTTGGCAGGCTGATACGGGTCTTTAGATTTTACAGAAGCACTAAGCCCCCTTTCACAGAGCATAGCTCAAATTCAAATTGTTTCATTTTGTCTTTCAGAGTATAAATCCTCTAATTGCCAAAAAGATGGTTGAAGACCGAGGAAGAGACTATATGAATGCAAGGAGAGTTTCTAAAGAATTTGAAGCTGTAACTCGGGGCTTGAATAGAAATCTACCTTCTATACCTCCAGCCAACACACCTGAAGAAGCAACACAGGTATGTCACATAAAGTTTGTGTAACAAGACGGAAAATTGAGACCAGAAAGTTCGTGTAACAAGACGGAAAATTGAGACCAGCAAAAAGATACAAACTAATACGATCCTGTAATGATAGTGTTAGATGAGTTCTGTGCAGCGGAAGAATGTAAAGTTTTTATTAGTTGTCAGTGCTATAAGTTGTAAGTTTTAAAGCCAGATAATAATGTCCATATCTCTGGAAATTACTGTGTAACCCTTTACCACACAATCCCGACTTTTAATGACCTTGGGAAAGAGGCCTTTTGAAAACATTGTGTGAAAAGGAGAAAATGCTGGTAACCAGCATTTTCTCCTTTTCCTTCAATGTTTTCTTCTCTTCCTAAAAAAATTTCAATTCTTCAGTCATATATACTTTGTCATCTTCAAATGCTTTCAATTTGGACCAATCTAATATTTAGTTGTTTGGTAAAGGGCTAAGTGGAAATTGTTGCAATATGGAAATTTTTGCAATTTCTTGAGTTTGTAAAAAGTAGCCAACTTTCCAGTTCATATATTTTTCCACAGGCATACTTACAAATGAGGATTGTCCTAAATTTACAAATATTTCCGTTCCCAAAATGTCTTGAATCTGTCATTTGCAAATTTTTGACACCTATATATGTCCACATATATAGTGACTCATTACTACAAGACCAAATTTAGGACTTGACCAAGTTGAAATCATTTGTAGATGACAAATTTAATGTAGTGTAAGTTGTGATTTATGTCTTTGAAAGAATGGAAAACATTGTTGAAAAAAGGAGAAAATGCTGGTTACCAGCATTTTCTCTTTTTCCCACAATGTTTTCTAAAGG
Source organism: Tridacna crocea (assembly GCA_943736015.1). NCBI lineage: Eukaryota > Metazoa > Mollusca > Bivalvia > Cardiida > Cardiidae > Tridacna > Tridacna crocea. The sequence goes on along the minus strand of OX031060.1, from coordinate 58,161,976 downwards.
CTTCTTATCAGAGGCGTCAAAAATAGGGATTGTGTGGTAAGGGGTTAACAGGTTGTCATATTCTGGTAGAGGACCTGCATGGCTCAGTGATAAAGAGTAGGACTCATAATCTGGGGGCTTTGGGTTTGAGCCTCACTGAAAGTACTGGGTATTTCTTGGGAATGTCCCTCTGCAAGACACTTCAGAGCCCTTGCCAAGTACTAGAGAAACCCAGGACATACATGAATAATGAGCTGTTGCTGTGATATGGCTTAAATAATGTTGAAAATGGCATGAATTACTTTTTTATCAGTGCCATCTTCTTTATGAGTTTTGTACTTGTAAATGGAATGATTTAACCCATTACTACACAATCCCTACTTTTGATGGCCCTGAGAAAGAAGCCTTTAGAAAATATTGTGGGAAATGGAGAAAATGCTGGTAACCAGCATTTTCTCCATTTCCCACAATGTTTTCTACCCTTTACAAAACAAATTTCAAATTTTCAGTCACTTATATTTTGTCGTCTACAAATGCTTTTAATTTGGACCAGCCTAAAATATTGTCATTTGGTAATGAGTTAAAAAAATTAAATTTAACATTTGAACTCTTTACTTTTGGTCGCTATAAATTGTTGTCCATATAATCATTTGTTGTGCTTATCAATTGTTTTGCATGTTTCAGGTTGAAATGTGGAAGAAATATATTGTATGGGAAAAGGGTAATCCTCTTAGGACAGAAGACCAGGCTCTGATCACGAAGAGAGGTACTTGATTTGGTCTCTTTTTTAACAACAGAACATACAGATTATCTCTAGTGTAAACATATTTATTTTACATTGATTGAGAAACAAGTTCTTACAACTTATACTAATCTCTCGCGATTCTGCTTCCTGGGAACTACACCAGTACTCGCGCCGAATGTGTGGGCCGACGAAAAATCCCAAAGTTGACACCCGCTCCCGGGAATCAAACTCAGGACCTTATGGTCACGAGGCCGACGCTCTACCTCACGACCACAGACACCACAAAGATTATCTCTGTACCAGACAACAATATTCTATCATTCTTTCTTTGCTAAAAGGATTAGAACATAGGCTCAAGTGATTGGTTTTGTCTTTGAAATAGTTGAAAACATTGTGGGTAAAAGAAAAAAGATGCTAGTTGCCTACATTCCCCCTTTTCCCCTGATATTTCTGAGATTTGTCAACTCTGAAATGTAAAACAAAGATTTATCAATTTCAGTTATTGTATGGATGTATGGTGTTTAACACCATTTTCAACATTATTTCATTATATCGTGGCGGCCAGAGCACCAATCCATGCTTCCTGTAGTCTCCTTTACCAATACTCCACATAATTTTCTTTCCAAGCCACTGGCTGCTTTCTCACACAGCCATCATCGAAACATTGATCAGCATTGGGAGAGGAATGAATCCTGTCTCAATGACTATCATTAATCCTCGGAAAGAAATTGGCATCGAATTTACAACCCCATGTTCTCAAGTCCTGTACGCTACCGACTGAGCTACTGGGGCTCAGCCAATTTGAGTTAAATGTGTGATACATTCACATCAGGCATCTGCAAAAAACATCAACTCATTTCAGCCTGTGCAGGCTGACCTTAGTCCAAACCTATTTTTAGCTACTGTTAGATTTTCTGCATGTCAAAGGACCATTTTATTTCCTGGTTTAGTTGCTTGTCACACAAAGAAAATTTTATTGTTACATAGTTTTATGAAGACTGGCTTAGTATAATGGGTCACAGAGATGCATTAACCCTTTATCACAAAATCCTGACTTTTAACACCTCTGTGAAAGAAGCCTTTTGAAAACATTATGGGAAAAGGAGAAAATGCTGGTAACCAGCATTTTCTCCTTTTCCCACAATGTTTTCTTCCCTTCCTAAAACAAATTTCAATTCTTTAGTCACATTTATTTTCTCATCTGCAAATGCTTTCAAGTTGAATCATTCCAAAATTTTGTTGTGTGGTAAAGAGTTAAACTTTTATCACAAAATCCTGACTTTGAATGACCCTGGGAAAGAAGGATTTTGAAAACAATGTGGGAAAAGGAGAAAATGCTGGTAACCAGCATTTTCTCCTTTTCCAACAATGTTTTCTAACCTATCTTTAGTAAATCCCGTCATTTTGGCCACTTTTATTTTCTGCAAATGCTGTCAATTTGGACCAGTCAAAATGTTTTTGTTTGGAAAAGTGTTGAGCCCCTATTTGCCAAAGTATGGGTCATTTACAGAATAGACACAATCAGCTAAATTGAGTTTGTAGCAACTGCTAACATTTTTATATTTCAGTAATGTTTGCCTATGAACAGTGTCTCCTGTGTCTGGCCTACCATCCTGATGTCTGGATAGAAGCAGCCTCCTACCTAGAACAGTCCAGTAAAATACTCACAGAAAAAGGGGTAATGCAATTGTTTGAAGAATTAAAATTCCTTTTTGCTCCTTTTGAAAACAAAATTTAATCCTTTACCACAAAATGACGACTTTTAACACCCCTGAGAAAGAAGCCTTTTCAAAACATTGTGGGAAAAGGAGAAAATGCTGATAACCAGCATTTTTCCTTTTCCCACAAAGTTTTCTACCCTATCAAAGAAAAATTGCACTATTTTAGCCACTTTTGAAATTGTTGTCTGCAAGTGCTTTCAGTCTGGATAGGTCTAAAATTTTGCTGTGTGGTTACAGGTTTAGCTATATTTTGTCTGAAAAGTGTTATTTTCTCAGTTACAGCTTAAAGTTACAGTCAGACCCTGGGTCTGTATTACCAACCATTCTGTGACATATTCTACAAACATTTCTAAATTTGAAAGTAACACAAACTCTGAGAAGGGTTCTAAGAATAGTTACAGAGCCTAAAGGATTAGCCGACATCTTCGAAATGTATTTCAATGAAAAACAGTTTATCAAAATTATTTTATTGGTATTATGATTCATCAGTTTTGTAGCGGATCAGCAGATCTAGTCCTTCATACAGTTGGCCATGACAAAAATGATTTTTCAAAGCAATTTAACCCTTTCCCAAACAATCCCTGGTTTTTACGGTTCAGGAATGGAAGCCTTTTGAAAACATTATGGGAAAAGGAGAAAATGCTGGTAACCAGCATTTTCTCCTTTTCCCACAATGTTTTCTAACCTATCATATAGAAAAATCATCTTTTTAGCAACTGATAATTTGTCATCTGCAAAATGCTTTCAATTTGGTCTGCTCCAAAATTTGCCGTTTGGGAAAGGGTTAAGAACTTCTCCTTTGTCTAGAAATATCATTATGGGCAATGAAGACATACAAAAACGACTTAACTAATTCATAGCAAGGTTGTCAACTACATGTGCACAAGAAGTCGTGTACTATGTTTTTCAGATACAGGGCCCTATCGCAGCCAAATAATTCTGTTATGAATTATCATGAATTATGTAACAAAAGGTAGGGTCAAAGTTAAGTTCAACCAGGGTCCGTATTCACCAACCATTCTTAAGAATGTTCTTTGTCTAAATCTTCAAGATTTTCTGACTGTGAAAGTAACAGGACTTTTGATTGGCTAAACCAATTGGTTTAGCCAATCAAAAGTCCTGTTACTTTCACATTGACAAAATTCTGAAGAATAAGCCTAAGAATATTCTTAAGAACGGTTGGTGAATACGGACCCTGGAACCTGTTGTGATAGAGATGTCCTTGGGCAGGGCACCTTTCCCCAGTCCAAGGGCTGATCACCAAGGTCAACAACACATGGAAAAATTTACTGTTGTGATGCTATGACTGGATTAAGGTTCCAATTCTCAAATACCTATACCATCAGAAGTTTTTTGTATTTTTCATTTTCTGTTACCTTCAGGACCAGAATGCTGGAAAAATGTTTGCAGATGAGGCTGCTGCACTGTTTGAAAGATCTATCACAACCACAATGAAGGAAAACATGCTCATATTTTTTGCTTACGCAGATTTTGAAGAGGTAAGGGAGCTATCATTTTATGATAGACCAAAGCTAATCTATGTATTTCTGTTTACTTTGCACTTTACCAAATGACAGAATTTTAGACTGTCTATAGCTTGAGAAGATTGGCAAACTAGATTTGGCTCAAATGATGGTATTTATCTTTTAGAGGATAGAAAACATTGTGGGAAAAGGAGAAAATGCTGTTTACCAGCATTTTCTCCTTTTCCCACAATGTTTTCAAAAGCCCTCTTCTTCAGGGTCATTCAAACTTGGGATTGTGCAGGAAATGGTTACTTCTTTATCAAATGACAAAATTATAAACATTTCCAAATACAAAGCATATGCAAATAACAAAGTAAATGTGTCTAAAATGGTGAGATTTGCCTTTGAAAATAGAGAAGGTAATGTTGGTAAAGGAGAAGGTGCAGGTAACTAGCATTTTCTCCTTTTACCTCATTGTTTTCAAAAGCTTTATTCCTCTTTATTCGCCAAATTTAGAAAATTGTGGTAATGGGCTAAGGGTATTCTTTTGTGAAATTTGATCACTATTATTTTTCAGGGTCGCATGAAATATGAAAAAGTTCACAGTATTTACAAAAGATGTATAAATGTGGAGAAAATTGATCCTACATTGGTAAGTGAATTTTAACAATTGGTAAACAACTTTTTAAACTTTTTACTGTCTTACCACTTAACCCATTACCACACAATCCCTACTTTTGATGCCCCAGAGAAAGAAGCCTTTAGAAAACATTGTGGGAAAAGGAGAAAATGCTGGTAACAGCATTTTCTCCTTTTCCCACAATTTTTTCTACCCTTCACAAAACAAATTTTAAATTATCAGTCACTTTTATTTTGTCGTCTGCAAATGCTTTCAATTCGGACAAGCCTAAAATATTGTCATTTGGTAATGAGTTAAAGCCAGATGTGTTACGGGAGACCACTCTTTCATGCTTGGCTTTGTCCTGATTTGAATACAATACCTTACTACTGCGTCAGAGGGATATCTCTTTGGCTTAGTGGTTAAGGTATTGGCCTTTTAGATCTCGATATGCGAGGTTGTTTGTCCACCATGGGTTTGAATCCTGCTAGATGTGGTATGTATTTCAGCTATGTATTTGTCCATTTGTTTCTAAGTTACAGACTAGTTGTGAAAAGGTTTACTGATATAACGATTAACCGCGGTCTGTTCAAAGAAAAAAGCGAAACCGGTACAAATTTTACTGTATCAGTATTTCTGCAATATGTCAACTTCTCGTAATTGTGTTAGAAAGTTCAGTTTTCCAAAAAATTCTGTCAGAAATCAATCGTTTTTCAACTGACTGAACGATTTACGAAAGCGGAAGTTGTGTAATTTTTCCACAGGCGGTGTTACGGGTTTAGTTTATTCATTAACTGAATGGGGTCGGGCCACAAGTTCTTACAACTTAGATTCGGCCCTTCCCCTAAGGTGTTATGGGTGTTAAGGTAAAGTTATGACCACGTTATCCCATTACCACACAATCCCTACTTTTGATGCCCCTGAGAAAGAAGCCTTTTGAAAACACTGTGGGAAAAGGAGAAAATGCTGGTAACCAGCATTTTCTCCTTTTCCCACAGTGTTTTCTACCCTTTCCAAAACAAATTTCTATTTTTTAGTCACCTTTATTTTGTTGTCTTCAAATGCTTTAAATTTAGACCAGTCTAAAATTTTCTCATGTGGTAAAGAATTAAGCCATTAATCCCATTTGTTGTCCAGAAATGGACTTCCTGCTTAATAAGGCTTTGAGTCATCAATAAATGATGACTTTAAGAGGGTGTGTGTTAGGGGCGACCTCTCTGTCATGCATGGCTTTGTCCCAATTCAAATACAATACCTAAGTTATCCTTTGGGGAGATACTTCTTTGGCTCAGTGTTAAAAGGTGGGTATCTAGAATTTTCACATCCCACCAAATAAGAAAATATATATATCACTGAAATTTATATGAAAAAACGATACAAATCATCAATAATTAAGAATCATAAAATTACAAAAAAAATTTTTTTGATGGTATTCCCTTAAAAGGCTACGTAGCCTCTTAAGCTATTTTTAGATTTCCCGCCAAAAATAAAAAAAAGCATTGTGGGAATGTTAAGTGACTGGCACGTGACTTATGACTCTGAAATTCCATAAAATGACAAACATGTAATTATTTTCCATAATGTCTTCTTCGGACGCTATGTTTGAAGCTTCGTCTGTATATTTTCGGTGTGTAAATGAGCGAGTTGCTTATCTAAAAATAGACCGTGTTTCCCATCGGTATCGAACTGGGCTGTAATAAATCTCTAATTTCTCATGTTGTCGGATCGTTTTCAACTGCTGGGGTGTTATGAATGATAATTATAAGGCTTTTGGAGTATAAGGGTTATTTTTTTTGTATTCTTGTTAAATTTTCGTCCCAAAATCTGAAGGGCCACCTTTAAGGTATTTGCCTCTCATTCCGGTGTTCTGGGTTTCGAACCCCAACTGGCCCCTTATTTCTGCCATGCATTCGTTCAATTGTTACTTTGTTACAGACTTTGTTTGTATAACATGTTTTAACAATCCTGTGCAGGAGGGCTTTTGTGACATTACAGGGAAAAAGAGAAGATGCTAGTGAGCAGCATTTACTCCTTTTCCCACAATGTTTCTATCCATACTCAAACAAATTCATTCCCTTGAATGATGCATGATTTATTATTGGCAAATGCTTTCATGATGGACAAGTATAACATTATTGTTTGGTGAAGAGTTATGTTATAATAAAGATCATTTACTCTACTAAAACCCTTTACGACACAATCCTGAGTTATAATGACCATGAATAAGGCTTTTGAAAACATCGTGGGAAAAGGAGAAAATGCAGGTAACCAGCATTTTCTCCTTTTCCTGCAATGTTTTATACTGTATCAAAGATGGGGGCCAACTTTTGAACTTCACTTAATTTTCAGTTAGGCTGAGTCTGAAATTTATCAGTTTGTAAAGAGTTCACACTCACAACAGTTTGTATGGTTGGTAACTTACTCTATGGCATTAAGTTCAAAATACAATGTATTTTGTACTACTCTCTCCAAGGTATAAAGAGATATAAATCTTAAATGTTTTGTCTTAATTATGAGAGGAAAATGTCACCATGAACTCTTACAGATTGTATTTCTGGGGCTACTGAGCTGTGACAGGTTTTTTAGTTACTAATTGTCAGACTAGAAATACCAACACTTTAAAAGGTATTTTCCTACTAATACATGCAGATTTAGTTGAAAGGTGTGAAATTAGGTAAAATTCTTTGACCATATAACATGATTTAGTTGCTTGGAAAATATTCAGAATATATGACTTGAACAAACTAAATTCAACAACAGGGATTCTTATCAATATGTGCTCTTGTTACTTTGTAGGCTTATATACAGTATATGAAATTTGCACGTCGAGCAGAAGGTATAAAGGCTGCCAGACAAGTATTTAAACTTGCTAGAGAAGACAAGAGGTCTACATATCATGTGTTCATGGCAGCTGCTTTAATGGAGTACTACTGTAGTAAGGTATGTTGCTTTCTTTACTAGCCATTTGGAATTTTTCAAACAGTGTTAAGATTCATTAGGACTTGAGATTATGGTGACCTCAATGCTGTTACATAAAAAAAGTAATACATTGTCTACTGTGATCGTTACAGCTGTAGATGCAGACAGGGTCAAAGTGTATTTATTTATTCAATTTATTTCCCCCGATGGAGATAAATAATAATTTATTACAGTTTGTAAATCTAGCAATTAAACATGGAATCAAATGGGAAAAAATGAAAGAAGAAAAGTCAAGCCAGAAAAAACAAAAGGGATTAGCATATACGCCAAGATAGTTCACTATATAAATGTACTTTCAAGATTCCCCTGTTCCAACGGGATATTCTTGTCTTAAATGTATATTTTCCTAGAAACAGAGTGAGAATTCTCTTCTGAGAGTTCACAATAGGTTTCTAAAACATTCATATGCATATGACACTGTATATTGCAGCAAAAGAACTCTAGTTTCCTCCGTTAAGGCACTAGAAAGTGGTGCTCCCAGTACTTTCAGCAGAAAAATATCTGACATACTATATCTGAATTCGTCTGCAACAGAACAATCTGTACAAATCTGTATGTTATTTATAAGCGAGTTCTTTGACGTATTCATTATTTGACAGTCACTGATTACATGAGTGATTTCATCGTCAATGATCAGACAACATAAAGGGTAACAGATGCAGAGGGTAACAGATGCACTTTAAGACTAGTTTTATCCGAAAATCTTGAATAGAATTTCATAAAAATAAATGGAATATAAAAGAAAAATGAATCTGGAAAACAGAAGTGGTTCAACAAAAGCCATCTATGAAAACATTTACTTTTTTTGTATATGTTTATTTTTTTAAGAGGTAGTTGCATTACTTAAACAAATTTATTTTGCTTTTATTGCTCAATTATTTTTTTCATTTTTGGTTTGTTCATTTTCTTTCAGGAAAAGACAGTTGCATTAAAGATATTTGAGCTTGGACTGAAAAAGTTTGGTGACATTCCTGACTATATCATGGCATACATAGATTTTATGTCACATTTGAATGGTAGGTACAGTGCAACTAAATATTTGTCCCTGCATGACTTGTTCAAAACAGAACTTTCTTTTGTTTCATGTTTTTATGTAAATGGCCTTTGCTCAAGTTGATTTATTTTATTTTACAAGGATGAAATATGAAACGTGTCTGCTGCAGATTTGTTTCTGGACGTAAGGAAGCAAAATGATGCCGAGGGACATGAAGGCAGCTCTATAGCTGACCTCAACTTTGATCTTTTTTTATCACATAACTCTCCTTGTTTTCAATGTATTACATCCATTATGAATTTTCTTGTCTCACACATTTGTGAGATAAGAAAATAGTGCTGTATTTGGACAACACTCTGTAATTATACGCTTCATTCTAAAACATTACTGACCAAAGCTTCTAATTGAAAATAGTTGTCAGAATTCTTAATCGTGATCAATTATATATTGTAATCAGTTGTAGACTCAAAACAAAATCAATATATGCAAGTTTCTTTGGAACTATTTTTCGTTAGAATTGTACCTGCCAAAGTAAGCGCATTTCTTTACACATGATACATGTATGCCTGTGTTTAACACATTTTAGACTGTAATTCTTACTTTACAGCAATATGATAATCAGAATCTAACACTATTTAGTTTTTAGGTAAAAAATTATTAAACTCATCTACAAAAAAAATGTTATTAAGCTCGCCAAAGGCTCGCTTGATAACATTTTTTTGTAGACTCGTTTAAGTCATTACCAAACAACAATATTTTAGGTTTGTCCAAATGGAAAGCATTTGCAGATGACACAATAAAAGTGAATCAGAATTTGAAATTTGTTTTGTGAAGGGTAGAAAACATTGTGGGAAAAGGAGAAAATGCAGGTCACCACAATGTTTTCTAAAGGCTTCTTTCTCAGGGACATCAAAAGTAGGGATTGTGTGGTAATGGGTTAATAATTTTTTTCCACAAAAACCAATTCATGTCAAGTCCTATATATCTCAAAAACTGTTTCAACCCTTTACCCCATGATGCATTTCTATGGTATCCCTAATTAATCCTAAATAACAGCAATGATGAAGCCGTTTCTTATGTGTATATGGCACCTTTTGATAGTGTAGAAAACATTGTGGCAAAAGGTGAAATTGCTCGTGACGAGCAATTTCACCTTTTGCCACAATGTTTTGCAAAGGCTCCTCCAAGCAATGCGAAGAAATGAATATCTATGGAGTAAAGGGTTAAAATGAATATTGTGTACATGTAAGCCCTGCTTTTTAAAAAGGGGGCTTTATGCATCTTCAAAAAGTACTGGGCTATGTCAGCCTGCACAGTCTGTACAGACTGATCTGTATCAAAACTTTTTACCCTTTGTCATTTTGGACACCTGAAAGGAATAGTGTACCTCATAAACAAGAGTTCAGTAAGAATTGGGGTGTTGTTATTCAGACAGACTGGAAAGAGTCGCAATAATAGAAAAGCTCATCTGAATAAGCTTTCAGTATGGATTTGGAGCACAATGTAGTTTTGACTTAACTCTTTACCCACATGACAAAATTTTAGACTGGTTCAAATTGAAAGTATTTGCAGACAACGAAATAAATGTGACTGAAGAATCAAAATTTGATTTGGAAAGGGTAGAAAACATTGTGGAAAAAGGAGAAAATGCTGGTTACCAGCATTTTCTCTTTTTGCCACAATGTTTTCTAAAGGCTTCTTTCTCAGGGGCGTCAAACGTTGGGATTGTGTGGTAATGGGTTTAGAGCACTGGAAGTCAAATTTGACTTTTTAACCCTTTCCCAAATGACAAATTTTGGACCCTTCCAAACCGAAAGAGTTTGCAGATGACAATTTTTGATTTGGAGAAAATGGAAGAAAGTTCTCAGAAAGGGTAGAAAACATTGTGGGAAAAGGAGAAATTGCTTGTTACGAGCAATTTTTCCTTTTCCCACAATGTTTTCAAAAGACTTTTACTGCAGACACATAAAAACCAGGGCTTGTTTGGGAAGGGGTTAAGCAACGGTTTCAGCAATATTGTTACAGAATGGATTAGATGATTGGTGAAGAGAACAGCTTTTTTAGGTCTGAAAAATTGTTGAAAGAAATAAGATGTCTGGTGGCTTTATATTTCTCAGAAAATGAAATAATTCTATGTATATTTGCAGAGGATAATAACACAAGAGTTCTGTTTGAGCGAGTGCTTAGTTCAGGTCAAGTTGCACCAGAGAGATCTATGTAAGTATTTACTGTTTACTCCTATGCTGCTTAGGGAGACTTGAGCACCTTATGTGGAAAGTGTAGATCAAGACCAGGCTGCACAAAATGTGCAATCTTAGCTTAGATGTATGCTACGCTGTTCAATAAGGATATACCCTTCTTCAAGTAAATACCTATTTACCCATTACCACACAATCCCTACTTTTGACGCCCCTGAGAAAGAAGTCTTTTGAAAACACTGTGGGAAAAGGAGAAAATGCTGGTGACCAGCATTTTCTCCTTTTTTCACAGTGTTTTCTATCCTTCCCAGAAAAAATTTCACTTTTTCAGTCTCTTATTTTGTCGTCTGCAAATGCTTTCAATTTGGACCAGTCTAAAATTTTCTCATGTGGTAAAGAGTTAAAGAGCAAAATTTGGGGTTTTACTGTCGGCTTAACCCATTACCACACAATCCCTACTTTTGACGCCACTGAGAAAGAAGCCTTTAGCAAACATTGTGGGTAACCAGCATTTTCTCCTTTTCCCACAATGTTTTCTACCTTTCACAAAACAAATTTCAAATTTTGGGTCACTTTCATTTTGTCGTCTGCAAATGCTTTCTATTTGGACAAACCTAAAATTTTGTCGTTTGGTAATGAGTTAAGAGATTCATTCCCCTTACTTAGCTTGATAAGGATTTAATGGTGCGTAAAATCAAAGTATACCTAAGTCCTGGCTCAGCCTACCAACAGTTTTGGGAGAAGATAAATTAACCCTTTCCCAAACAAGCCCAGGTTTTTAGGTGTCTGCAGTAAAAGTCTTTGAAAACACTGTGGGAAAAGGAGAAATTGCTCGTAACGAGCAATTTCTCCTTTCCCCACAGTGTTTTCTACCCTTTTTGAGAGCTTTCTGCAATTTTCTCCAAATCTAAAATTGTTGTCTGCAAACTCTTTCAGTTTGGAAAGGTCCAAAATTTGTTGTTTGGGAAAGGGTTAATACGACTGGGCTCAACACTTTCTAACCACAATCATTATTTTTATTGTATTTCTTTGGGAAGAACCAACATTTTGGAAAGAGCATTTTTTATTGTAACTGTTAGACAAACACCAGGAATTAACAGACACCTATACAAGGCAGTTAAATTGTTTTAGAAATAAGATTTTTTTTTTTTACATGTAAAATTTAACAGAGGATGTAGAATAAGTCAGAGTTATACAATTTAGAAGTTACTATGGCCAGAGTATCTCACAGTCATCACAAAAATTTAACCCACTGACAGCAACCACCAGTTTTGATTTTACACTATCGCCAAAAGCAGTTTAACCCTTTACCAAATTAAAAAATTTTCAAACTTAATTTAAACATATTTTATTCGACAGAATTACAATATACATGTACATGAACAATACAATTACATTAAATTGACAAAAAATAGTCCTGCAGAAATGGATTGCAACGAAAGCAAAGATTATATAGTTCCTCTCCAATTTCCGGAATTTTTAGACTTGTCCAAATTGAAAGCATTTGCAAATAACAAAATAAACTCAAAAACTGAAATTTGTTAAGAATTTGTTAATTTGTTAAGAAAGGGTAGAAAACATTTCTGGAAATGCAGAAAATGCTGGTAACCAGCATTTTCTCCTTTTCCCACAATGTTTTCAAAAGATGTTTCCTTCAGGGTCATTAAAACTTGGGATTGTGTGGTTAAGTTTTATTAGACAGTATTGCTAATTAAGAGTTTGTCGTATTTTAGAGAAATCTGGAGTCGTTTCTTGGCATTTGAATCAGAAGTTGGAGATTTGTCCAGTATTTTGAAAGTTGAAAAACGGCGGTCACAGGCAATAGATAAGGTAATGGATGAACTTGTGAACTTGGCCTTTTTGTGGTGTTTGACTTTTTAGCTTACTTGCTTTCAGAGAAAATGTTGAGATATTGTAATTGCTCTTTCTTCATCTTGCGAAATCTTTGACATTTTGTAATACCTCTGGTATTACTGAAGAGATTTACTCCAAAATCAGAGTAGTTGTTACGAGGGGACATCAAAAAGATTTGAGTCTCACAAAGAAAGAGCCAGAAATTCGGATTTAAACAGTTTTATTTTTCAACATAGTCCCCTTGCAACTCCACACACTTGTTCCATCTAGTTTGTCAGTCATTGATACCCGATCAGTAGAAGTCAACATCTTGGTCCTCTAACCAGCCCTCCACAGCAGCAGTCAAATTATCATCATCATCAAACCTGTGGCCCGAAGGTATATTTCAGCCAGGGAAAGAGGTGGAAGTCGCTTATGGTGGAGGGGGGGGGGGGTCTTGAGAATAGGCCGGGTAAAGGAGTTCATAGACATATTTGCACACAGCTTAAATTGTAACTGCTGGTGGAAACTGGCATGCTGTCCTGGTAAATCAGAATCCAAAGACAGATTTTCCCATCATGTTTCTCCTTGATGGATCGGTGCACCTGCTTCAGTAGGTTATGATACAGTTGGGTACTACATGTATTTTGAAAAATAAAACAGTTAAAATCTGGGTATCTGACTGTCTATGAGCTAAAAACTTTTTGATATCCTCTTGTACTATGTAGAGGGAAACCCATACAACAGAGGCAGGTCATCATCATATTTTGGACTCAGTTATGCCCATTGTTTATCGAAGAAACTTCACTAAAAATCAGTGTATTTCTAAGAGCAGCTGCGCATTGGCACCTACATGTGATATTCTTGTTTATATTTATGGACAATGCCAACCCTAGTCATGATGCTTCTCAAATTTTATACAAGTCCAGGATGTTTTACTACTCATGTGATTTGTAATTATCTCTCTACCACACAATTTCGACTTATAACAACCCTGAGAAAGAAGCCTTTGAAAACATTCTGGGAAAAAGAGAAAATGCTGGTAGCCCGCATTTTCTCCTTTTCCCAAATGGTTTTCTTCCCTTCCCAATATGAATTTCAGTTTTTGAATCACATTAATTTTGTCGTCTGCAAATGCTTCTAATCTAGATACGTCTAAGATTATGTTGTTTGGTAAAGAGTTATGCAACTTAGACAAATCAGTTTCTACTTAAGATCTTTGAAGATCCCTTTTTTTTTTAATGTCTAAAGTGTGTATTAGTGAAAAGTACCTTTAGTAATTGACCAGAACATTAAGAAAAAAAATCTGCTTTTTGATTTGCAAGATTTTACACCTAGTTTTGATATTCATTTACAGATACAAGAATTTGCAGGAAAAGATACAGCTCTTCTAATCGATAGATATAAATATGCAGACCTTTTTCCATGTAATCAGGGAGAATTGAAGGCTCTAGGCTATCATGTATGTACTACATCTTAATAATGTTCTTAATATGACTTTTACTACTTGTGGTCATTTCTCTGACAGTCGCTTCCCAGTGCTATTCTGTCATGGTAGATGCTCTAATCTCCTGTGCTGTGTAGCTCATAAGTTTCATATGAGTTAAAAAGGTACAGAGTGTTAAGAGTTGGCTATGTTTAGAAAACCTGAGATCAAGAAATTTAGTTAAAATGTTGGATGCTTTTGTCTGTTGACTGCATTCAGTGCTGTTTCCAGACACTGTTGTTTGATTTGGATGGCTTGTTATACGAGATATTTATTTTTAAATATTTTACCTTTTGTGCAACTTATTGCTTGGATGATTATCCTACCATGTTTAGGGTAGTGTGTTAAAGCTACTAAAAGGTGATATTTGTGCTGGATATGTATAATGGTAAGTACCAGACAAAAAAGGAAACATTAATCTTTCACTTCTTGGCTGTTGGTATGATAAACAAAAAAAGATGGAACTACTTCATACATCAGGTATGAAACAGGTATGTTTTACTTCATAGGGAATGGTTGGTATTTTAACTTTCTTTGTTCAGGGTTATGTAATTGTATTCAGGGTGATTAACTTGAGTATTATCAGAAAAAACATGAGTGTTGAACCTGATGTTAGTGGGTCTCTTTATTGATATGAAATTATATTTTTACTGTGATTTCATTCATCCAAATACTCAAAGGAGTTAAAATTTTTAACTCCTTTGAGTATTTGGATGAATGAAACTGGCATTTTAACTCATTACCAAACGACAAAATCTCAGACTGGTCCAAATTGAATGCATTTGTAGACAACAAAATAACTGACTGAAGTTTTGAAATTTGTTTTGTGAAGGGTAGAAAACATTGTGGGAAAAGGAGAAAATGTTGGTTACCAGCATTTTCTCCTTTTCCCACAATGTTTTCTAAAGGCTTCTTTCTCAGGGGCGTCAAAAGTAGTGATTGTGTGGTAATGGGTTAAGTTAGCAGAAAAGACAAGAATAGTTTTGAACTAAAGCTTTGTTATCAAGAAAAATGTCAAATTTACAGGACCTGATAAGGAAGAAGGTTGTGCAATTAACTTCAAACAAAGTGACCAAAATAATACTAGAGGAAGACGAAAATCAGAAAATACCTGAGTATCCCAAACCTTCTACAGAACAGATGTTGCCATTTAAACCTAAAATTAATGTTCGTAAGTACATTTCAGTGCTCTTTTTAACCTAGTATAGTAGAGGCTAGCATTAAGTGTAAACCCTATGGTAACAAGTGCAATAAACTGAAGAAACAATTGAAAAGACGCATTGCTGTCAGGAGTTAAGCGTTATGATTTTGGAGAAATCAGTTATAGGTCCTTGAATTTTACTTTTTAGAACGGCTGTGTTTACATTTGTTTAAATCCTAAAGCTACTGAGCATGCGGCTTGGAATATTTGCAAACATTGTAGATTAAGATCAGACTGCATAGAACATGCACTTTGGTCTTGGATCTACACTTTCCAATAAGAATATATTTTCCCCCGAGAAATAACTTTGAATTTGAAGGATTTGGGTTCTTATAAACCCGAAGGATTGTTATTGTGCTATGTCCCTGTTCGTCCATCTATCTGTCAGTCAGTTATTAATTTCTTGTGTGCGCAACTCGTCTTTCAGGTTCTATGGAATTAGTAGTAACTTGAAACTTTCCACAATGAATCTCTATGATGTGTAGTTGTGCGTGTGACTCATAAAATTTGGATCTCTTTTAGTATTCTAGATTTTAACCCATTTCACTGACAAGCCCCTTTGGGCATATATGCCCAGCTCTGTGAAACTCTTGTAACTATGTGCTTGGAAGTTTCATTTGACAGGTAACCAGCATTTTCTCCTTTTCCCACAGTGTTTTCTAACCCTTCCCAGAACAAATTTAAATTTTTTAGTCACCTTTATTTTGTTGTCTGCAAATGCTTTCAATTTGGACAAGTCTAAAATTTTGTCCTGTGGTAATGAGTTAAGTTGTATCCTGAATTTGTAAAAATAAAAAAGAGGAAAAAGTTTTGATTCATGTCAGCTTGCACCGGCTGACACGTATCATTACTTTTTGCAGATGCTTTATCTCTTTACTACACAGTCCCAGCTTTTAATGACCCTAGGAGAGAGCTTTCTAAAACATTATTGGAAAAGCAGAAAATGTTGGTAACCAGCATTTTCTCCTTTTCCCATTATGTTTTCTGCCCTCTCAAAAACTAATTTCAATTTTTGGTTTACATTACAGGGTTCGAATTTCATTTTTTTATCCACTTGCAAATTTTAGCAAGTAGCTTTTATTTCCACTTGCAAAATTAAAACTGGACTCGCATTTTTTTTTTTTTGAAGCTCAGCTTGCTTACCAATTGTAAAGGACGAATGGCCGGTAAAAACTATTCAATTCTATTCTATTACGTAACCTGTCAACCCGAGACAACAACCAAACAAAAGGAATGTTAATTGACATTAAAACCCTCATTTAACAATTAATTCAATTTCAGTTGAATTTCTGTTCTAATGGGAGGTTAAATTTCTACAAAACTTACACTGGTGGACGATTTTGTAAATGAAAAACGGACATGTCATATCCGAATATCTGCGTGTCCGGTAACTGGTTCAGCGAGTCCACCATGTCCGACTTGCTTCTCTTTGCTATTTGTGCGCAATAATTTATCTTTTCATGAAAGATTGACAAAATAATGTTTTTGTTTCAAATCAGAGATTGAATTTGCCTACCGTTTTTTCTGTATAAAAAACGCAAAACCTCGGTATCGGCTGTGAGTGCAGACGAATGCACTTACCTCACGAAACTCGGGTAACGAACGACAACTCGGAGGCTTCAATGGCGACATGTAAAATTATCGACATCTATCGAAGGGTGTTCTCAGTGCGATATGACCGATGTTTATCCAGAACAAAAATTTTTTTTTTGTATTCACATATGAAATTTAGTACATTTGGTAACCGTTCTTCAATAATTCGCACTCGCATTTTTATGCAAGTGCTTGAAATTTCAACTCGCATTTTCCAATTCTGGCTTGCATTTTGCGAGTAAATATGTGGGAATTTCGAACCCTGCATTAAATTCTGTTGTCTGCAAATGCTTTCAAGTTAGACCAGTCTAAAATTTTGCCGTTTGGTAAAGAGTTAACCCATGTTTTCATAAAGCATTGGTCATATTTATGTTTCAATGGGAAACCTTTATCACCAGCTTTCCATGTTTTTCTCCACAGCTAGAGATGCTCATATAGTAAGTGGGGGTGTGTTTCCAGTGCCCAGTACAGCAGCAGCTCTCATGACAATGATGCCACCTCCTGAATGTTTTCATGTAAGTTTCAGTTATTTCCTTGTTTATGATAGTTATTAGCATTAATTATGCCCCCCACAACGAAGCGGAGGGACGTATACTGGAATCACCATAACTGTCTATTCATCAGTCCGTCTGCCTGTCCATAGACTCAAGTTTGTCCGGCAAAATACTACAACAAATTTACAGCTATTGAAGTCGAATTTTAGCATATTATATACATGGAGTTGTGCATATGAAATTACCATGACCATGCTGCAATTTCTTGTGGAATTATCTCCCCTTGACTTTGTTTTACAACTCCTTCTTTTGTAGTAAAGCATTCTGCATTCTGTGACAAAGATCTGTTTTGTAACAAGGAGCTTGTTGTGGGGGTATGATCTGATTTAATGATAGCTCTAGATTTAGCAACAAAAATTCAGAATGATATAGATTGAGAGCATTTGCAGATGGCAATTCAATTGGAGCTAGAATTAGATTTTTCTGGAAAGGGCCGTGAACATTGTGGGAAAAATGGAGAAAATACTTGTTAGAAGCATTTGTCCTTTTCCCACAATGTTATCAAAAACTTTCTTTTTTAGCTGACCTGAGCACAACATGCTCAAGGGGAGCTTTGAGGATCACCCGGTGTCCGTCGTGCGTCGTCAACAAATCTTTTTAACATCAACTCCTCCTAAACTGCTGGGCCAATTTGGACCAAACTTGGTCAGAATGTGTCTTGGGAGATCCTCTTTAAAAATTGTTCAAAGAATTTGATTCTGTCAAAAACTCTGGTTGCCATGGCAACCAATTGGAATTTTCTTGAAATTCTTTAAAAATCTTCTTCTCTGAAACCGCTGGCCAGATTTTAAAATAATTTCACAGAGATGTTCCTTGGCTGACCCTCTTCAAAAAATGTTCGTAAAATTTTGATTCGTAAAGAAACATGGCTCTGGTGAATAGGGGCTACTTGCACAATAGGAAAATGAAGAAATTCTTAAAAATTCTTCTTCTCTCAAACAGCTTCTCAGATTTTGAAATAATTTCTCAGAGATGTTCCTTGGGTGAACCTTTTCAAAAATTGTTCGTGAAATTTTGATTCGTCAAGAAACATGGCTCTTGTGAATGGGGCCTATTTGCACAATAGGGAAATGAAGAAATTATTTAAAATTCTTCTTCTCTGAAACTGCTGGTCAGATTTTAAAATAATTTCACAACAGTGTTCCTTGGGTGACCCTTTTAAAGACTTGTTCCCGAAATTTTGATCCGTGAAGAAACCTGGCTCTGGTAAATGGGGACTACTTGCACTATACCGACAGGAAAAAAAATTCTTGAAAATTCTTCTTCTCTGAAATTGCTGGTCAGATTTTATAATTATTTCACAGAAATGTTCATTGTATGACCCTTTTCGAAAATTGTTTGCGAAATTTCAGTAGGTGAAGAAACATGGCTCTGGTGAAAGGGGGCTACCTGCACTGTACGGAAATTAAGAAACTCCTAAAAATTATTCTTTTCTGAAACTGCTGGTCAGATTTTGAAAGGACCTTTACAGGTGACCTTTTGAAAATTGCTTAGCAAAATAATGATTTTGTTTCCAGTGTTTCAATACCTCAAAAAAATAAAAAACGGCTATGGTCCTCTCAAAAATTCTGGTGAGCAATCCAGGGCCATCTTGGCCCTCTTGTTTCAGGTTTGTTTAAACTCTGGATTCTGTGGTTTGTGTGGTTGATTGATAGATATTGACCAATGAAACAATGTTTTGATTGCAGTACACATGGGAGTGGTTGTTACCACTCCTAAATACCAGCAGCCAACTTTTCGGTAGTCCACCTTTGAAAACATGCATGATTGTGGCAAAAGGAGAAATTGCTTGTTCAAATTTCTGATACAGATATCTTGCACAGATACCTTATGTTGCATCTGTTGCAGATTTGTTTCAGAAAATATTGAGTTACTAATCATAAGGCTGATTCTATGGATTATTAGGCAGTGTCGGTTACATGGTGACATGAGGATTGAGGAACACAGTGCAATATTTGTGCTCTGTTATATGAGACTTGTGTCAACGCACTTACGAGTGTCACAGCTTTTATGAGAGGATGAAGGTGCTTTGGTTTTCAAAAACCTAATCTAGTTTGATTGAAATGTAGGGTTTAACCTTTTCCCAAACAATCCCTGGTTTTTACGGGTCTGGAATGGTAGCCTTTTGAAAACATTGTGGGAAAAGGGGAAAATGCTGGTTACCAGCATTTTCCCCTTTTCCCACAATGTTTTCTACCATATCATAGACAGAAATCATCTTTTCAGCAAGAGTTGATTGTCGTCTGCAATTGCTTTCAATTTGGTCTGGGCCAAAAGTTTGTCATTTGGGAAAGGGTTAAGTCAAGAATGCATTTTCAATGGCGCAAAAATGATCATGTAATTAATCATCATCCACAACTGTATTCTTTCTCTCTTTCTCTTTCCCTTTCCACCTGTCTGTGAAGTAGATTTTTGTAGCATGACATATATATGGTTGCATGTCTTTCTTCATAGTTTTTTTTTTCATATTTATATATGTGTTATTGTACATGCATGTGATTATAGCTGTGTGTAATAGCATGACTTCATAATATTGCAGGGTCCATTTGTTGCGGTGGACAAGTTCATAGATCATTTCAAACAATTGGAAATTCCAGATGGTGAGTAGTTATATAGTATCCCTGGCCTAATCTTTGTCATGCATTACCAAACAAAATATGATTCAGAGAAACATTGTTTTTATTACAATGGCAAGTGCACTTATCCATGCACTTCTGAATTGATATGCCAGAAATACACACTACTTTTAACCCTTTACCAAACAATCCCTGGTTTTTACAACCCTGAGATATAAGCCTTTTGAAGACACTGTGGGAAAAGGAGAGAATGCTGGTAACCAGCATTTTCTTGTTTTCCGACAATGTCTTCTGCTCTGCTGGAATAAATTTCAATTTTTTACTTACGTATATTTTGTCGTCAGCAGGCGCTTTCAATTTGGACCAGTCTAAAATTTTGTGGTGTGATAAAGGGTTAAGGCAATGGCAGCTTTCCCTAGCAAACTAAGTTTATTCAATGTTTAGCAGTGAAAGAAAAAGGATACTTTTTGGCTTGACCTACATCAGTCCTCGGAACTCACTTTAGATGAATTATACAACTGCTGCAGTTGTTCTCAGTATTTGAACTCAATACTGCACTAAAAGATATAAGATCAGTCCTTATTCAAAGCATTTACAGACAAAAAATTACATATGGCTTTAAATGGTCAGGTTTATATTGGAAAGGTTGGAAAACAATGATGACAAAGGAGAAAATGTTAGTCACCAACATATTTTTTCTTTCTCACAATATTTTTCAAAAGTTTAGTTTCTCAGGGTGGTTAAAGCTGGGGACTGTGTGGTAAAGAGTTAACCCTTTACCACACAATGCTCAGTTTTAAAGACACAGAGAAAAAAAGTATTTAAAAACATTTTGGGAAAATGCTTGTAACAAGCAGTTTTTCCTTTTCCCTTGATGTTTTCTTTTCTGTCAGAGAGTGCTTCCATAGTTTTAGCAATGATTACATATATTGTCATCTGCAAATGCTCTCAACTTGGACAAGTCTAAGACTTTGTCATTTGATGAAGAGTAAAGATACAGAGCTGAAAGTGAATTAAAATCTTTAGCACATAATCCTGACTTTTAACAATCCTGAGAAAGAAAGCTTTTTAAAACATTGTAGGAAAAGGAGAAAATGCTGGTAACCAGCATTTTCTCCTATTCCCGCAATGTTTTCTAACTTTGCCAAATCAAATTTCAACTTTTGTCCATATTTATAATGTAGTCTGCAAATGCTTTCACTAGTCCAAGATTTTGTTGTTTTTGTTAAAGAGTTTAAAGACATTCAGATAAAGTTTTGTTTTTTCTCATACACAGGTCCTTTACTTACTGAGAATGGCTATGGGGATGGACAGATTAAAATGGACACTGGAACTCTGTTGTCGTTAGAATTCGCCTCAGGTAGAAAACGTAGAGTCACAGAGAACGAAGGAAGTGACGAAGAAGATACTACAAATGGTCCGGCCCCACCAGTGAATGACATTTATCGAAGTCGTCAACAAAAACGTGCGAAATGAAATGTGTGAATGGAGTATTTCTAGAAATAGTGTTGACCTTAACCAAACAATCTGGTGTTTTAATGATTCTGAAGAAATCAAAAATCTTAGGGAAAAAGGAGAAAATTCCAGTAACTTAGCATTTTCTCCTATTCTCAAAATGTTTTATAACCTTTCAAACAGAAGTTCCATTATTTGAACCAGTTTTAATTACTTGTCCGTAAATGTTTTTCAATTTGGACAAATCTAAAATTTTGTTGTTTGGTAAAGAGGGAAAGGGTGTTTTGTTTTGATTTATTTTCTTACATAGTAAATATCAAATGATGGGAAAATATTGCGAGGAAAAGGAAATGCTGTCAGTGGAAGATATTGAACACCATGCTGGAAAAAGGAGCAATTTTACTCTAGCATTTGTTCCGCATCCAAACAATGCTTTTAAACTTGAACTCTGCAGGGAGTGGTATAAATGTATGTTAACTCTTTCCCACACAATCCCGACTTTTAATGACCATGAGATAGAAACCCTTTGAAAAGATTGTAGGAAAAGGAGGAAATGCTGGTAACCAGCATTTTCTCCTTTTCCCACAATGTTTTCTACGCTTTCCAAGTCGAATTTCAACTTTTGATTCACACCTATTTTGTTGTCCACAAATGAATTTGGACTAGTCCAAAATTTTGTCGTTTGGTAGAGACTTAATGGGTTACTATTTGTGTTTTTCTTTTCGTAACTGACATAAACTGAAAGGTTGACTCCTACTAGTTAACCATTTATCAGACAATCTCAGATTTTAATTACCTTCAGGTAAATGCCCTTTGAAAACGGTGTGGGAAAGAGGCAAGGTTCTGTTCAATGGCATTTTCTCTCTGTTCTACCCTTTGACGGATTTCTCAGAGATAAATCCTCTTTTATGAACTGCATTTTGTGTTTGTCAGCTAGTGCGTTCAAATTGTACAAGTCAGAGATTTTATTAATCCATTATCACACAATGAATTTTAATGACCTTGGGCGTAAAGATTTTTGAAAACATTTTTGAAAACATTTTGGGAAAAGGAGAAAATGCTGGTATACAGCATTTTCTCCTTTTGCAACAATGTTTTCTGCCCATTCACAGGTAAAACCAGTTGTTTGAGCCACATTTAAATTTTCATCTGCAAACACTTCAAAATTTTGACAAGTGTGAAATTTTGTCACCGGATAAAGAGCCTGTTAAATGTTAAAGACTTTTTATACTGGATACAAAAGCATATACATTGATAGTATCATTTGATCTGAATACTGAGATATTCGACCTTTGGAAATAAAGGCATGAATTCAAAGTACTAGTTGACTTTTAAGAGTTGGCCCATTTAACCCATTACCACACAATCCCGACTTATAACGACCCTGAGAAAGAAGCCTTTGGAAAACAGTGTGGGAAAAGGAGAAAATGCTGGTAACCAGCATTTTCTCCTTTTCCCATAATGTTTTCTATCCATCCCAGACCAAATTTCAATTTTTCAGTCACCTTTATTTTGTCGTCTGCAAATGCTTTCAATTTGGACCAGTCTAAAATTTTCTTGTGTGGTAAAGATTTAATAATAATATTTGTTGTGTGGTTCATGCTTGGAATTAAAAGCTGTAAATATTGGCATGGCAGGGCAGAGTTTTGTTGCAGTTTCATGGCTTTTTACATTGAGGAACGATATAATCTTTCGGAAATCATTGTGAGTAGCTGTATGAAATACAATAGCAAGAAACGGAACATGAAAATTTAACAAGCACATTTTATGCCCAGCTGGAGATGACGCATGTTGGCGTCGTCTTCTCCACATATCCTTCCGTCTGTCCCTTCGTCTGTCCGTATGTACATCCATTTCTTGTGAATGCCACTCTTCCCACATTTCTTGACAGAATTGGACAAATTTTTGACAGTGTTTCTCATCATGTGACCTATAGCGTATTGTAAGGGTTTTGCGATTTGTTGCTTCCCCATGGACAAAGGGCTTTATGTCGTAGTTCATTCCATTCTTGTGAATGCAACTCCCCAACCCCCCCCCCCCCCCCCCCCACACACACACACACACACATTTCTGGACGGATTTGGATAAAATTTTCAAAAATGTTTCTCATCATGTGACCTAGAGCATATAGTCAAGGTTTTGTGATTCATTGCTGTGTCATAGAGAAAGGGGGCTTCATGTTATATTTCATTTTTCACCAGTATTTCAAATACTACATATGTCGTGGTAATTACTGGACATATCTGATTTGGATGAAATTTTCAGATCATGTGACCTAGTGCATACTGTCAGGGATTTTTGGAATTCATTGCCATGTCATGGAAAAGGGGGGCTTCACGTAAAATTTTAATTTTCACTAATGTATCTTCAAGTAATGGAAGTTATTTTATCAAACTTATATTTCTATTTGCTTAATCAAAGCCAATGACCAATGAGTCTGTTATGCGTCCATCTGTCCATCCATCAGTCTGTGTGTAAACCTTTTAGGTCACTATTAACACAACATATCTATTGAACTATCCAGGCAGGTGCTAGAAATTCGAACACTTTAGTATCTATATTTAGCTGCTGTGTACGGCGTACATTGTGACGACGACACTCCTGTTACCACCACGTTTTCAGAAGATAAAAAGGGTATACACTGTATGTGTCTATTAAGCAAAGGACCAATAAAGCGCTGTTATGATGCTTGTTATGACGCTTTATGTAGATTTACGACCGTTCACAGTCTTTAAAATGAAAAATAAACTGGTTGACCGTACTAGTCAAGCCCTGCCAGGTCAGTTCTTACAGCATATAGTATTATAGCTGGATCAGTCCACATTCATTGTGCTAGACTGCACAGAGTGCTCTGAAATACCATGGAAAAAGCTTGACAGTTAATTAACTCTTTCACTACTGAATGAATTGTCCCCTCAGGTGGCTCAGTGGTGAGCGTGTCGGACTAGTGACCTGGTGGTTGTGAGTTCAATACCCGGTTAAGGCAAACTTTCTTTCTGGCGTATTATCTCCTCTCACCTCTGCTGAAGAATATGAGAAAAGTAGTCAGTGGCTTTAAATAGAAATTTGTTAGTACTGGTATGAGAGAGCCAGGAAACACATGTGCATGACTGACCGCCATGATATGACCTTAGCTGTTATTTCATTACCAAACGTCAATATTTTAGGCTTTTCCAAATCGAAAGCATTTGCAGACGACGAAATAAAAGTGACTGAAAATTAGAAATTTGTTTCGTGAAGGGTAGAAAACATTTTGGGAAAAGGAGAAAATGCTGGTTATCAGCATTTTCTCCTTTTTCCACAATGTTTTCTACAGGCTTCTTTCTTAGGGTCGTCAAAAGTAGGGATTTTGTGGTAATGGGTTAAAGTGGCGTTAAACCCCAGTACAACTTAATGAATTGCATTTTCTCAAAGGCTAAAAATACATTTCCTCTGGAAGATCAAGATACAGCGCGGTCATTATTCTGATTATGGCATTGGACAGTCCAGATCAGAGATCAGAGTCTGATCTTGATTTACACTGTTCACAAAAGCATGTGATGTCTGTGATATGGGAAGAGGATATCAGAAGAGAAGTGCAGTTAGAAAAATCAGTAAAACACCCAAATTATACAAGTAATTATCAATGATTGTAACTGGATAATGGATGCTAATTTTCGTTGATAAGTTGGTGGCATTTTCTCCCTTATTTTAAATTTACACGTCTTACATACTTAACCTTTTTCATGATGTATACAACTTGGATTTTTTTTAGCAATTTATCAAACAACAAATTATAGAACAAATTTCAGAATCTTCCAAATCTAAAGCATCAGCTGACGTCACAGAGGAAACTTCCACAAATGAACCAAAGACTGTCAGTTTACCACACAATCTCGACTTTTAATGAACCTGACAAAGACGCCTTTTTAAAATATTGTTGGAAAAGGAGAAAATGTTGGAAACCAGCATTCTCACAATTTTTTCTACCATTTCCAAAGCAAATTTCACTTGGTCAGTTTCAAGTCTAAAAATTGGTAAAGGGTTAAATAACCCTGAGTAAAAAGGCTTTTGACAACATTTTGGGAAAAGGAAAAAATGTGGTTACCACAATGTTTTCAAATGTTCTCTCTGTCACAGCATGTTCTTATTGGAAAGTGTCAACCTAGGGCATAATACACCTTCTTTGTTCATTAAACCAAGTATGGGTTGCAAGAGAACTCATACCCTGGAGAACTCGTACTAGATGGAGAACTCATACCCCAATCTGAAAGATACAAGTTCTCTGGAGAACTCGTACCCTGGGTATAAATATGAATTTTGTCGTCTGCATATGTATAGAGTTTTGAAGGGACTAAAATTTGAGTTCACATACAGCAATATAATGCATTTTTCTCTCTCATTTTCATTGTAGAGACTTCCTCTATGATTTCTGATACATTTACTACACGATCTGAGTTTCAACCACATCAAAGAAGTTTTCGTGAGCATTGTACGAGAAGGTGCAAAATCAGATAACCATCATATGGTCTCAATTTTCTGCATGTTTTCTCACGTTTTTAAACACAGAATATAAACACAGCATGAGAAAACACACAAGTTTTATTTATGTCTTTTCAACACATGTACAAAAAAAACAACAACAACCAATTTTCATCAAATCTAGATCACAATAACGGCATACAGTAAAAATAAAAGTTTACAATATGGTGGTAAACTGTCATTACATGTATTAGTTGGGGAATGACTTATCTGGAGAACAGGTACCCTTGAAATTGGGGTACAAGTTCTCCTGGGTACAAATTCTCCAGGGTGTGTGTTCTCTTGATACCGTTTCAATCACTTACAGAAGATCTAGATCTGTAAAATTCAGGATGTATTTCTTGAATAAAAATCTATCCTATTTATTGGAGTTTCAATGGCACAACTGGTCTCAAAATGCGTCTTAATTGCTGTAAATTTGAATTTTTCTACGATGCCATTTAAAACTGGGTTAACAAACCCCTCTCCATCTCTGAAGCAAAAGGTAAGTAGATGTCCTAGCAGGGCTAGACCGTAGCGCTCCAGACAAAGCCGCAATAATAACAACTGAGCTACCCTCTGAATTGAAGGTATGCCTTGTTTCCTAACCAACTACACATAATAAGAGAATTGAATTTTAATCAATCTAGATCTACAGCAAAATTGTGAATAAAGATAGTAGGCCATAGATCTGCTGGAAATGAACGTTTTAATAGATCAAACCTTGAACTAGAATAAAAACTAAAGGCCCTTGAAGGCCTGAAATCCCTCTACTTGCTTTTGTGCTAACATACATCATGGATTTCTGATGTAAAAATATAAAGAAAAAAAAGTGTTTACTTGCAACTGGACTTCAACCCACTAAGACAACATAAGTAGGTATGATGAATTGATAAATCAGTGAATAAAATGATGAGCAATTTCTCAAAACTAAATGTTTGGAATCCAGGCCAACTTTGAAAGTATTTTAATATGCCTTGTATTACACAGTCCTAGGCTCCTAGCAAAGTTCAAGGAAATGTGACTAATAATGTGGATTTCATGCGCGGATCCAGATATCTTTCTCAGGGGGGATCCCACCAAAAGCGCCCTCGTCTTATTATATGATACTTTGATTTCCGGATTTCAGTGGATGTAAGCTGTTTACAAGAAAAGTCAACGCTTCCAGTTCTAACCATGAGGAGGTCTCCACATTTAGAACTTTTTTTTTAGATTTATGACTGTATTTTACATAAATGCTGTGCAATATCAAACCAGTACCATTTCATGAATCAGATAACCACATTTTTGCCAAAATTCCAGGGGGTGTCTGGACCCCTGGGCCCGTATTCACCAACCATTCTTAAGAACGTTCTTTGTCTAATTTGCCAGAATTTTCTACATTTGTAAGTAACACAACTTCTGATTGGCTAAACCATTCGGTTTAGCCAATCAGAGGTTGTGTTACTCACAAATGTAGAAAACCTTGGAGAATAAGACTAAGAATATTCTCAAGAATGGTTGTTGAATACGGGTCCTGGTCCCCCCTCTGGATCCGCCCATGGACTTTGTTGAGTAAACAATACTAAGTCATCAAATGGCTGCTTTTTTCTGAATGGTTTACAGGATTTTCTTCACTTTTAATAAAGTTCAATTCTTTGATGAACCAAACAATCTTTGCAAGTTTCAACAGAATTAATTGGATCAACACTGTGAACTTCATTTTCCAAATAAGAAATGGAAATTTTTAACTTAAAATGGCTACTTTTCCCACACTGATAGTCAGTTTTTATTTTCAAAATCAATAGGGTTCAAGCCGTTTATGATACAAAGTAACTGTGCAAGTCTAGTGAAAATCTGGCGCCAAATGCCGACTTCATCGCATTAACAAGGAATGGATGGTTATATAGCTACTTTTCCCATACTGATTATATTTTTTTTTCTAAATTGATAAGGTGTAAGCAGATGATAAGACAAAGCAACTGTGTAAGTTTAATGAAAATCACACCTCAAATGCTGACATCATCGCTTAAACTGAAGAAATAGAAACTTTCATCAGCAAAAGAGTACTTTTCTCATACTCTTTGTTTGCTTTTCTTTCGAATTCAACAGGGTTCAAGTTATTTATGAGATTAACAAACTGTGAAAGTTTTAAAAAATCTGATAAGAAATGCAGACTGTATCGCATTGACAAAAAATGGAAATTTTGAAGTTGAAACAGCTACTTTTCCCATATTGTTGATTGGATTTTTTTCAAAATCAATAGGGCTGAAGCTATTTATAGTCTTACGAACGAAGTCTGTAACAAAGAAACAAATGAATAAATGCGTGGCAGAAATAAGGATCAGAGCGGGATTAGAACTCCGAACTCCCGGACGCAAAGCCAATAACCTAACCACTGAGCCAAAGAGATATCTCTCTGACGCAGTAGCCAGGTATTGTATTTAAATCGGGAGTACGCCATGCAGGAAGGAGTGGTCTCCCGTAACAATAGAATATAGAAACTATGCAAGTTTCACTTAAGTCTGACCACAAATGAAGACTTAATGGCATAAACAAGAAATGGAAATTTCAAACTTGAAATGGCTACTTTTCCCATACTGTTCTTTGGAATTTTGTCAAAAACGATAGGTTTTCAAGCTATCGATGAGATTAACAAATTGTGTAAGTTTCACGAAAATCTGATGAGAAATGCAGTTTTTATCGTGTAAACAAGGAAAAGATTAACAGATGGACAGACAGACAGACGGACGGACGGCGGAAATCCCTCCATAACATAGACAGTTTAGAGTTAAAAACGAGAGAAAGCTCCGAAATATCGCTGTGGATTGGTCTTGGTTCTGTCTCGGATACACGTTCACCATCAGATTCAATTGTGATTTTTTATGGTCGAAGGGAAAAAACTCGAACTATCTTGTATTCATTAGTTATGAAGAGTAATCTCCCTTATTGCCCACCCCCCCCCCACCCGGAATAGTCTTTTTTTCTAACCATTACAAACAGCCACCCTTTAAGAACTGGTGCAGGTTTAATTTATATATCCATACGGTCTCATGGATCTATCGAAAAACCCGGACCCTCTTTTAACCCTTTACCTCATACGGCATTTGTATGGTATCTCTAATTGACCCTAAATAACAACAAGGATGAAGCCATTTTTTATATGTATTTGACACCTTTTGATAGCATAGAAAACATTGTGACAAAAGGTGAAATTGCTCGGTAAGAGCAATTTCACCTTTTGTCACAATGTTTTCCAAAGGCTCCTACAAACATTGCGTAGAAATGAGTATCTATGGAGTAAAGGGTTAACACTTATTCTGCTAAATAAGTAAAATTAGACTTTCAAGCCGATTATCAAACCAACTCTTTGCTATTTTAGAGGAGTGTTCTGTTCGAAAAACGTTATGAATGGACGGTGTAGATTCAATATCAGGCTGCACGTTCATTTATAAACTGTACACCCGAGTTAAGTCTGTGCAGATGGTTTCCCCGCAGGTATTTCTCAGCCAAAGGCAGGATGTTGTTGCGATATTTTTATTAAATCAGTTTATTGTCTCAGTTAGGAGTTGAAATTAATAGAGAGTGACCTCCCCTTTTACAACCCCATTCCATTTCAAATGGGGGAATCTTAACTGGGACCAATAAAATCAGGGAAAGGCATAGCTTTCATCTCCATTTATTCGCTTGGAAGATTCAGACCTGTATACATTCACTGTCTGTCCCCTGTCCCTCATGGTCAATGATCAAAGAAATCATTTGAATTTGCCAAATCAGCCCATATTAACGATATTTATTTATAACCTCGAAAACCCAAATGAACGAAAACATGTCGTTAGTTCATAAGTTTAAATACTGTGACATAATGAAGCTTATTTATGGTATACATTGGTCAGTTGATAAATTTAATTGTAAAAAATACCTCTAGATTCTGCGTGAGCTCTTTCTTTGATAACGGAAATGTTACTTCCGAGTTTAAATTTCAGCGGTCGCCTTGTTTACAAATGTGACGAAATACAAGGGAGACTACCACCTGTTTACAAAATAATAACCACCTCTGCAATTGGTTTTTCTATCTTTTGTCTTCTGTCATGATATTTTCAGAAGTAGCAATAACTGCAAGGCTGTTCTAAACTTTTCCAACAAAAATGACAGCTCTACGAACATTCTTTTTTTTTCGATACAGATCGTCTTCACAAGCTGAAATGGTTTTATTCGTTTTATGCTGGCTACAAATGCAATGGAGGTAACTCTGCCGTGAAAACTGATGCTAGTAAATACGAGTTTTCTCCCTTTGACCATAAAATTACTCCTTATTTTAGCCGGTTTCAGTTTGTGCTACACACAATTTCCCATTGACGTAAAGCAATGTAAACAGAGAGGAGAGAAAGTAAAAATGTTCATGAAATACAGGAACTTCTAAAAGTCGCTCAAATTAATATGAAAATAGGCCTAGAAACGGGCGAAAGAGACTACTTTTGTAAGTCGTATACAACCATAATCCGTACAACAACGAATCTGTGCAGATATGTTTAGTTGACACTGCCCAGCAATTTTTTTTATGGCAGTAGATAAAAAATGTATACTACTTTAACTACCAAACGACAAATTCTACACTCCTCTAAATTCAAAACTTCTGCAAACAAAACATTCGAGAGTGAGACAAATGAAACAATATCCTTCAACAGGGTCGAAAACATTGTGGAAAACGGGGGAAAAAAGCGCTGGTTACCAGAATTTTCTCCTTTCCCTGCAAGGTCCTCAGAATCCTTCTCCTTCAGGTTCGTTTTGACTCGGGATTGTGTTGTAGGGATTTAACTTTAAGAAATTTAAGTCCAGATTATCAAACACAAAATATAAACACTGCATGAGAAAACACACAACTTTCTTACTTTATTTATGTCTTTTCAACACATGTACAAAAAAAACCCACACTATTTCTCATCAAATCTACATCACAATAACTGCATAAAAATAAACAGTTGACAACATGGTAGTAACCTATCATTATATGTATTAGTGGGGGTACGAATTCTTCAGGGAACTCGTTTCCAGGTACAACTTCTCTGGAGAACTCGTACCCATGAGATTGGGGTGCGAGTTCTCTTGAGTACGAGTTCTCCAGGGTACGAGTCCTCCTGATACCAAGTACATGTACGTAAAATTAAATTATAGATCCGTATTTATAACCGTTTTGTCTAACAGCTAAATCCTGTGGAAGAACGGTCCATGGAAATGTGTAAAGTTACAAAAAGCAGTAAGGTGCGCCCTAGATCAGACAGCGCAGGCTGACTTGGGTTGTTACTTTTTCACATGCATAAATTTACCCTTTCCCAAACGACATATTTTAGACTCTTATAAATTTCAAAACATCTGCAGAAAATGAATTTGAAAGAGATAAAAATAAGCTTTTAACTGAAAGGAGAGAAAACATTGTGGGAAAAGGAGAAAATGCTGGTTACCAGCATTTTCTACTCTTTCCACAATGTTTTCAAACGTCATCCTTCCAAGGGTCGCAAAAACCAGGTATTGTTTGGTAAAGGGTTAAGACCCTTTTCAAAGAGCTTGACTCACTCTTTATTACCCTAACGCTTCTGAAATAGATAAAATGAGCTTAAGTTCTCTGATAGGAGAGAAAACATTGAGGGAAAAGGAGAAAATGCTGGTTACCAGCATTTTCTCCTTTTTCCACAATGTTTTTCAAACGTCATTCTTCCCAGGGTCACAAAAACCAGGTATTGTTTGATAACGGATTAAGATCCTTTTCAAAGACTTGACTCACTGTGTGTTACCCTAACGCTTCTGCTGCAACACGGAATGATATTTCTTTTTAGGTGATAAATAAGGATTTATACCGATATAGTATTTTTACACAGTTCTAACCGACCAGAAATTCCTTTGATATCTATCTTGAAATTATTTGTTGATAATTGTAATATTTATCTCCCTTTGTCATGAGAATGCAATGATTTTAGATTTATAAATGATAATTTTATGAAGGAAAAAAAATGAAAATATGGCTCGATTAACACTTTACCAAACACCCCCTGGCTTTTATGACCCTGAGATAAAATCCTTTTGAAAACATTGTGGGAAAAGGAGAAAATGCTGGTAACCAGCATTTTCTCCTTTTCCCACAATGTATTCTACCCTGCTGGACACAAGTTTCAATTTTTGAGCTACGTTTATTTTGTCGTCTGAAAGTGCTTTCAATTTGGACTAGTCTAAATTCTTGTCGTTTTGTAAAGGGTTAAAGTAGGACAGTATTACTCATTTTAATAACAGCAAATTTTGTAGGACAATATTATAGTGGAAATAACTGTTTTCCATCAGCAGGGTTCTACCTTACGAAATATCATACAATATGTCGACGCATAATCAGACTGTGGTTGTTGTTAATGATCGAAATCTTGAGACAGATAATATCCTTTGGCGCCATTAAGGTCGACGTGACGACAAATTGAGCAATTGTTTTGTTATAAACGACCTGCTCTTCTAATTGCTTTTTACATTGTCCCGTTAAAGTGGCATCAATCAGAAAGCAATTAATTACGAACTTCCCCGATAATTTGAGCACTGTATTTAGAGCACGAGTCTGCCACGCGTATCCTGTCTAACCTGTATATAAAATTTTCATTGAGTATGAAACGAGCAGTCTACGTTTTGACTTGTAACAGCACGCTTAAAAAGCTTGGAACTTCACTCGTGTACTTTATTACAAGATAATAACAAGAGGTCGAAGATGGTTGGGACGAATAAACAACTTGCTTCTGATAATGCCACTTATCTCCGAAAGGTGAGCATGTCCTGGTAGTTTCTCATGTCTATTTACCAAACGGCAAAATTTTGGACCGGGCTGAATTTAACAAAGACAACAAATAAAATATAGCTTAAATGATAATCTACGTGTTGGATAGGATAGAAAACATTGCGGGAAAAGGAGAAATGCTGCTAACCAGCATTTTCTCTTTTTCTCACGATGTTTTCAAACGCCTTCTCTTTAATGGTCGTTAAAAGCCGTGATTTTTATGGTAAAGATTTTTTCAAAATTCCATTCTAGGTATAAAAATTCTCAGGTGAACCATTTGCTTCCATTTTCCACATAAACTTGAACATTATAAGCCAGATAAATGGCCATCTCCAATCGATTTGCAACATCTTTCCTCGGTGTGCAAGTGCCAAGCTATTATAGATAGACCTTGTACTCCGTCAATATCCTTTCTACGTGTTCGTGCAAACGTACGTTGAAACATGCGTTTTCAAATCTAAAAGTGAACTGTGGCTGTTGTCCGCGTTACGTGCACAACCAGTTTCAAACTACGTGTATGTAAATAAAGTTTTAAGGTAGTACCATTCTAATGGAAAACAGATATTTCCACTATAATATTATCCAAAAAAAGTTGCCATGGTTGAAAATGGGTATTGTTGTACTACTTTGACGGAGCCACTTTTTCCATTCTTTCCTTCTTAGAATTATTATTTATAAATCTAGGGCTTCTCTATTTACAGTAACGACGTGAGATAATAATTACCTCCCTTTTCTGAAAACTAATAAAAATGTCAACAAATAATTTCAAGATGGACATCGAAGGAATTTCTGGTTGGTTTGAAATGTTCAAAAATACTAGTATTATATCAGAATACATTCTTATTTATCAACTAATAAGAAATTTCATTCCATTTTGCACTAGAAGCGTTAGGATGGCAATACCATAAACAAAAATTTGGCGAATCTTTTGCCGACGTCTCTCGATATTTTTGCACTAAATGCTCATCTTTGTCTCAATCTAGCATATGAAAAGATATGTGCAAATTATTTGAAGTCACTGCCATAATACTTGAACTCGCGGTTTTCGATGTGGCTGGGTGGCTCAGTTTTTAGCATATCCGACTTGCATTCTTATAGCGGCAGGTTTGTTACCCGGTACAGGCAAACTTTTTTCCCAGCCATTTTTTCGCCTTTCACCTCTGATGTATGTAAGAAAAGCAATCAGTTGCTTTGAAATAAAGTTGTATTAGTACTCGTGTGAGAAAGCCAGGAAACATATAATGCGCAGGTGGAATGACCGTTATGATATGACCGATGCTGTTAAACCCCAATACAATCAAATATATCAATGTTGAGATGTGAAAGCGTTGTCTGCGCATGTCATATTCTTCGAAGATTCGACCTATCTCACATGACGCAATACTCTGTCCGATATTAGGGAGATTGCAGTAATACGCGATATAAAGTAGCAATGGAGAAAATGGCTTTTATCAACACGTTTGAAGGTAAATCAACAGGCCTGTTTTAGATCCAGATTTCTCTAAACTGCTGATCATGGCTGAATGAATCGTACCAGGTAGTGTTTTATTGAGTAAACGTTTATTTTAGTTTGAAATTCAAAGTAACGGTTGTCACGTAGAAAAGTAGTCCGGTTCTGTACCCTGCCTGGATGCACAAATTGGATGAGTATTTGTAGAATGCCATCTAGCGGGAGATAATGGATATGAAAGTAACAACCACAACATTTTATAGAATAGGAAATATTTATATGAACTTAAACTCAGTCATTTAAATGTGAACTACATTTGTATCTTCAGATAAGAAAACCAATGATTGAAAAGAGGAGACGAGAAAGAATAAACCACAGTATTACACAGCTACGGACCTTGATCGACGACACACTGAAACAAAATGTAAGCTTTAACTCTCTTGGCTCGATTTTTTTTCAGGAGTAGCTGACTGTGCTGGCTTTTGACCTACTTTTTTTATACTGATAACAAATGAATAAATAGAACTTTGTGATTGGTCAAAAATATAGGCATGTTGAGGCCCTTTGCGTGCAAATTTACACCGCCTGTTTCTATTAAAAGATATTTCATATTTAACCAAGCTCTCTCTCTCTCTCTCTCTCTCTCACTCTCTCTCTCTCTCTCTCTCAACTCGTAACTAACACAACTCTTATGATATCAACAAATAACTAAAGTACAATATTTAAAAACATATATAGATAAAAATATAAATCAAGATGAGTAAAGATAATATGAATACAAGTACATGTGAAGCATAAGAGGACAGCATGGCAGGACAGACGGATCAACGCTCTTTATGAATAATTTATCCTTTATCCGTGATTGTTTTCTTCTACCAAATGACAAAATTTTGTTCAAGACCAAACTGAAAGCATTCGCAAACGACAACTTTAATGATGATGTATGTTTTTGACAGGGCAGAGAACATTGCTGGAAAATGAGAAAATGCTGGTGACCAGCATTTTGTCTTTTCCCCACAATGTTTTCAAATGCCTTTTTCTTCGTCGTTTAAACTCGAGTTCGTATGGTGAAGAGTTTAAAAAGGGTCTCTTTAACTGTCCAGTTATTACTTTTTGTCTCGACTATTTAAGTTAAATGTAAAAGAAAATATATATGGAAGTTAACAGAACAGAACAGAATTTTATAGTCATAAGTGATAACAACACTTCTAACAAACATATATGAAAAATAAAGCCGGGGCGAAAGATTAACAGCGACAGACTATTTTGTACATAATTGATATTTTGAAAAAACTTTGGTTCTTTTAAAGCAACCCCCTTATAAAAAGAGGTATCGAAATTTTCAGTTCAGAAAAGAGAAAATACTTTTAGAGAAATGTGGGCACTGACACACAATATTTGCTAATGTATAGAGAAACTTCACCTCATGTTCAATGGAATTATGCCCTTGAAAACGGTTAGTGATAAATTTTCAATCAGCCCAAACTCAAAACATCTGCAAACAGCGAATTAAATGCGGTCCAAAAGATGGGATTTGTCTTTGAAACGGTCGGATAGTGAGAAAAGAAAAAAACATTTTGTTTTTTCAAAACTCGAGACTGTGCTGTACATACAGAACTGGTTCTACTTCTATTATCTAGTAAGAACTTTTAAAGAAATAAAACTACTCAAACCCAAAGGCAGAAGTCTGACAAGTTCCATTCTGTGCACTCTATTATTTATAGTTGTCTTACTTTTAAATTTATTGCCCAGCTTCGTTTCTTTAACCCTTTACTCCATAGATACTCCTTTCTACACTTTGCTTGCAGGAGCCTTTGGAAAACATTGTGGCAAAAGGTGAAAATTGCTCGTGACGAGCAATTTCACCTTTTGCCACAATGTTGTCTATGCTATCAAAAGGTGTCATATATACATAAGAAACAGCTTCATCTTTGCTGTTATTTAGGGTCAATTAGAGATACCATAGAAATGCCTTATGGGGTAAAGGGTTAAGCGTATATCGTAGATTTACTTCGAAAACCTATATATTATACAGCTTTTTACAAGCTGTAGTTACTAGGTTTTTGAAGTAAACCGACGATATAGGCTTATATATCTGTAGAACAAGTGATTGAAAACTTACAAGCGATAGACTAAATTTTAATGACGTTCTTATTTTCAGATTGCACCAATGACAAGAATCGATAAGGCCGACATTTTGGAACTGACTGTTTGCCACCTACGAAACCATCAACCTTGTGGCATATCAACCGATCGAAAAAAATCTTATGAAGTGGGATTCCAAGATTGTGCACGTCAGGCGACCAATTTCCTGGTTGCCAACGGATTAATTGACGCGAGCAGATTGATAGAATTGAACTGTTATTTGGAAAGTATTGGTGGCAAAGCAAACTGTCCAGTGCGCGGTAAGGAAAACACATCAACGCCGAACCGATCCCGTTCAGACTTCAACTGTGTTCAAGAAACACGCAACACTATTAACATCCAAATGTTATCTCCAATCCAGCAACAAAGTTACCATGGTACCAACCACTATACATCCGGGTGCAGTCTACAAGATCAAAGGTCTGAGAGTACATCTGACACAAATCGAAATTTACCCGATCTAGATAGACATGGAAATCTGCCAAGGATAGATCTACATATGGTCTCTGGTGATGGTTTAACAACGTTCAAAAACGCGTCGATATCCTCGTTTGAAGACTCTTCAAGTTTGCTCTCTTCTTCACAGTCCACATTCGATACCCTAGATGGCTACAGTAGTCGAGAAACATCTACCGAAAGTGAAAACAAATCTGACCACGTGGTTTCTAGAACAACATGGCGGCCGTGGTAACACAGGTCCAAAAGAATGATCTAATATTTTGCCAATGGTCTTCTGTTTAAAGTTAAAATGAACTCTTGAAAAACATCGCCAGAAAGAGGAAAACATGCTGACAGCACGCAACACTTTCTCTGTAGGCCTACCTTAGAATGTTGTCTGTTTCAGCTAAGACTTCAGTTATGCTTTTAAAACCAACACTTTTTGTAGTAGGCCTATATGTACGAATCTACATGTATCGTGGTGACGTAATTATATCAATAACATATTAACAGGGAAATGTGACGATTTGTATAACTTTTAAGTCTAGTTATCATTTGTTGTTGATCATCGTTGTTAGATCTGTATGAACATTACGATTTTGCTGTTTCTAAAACATATCTATGGTGTGAATAAACTTTCCCAGTATATGACAGATTATTTCTTCTTGGTTTTACATCTTCTAGAGTTTAGTTTTTGAGTTTTTGAACACTTATCTTTCAAAATAACTAAAATAAAAAAAATAATTCGATTGTAAAAAAAAACCCAAACATTGCTATTTCAAAGTTACGGTTTTTTTTTTTTGGGGGGGGGGGAGGAGGAGGATAATATATATTTTAGCGGACAGTGTCGAGCCAAGATCAGACTGCACATTATGTGCAGTCTGATCTTGATGTACACTTCCAACAAAAGGTCATAGAGTCGCGCTTAGCTGCCGCTTAGAATTCAAGACATATTGGCAAATAAACACCTGTCGCTGAAGACTGCTTCTTTTCCAAGTTCTTTTCCGTACAAATTAATCCATAAAACGTCAAAATAAGACCAGGGCCCATTTTCAGCCTTGAGTAAAGATTCTAAACGTTTACATGCAGTCGGGTCCTGATTTTCTCTGGTCGGAAAGGCAACAGAAGTTGTGAAAAGTATTCTAATTCCTTGTTATCTTCAGTGTACTAAAATGTTCAAATCCTGATTTGTAAAACCTTTCAGGCTCGAATCAGCTAAATCAAAGATTTTTACTCGGTTCATAGACTTTAAGTCAATTACTATATTTTTCTCAGTTGAGTCTGAACCGTTGTGTCAGCTTAGGATTTGAGAACCATAGTAGGCTTACTAAAAGTCTGTGAAACTGGGTCTGTATTCGCCAACCATTCTTAAGAACGTTCTTGTTCTTATTCTTCAAGATTTCATGACCGTGAAAGTAACAGAACTTCTGATTAGCTAAACCAAATGGTTTAGCCAATCAGAAGTTCTGTTACTTTCATATTGACAAAATTCTGAAAAATAAGACTAGGAATGTTCTTAAGAATGGTTGATGAATACGGACCCTGGGCCCGTATTCACCAACAATTCTTGAGAATACTCTTAGTCTTATTCTCCAGAATTTTCTACATTTGTAAGTTACTTACAAATTTGGAAAACCTTGGAGAATAAGACTAAGAATATTCTCAAGAATGGTTGGAGAACACGGTTCCTGGTGTCAGTGAAATGTTTCTGAAATCATGCGTAGATTCAACCTAGGTCAGAAAATGAGTCCATTAGCGGATTTGAGTAAAATAAGACGCTGAATTTTCTCTTGAAACCGGGTTCAGGACCTTGAAATGAGAATAATCACGACTGCTTGTTTTCGTTATTTACAAAGACTGTATTAAATTATCTTGAACTTGTATTCCATCACGTATTTTTCCTGAACTGACCTTCGTGTACCTGACAGGATGAAATCAATACGTCAACACGTCACCATTTGTGACCTACAGACGACTCTTTTCCTTTCGTCTTGCGTGGCTCATTGTAGAAATGTATATAACCGTTAGGCTACTAAGCGAGACCCAGTGAACTTTTGCGGACAATGTAGATCAAGATCAGACTGCACAAACCATGCAGTCTGATCTTGGAATCTACACTGTCCAATAAAGAGATATCACCCCCCCCCCCC
Source organism: Tridacna crocea (assembly GCA_943736015.1). Taxonomy (NCBI): domain Eukaryota; kingdom Metazoa; phylum Mollusca; class Bivalvia; order Cardiida; family Cardiidae; genus Tridacna; species Tridacna crocea. The sequence continues at coordinate 58,123,107 of OX031060.1, read as the reverse complement.
CCTGCAAAAAATCTTTACCACACGACAAAATTTTAAACTGGTTCAAATTGAAAGCATTTGCAGACGACGAATCAAAGGTAACTGAAAAATTGAAATTTGTTCTGGGAAGGGTGTAAACACTGTGGGAAAAGGAGAAAATGCTGGTTACCAGCATTTTCTCCTTTTCCTACAGTGTTTTCTAAAGGCTTCTTTCTCAGGGGCGTCCAAAGTAGGGATTGTGAGGTAATGGGTTGAGGGTAAAAATGAAATCCAATTAATTCTAAACGTTTTCCCCTATTTTTTCTTATTTTTTCGTACTTAATTTTGTCGTCCCCCCCACCCCACCCTCAAGTAAAATAATCTCGAGCGCCTTAGCTCTTAATCTGCTAAATAACTTTAAGAAAACCGTTTCAAGCCGATTATTCTATGCATCTGCAAAAAGTATCGACTCAGGTCAATCTGCGCAGTCCGCACAGGCTGACCTGTGTCAATTCTTTTTGCTTCAGGTAAATTTTCTATATGTCAAAAAAACCTATATATGTCAGAAATTTGAAGTCGGTTGTTTGATAAATACGAATTTTATAGGTTCACAGAACTTAAATTAAAATTTATGATGTGATGATGCATCGCTGTGATGGGGGAGCGCCAGTCATGTCGGGATGTTACTGGGCAAGGAATTCCACACTACCAGTCTAGAAAGACATAAATTGATGGGACCCATCACTCGAAAAGAGACAATCTGGGAATTCCGTACATCAGTTATATATATAGATGAAAACAGATCAATGATAGTGCAGGTAACTTTAAGTTGGTAGTTTAAGAAAAAATAGATAGTAAGGCGTTGTCTGCGCATGTCATTCTTCGAAGATTCGACTGTCTAAAACATGACGCATCACTGGCCCCGATGAACTGGCCACCGTTGTATACCGTGTATTACACACGTAGTGTATCAGGGGAGGTAACCAGTCTATAGCCCCGAAAGCGGGCAGACTGTAATATTACGCCCTATAAAGTAGCAATGTAGAAAAAAGCTTGTATCAATAGGTTTGAGGAGAAATGAGACCTGCTTTAACTCAAGATTTCTCTAAATTGCTGATCATAGCTGAGTGAATTGCACGAGGTAGCGTTTTATCGAGTGAACGTTTATTTTAGTTCGAAATTCAAAGTAACGGTTGTCGCGTAGGAAAGTGGTTCGGTTCTGTACCCAGAGGTGTGTTCAACATCGCGGGCGCTTCACAGAGCGCCTGGCGAGAATGCACCTCGTTAATTGAACGCAAGTGAGCGCTCGCTTATTTTTCAAAAGTGGCGCCAAAAACAAATCTTTCTGGGACATCTGTTATACCTGTTCCGAGACCTCTGGTAAGCCTAAGGCTTCTAATGGTCCTTCTCTTCTTTGGTTTTTCCTTAAATTAATGTCCATAAAACATTCTGGACTGACATAAGACTGGCCATCATTACAGAGTTATATGTAAAATTCTGTAAACTATTTAATGATAAAAAAGCATGAACAAAGAAAACAGTGGTATGCTGAATCTCTTTGTTCCGATCACAGATCTGTTAATTCTCCGTGTTTATAAAAAGAAAAAAAAAAATCGAATAAAATACTGAATTTGTCTTCAGAATATATTTAGTTAACATTTAAAGGGACGAGCATGATGTAATTTTGTCCAGTCGCCTCATTGTTTAGATTCTCATTAGACTCTCTCATTTGGATAACACTTCTGCTATTGGATGCCATCTTGGAAATACAAGCGAAACTCCTATCAAGTGTGCACGCGGGCGCTATCGAGCGCCTCAGCGGGCGCCCGCGTTCAGAACGAAAGCGCTTGAGAGCGCTCGATGCGCTCGCTCTATTGAACGCACCTCGGGATGCCCAAATTCGATAGATGTGTATTTATAGAATGCCATCTGGCGGGAGATAATGGATAGTAAAGTGTATAGTAAGGTAGAAAGCGAAAAATGTCGACCCTGGTCAGCCTTCGCAATCTACACAGTTTGATGTTGGTGTAAGTTAAAAAAGATTGTATAGTATGGTAGAAAGCGAAAAGTGTCGACCCTGGTCAGCCATCGCAATCTGCACAGTCTGACCAGGGTGGACACTTGTCGCAGTTCCAAGATGGTTCCCTTTTACCTGACGGGTCACAAATGATCTGTCGCCGTCGTATGACTAAAATACTATTGAAAATGGTGTAAAAAAAACCCGTTAAAATAAATCGAAAGAACTGTAGGCGGTAAATTATAGCATCTCTAGGGGAGACCGGGGCTAAATGATACACGGGGCAATCTGTTACAGGAGAGATTGTTCAATGATGACGCGTTTGATGAGGCCAAAACTGCTATGACGTAAAAGCGCAATGTTTTTTACTTACTTTGTGGAACAGACCGAAGAAGAATTATAAAACCGTAACAAACTAGAGTAAAAAAACACAAAATCTGGCACGAAAGTAAATTTTGACTGATGTATGAAAAATTCGATTTGTATAGTAACCCGTTAAGATATTTTTGATATCTTTACATGTTATTGTATAGAAATGATTTGTAGTTCATTCAATGTAAAGATTTTATTCACTACCTTCACGTTTAAAATTTGGGATTTAGACAAAGTCCAAAAAGGTGATTGGGGCAAAATGTTACAAAGAGATGGGGCATATTGTTACACTGTAACAGTTTACCCCGTCAATTATTTCATATTGTGCATCGTTTTAGCTCGGCCGTGTACACCAAGATATTGTCGTAGCCCTGCCTCCGTCGTCGTCGTCAATGTCATTGTCGTCCTGCAATATACCCTGATAGGCCTACTGTGTAACGTTAGAATCTCTGATAATCATTCATGAACATATTTACTCGAAAATCTGAAAGCAAGTTTACTACCAAAGTCAAACACATTATGTTCAAAATGTAGGGCCGGGTGTTCATTTTTACGGTCATTTGCAATTGTGCATCGACGTTTGGTCCCTTGATAGCTCTCAAGTGATCAAAATCGGATGACTTGAGAGCTCTCAGTTGACCAAACATCGCTATACAATCGCAAATGACGGTACAAAACGAACTTCCGGTCCTACACTAGGATGTTATAGGTAACACTAGGGGAATTTTTGTATGATTAATACCCCTTTTCGCCTTACAATTTAAAGCACTGGCATCTGTGCATTGCAACTGCATGTGAATCTCTTGTTTAGATTTTAGACCCATTACAGATTTAAAGCAGTCATTGCGTGTCCAATAGAATTTCATTGTAATTACTGTTGAAAAAAAAAAACATCAAGTGTTATTCTCATTTTCCTAGACTACAAACTTTTAACAAGTATTTAGCCTAGGTCAATAATTAGGCTCAGATCACTGGCCGTTTTAGTAACACTACGTATATCTAATAGACTAATTTAATTCATCATTATCATTTTCATTTCAAGATGGTTTGTTACTACAAAAAAAATGTCCAAGATCAGAAATCTCGCATGAATTGACCACGAAGGGCATAGAGGATGTGATAAATTGCAGACCAATTCGAGCTGTAGCGTCCGAGTTAACTAGAGCTATCACTAAACCTGATCATACCCCCACCAGTATTTTGTCAAAAAAGTGCTTTTTGAAACAGAATGCAGAATGGTTTAGTATAATAGAAAGACCTTGGAAAAAACACTGCACAGAGTTGCAACGTAAACCTTAAAATTTTCAGAGGCAATAATGCAAAAGTAAATCATACCAAATACATGAAAATTGCACATACACAGCTTCATATTAACAGGAAAATTATTTGAAAATTTGAATTCAGTACATGCAATACTGTGTGAGTATTGCTGCAGACAACAATAATTGCTCCAGACAGCAATAAATGTAATTAAGTAAAAATTACAAGTTCAAGAGGAGATAATTCAGCAACAAATTATAGCGGAGGCATGAAAGTAATACATCCCATCATAACATGTGCAGAAACATTATGTATAAATGTGGGTTCAGTATATGCAAAACTCTACAAGTAATGCTCTGAACAACAACAATGCAGGAAACCTTACAAGCTTAAGGGGAGATAATTCGGCAACCAATGGAAGCAAGGTCGTGAAAATTGCACATGCACAATTTCATATGTACCCAAACATTATGTGTAAATTTCAGAGCAGTATTTGAAAAACTGTAGGAAAAAAGCTCCGGACAAAATTGTGTCTGCAGACGCACGGACGGACGGACAACCATGGCGATTCCGGTATACCCCCTCCACTTCGTTGTGGGGAGTATAAATATGAAACCCATGACGCTTTGCTGCTATGTCAAACAAGCGAAAACAAAAGGTTCAGTTGAAGGGGTCTCAGTTGTTTCCATTAGGGTCATCTGGCTGTCTTTGACAAGGTCCAAGTGGTCATTCTTGTTCAGTACCCGACAAAAGCAGCAATTATTTATGGTGGTTTGTCTCCATGTGATGTACGCCTACTAGCTTATGAGTGTGCAAGTGCCTTTAAGATCAGGATGCCATTGAAGCAGTTCATGTAACATTTTGCCCCGCTCCTTGTAACACATTGCCCCAAGCGTGGGGCAAACTGTTACAGAAAATTCTGATGGAAAAAATCAATTTTCTGAGGAACCTGTTCAAAGTTTGTTCGCATATAAGTGTTCATATTTTACCTCTGTTGATAAGGTTTGTTTCAAAATAAGAATTGTTTGGATATACGGATATTTGAATTTTTTATCCAAGAAAAACGAAAAATTGTAACAAATAGCCCCGGTCTCCCCTACGGCAAAAATTCACAGTGTCTAGACAACCTGACTCTATGTTAACTTTCACCAAACGACAATTTTTTGGACTTGTCCAAATTGAAAGCTTTAACATGAATCAAAATTTCGAATTTGATTTAGAAAGGGTAGAAAACATTGCGGAAAAAGGAGAAAATGCTGGTTACCAGCATTTTCTCCTTTTTCCCACAATGTATTAAGAAGACTTCTCTCACAGGGGGTGTTTAACCCTATACTAAACGACAAGATTTTAGACTGGTCCAGATCGAAAGTACTTGCAGACGACATAATAAACCTAACTCAAAAATTGAAATTTGTTTACAGCAGGGTAGAAAACGTTGTGGGAAAAGGAGAAAAGGCTGGTTACCAGCATTTTCTCCTTTTCCCACGAAGTTTTCAAAAGGCTTCTTGCTCCGGGTCATAAAAACCAGGGATTGTTTGGGAAAGGGTTAAAGTCGATATTGTGTGGTAAAGGATGGATATACTTTGTACACTAGCCATACTCTGTGACAATGGAGTTTAATGCACCTTTCAAAAGTATCGAATAGGCCAGCCTGCGCGGTCCGACCTAGGGGCCATTCTACCTCATGATTTACTTTAGATAAAACGAATTTAGTGGATTCATAGTCTTGTGATGACTCGCTTGTCATAATTCATCATGGACATGCATTTAACTCATTAGCAAACGACAAATTTTTCGACTGGTCCAAATTGAAAGCACTTGCAGACGACAAAATAAAACGGTGACTGAAAATTTGAAATTTGTTTTGTGAAGGGAAGAAAACATTGTGGGAAAAGGAGAAAATGCTGGTTACCAGCATTTTCTCCTTTTCCTACAATGTTTTCAAAAGGCTTTTTTTTCAGGGTCGTCAAAAGTAGGGATTGTATGGTAATGGGTTAAGCCAGAACGCCGCCCAAGGATTAAGCGTATGCTTAGTCTTGCGGAGGACTACTTGTATGAACTTTGATTCGTCACCGAACCGAATGAATAAAACCGAGGTAAAAGAATTGCATAACTTAACCCTGTACCGAACGACAAAATTTAGGACTGATCCAAATATTGAAAGCAGTTGCAGACGACAATATCAACGTAACTCAAAAATTAAAATCTTTCTAGTAGGATAGAAAACATTGTAGGAAAAGGAGAAAATGCTGATTACCAGCATTTTCTCCTGTTTCCCACATTGTTTTCAAAAGGTTTCTATCTCAGGGTAAAAAAGTGATTGTTTGGTAAAGGGTTAAGTTAGATCTACCTTTTTAAAAATTAAAATTTTCAAGAATGTAAATACAGATGTCTGAACTTTTTTTGCTTTTTTTTCCCTCTCTCTCTCTCTCTCTCTCTATCATATTTTTTTTATTCTCACCCCCTCTCTCTCTAATCGTCATATTTCTTCCCTCTCTCTCTCTCTCTCTCTCTCTCTCTCTCTCTCTCTCTCTCTCTCTCTTCATCATCATCATCATCATCATCATACCCACACAGAGGGTCACGTTAACTTACAAGATCCCTTTTTGCGACAAAGATCCACTTTTACGCCACATTCGTCATTCAACTGTCAAAGGTTGTAGTTCTGACAATGAATAATGGGTGAATAAATGATAGGTATATTAGAACTATATTGTACCTTTTAGGCCAAAATAACGTTATTCATTGTCTACAATATTATCATAAGTCTTGGTAAACGCGCAGAACACAAATTTATCGCTCACGAACATTTTACATTATAACAGCGGGATCCATTTCTTGGTGTCTGATCTAAAATCTAGATTTGCGCTGTCCAATATTTTTCAAACACCAGCATAAAAAAACAATGGCGCTTTAATTTTCTCTATTAACCCATTACCACACAATCCCTACTTTTGATGACCCTGAGAATTAATCCTTTAGAAAACATTGTGGAAAAAGGAGAAAATGCTGGTAACCAGCATTTTCTCCTTTACCCACTATATGTTTTCTACCCTTCATAAAACAAAATTCAAATTTTCAGTCACTTTTATTTTGTCGTCTGCAAATGCTTTCCATTTGGACTAACTTAAAATTTTGTTGTTTGGTAATGAGTTAAAATGTTTTATTTTACTAGTCGTTAAACATCATTCTATGACCTATATCAAATTAAGTTTACGCAATTTTATCCTTATCCTGCAAAGCGCGACTCACTGATCTTATGCGGACATTGTTGATCAAGATCAGACTGCACAGAACGTGCAGTCTGATCTTGGATCTACACTGTCCAATCGATACAGATATTCTTTGAATTAAAAAAATAAAGTCTGAAGTAGCATTTAGATCTAGATTCTAGATCTACTCGACTTTTTTAACGACTCGAAAGTTTCATTTAAAACCCATTACCACACAATCCCTACTTTTGACGCCCCCGAGAAAGAAGCCTTTAGAAAACATTATGGGAAAAGGAGAAAATGCTGGTAACCAGCATTTTCTCCTTTTCCACAATGTTTTCTATTCATTATAAAACAATTTTCAAATTTTCAACCAATTTTATTTTGTCGTCGGCAAATGCTTTCGATTTGGACAAGCCTAAAATTTTATCGTTTGGTAATGAATAAATTATACAGCAGTAAATTGTTAATTCTTATCCCACTAAATTTATTGATCAAACGAGATTTTCGAGCAGATAAAATATTAATGATGTTCACTATAAATAGATATAGATCTACTCTATTTTTTTAGAGAAAAAAAAAAATCTCCATTTCGGAGAGTGTAGATCTAAGATCAGACTGCACGTTCTGCACAGTCTGTTCTTTATCTACAGTGTCCGCAAAGGGTTGATAAGTGAGTCGCGATTCTCAGCCCAATGGTTAAAGACGGAATTTATTTTCAGGTAAACAAAATTAAAGATCGTTAGGCTCATCCCCGCTCATCATCTTGGGCTAATTTCCGAGACGAAGTTTTCTATTTTTAGAAATATCCAACCAATGAAATTCGTTCACCGAGTTATTTTTAATGTCACGTTTTCTGTAACATGGTAAGAAGGCCATGTTTGTGATGAAATAGAAAATCTGATTTATGAATACTGAAGCGTATTTTCTGATTGTTATATGGAAATAACTAGTTTAACTATGATACAGAATGTCAGAAAATAAATCGAAAAAGCGACACGTTTTACATTGGTTTAGAAAAGGACTTAGACTTCATGACAATCCAGCTCTCAAAGCAGCTATCGAAGGTGCACAAACATATCGGTGTGTTTACATTTTAGATCCATGGTTTGCCGGTGTGTCACAAGTCGGAGTTAATAAATGGAGGTAAATTTTACATTTTTTTGCAATTAACTGATGAAACATAAATACTGGATTAAGGTTTCAGTGCGAACATGCTTGATGACAGTTACATAATTACCGTGTTTGAATCGCTCTACTTTAGCCTTGAATTTCGATTATCAGGTGACCTACTTTTTGCCCAGGTTTATGCAGAATTTATCTACCTAGATCAATATTTTCTTATTTTTATTTTTTATCAACGGTTAAATGACATTTTTATGAAACGCGTTTAATGTCACCTTTTCGTGTAAAGAAAATTGTAGAAAAAGATCTATTTGAACAGCTCAATAAAAAAAATTCAGTTGATGGACACTGGCAGAGCAGGAAATTAGTCATAAGAACTATGCTGGTAACCCTTTGTCAAAAGACAAAATTTCAGACTGGTCCTAATTGAAAGTACTTGCAGATGACAAATAAAAGTAACTCAAAATTGAAATTTGCTTCCAGCAGGTTAGGAAACATTGTGGGAATAGGAGAAAATGCTGGTTACCAGCATTTTATCCTTTTCCCACAATGTTTTCTAAAGGTTTTTATCTCATGGTCGTAAAATCCAGGGTACTGTTTACTAATAATTTGTAAGTTTGTACTTAAGAATTTTCGTAGCGCTTATGTTCAAACTTACAAAATTGGTGATTCCCTTTTTCTAAACTTACGTAAGTTTGAAAAAAATGCATACATAAGTTTTTTCATAACTCTTTAATCAGAGGTACATAAAGACCACACGCACTTTGCTATGACCAGATATCTCCTGCTTTATGTCAGCACATCAGTCCTCTGCTGCATACGGAGATGCACGCTGCAAGATGAAGGAAAGAAAACTGGACAGAAGTTGAGACAGCGGAGCTCCGTGCTGTCTGATCTTGATCTACACTAGCGATGAAGGCAGTTATGGTTTAGAAAGATGACTTTAGTGTTACACCATCAAGAGCAGCATCCATAATCCATTCTTACCAAAGTTAATAGCATTTTAGTTATCAAGAATTTACTGACTTTTCAAAGGAATCATAATGCAGTTTCAGAATAGCTTAACTCATTACCAAACGACAAAAGTTTAGGCTTGTCCAAATCAAAAGCATTCATAGACAACAAAATAAAAGTTACTGAAAATTCGACATTTGTTTTGTGAAGGGTAGAAAACTTTATGGGAAAAGGAGAAAATGCTGGTTACCAGCATTTTTTTTCTTTTTCTTACAATGTTTTCTAAAGACTTCTTTCTTATGGTCGTCAAAATTAGGGATTGTTTGGTAAGGAGTTAACCTAATCATTTAGAAAATCAGATAATTTTTTACTTTCCTTTAGAAACCCCTTTCCTTTTGTTTGCTACTTTGATTATTATAAATCATCTCCTAAAACTTTTAACCTCACAGATAAAGACTTGACTTAGTTAACCCTTTACCCCATAAGGCATTTCTATGGTATCTCTAATTGACCCTAAATAACAGCAAGGACGAAGCTGTTTCTTATGTGTATATGACATCTTTTGATAGTGTAGAAAACATTGTGGCAAAAGGTGAAATTGCTCGTCACGAGCAATTTCACCTTTTGTCACAATGTTTTCCAAAGGCTCCTACAAGCAATGCGTAGAAACGAGTATCTATGGAGTAAAGAGTTAAAAGGTAAAAAAAACCTATCACCATTATGCTTGATTCTGTATTTTCAGATTCCTGTTACAGTGTTTAGAGTGTTTAGACACTAACCTACGAAAGCTTAATTCACGTTTATTTGTTATCAGAGGTCAGCCTACAGAGGTTTTTCCCAAATTGTTTAAGGTGAGGCATTTCTTTGTTTAACTCTTTTCCAAACGATAAAATTTTAGACTAGTTCAAATTGAAAGCACTTGCAGACAACAAAATAAATGTCACTCAAAAACTGAAATTTGATTTGGAAAGAATAGAAAACATTGTGGGAAAAGAAGAAAATGCTGGTTACCAGCATTTTCTTCTTTTCCCACAATGTTTTCAAAGGCTTTCTTTCTCAGGGTCGTTAAAATTCGGGATTCTGTGATAAAAAGTTAACTCTTTACCAAACGACAAAATTTTAGACTTGTCCATAGTGAAAGTGAGTGCAGACAAGAAATTGAAGGTGACTTAAAAATTGTTCAGGGAAGGGTAGAAAACATTGTAGGAAAAGCAGAAAATGCTGGTTACCAGCATTTTCTCCTTTTCCTACAATATTTTCAAAAGGCTTCTTTGGCAGGGTCTGTGTAAGTCGGGATATTGTGGTAAATGGATAACTGCAATCACTCATCACTCAAAATGTATATTATAGAGCACATGATCAGTACCCCAATGGCTTCTTGTTTATTATTAGGTTTAATTAGCAGTGAAAATTAAACCTTCACCACAAATCCACCGTTGGATGACGCTCAACACTTTCGAAAACATTGTAGGTAAAGGAAAAAAATTGCTGGTGACCAGCTGTTTGTGCATTTTCCACAATGTTTTCAAAAGCCTTCTCTTTCAGGGTTGCTAAAACTCAGGACTGTGTAGTAAAGGTTTAACCCATTACTACACAATCTCTACTTTTGATGACTCTGAGAAAGAAGCCTTTAGAAACATTGTGGGAAAAGGAGAAAGTGCTGGTAACCAGCATTTTCTTCTCCCACAATGGCTTCTATTCTACTTTTCACAAAACAAATTTCAAATTTTCAATCACTTTTAATTACAAAAGTTTTATTTTGTCATCTGCAAATGCTTTCGATTTGGACCAGTCAAAAAATTTGTCATTTGGTAAAGAGGTTAACTCATTACCAAACGACAATATTCTAGACTGGTCCAAATTGAAAGCATTTGCAGACGACAAAATAAAAGTGACTGAAAATTTGAAATTTGTTTTTGTGCAGGGTAGAAAACATTGTGGGAAAAGGAGAAAATGCTGGTTACCAGCATTTTCTCCTTTTCCCACAGTGTTTTCTAAAGGCTTCTTTCTCAGGGGCGTCAAAAGTAGGGATTGTGTGGTAATGGGTTAAGACTCTCCAACCACAATTTTCGCACTGCTGTTGTCAGATATTCTGGCCTGTCATACCAGTAGCTTTCAAATCAGTGTTTTTGTCATTTTGAGGAGCTGAATATTTTCTATGCCTTACATTGGTAATTAATTATATGATGTGTACTGCTGTTTTTCAGCATTTTTATATACAGAGCACCAGATAGAGGGAGTGATTTTGATGTCATAATTGAAAATATTAGTTATTCTCCACTAAACCCTATGTTATGGGTACTCATTAGAATTGTCTCATCGAGACAACTCTAATGAGTACCCACAACATAGGGTTTGGAAGAGAAATAATGGATTTAGAATGTCATCACTCCTTATCTGTAGCTCTGTATATACATGTATACATATATATCATTTACATATCATTTATATCGTGTCACCCATTGCACTTATGTATGCTTCCCTGAAGTTTCTTATACCAGTTCTCTACACAATATTCTCTCCAATCCACTGGTTGCGTTCTAACATAACCATCATCGAAACAACAGTCAGCTGTAAGACAGGAATGCATCCATCAACATCCTATCTGGAAAAAAATTGGCAGAGCCGAGACTGAACCAGTGGCCCACTGTTCTCAAGACCCGTATGCTTACCACTGAGATACCACAGCTGGGCTACATCTGAAAAATATGGCCAACACATATTTTGAATTGGAACATTATTATTTTGCAATTTCAAGGTTGTTCAGATCAAACTTTCCCATCCCTCCACATTTTAAAGTGTGAATTTGAGATCGGATGACAGAAGTTTGAATCTAGGCTACATTTTTGATCAAAAGTAAATGAGCCATGCTCTGGCAAAAAGGGGCTTAATGTTCCTCCATGATTCATGATACCAGCCCAAGACTTCACATAATTTTAGATCCATAAGAGCAACTTTTTGAGCAACTGACTAAATCATGAGGTAAACTTATCCCTTGACATACAGAAAATTGACCAATATCGAAAAATTTCGGAACATTTCAGCCTACACAGACTGCGCAGGCTGACCTGGGATGATACTTTTCGCAGACACATTCAGTTCAGATATATTTTCACTCAGCACCTTCACCCTTTAACCAAACAATCCCGACTTTTAAACGACCTTGAGGAAATTGCTTTTGAAAAAAATTTGGGAAAACAGGAGAAAATGCTTGTAAGTTGGTAACCAGCATTTTCTCCTTTCCCTACAATGTTTTCTACCATTTCTGAGACAAATTTCATATTTTGGGTCACAAATTATCATCTGCAAATGCTTTGATTTTGGACAAGTTAATACTTTTTTTCGTGTGGTAAAGAGTTAAGGCTGAAGTATCTATATCATATATAATATTATATGATATGAAATCCCATCTAATGTAATGTTAGAGATTGCAATTTTCTTGCATTGTCTTTCCCAGGAGTGGAATATCAATGTCTTATCATTTGAAGAAGACCCAGAGCCATTCGGAAAGAAGAGAGATGCTGCAATATCTGCCATGGCGCGGGAAGAAGGGGTGGAAGTGATTGTTCGATCCTCTCACACATTGTATGACCTCCAGAAGTAAGTACTAATATTTATATTCCTTTACCACGTTTTTAAACGACCCTCAGAAAGAGGCCTTTTGAAAACATTGTGGGAAAAGGAGAAAATGCTAGTAACCAGCATTTTCTCCTGTTCCTACAATGTTTTCTACTGTGCTAGAAACAAATTTCAATTGTTGAGTTAATTTTGTTGTTTGCAAATGCTTTCCATTTGGACCAGTCTAAAATTTTTTTGTTTGGTAAAAAATTAAACAACAAGGGCTCTAGCTAGTCTTACTTCAACTACTTCTCTATAAGTGTCATGCTCTGTAACGAGCAATTTCTGCTTTTCCCACAGTGTTTTCAACCCTTTTTAAGAACTTTTTGCCATTTTGTCCAAATCTGAAATTGTCGTCTGCAAACTCTTTCGGTTTGGAAAAGTCCAAAATTTATAAGTTGACACAAATGAGATATGTTTCAAATAATGGAAATTGTTTTTAAAGGGATAGAAAAAGTTTATGGAAGCAGAAGAACATGCTGGTAAACCCGTTACCACACAGCAAAATTTTAGACCTATCCAAATTGAAAGCATTTACAGACAACAAATTCAAAGTGGCTCAAATGGTGCTATTTTGCTTTGAAAGGGTAGAAAACTTTGTGAGAAAAGGAGAAAATGCTGGTTACCAGCATTTTCTCCTTTTCCCACAAAGTTTTCAAAAGGCTTCTTCCTGATGGGTGTAAAAAGTTGTGATTGAGTGGTAAAGGCTTAATAGTTAACCAATTACCACACAATCCCTACATTTGGCTCCCCTGAGAAAGAAACCTTTAAAAAACACTGTGGGAAAAGGAGAAAATGCTGGTAACCAGCATTTTCTCCTTTTCCCACAATGTTTTCTACCCTTCACAAAAAATTCCAAATTTCAGTCACTTTTATTTAGAAAATGTTGCTGAAAGATTGAAAATTGTATTATGAAGGATAGAAAACATTGTGGGAAAAGGATAAAATGATGTTTACCAGCATTTTCTGCTTTTCTCACTGTGTTTTCAAAATGCTTCTTTTGCAGGGCTGTCAGAAGTCGGGATTTTGTGCTAAAGAGTTAACAAAAGGGTTGTTTTGCAAAGGGTACTAAGTAACGAAAAGTTGTACAAATGTTCATTTAACTCTTTACCACACAATCCCGACTTTTAACGACCCTCAGAAAGAAGCCTTTTGAAAACACTGTGGGAAAAGGAGAAAATGCTGGTAACCAGCATTTTCTTCTTTTCCCACAGCGTTTTCTACCTTTCCCATACCAAATTTTAATTTTTCAGTCACCTTTATTTTGTAGCTTGCAAATGCTTTCAATTTGGACCAGTCTAAAATTTTCTCTTATGGTAAAGAATTAATCCTTTACCACAAGATAAAATTTTGAACATGTCAAAATACAAAACATTTTCAGACGACAATCAAAGGAGGCTTAATTGCTTGACAAATGCTGGTTACCAGCAGTTTCTCCTTTTTCAGCAATGCATTCAAAATTTTTCTTTCACGAGAGTCGTGAAAACTTGAGATTGTATGATTGATGGATTATTTGTTTTCTACAGGATAATCTCAGAAAATAATGGAATCCCGCCACTTACGTTTAAACGCTTCCAGTCCATTCTGGCAAAGATGGACTTACCCAAGAAGCCAGAAGAACCTGTTACCATGGAGACAGTTGGCAAGGCAACCACTCCTGTTGGGTCAGATCATGATGAGAAGTATGGCGTACCTTCTTTAGAAGAACTGGGTATGTATTTAGGCAAAAAACAAAGTATATATGTGGTTCCCATTACATACTTTCGAGAATAAGTAGACAAATAACAAAGTATATGTGGTTCCCATTACATACTTTCGAGATTAAGTAAGCAAAAAACAAAGTATATGTGGTTCCCATTGCATACTTTGGAGAACAAGTAGGCAAAAAACAAAGTATATGTGGTTCCCATTACATACTTTCGAGATTAAGTAAGCAAAAAACAAAGTATATGTGGTTCCCATTGCATACTTTGGAGAATAAGTAGGTAAAAAACAAAGTATATGTGGTTCCCATTACATTATTTTCATGAATAAGTACGCAAAAAACAAAATGTATGTTGTTCCCATTACATATTTTCATGAATAAGTACGCAAAAAACAAAGTATATGTGGTACCCATTATATACTTTCGAGAATAAGGGTAGGTAGGTTTCAATTGTTTTTTTTTAGCTCTACTGGCTGAAAGCCAGCAGAGCTTATGTCATGGCGGGGTTTCCGTCGTCCGTCTGTCTGTCCCTTAGTCTTTTTCTTGTTTACGTGATAAAGTTTGCATTTGTTGTCAGATTTTCGTGAAACTTGCACAGATTGTTTATCTAATCAATAGCTTCAACCCTATTGATTTTGAGAAAAATCCAACAAACAATATGGGAGGAGTAGCCATTTCAAGTTAAAAATTTCAAATTCTTGTATACATGTACGTGATAAAGTCTGCATTTCTTGTCAGATTTTCCTGAAACTTGCACAGTTTATTTATCTGATCAATAGCTTCAATCCTATTGATTTCGAAAAAAATCCAATAAACAATATGGGAAAAGTAGCCATCTCAAGTTGAAAATTTCTAATTCTTGTTTACGGGATAAAATGTGCCTTTGTAATTAGAATTTTGTGAAACTTGCAGTTTGTTTATCTCATCAATAGCCTTAACCCTATGGGTTTTGAAAAAAATCCAACAAACAGTATGGGAAAAGTAGCCATTTCAAGTTGACTGCCAGTAGAGCATATTCAGGGCCTTCTAGTTTTTTCCTTTATGTGTTCTGCTTTCAAATGTTGTGAAGGTTCTTTTTATCAAACTGACCTGTATGAACAGTTGACAACAGAGCTTTATTTGACTTAACCCTTACCAAACGACAAAATTACAGACTGATCCAAATTGAAGGCACTTGCAGACGACAATATCAACAAAACAGAAAAATTGAAATTTGGTTTCTACAAGGGTAGAAAACATTGTGGGGAAAAGAGAAAATGCTGGTTACCAGCATTTTCTCCTTTTCCCACAATGTTTTCAAAAGGCATCTATCTCAAGAGTCGTAAAAAACCAGGGATGGTTTGGTAAAGGTTTAATGTTGGCTTACTTTTCTCTTTTATATCTCTTTGACAAAGATCCCACTTGTCAACTTAATTTGTTTATGTGATCACATGTCCTCCAATATTACACCTGGGAAATGGTATCAAAATTATAACGTTAATCGGTGACTAATGATTAGACTCAAGGCATGGAAATTAGAAATGGTTAGGTGATTGAAACCAAACATGTACATGTGAGCCATGCTCTGCAAAAAGGTAGTTTAGTGCATCTGCAAAAAGTATTGACCCAAGTCAGCCTACCCACTCTGCACAGGCTTACATGGGTCAATACCTCTTGTCATTGGGTTAACCCTTTCCCAAATAATCCCAGGTTTTTACGGGTCTGGAATAGTAGCCTTTTGAAAAAATTGTGGGAAAAGGAAAAAATGCTGGTAACCAGCATTTTCTCCTTTTCCCACAATGTTTTCTACCATATCATAGACAGAAATCATCTTTTCACCAAAAGTTGAATTGTCGTCTGCAAATTCTTTCAATTTGGTCTGGTCCAAAAGTTTGTCATTTGGAAAAGGGTTAATTTTCTGACATAGGTCAATACCTTTTATGACATGGGTCAATACCTTTCATGACATGGGTAGATACCTTTTGCCATTGGTTAATTTTCTGCATGCCAAAGGACCATTTTACCTCATGACTCAGTTGGCTCATGTATTTTGTTTTGGCCTTCTGCGTCTCACATCTTACATGTAAATAGATTTTGAAGGTGACATCATCAACAGCAAGACTTTGAAGTAAAATTTGTTAGCATTAAGTACTAACTTACCGCAATGAATCTTGCTGATGTGTAGTTGTGCATGTGACTTTTAAATTTTAGTTATTTGCAGGCGTTCCCAATTTTAACCCTTTTCAGGAACAAAGGACAGTTGAAATTGGTGATTTTGTGGTAAAGGGTTAAAAAAATGATCCGGAATATGCAAAGGAAGGATTAAAAGATTAATGTCATTGTCTTTATGATTTGTCAGGTTTTGAGACAGAGTCAGTAAACAGTAAAATTTTCCGTGGTGGAGAAACAGAGGCATTACATAGGCTACATCGGCATTTGGAACGAAAAGTAAGATAGATTTACGCATTTTGATGGATCTTGATATTTACCTGATGTGAAAATTAACCTGACTACACGTGGCATTACTACAGCTTTATCATTAATTTTTGCTACAGGCCATTGTTTAAAACATTGTGGCAAATGATGAAATTGCCTGAAATTACCAATTTTTCTTTTTTCTATAGTGTTTTGTAATTTGATGATCATTAAATTTTAGCCTCTCTAACTCTTTACCAAACAACAAAATTTTACACTTGTCCAAACTGAAAACAGTTGCAGACGACAAAATAAATGTGATGGAAAAAAAATGAAATTAGGTTAGAGAAGGGTAGAAAAAATTGTGGAAAAAGGAGAAAATACTGATTACTAGCATTTTCTCCTTCTCTCTGAATGTTTTAAAAGGGCTTCTTTCTCAGGGTCGTTTAAGGTCAGGATTATGTGGAAAAGAGTTAACTCATGTCAATTATGTGTATTCATTACTAAACGACAAAATTTTAGGTTTGTCCAAATCGAAAGCATTTGCAGACGACAAAATGAAAGTGGCTGAAAATTTGAACTTTGTTTTGTGAAGGGTAGAAAACATTGTGGGAAAAGGAGAAAATGCTGGTTACCAGCATTTTCTCCTTTTCCCACAATGTTTTCTAAAGGCTTCTTTCTCAGAGTCATCAAAAGTAGGGATTGTGTGGTAATGGGTTAAGCCAATACTATTCATTGATGAGGTTTATCAACCATGAACAGAAAGGCTTTCTGAAACCATTGTGAGAAAAGGAGAAAGTGCTGGTAACTAGCATTTTCTCTCTTACTCACAATCTTTGCTCCATTTTCAGTGGCAAATCCCACCATTTGAGCAACACATGGTCAAGAGCGTTGAGTGTAAAGAATTAAAAAGTGTTTAAAAAAATTACAGAGATCTATGTACATAGCAAGGAATAAGAAAATATAGTGTAAAATTAAAGTTTAACACTTTCCCAAACATTACCTGGTTTTTACAGGTCAGGAATAGAAGCCTTTTGAAAACATTGTGGGAAAAGGAGAAAATGCTGGTAACCAGCATTTTCTCCTTTTCCCACAATGTTTTGTACCCTATCACATAGAAAAATCATCTTTTTTAGCAACTGTTAGTTTGTCATCTGCAAAATGCTTTCAATTCAGTCTGGTCCAAAATTTGCCGTTTGGGAAAGGGTTAAAAAATGTAGAACTAATTTGTTCAAATTCAACACTGTTTGAAGTACAGTCTTTTTCTATAGTTCATTGTAAATGATAAAAATAACCAGAACAATAACAAGGCTTCACATGTATATTTTCAGGCTTGGGTGGCAAGTTTTGAGAAGCCCAAAATGACTGCTCAATCTCTATTTCCCAGTCAGACCACACTGAGTCCTTATTTAAGATTTGGCTGTATTTCTCCAAGATTGTTTTATTGGAAACTACATGACTTATACAGAAAGGTATGTAAGAATATCAGTATAGCAGTATTCCCTTAACTCATTACCAAACGACAAAATCTTACACTGTTCCAAATTGAAAGCCCTTGCAGACGACAAACTAAATGCGACTCAAAAATTGAAATTCCTTTTGGGAAGGGTAGAAAACATTGTGGGAAAAGGAGAAAATGCTGGTTACCAGCATTGTCTCCTTTTCTCACAATGTTTTCTAAAGGCTTCTTTCTCTGGGTCATTAAAAGTCGGGATTGTGTGGTAAAGAGTTAAGAGCATATTTTTTTTGCAATTTTTTTATGAAATTATTTTTTTTACAGACCCACTAAAATTTTCCATTAGGTTTTTTTCAGATGCAACCAAAAATGTCTTTCAGCTGAAATACTTTGGGGTAAAAAAGAAGGTCTGTACGCAGAGATTGAAGATTTTTTTCAGCTATGATTATTTACCCCAAGAGTTTATGTAACGGCACCCAGTGTCTGACACCCATTTTGTTGATAATTACCAATAGGTATCTGCCTTTACTGTCCAAAAAAAAAGGACTAGGACACACAAAATTGCTATGAACCGGCTTCTTTCTCATGCATTCACACAAATGAATCTCTTTTAGTAATAATTGAGTAGGTACGCATTATTGAAAGTCAAGAAATGCAGCAAATAATAGGTTTTATCAGACATAGAAAAAATTCCAGTTACCGGTCAGTGCAGTCACAAGGAAAGGTTCTCAGAACATGAATCTGAATAGCTTAAGACATATGACACAATGAATATCAAGATTTTTGTACGACCACCGGAAATTAGAAATAGGGGTCACAAAATGATCCTTAAAAATTTGAGCTAGTTCAACATTGATGCTACATACATGTAAGTAATGGACAAAGGCAAACACCAGTTTCACATGTTTCCTCAATGTTTGCTACTCCTTGTAATAGAAATCCATGTTTCAAATAACATTTCATTTGCTGTCTGCCTTTTAATCAATACTCTGGATATTGAGAAGGCTTAAATTTGTTTGGTAAAGAATTTTAAACTCTTTACAACACAATCCCGACTTCTAACGACCCTGAGAAAGAGGCCTTTTGAAAACATGGTGGGAAAAGGAAAAAATGCTGGTAACCAGTATTTTCTCCTTTTCCCACAATGTTTTCTAACCTTCCCAAATCAAATTTCAATTCTTAATTCAGATTTAATTTGTCGTCTGCAAATGCCTTCAATTTGGACTAATCCAAATATTTTGCTGTTTGGTAAAGAATTAACCCCTAGATTGCTCAGGCTAAGTTATCAGATATGGTGATTTTTTGCCCTCGAAATATTTGAGATTTCACCGTTGGCTGGAAATTTTTATGTAACTTTTTAGCAGGTTAAGGATAGGGCCCATAATGGGATTCATGTCACATCGTTTTTAGTCGCCAGAATCGAACAGATTCAGCTAAAGCTTGGGTAATCCACAATTTTGCCCTATCCTAAACATTTAAAACTGCTTATTCATGCAGGTAAAAAAGAGAAATGATCCTCCACTGTCCCTACATGGCCAATTGTTATGGCGAGAATTTTTCTACACTGCGGCCACAAACAACGATAATTTTGACAGAATGGAAGGAAACCCAATCTGTGTGCAGATACCTTGGGATAAAAGTCCAGAGGCCTTAGCAAAGTGGGCGGAGGTATTGCCTTTGAATTAATCCTGTACCACACAAGTCAATTCGGAGTTTCACGACCCTCAGGAAGAATCTTGAAAACATGTTGGAAAAGGAAAAAAACCTGATAAATGATAAACAGTATTTTCTCCCATTTGCACAAGATCTTCTACTCTATCTAAGACAAAAATAATCTTGTAAGCTACTTGTGATTTGTCGTCTGCAAATGCTGCCAATTTCATGCATTCCAGATTTTTGTCGTTTGGTAAAGAGTAATGCAAAAATTGGTATTAACGCTTTACCAAACAATCCGGGAGGATGAAGCCTTCTTAAAACATTGTGGGAAAAGGAGAAAGTAATTGTAGTTTCTTCTTTTCCCACAATGTTTTCTTCACTTATATAGCCAAGTTTGAATTTTTGAGTCATGTTTATTTGTCGTCTGCAACTGGTTTCAATTAGGACAAGTCTAAAATTTTGGGTATGTTTAGGAGTCATTAAACTGTTTGTACTTCTTTTTTTTCTAGCAATTTATAATACTACGCTAGCACAGAAATTCCAATTGCACTGTTTTCAACATTTTCCAATTTCTGCATCTGGAGAAAAGCAGAGGCCATGATTTCACCCATGGCTTTCCCACTCAAGAAAACATAACCCTGACTTTTCACTTGTAGAGGAAATACTGATCGCACATGGAACAGACAATTATCGACTATATTTTACAGGGAAAGACAGGATTTCCCTGGATCGACGCCATCATGGTACAGTTGAGAGAGGTGGGATGGGTACACCACTTGGCGAGACATGCTATTGCTTGTTTTCTGACTCGAGGAGATCTCTGGATCTCGTGGGAAGAGGGTTTGAAAGTAAGTTTTTTTTGCTAAGATCAACAGTCTTGAAGTTGAAGGGTTTTGCTATTTTACAGACACTCTGGTTAACCCTTTGGCTGCTTATCGCGTCTCACAAACCTTTTGCAGACAGTATAGATCCAAGATCAGACTGCACAGAACGTGCAGTCTGATCTTGGATCTAGACTGTCCGATATGGAGATATTATTACCTAAACCATAACCTTGAAAATAACGATATTTGGGTTTTTACCATCAAATTAAAAATGTCATTTTAGTTATTTAGCAGGAGAAGAGTTAAAACGGGCTAAATTCATCTCCATTGTGCATTGTACTGAGCAGGTCATCATATAAATATGTATTCATAAAACCTGATTTGTCTTAACAACTGATTCGTAAGGTAGACTGGTATTTTGACATACAGAAATTTTATAAACAGTAAAAAGTTTTTACAAATGCATTAATCCCCCTTTTATGAAAATGTTAATTTTTAATTGATGAGTAAAATGGAGAGATAAAACTAACTTAACCCTTTACCACAAGTTATCCAGGGTACAAGTTCTCCAGGGTATGAGTTCCCCTAATACCTTTTTAAGTTGTCATATGTTTATGGGCAGTATCATAATGATGTTTTTATGTGTTAAAGGTTTTTGACGAGCTACTCCTGGATGCAGACTGGTCTGTGAATGCAGGAATGTGGTTGTGGTTGTCATGTAGCTCCTTTTTCCAACAGTTTTTGAATTGTTATTGTCCAGTGGGCTTTGGTAAACAGGCAGATCCTACAGGAGATTTCATCAGGTTGGGTTATTTTAAGTACTTTTTACCAACCAATTTTAATGCAAGACTGCTACCTAAATCTAAGTAAGTTGATTTGTGTTATCAAATCAAAAGTTTTGTATGGAAACATAGGAAAAGATTTGGATTTAACTTTATACTATAAAGCAACAAGATTTAAGATTGGTCCAAATTGAAAGCACTTGCAGACGACAAATAAGTGTAACTCAAAAATTGCAATTTGTTTCCAGCAGGGTAGAAAACATTATGGGAAAAGGAGAAAATACTGGTTACCAGCATTTTCTCTTTTGCCCATTATATTTTCAAAAGGCTTCTATCTCATGGTCTTAAAAACCAGGAATTGTTTGGTAAAGGGTTAAAGATGATGGTCAGTATGGGCTGTTGAGCCTTTAAATAAAAGAACATACATGTTTTTCTTCTGTTATTATATATAAAGAAACAGATAGATGTAGAGAGTGAGCTCTAATTCTGTACCTCAATGAAATTTTTTGGTTGGTTCAAATAGAAAGCATTTGATGACAACATAGCAAATGTGGCATAAGTAATGGAAATTATCTGTGAAAGGGGAAAAAAATGTAGCAAAAGTAGGAAATGCTTGTTACCGGCATTTTCTCCTTTTCCCACATTGTTTTCAACAAATATCTTTTTTTCAGGGTCATTAAACAAGACATTGTGTACTATGGTAAAGGGTTAAGAATTAAAGACGACTTCCTTATATTTGATGGCAGACCACCTTTAGAAACAATTTAACAATGGAGAAAATGTTTTTTTGCATGAAATATCTCAGGTTTGCTTGAACTATTTCAAATAGAATAGTTCTGCTGCGAGACATGGATCGTCTATTCTGTAGAAGAAAAAGTTATTTTGAAATCAGTTTACCAATATTCCTTGTTTTCACTTTTAGACATTATTTACCGGTGTTGAAGGGATATCCCCCACAGTATATTTATGAACCCTGGAATGCCCCGGAAAGTGTTCAGCGAGCTGCTAAGTGTGTTGTCGGAAAAGATTACCCAATTCCAATGGTGAACCATGCAGAAGCCAGTAAACTGTGTATGGAGCGAATGAAACAAGTTTATCAAATACTCTTGTTACGGAGATCAAAAGGTAAGTTTCTGTAACTGGCTATGGTAATTCATCGACTTGTGTTTGACTTTTAACTCTTTACCAAATGACAAAATTTTAGACTGGTCTAGATTGAAAGCATTTGCAGACGACAAAATAACGTAACTTAAAAATTGAAATTTGTTTCCAGCAGGGTAGAAAACATTGTGGGAAAAGGATAAAATGCTGATTATCATCATTTTCTCCTTTTCCCATAATGTTTTCAAAAGGCTTCTATCTTAACGTCCTAAAAAAATCGGAATGTGTGGCTAAGAGTTAAATTTATAATTCCCAACCTTTAATGAACCTTAGGGCTTTTAGAAACCTTGTGACCTGGATCGATGCTTTTCGCAGGTTCATTAAGCTCCCATTTCACAGTGCATGGCTTATTCATTTCAAACTGTGGCTATTTTTCAAGGATCAAAATGGGAACCCATATAAAACATAATTTTGCCCCTTTTCAGTTTGAAATTTGTTCTGGAAAAGCAATTTGTCAGTTTACTTCAAAAACCTTGTAACTACAGCTTGTAACAAGCTGTAGATAGGAGGTTTTTGAAGTAACTTGACATTTCTATCGAGAACTTGCACCACTTTGTGGTGTTCTTTTCATGAAATTTTCAATTTCCTTTCAGTTCAATTACCGAAGCAGATTGTGTACAGTGGACAAGACATAAATATGGAGGACAAGCATACCAGAGGTGAGACTGATCTGAGTTTGCACATGATTTAACTCTTAAGCAGAAAATCCTACTTAATGACAATTCTGAACAAAAAGGCGTTTGAAAACATTGTGGGAAAGGAAGGAAAATCTGACCTGGGCTGAGATTTTCCACTATTCATCTATTTTTTTTCTGTCCAACAATCAGTCTACTGCGTGAGTCTAATTTTAATCCTTTACCCCATATGGCATTTTTATGGTATCTCTAATTGACCCTAAATAACAGCAAGGATGAAGTAGTTTCTTATGTGTATATGGCACCTTTTGATAGCATAGAAAACATTGTGACAAAAGATGAAATTGCTAGTCACGAGCAATTTCACCTTTTGTCACAATGTTTTCCAAAGACCTCTACATGTGAAATAAGTGTCTATGGAGTAAATTGTTAAAAAAGTGACTATAATGGATCTGTAATTATTTGAGAGATGTGTTAGGGCCCCTTTTGTCAGAGCATGGCTCATATTTTAACCTTTTACCAAACAATCCCTGGTTTTTACAACCCTGAGATAGAAGCTTTTTGAAAACATTGTGAGAAAAGGAGAAAATGCTGGTTACCAGCATTTTCTCCTTTGCTCACAATGATTTCTTCCCTGCTAAAAGCAACTTTCAATTTTGAGTTACCTTTATTTTGTCTTCTGCAAGTGCCTTAAATTTGGACCAGTCTGAAATTTTGTCGTTTGGTAAAGGATGAATGTTTTCAAAGTTGTCACAAATTTCTTATAGGGAAAGTTATGTTTATGAAGGAGGAGGCCGAGAGTTCAATGTTCACTGTGAATTTTCAAACCTATGAAAAGAAGGGGGCATTTTGATGCCTATCAGCCGTTGTTCAACATTTCTTGTCCTTGTCGTCCATGAATTCCCTGTAACTTTTTACCAAGTGATAAAATTGTAGATCGCCCAAATTGAAATTATCTGCAGTTGAATAATTGTGACTTATCTTACAAACATGAACATTTGCATCCTTATGAAGGGTAGAAAACGTTGTGGGAAAAGGAGAAAATGCTGGTTACCAGCATTTTCTCCTTTTCTCAAAATGTTTTGTAAAGGTTTCTTTCTCGGGCATCAAAAGTAGGGATTGTGTGGTAATGGGTTAAAAGACCAATACCACAATCACTGAAATAAAGAGATATCTCCCTAATGCAGTTGTTAGGTAATGTATTTAAATTGGGATGAAGCCATGCATTAAGGAGTGGTCTCCCATAACTTTAAAAAATTGAGAACAGGTTTTGAAGGCTAGAAAAATTGTTTGGAAAGAAGAAAATGCTGGCTACCAACATTTTCTTCTATATCTCCCATTGTTTTTAAAGGTGGGCTATTTAGATTTTTCACATCACACCAAATTGAAAAATACATGTATATACATCACTGAAATTAATATAAAAAAACAGTACAAATCATCAATAATTAAGAAACATGAAATTATCAAAAAAAATATATATATTTTGATGGTATTCCCTTAACCCTTTCCCAGACGGCAAATTTTGGACCAGACCAAATTCAAAGCATTTTGCCGATGACAAATTAACAGTTGCTTAAAAGATGATTTTCCTATATGATAGGGTAGGAAACATTGTGGGAAAAGGAGAAAATGCTGGTTACCAGCATTTTCTCCTTTTCCCACAATGTTTCCAAAAGGCTTCTATTCCTTTCCCATAAAAACCAGGGATTGTTTGGGAAAGGGTTAAATGATGGTATCCTCTGTAGCTGTTTTTAGATTTCGCGCCCAAAACAAAAAAAGACGTTGTGGGAATGTTAAGTGACTGGCACATGACTAATGATTCTTGCATGTGACTAATGATGCTTAAATTTCTTTACATAACAAACATGTAATTATTTTCTATAATGTCTTCTTCAGACGCTATGCTTAAAGCTTCGTCTGTGTATTTCCGATACAGAAATGAGCGAGTTGCTCATGTAAAAATAGATCGTGTTTCAGGATTGGTTGGGAAAAGGTTAAAAGGAATTAAATTATTTTGTCCCCAATCTATTTGTGCTAGTTTTCCATGTCCTGAAGTAGACATTGCAGTAAATGATTGTGTTATTATTTATAATTCTTATTTCAGGAAATCATCCATCGAAAGCAGATGTCATCACAAATGCAGAAAACACATTGATGGGCCACAGGTCACACACGTCTGACAGTGACAGCGACAACCAGATAGCTGTTAAAGCTTGAATGAAGTGCATGTTCCGAATCAGATGTTCCACATCGGTGATGAACCTTTTGTATAATAGAAACTTTTGGTGCAGCTCTACTCTACATATTTGTTAGTTTGAAGAATCTGAATGAATTAAACCAATTCAGTAATGAGAAAGCAAGTTTGCCCTTTAACTCTTTACCAAACGACAACATTTTAGACTGGTCCAAATTGAAACCACTTGCAGACAACAAAATATATGTGACTGAAAAATTGGAATTTTGTTTGGGAAGCATAGAAAACATTGTGGGAAAAGGAGAAAATGCTGGTTACCAGTATTTTCTTCTTTTCCCACAGTGTTTTCAAAAGGTTTCTTTCTAAGGGTTGTTAAAAGTTTGCATTGTGTGGTAAAGAGTTAAAAGACTACAAAATTTAGGTACAGCCAAATTCTAGGAATATGCTGACTCGGATTTTAATGATGAAATTTGCTTTTAATTAGTAGAAAATATGGTGAGAAATGGAGAATATGCTGGTTATGAGCATTTTCTCCTTTTTCCACAATGTTTTCAAAAGCTTAGTTTCTCATGCTTATCGAATTTTTGGATTTCGTGACAAAAAAGGTTTACGCTTTACTACACAACAGATTTTTAGAATTGTCAAAACTGAAAGCATTTGCAGACAACAAAATGAACTGAAAGATTGAAATTTCTTTTGAAAGGAAGGAAACAAGAAAGTGCTAGTCACCAGCATTTTTCTCTTTTTTTCCCACAATGATTTCATAAGCTTCCTTCTCGAGGTTTGTTAAAAGAAAGACTTATTTGATAAGGGGATTAAATAAATCTAGAACCAGGCTTCGGAAATTTTCCATGCAGCAAGAACTTTAACTCTTTACCAAACAACAAAAATTTAGACTTGTCAAAATTGAAAGCATGTCGAGATGACAAAATAAATGTAACTCAGAAACTCAAATTTGTACCCAGTAGGATAGAAAACATTGTGGGAAAAGGAGAAAATGCTGGTTACCAGCATATTCTCCTTTTCCCACAATGTTTTCAAAAGGCTTCTATCTCAATGTCCTAAAAACTAGGGCTTGTTTGGAAAAGGGCTAAAGCAAGTCTTAACCATCAGCAGATTCTCAAGAATTTTTCTAGATTTGAAAGTAATGCAACTTTAAAATGGTGAAAAAAGATTTTAATGAACATAAATGTAAGGTTACTAACACAGTATTAAAGTAAAGTCTATTTGAATGTTACTATATGTTGGTGTGTCAAAAAAAAACATGTGTATTACAGTTTATGGACTTTTTTGCGTCCACAAATGTTTGCGAATTCAAGTCAGTTGTAATTTGTTGGCACAAAAGGAAAAGTTTACAAATTCTTGAAATTTGCGAAATCAAAAAATTTCCACATCACAAAAGTTTCCATTTGTACAGGACATAGCTTCTGATTGGCTAAACCATTTGGAATGTGTTGCTTCGTTGATTTGGAATGAGAGTAAGAGAAAGATTTGAATGGTTTATGACTATATACCTCTGTTATAATCTAGAGTTTACTATCATTGAATTCCAGGGATAAGACCGGTGTTATGAATTTTCTTGTCATAGTGACAGCCTGTATACTATGCCTTGGGGTAGCAGCAATCAACTTCTCATTCTAAAATTGTTGAAATTGTAATTCTGAATTTCCTGACTAGATAATTGGTAATGCTAGACATCTGATCAGATAGCGGGTCTGGGAATTTAGAATTAACCCATTAACCCTTTTCCTGTATGACATATTTTAGACTCTTCCAAACTGAAAGAGTTTGCAGACAACAATTTTAAATTTGATCAAAATGGTGAAAATTCTCCTAAAGGGTAGAAAACACTGGGAAAAGGAGAAATTGCTTGTCACAGGCAATTTCTCCTTTTCCCACAGAGTTTTCAAAAGACTTGTTCTGCAGACACGTAAAAACCAGGGCTTGTTTGGGAAAGGGTTAATTAAACACTAGAACTCACTTACGTTGGTTTTGTTGATTGTGTAGATCAAGATCAGACTGTAAGGAATATGCAGTCTGATCTTGGATCTACACTGTTAGCTGCCGTGTTACATATTCTGGCCAATATAACTCTTTACCAAACAATCCTGACTTTTAACAACTCTGAGAAAGAAGCCTCTTGAAAACATCGTTGGAAAAGGAGAAAATGCTTGTTACCAGCATTTTCTCCTTTTCCCACCATGTTTTCTACCCCTATCAAAGACAGAAATCATCTTTGAACCGTTTACCACACAATCCCTACTTTTAATGACCCTAAGAAAGACGCTTTGTGAAAACATTGAAGGAAAAGGAGAAATTGCTGATCACCAGCATATTTTCCTTTTCCCACGATGTTTTCTTCCCTCCCAAAATCAAATTTCAATTTTTCAGTTAGATTTATTTTGTCGTCTGAACTCCTTTCAATTTGGACAAGTCTAAAATTTTGTATTTTGGTAAGGAGTTAAGCTACATTCACATTGTTGACTTCAACTGCTCTCAGTTTTGTCTGGTCCATGTTTTTGTTGTGATAAAGGGTTAATTTTGAAGTGAAACTTCTTTTTTTATGAAAAAGCCCTTTTCATTAAATCTTTCCCTGACAACAAATTTTTGGACTGAACAGATTGAAAGCATTTGCGAAAATTGTAGTTAAATAATGATTTATGTATTTGATAGGTTACAAAATATTTTGGGAAATGGAGAAAATGCTGGTTACCAGCATTTTTTCCTTTTGCCATAATGTTTTCAAAAGCAATAAAATTTGACATTGTGTGGTACAAGATTGATTCAGCGTCTAATGGGCTAAACACAT
Source organism: Tridacna crocea (assembly GCA_943736015.1). Taxonomy (NCBI): domain Eukaryota; kingdom Metazoa; phylum Mollusca; class Bivalvia; order Cardiida; family Cardiidae; genus Tridacna; species Tridacna crocea. Next base: position 58,094,972 of record OX031060.1, on the reverse strand, counting down.
GGTTTAGAATGGAACCTGAGTACTATGCATGTACATCAAGCTGAACAAATGTGCACCACTAGAGACTGGCAACAGCTATGTATATTGGATTAAAGCCTGTATTGATTTTGGTTTTATAGACTGAGTTATCATTTTATCAAGAGGTACTTCAAAACAAATTACGTGTACAATAAATAGGAATATCAGCATCGGAAAATACATTAAGTGCATCAAACAACTTTCATCAGATATTGTGAAGCTGTGTAATGTTACTGTGTCTTTCTTTGAACATCCAAATGACTGTTTTAACCCATTACCACACAATTCCTACTTTAGACGCCCCTGAAAAAGAGGCCTGTAGAAAACATTGTGGGTAAAGGAGAAAATGCTGGTTACCAGCATTTTCTCCTTTTCCCACAATGTTTTCTAAATTTCTACCCTTCACAAAACAAATTTCAAATTTTCAGTCACTTATAATTTTTCGTCTGCAAATGCTTTCAATTTGGACCAGCCTGAAATATTGTTGTTTGGTAATGGGTTAATTAGATTGGTTTCCATAGTTAATACAACTCTGATGCAGCTGGTGTACTGTAAACTGCTTTTCAATTCTTCTTTAACTCTTTACCACATAATCCCGACTTTTAACGACCCTGGGAAGGAAGCCTTCTGAAAACATTGTGGGAAAAGGAGAAAATGCTGGTAACCAGCATTTTCTCCTTTTCTCACAATGTTTTCTAATCTATCAAGGACAAATTTTGCAACTTTAACCACATTGAAATTGTCGTCCGCAAATGCTTTCAATTTGGACCAGTCTATTATTTTGTTGTGTGGTAAAGAGTTAAACAATTTTTAGGATTAGAAATCTCTTGGTTTAAAAAGCGTTTGAAAACATTGCGGCAAAAGGAGAGAATGCTGGTTACCAGCTTTTCCTCTTTTTCCAACCAGGCTTTCTATCATTTCTGACACAAATCTCATCATTTAAGTATTTTATTTGTGGTCTGCAAATGCTTTAAATTTGAACCAGTCTATTTTTTTTCCATTTGGTAAAGAGATAATTCTTTTCCATACAACAAAGTTGTACCTTTCTCCAGAATCAAAGCATTTACAAACAACAAATGAAATGTGAAAAGTTGACCTTTACAGAACAACAAAAAATTAGACTGGTCCAAATTGAAAGGTTTTGCAAACAACAAAATAAATTTAACTCGAAAATGGAAATTTGTTTCAAAGAGGGTAGAGAACATTGTGGGAAAAGGAAAAAATGCTGGTTACCTGATTACCTGGTTACAGTGTTTTCAAAAGGCTTCTATCTCGGGGTCGCAAAAACCAGGGATTGTTTGGTAAAGGGTTAAGAGAGTAGTTGAAATGATCATGGGAAAATGAGCAAATATTTTGTAAGCATTTTCTACTGTTCACTTTATATTTTCAAAACATTTTAGGGACATGGAAACACACAACTGTTTGGTAAACTTCAAAGAGATAAAAACAATGTTAGAAAAGAAACTTCCTTTGTAACAACAAGTTTTTTGCTGTTTTTCTTTTTTTGTCATTGCTTTCCATATCATTCAATACAGACATTTTACATTTCTTCATATATTTCTAGATAACATGCCATTTAATGTCATTTTATTTTGTCCTTAAGACCTGTATTGAGCAATTTATCCAATTGCAATCTGTTGCTTTAACCCTTCACTCGGTAGATACTCATTTCTACGCATTGCTTGCAGGAGCCTTTGGAAAACATTGTGACAAAAGATGAAATTGCTCGTGAAGAGCAATTTCACCTTTTGCCACAGTGTTTTCTATGCTATCAAAAGGTGTCATATACACATAAGAAACAGTTTCATTCTTGCTGTTATTTAGGGTCAATTAGAGATACCATAGAAATGCCTTATGGGGTAAAGGGTTAACTGTCTTAGGGTAAAACCTCTATGATGTACCTGTAAATGTTTTTTTTTTTTTTCGGCTCAGATTAATTCATCTTCGTGAGCCAAGGTTACAATCACTTTGTGGATCTTACCTTGGCGGATTGAACCTGATTTCGAGATTCCTGCCACACGCCCCCTATTGGATGCTGCGATAAATTTTACCTGATAGTGAAAAGTAAATCAACTATATGTTTTCATTTTATCTTGTGTTTGTCTTAAGTAAGTATAGGTCTCACATGCTAAACCTTTCACTATCAATTTACATTACTGTTTGTATTTGGTATAACCATAGGTATCTGAAACTCCATTGGTCTATTAACTCTTTATCACACAATGACGACTTTCAATGAACCTAAGAAAGAAGCCTTTTGAAAACATTGTGGGAAAAGGAGAAAATGCTGGTATCCAGCATTTTCTCCTTGTACCACAAAATTTTCTATCTATGAAAGAAAACTTGCCTCACTGTGAAATAGTTGTCTGCAAATGCTTTTCATTTGGATAGATATAAAATTTTGCCATGCGGTAAAGGGTTAGGGGATAACGAAATTTTTGCTATCGGACACTTTAACTATGAGTAGCAAATTTGGAGATTCTCTTTGTATCGTATATTGTATGACTATATATGATACAGAGGGAGATGTCGATGTGCTATTTATAGAAACAGTGTTAATATATGTGATATGCAGGCGGTCTGCCAATGTACTATAATTGTTTGATGATCGAACAAGAACAATTTCAGTATTCTGTGATAGACCAATAGAGCCTCAAAGGCCTGTGGTATAACAGATCTGAAATCACCTACTTTGGCGAGATTTTTATAAGCCCCACTCTATAATGTTTATACTATCTTGTCATAAAAATTAAAACCTGTACTTTTGAGAGATAATAATGTAAAATGTCAATGAAAGGTTTATCAAGTTCGAGTTATACATGTAGTGTCAGTCCTACTGGTCAGTCGTCACTGTGTGGTTCCGATATTTTTGTTTATAAAGCAGCGAGAAAAAAGAGCATAATGTAAACATATTTTGATATAAATTGTCATTTTGTAGATGTAGTTAAATTATGAGCTGTTAAAAATTTTGTTGTTAAAATAAAAGTTTTCATAATTGCTTGTAAATAAAGTCATCTTCTGTAAGTTCTGTATCTGTCGCTATTAACCCATTGTCACACAATCCTGATCTGCAACAGCTTTGAGGGAGAAGGCTTTTGAAAACTTTCTGGGGAAAAAGAGATATTGCTAGTTTAACCAGCATTTTTATACGCCCGAAGGGTCGTATTATGTTGTACCCCCGGTCGTCCGTACGTCCGTTAGCAATTTCTTGTGTGCGCAACTCCTCCTACAGTTTCCATGAGAATTATTTGAAACTTGCCATAATGAATCTCCGTGATGTCTAGTTGTGCACCTGGGTCTTAGAATTTGGATCGCTGTTTGCATTCTAAATTATCTGCCCCTGATTTCTGAAATAACCAACTTTTCACTTTGTCCAGGCCATAACTTCCATACTATAAAAGGTACCAACTTGAGACTACAAACACTGATAGAACACATTATGGAGAAGAGCAGTGCACATGAACCATAATTCTGCCACCGTTATTAGCTCCACTGGCCGAAGGCCAGCGGGCTTATGTCATGGCCCGTTGTCCATGGTGCGTCCGTCCGTCCGTCCGTCCGTCTGTGCATGCGTTAATATTTTCTTTAAACATCTTCTTCTCTGAAACTACCCATCCAATTTTGATGAAACTTCACAGAAATGATCCTGTCATCGTCCTCTTCAGAAATTCTTTAAAGAATTTAATTCCTTCAAAAACTCTGGTTGCCATGACAACAAAACTGAAAAATTTTGAAAATCTTTGAAAATCTTCTTGTCTGAAACCTAGGGCTACCAAATGTGGCATGCAGCTTTATCTAGTGGACCTCTACCAAGTTTCTTCAAATTATAGCCCTGGGGTCACAAGTTTTACATTGGCTTTTATAGTGAAAACTTGATAAACCTGTCTCATGGGTCACATATTTTAGAGGGCCTTTTATTGAGCAAACTTGTTTTACAGGGCTTTTTATTGGGCAAGATTAAAAAAATCTTGACATGATATGTCAAAATTGCCCCTGCTCCAGGAATCACAAGATTTATATGGGCTTATATAGGGAAAACTTTAAAATTCTTCTGGTACCTAGCCATAGGGCCTATGGCTATCAAATTTGGCATGTATCTTCATCAAGTGGTTGTCTACCAAGAGTGCCCTAATTATAGCCCTGGAATCAAATTTGGCCCGGCCGCGGGGTCAGTTTTATATGGGCTTACATAGGGAAAACTTTAAAAATCTTCTCATACCAAGCCATAAGGTCTAGGGCTACTCAATTTGGCATCTAGCTTTATCAAGGGGCTGTCTACTAAGGGTGCCCAAACTATAGCCCTAGGATTAAATTTCGCCCCGTCCTGGGGGTCACAAGTTTTACATCGACTCAAATGGAGAAAACTTTAAAAATCTACTTCTACCTAGCCATAGGACCTGGGACTAACAAAGTTTGCATGTACCGGTAGCTTTATCTAGTGGGCCTCTACAGGAGGGTCAAAGTTATAGCCTTGGGGTGAAGTTTTTTGCAAACACCAGGGATCACAAGTTTTACATGGGCTTTTGTGGGGAAAATTTTGTAAGTCATCTTGTTACTTACTGTAATAAAGACTAGGGTTACTAGGTTTAGTACTGTCTCATGGGTCTCATGTTTCACAGAGCCTTTTATTGAGAAAACTGAAAATCTTGTTTTTTATAACCTCATAGACCTTTATTATTTAGTATTTGGGCTTTATCTTGTGGACTTCCACCAGGGAACAAGTAATTATAGCTTTGCGGTCAAAATTGGCTTTGCCCGGGGTCATAACTTTCTAGTAGGATTTTATAGAAAAACTTTCGTACGTCTTCAAGTTTGAAACCAATTGGCCAGATATTGTAATGCTTGTTTTTACTTATTAGCCAGTGGAGCAATACAGGGTCATCATGGCCCTCTTGTTTATTGAAAATTGCTTCACTCGCTCATACCTTTCTGCTGGCGCAATGGTACAAAATTAGCCAAATGATCACTAAGTCTTGATCTGGGCTTTGTTGTTCCAAAACCAGTTCGTCCCATGGCTTGTTCATCCTATGATTGCGCGATATTCCATTTGATTGGGCATGAATATTTATAGATGGAATTAATTGATTGTTATATTGGTAATTAAATGTTAACAGCCAAAAATATTTCATGTCATAGTTTTAGGGTACAGATTTAATTTCATTCCATATATTCACATGGTTGCTTTCTCTATCCATCATCCTACTGTCAAGGGACGTTACTCCGGACTCATTATGATAAAAGAGAGACCACTATTACACACATAATCTTTACTTTGTCACGAGTACTCTCCCTTCCACCAATTAAGGTATTCATTTACTTAGTATGTTGACTTTCAAACCTTAATTACACACAATGGATTCGGTGATAAATATCACTTCAGCGTTCTCAACGCTTTGATTTCTTTTGCGATGATTACATGTATCCCATTAGGGTGCATTATCCTTAAACTCTGTCTTCTAGCAAAGAGATAACTCATACCAGATTATGGATATGTATAACCGTGGTTCAAACCCTGAGCGTTGCAAAAATCAAATTTTCATCAAGAATGAAAGGCCCATAGATTTACGACCCTGCGCTGCTTTGTATCCCATAAACAGTCAGACAACATTGATTGTCCCCGAAAAACATGTTCACTCCTTATCAGCGAGTTTTTTTTTTCACCCATTTCATCCTTATTTTATGAAAATATAATGACTCGTATATCTTCATGCCAGGTGGTCGCAAGATAGCACAGATAAAGACGAATAGAAAATGCATTTCATGTTTTAGGGGCCTTTAACCTTTTACTCCATAGATACTCATTTCTACGCATTGCTTGTAGGAGCCTTTTGAAAACATTGCGGCAAAAGGTGAAATTGCTCATGACGAGCAATTTCACCTTTTGTCACAATGTTTTCTATGCTATCAAAAGGTTTCATATACACGTAGGAAACGGCTTCATCCTTGCTGTTATTTATGGTCAATTTGAGATACCCTAGAAATGCCTTATGGGGTAAAGGGTTTAAAAAGCAGTGGCTCTTATCGTTTCCGGTGTTAAATGCGACGAATCTCTTTTGGGTTTTTTTCTGCCCCTTACTCCATGTATTTCTATTTTTCTGTCTTTAACCAGCATTTTCTTCTTTTCCCGCAATGTTTTCTTCTCTATCAAAGAAAATTCTCACCATTTGAGCTACACTTATATTGTCGTCTGCAAATGCTTTCAATTTGGACAAAGATAAAATTTTGTCGTCTGGTGTAAGGGTCAAGCTACGGTGATTTTAAACTCTTTCCATAGCATAAACGTCGGCAGAATTTTTTTGTGGACAGTGTAGGTCAAAGATCAGACTGCACGGAAAGTGCAGTCTGATCTTTGATCTACACTGTCCATTGTTTTATGAAATATGACTGAAGTCGCTTAATTCTGATATTGGAGTGAAACTTTATTTTAAGCCTTATGGGAATATGCAACTGATTTATTCAATGATGAAAGAGATAAATATCTTGTGTAAAACGAAATAAAAAGCATTAAGCGGTTTTGTGCGATACATAAAGAGCTGCATGAGTTATCGTTATTACATTAAATGCTGTCTGGTAGATTCTAAAATTAGATTGTCGCTCTTCGATTAATTAAGGCCATTTTAAATATATTCATACACGGTTGGGCTACAATAAAACATATACTCAATAAACAGGTAGACACCGTCACGCGTTTTAGGTATGATTTAGTAAAACACGTCATTGTAGACAACACGGATGTTAAATTCGCCTTTGCATAGAAAACAAAAAAAAAACTCAGCCGTTATAATTCTACAAAATATTTACACACACAGAACACACGAGATTACAAATTACAGACAATTCTGCATAAAAATGAAACACGTGTTACAGAGTTAATTGTCAACGTTGACATTTACACCGGTAGGCTCTAATTGTGCATGTGTGATAATTACGTGAACATCAAGCTGTGGAAACTGAGTTACATTACAGCAGTGGTAGGTCCACACAATGGCTTTACTTTCCTTTGTGGCGTTGAAAACCCTGTTTCTGATCATTATATGGATTTCAATGGTAAGTTAAAAATGTATTTTATCTGATAGTCTTTAGATGTTATTCTGTTTAACCCTTTCCCAAACGACAAACTTTTGGACTAGACCAAATTGAAAGCATTTGCAGACGAAAATTCAACTCTTGCTGAAAAGATGATTTCTGTCTATGATAGGACAAAAAACATTGTGGGAAAAGGAGAAAATGCTGGTTACCAGCATTTTCTCCTTTTCCCACAATGTTTTCAAAAGGCTACTGTTCCAGACCCGTAAAAACCAGGGATTGTTTAGGAAAGGGTTAAATGAATAAGATTCCTTCATTGCCAAAGCATGGGTGGTGTATTGAGTAGCATTTGGGTGCAGCGTAGATCAAGATAAGACTTCAACAAGCATTCCTGTACTAGTCGAACATGGGTGGTGTTACCTTCAGTTTGGAAGTGTTCGCTCCGATGCTATTTTTGTTAAGTACCGTACTGGTCTTGAATGCGAAGACTAGTAACAAAAATAGCATCGGAGCAGACACCTTCAAACTGAAGGAGGCTGGTGTATAAGTAGCATTTGGGTACAGTTTAGATCAAGATAAGACTTCAAAAAGTACAGTCTGATCTGAAAGAAATAACGTTACTGTCCGCTTATACAGTATATCTATACAATATTGATTTTAAATTACGACCAAAATTTTCTGTTTACATCAGACACTGTCTCTCCATGGAAGGGAGGCTTACTGCATCTGCAAAAAGTATCGATTCAGATCAGCCTGCGCGGACTGCGCAGGCTGATCTGAATCGATATTTTTTGCTGAGCCTCGAAACTTTTTCCTATCTCGGGTCGATTTTCTGCATGGCAAAAGACCAGACTACTTCATGACTGACTGCCGGTTGGTAGACAAAATAGAAAATTTGCGTATCTATAACAGATGACTTGCTCGGTGTTATGGATTACGGAATGCATTAATCCCCTTTTTGTCAGAGCAAGTTCCATCTGCCTTCGAACTGGATTATCCTAGTAAAGCACGTGGCCTTATTAATTGAAACAGAGTTTCAAATAAGGGGAGGGTGAAGGTAGTATTCTAAATCCATTATTTCTCTTTCAAACCCCTATGTTGTGGGTACTCATTAGGATCGTCTCGATGAGGCGATTCTAATGAGTACCCATAACAAAGGGTTTGGTGGAGAATTGATTAATATTTCTTAATTTTAAACTCAAAATCACCCCATCTATCTAGAGCTCTGTTGAGAAGACTTATAAAAGCTATGAATGTCCAGAATGAACATCACAAAAAAAAAGCCAAGTTGTTATCGATCGGGAAAATGTGACAAAAGTGAATGTCCGTTTTGTTCGAAAAAAAAAAAACGTTTCTTATCCGTTGACCAATCAACGACGACTTTTAACACCAATGGGAGAAGAAACCTTTTGAAAATATTGTGGGAAAAGGAGAAAATGCTGGTAACCAGCATTTTCTCCTTTTCCCACAATGTTTTCTAACCTACTAAGGTCAAATTCCATTATTTGAGCCACATTTAAATGTCGTCTGCAAATGCTTTCAATTTGGACAAGACTAAAATTATGTTGTCTGCATGGTAAAGAATTAAGTTGCATCTGTCAACAAGGGTCCTTCGGGATCTAAATAGCCCTTTACCAAATAATCCCGAGTTTTAATGACCCCGTGAAAGAAAGCTGTAGAAAATGAAAGCATTGTGGGAAAAGTAGAAAATGCTGATAACCAGCATTTTCTCCTTTTCCCACAATTCTGTCTACTCTTTATGCATGTCAGATATTCACCAACCATTCTTAAGAACATTCTTAGTCTTATTCTTCAAGATTTGCGTCATTGTGAAAGTAACAGAACTTCTGATTGGCTTAACCATTTGGTTTAGCAAATCAGAATTTCTGTTACTTTCACAGTCCGGATATCGTGAAGAATAAGACAAAGAATATTCTTAAGAATGGTTGGTGAATACGTCCTCTGATCTCTAGATTTCAGCCGCATCAACAATGTCGTTTGCAAATGTTTTCAGTTTAGGATCACTCCAAATTTTTGTCGTTTGGTAAAGAGTTAAATATTTGTGAATTGGATCTACTTCCGGGATTTATGTAAATTTCGTAGACATGCATATACAAGAAATATCTGAACAAAGATACGCAGCGTAAAATTTGCCCCCCAAAGAGGGAGTACCCTTAAGATAAAGATGTCTACATATTTGACCATGCAAATTTGTTTATTCATTAATTTTTGTTCTCATAACCAAAGACTAGATCAAAATTCATGGCATTCAGCTAAGCCGAAAAACTAATATCATGTTGCCAATTTTGACCATAATCTCCACTAGATGACATTCTATAAATACTCATCTATCTGATTTGGACATCCTGGGTACACAGGACCGGACCACATTTCTACGCGACAACCGTTACTTTGAATTTCAAACCAAAATAAACGTTTACTCAATAAAACGCTACCTTCTGCGATTCACTCAGCTATGATCAGCAGTTTAGAGAAATCTGGACCTAAAACAGGCCTAATTTTTGCTCAAACGTATTGATAAAAGCCATTTTCACCATTGCTACTTTATAGTGCGTATTATTACAGTCTCCCCGATATCGGAGAGAGTGATGCGTCATATAAGACAGGCCGATTATTCGAAGAAAATGACATGCGCAGACAACGAACTTTGACAGCCCGCACTGACTACTGTAACATAATGTCAGTCTCATAATTACTTATAGCAATAAAATTCTGTTCTGTGTATTAACAACATCCATTCTCGTCAGTGTTATTCAACTGAATTTGCCTGCAATTTGACTCCGAATTGTTTATTTTTGGCTGCTATTTAATCTTTAACCCGTTAGTTACCACACAATCCCTAGTTTTGACGCTCCTGAGAAAGAAGCCCTTGGAAAACTTTGTGGGAAATGGAGAACATGATGGTAACCAACATTTTCTCCTTTTCCTACAATGTTTTCTACCCTTCACGAAACAAATTTCAAAATTTCAGTCACTTTTATTTTTGTCGTCTGCAAATGCTTTCGATTTGGACAAGCCTAAAATATTGCCGTTTGGTAATGAGTTACGGAAACAGTGACTTAAAACAAGCTGTAGTTTCGAGGTTTTTGAAGCAAAGCGCCGGAATGCATGCAGCATCAACTCTTGCAGGGGAAGTGTAGTATGCAATCAGAACGGCAAGGGTTATTTCCTGCATTGCATCGGAGAGATCGACTTATTTTCAAGTGGAGTCTTGCAAGATGTATAAATCCCTGCAATGTTTGTTTTTGATATTGCGAGAATTGTTTGAAATTTCGTAACGTTTTATGTATAATTTAGTTGGATCGATAATGTCTATATAGACGAAAAGAAATCGTGTGCTCTCGTTGTTTTTTGCTTCGCAAAGACCAGGCCTGTATTCACCAACCATTCTTGAGAATATTTAGTCTCATACTCCAAGGTTTTCTCAATTTGTAAGTAACACAATTTCTGATTGGCTAAACCGAATGGTTTAGCAAATCGGAAGTTGTGTTACTTACAAATGCAGAAAATTCTGGAGAATAAGACAGAGAACATTCTTAAGAATGGTTGGTGAATACGGGCCCCAGATGTAACAGGAAAATATTCTCATCAATAGCCGTAGCAAACTACGAAAAGTTGTCTTTGTATATCATAGCTCACCTTGTTTTCAATGTAATACAGCCATAGAAAATTTTCTTTTATTATATACCAGTAAATTTTGCCGATCAAATACCGGTACATGCTTTGAATCGGGTGAAATAATATTCTGTAAGTCTGACGTGTGAGATAAAAAAAAAATAGTGCTGTATTCAGTCGACACTCTATAACGTTACTGCTCATTTCTGAAAAATTTCTGACCTAAGGTTCCTTAGTGGAATTAATAGTCAAAATTAGTTATCATGACAAAGTCTTTGATTTAGTCAATTACAGAACTCAATATATACAAGTTTCTTTGGAGCTATGTTTTGTTCGTAATGTACCTGTCAAAGAAGTGAATTGGCATCGTGTAAATTTCATTACACATTATACATGTATGCCTATACCGTAATACATTATGGACTGGAATTCGTGTTATGTAATGAATGAATCTGACATCCAGTGGTTTTTGAGATAAAATTTATTAAACTCGTCAGCAAAAAATGTTATTAACCCTTTCCCAAACGACAAATTTTAGACTCTTCCAAACTAAAAGAGTCTGCAGACGACAATTTGAACTTTCATAACAATAGCAGAAAACTATCCGAAAGGGCAGAAAACACCGTGGGAAAAGGAGAAATTGTTCGTTACGAGCAATTTCTCCTTTTCCCACGGTGTTTTCAAAAGACTTGTACTGCAGACACGTAAAAACAAGGGCGTATTTGGGAAAGGATTAAGCTAACCAGAGGCTCGTTTAATGCCAATTTTTTTTAGACTCGTTAAATGAAATTTTATCTCAAACGCAAACTCATGTCAGATCCTGTATCTTTTTTGCAGGGGCTGTGCATCGAGATTTTCGGCCCAACCCTGAAGGACCTAACAGTTATATTTGACACAGATTATGAAGGTGTATCACGTGCTTTGGCCGCGCGTGGGATCGGTGGCTGTGTTGGCGGTATTGTGGGAGGAATTTTGGCGGACAAAATGCCCCGGTGGCTGGACTTGATGGTCACAATTTACTTTGCTACAGCGTCGCTGTCAATAGGTCTTATTTCCATGATAAACACTGCGGACCAAATGTGGTTTTTGTGCCTTTTGCTTGGATTTGGTGTAGGAGGCACAAACATAGGTATGTCTTTAACTTTTAACCAAACGACTAGTCTAATACCAGCATTTTCTCATTTTCCCACAATGTTTTTAGAAAGCTTCTTTCTTAGGGTTGTCAAAAGTAGGGATTGTGTGGTAATGGGTTAATGAAATATACACAAAAATGTTAAGATCTTTATTTTTTAGCTCACCTGAGCACAACGTGCTCAGGGGGAGCTATTGTGACCCGTCATTGTCCGTCGTCTGTCCGTCCGTCCGTCCATCTGTCCGTCCGTCCGTCCGTTAACAATTTCTTTAAAAATCTTCTCCTCCAAAAGCAGATGGCCAATCTTGATAAAACTTAGCAGGAATTCCTTGGGTGAAGCTCTACAAAATGTGTTAAAAGAATTTAATTCCATCAAAAACTCTGGTTGCCATGGCAACAAAATGGCTGAAAATGGAAAAAATCTTCTTGTGACAAACCACAAGGCCGGGAGCATTCATATTTTGTATGAAGCATCATTGGGTGACCCTTTACCAAAATTGTTCAAATTATTCCCCTGGGATCATATTTCGGCTTTGCCCGGGTGCACCCTATTTTACATAGAAACAAAGAAGGAAATCTTTAAAAAAATCTTCTTCTGACAACCCACAAGGCCGGGAGCATTCATATTTTGTATGAAGCATCATTGGGTGACCCCTTACCAAAATTGTTAAAATCATTCCCATGGGTTCATATTTGGGCTTTGCCCGGGCGCACTGTATTTTATATAGAAACAAAGAAGGAAATCTTTAAAAATTCTTCTGATGACAAATCATAATGGCTAGAACATTCTTATTTAGTATGTAGCATTAACTGATGATCTTCTACCAAAATTGTTAAAATTATTCCTCTGCGGTCATATTTGGGCTCTGCCCAGGCGCACCCTAATTTAAAATCTTTAAAAATCTTCTTGTGACAAAACATAAGGCCGGGAGCATTCATATTTTGTTTGAAACATCATTGGTTGACCCTTTACCAAAATTGTTAAAAATCATTCCCCTGGGGTCATACTTGGGCTTCGCCCAGGCGCACCCTATTATACATAGAAACAAAGAAGGAAATCTTTAAAAGATCTTCTTCTGACAAGTCATAATGGCTAGAGCATTTCTATTTAGTATGGAGCATTGTCTGATTATCCCCTACCAAAATTATTAAAATTATTCCTGTGCGGTCATATTTTAGCTCTGTCCAGGTGCACCCTATTTTAAAATCTTTAAAGATCTTCTTGTGACAAACCAAGAGCATTCATATTTTGTTTGAAGTATCATTTGGTGACCCCTTACCAAAATTGTTAAAATTATTCCCCTTGGGTCATATTTGGCCTTTGCCTGGGCATACCCTATTTTACATAGAAACAAAGAAGGAAACCTTTAATAAATCTTTTTCTGAACAAACCGTAATGGCTAGAGCATTCATATTTGCTATGTAGCACAATCTGATAATCTTCTACCAAAATTGCTCTGGGCTCTGCCCTGGCACACCCTATTTTACATAGAAACAAAGAAGGAAATCTTTTAAAAATCGTCTTGTGGCAAACCATAAGGGCTAGAGCATTCATATTTTGCATGTAGCACCATATAGTGACCCTTTATAAAAAACGTATCCCCATGGGGTCATATTTGGGCTCTGTGCCCTGGTGCACACTATTTCACATAGAATCATAGAAGGAAATCTTTTAAATTCAATTCCATCTAAAAAGGAGAAATTATTTGTAACAAGCAATTTCTCCTTTCTCACAATCATTTCTACCATATAGATCACTTATTTTTCATTTTAAATACATTTTAAAATGTCTGTAATTTGTTTCAATTTGTAACGCTCTAATATTTTTAGTCGTCTGGTAATGGCTTAAACTACAAGTCAAAAAGGGAACAAAACACTGTGAAGAGAAAAATGGTGATAAGCAGCAGTTCTTAGCTCCACTGGCCAAAGACAAAGAAGAAAATCTAAACATCTTTTTGTGACAAACCCCAGGGTATGCCTTATTTGAAAAGAATTAATAGCCTGCCCTTGATAAACCATATAAGTTACAAATATACTCAGGTGAGCGATATAGGACCATCATGGTCCTCTTGTTTTCCTACAGTTGGCCAAAGATCGATCATCGTCATGTGGAAAGAGAGGTCGGCATCGCCCACACACGCCCTACATATGGGCTTCGGAATCGGGGCGGTCCTGATCCCTATCATCGCAAATCCCTTCCTGATGGTTGTACAACCTCTACATTCCAACCAGACTGACTCTTCGACAACACTGACCACACTCAACACTTCGTCGTCGGTAACTGTCAGTACTTCAACACCAGCACCACCAAAATTTCTGCCATTACAAACAAATAACTCTACCTTAAACACAACTTTTGAGGGACAATTTTTCTCAACTAATATCAGCAGTGCTAAGAATGATATCCAGGTTATATCAGAATCAAACGTACACTATGTATTTATCTTGGTGGCTTGTTTGAGCTTCCTTAGTTCTCTTCCGTTTATAGTATACCAGTGTTTGAACTCTGAAAAGTGTAACCCAGTGTTCCGACAGATTTCCGACAATGAAATCAAGAATACGAAGAAAATAGGATTTCTAGATATGTTAAACCCGGCATCTTATACTGGCGGCTCCATGGCTTTTGGAATTACCATGTTTGTATTAATATTTGTATACTTTACCGGTACAGTGGGAGGGGAACAACTATTCGGCACATTTATTAGAACGTTCTCGGTAGATTTGTTACAGTTTTCGAAAGACAGCGCTTCATATCTTCTTATGGTCTATTGGCTATCATTCACCGTGTCACGGTTTTTTGGATCGATTTTGTCACATCTGATCCATATCAAACATTTGATTGTAGTGCAAGCAATTTTCAATACGGCCTCAGTTACAGCACTGAACTTTTTGAGGAAGACACCAACTAACTTGTGGGTATTTACAGGTATACAGGGATTGCTGTACGCCCCGCTCTACCCGATGGGTATAGCTTTTGCCAATACTGTTATGGATGTTAGAGGATTTTGCTTAACTGTAGTCTCACTCGCCTCGAGTCTTGGTGATTTCGGATATATTTGGATCGCCGGAAAGCTTTACGATCAGTTTGGTCCAAATGGAATTATGTACACGATGCAAGCGTCTGGAATAACCATACTTATTGCCGTCTGCGGTTTCCGCCTGGCATCTCGGGGACGAAAAGCGCCGGATGTCAAGCAATTCCACACCGCTCCTGAAAAACTAGAAATGTCGGTGAACAATTCCAAACGTAGTGAGGAGATTACTGGGCTGTTAGATACGTCAGAAGACGAGTTGTGATGAAAATTCATTTGTGTTCTTTGTCAAAAAAAAAATCCATGTTTTATTTCATTTTACCTTTTAGCTGCTGAAAACCAGCGAGTAAGTGTCCTGGTCCCGTGTCCGTCGTGCGTCCGCGCATGCATACATGCATAGCCTTTATTTCAAACATCTTCTCTGAGAGTACCCATCCAATTTTGACCAAAGTTCAGAGAAATGATCCTATCATAGGCCTCTTTAGAATTTCCAGTTAAAAATCTGGTTGCCATGGCAACAAAGGTAAAAAAGTCTGAAAATCTTTGGAAAGTGTTTGTCTTGAACCATAAGACCCAGAGCGACCCAAAATGGCATGTAGCTTCAGCTGATGGTCAGGGTTCGTTTTGAACAACCATTCTTGAGAATATTCTTCTTTGTCCTATTCTCCACATATTTTCTATACATGTATTTGAAAGTAACATAACTTCTGATTGGCTAAACCATTCAAGCAGAAGTTATGTTACTTACAAATTTAGAAAATCTCGGAGATTAAGACTAAGACTGTTCTCAAGAATGATTAGTGAATACAGGCCCAGGCCCTTTACCAAAAGTCTTCTAATTATAGCCCAGGGGTTAAAACTGGGCTTAACACGGAAGGGGGGATTCATGATGAGGAAAGTGAGAACCCTCTTGTTTATAACCATAGAACATATACCTGTACTATTTGTTATACGGCTGTATTTTGTGGACCTTAAACACGATCTCCAGAAATTATTGCTCTGTCCTCATAAATGGTCCCTACCTGGGGTCACAAGATGAAACTTTCGATATAGGGTCGGTTGCATATTGGCATTTTAAAGTTAAACCTAGATTAAGCCATGAGTTTATCATGGCTTAACCTAAGTTTAACTTTAAACTGACGTGATGCCTTTAAAGTTAAACCTAGGTTAAGCCATGATTTATCATGGCTTAACCTAGGTTTAACTTTAAAGTGACGTGATGCCTTTAATGTTAAGCCTAGGTTAAGCCACGAGTTTATCATGGCTTAACCTAGGTTTAAATTTAACTTTAAACTGCTGTTATACAAGCAGCTATGTCTTACTGTTCGAAATAATTTGTCCTAGAATTGTATTGATTGGTAAACATGGTTTGTACTTATAAGTCAGTGGAGCGATGTAGGGCCGTCGTAGTCGTCTTGTTTTTTATTCTTTTTATGTTTGAAAAACTTCATTCTGAGAAATATTTCATCTAGAAAACTCGAAGTAGAGCACCTATGTGTAATTCGCTGGAAATTTTTCGCACTAAGCATATGAATTTCCTTTCAATATATCTTCAAAATATTCGTTTGCAAATTTCTGCTACATCTCGCTCAATTTTTTGAATGTGAGCTGTGCTTTGTGATAAGGGAGCTTAACACATCTGCAAAATGCGTAGGCCCATATTAGCCTGCGCAACCCCACACGTCTTTCAGAGATACAGAAATCCATGCGGCAAAATGTTGTCGAAATTCTTGCCAATAAATCATGGTATTTTCATGATGTGATAATTAAGTTGGAATAGTATCAAAAGCTGCGTGATAGAATGATTTGTTTGTATATCTTTTTTTTTAACCCTTTACCTGATATGCCAATTTGTGGCTCTTCCATTTCAGCAGCAAATAAAGATATGATGTCAAAAATATGGACAAATGAGGATACAAATATCTGACTGAGTGAAAAGCATTGTGGAAAAAGAAGAAATTGCTCGTTATGAGCAATTTCTCCTTTTCCCACAATGTTTTCAAAAGCTGTCTGTTGTTGATACGTCAAAATGAGTATCTATGGAGTAAAGGGTTAAAGTAGAGTTTAACCAATTACCACACAATCCCTACTTCTGACGACCCTGAGGACGAAGCCTTTAGAAAACATTATGGGAAAAGGAGAAAATGCTGGTAACCAGCATTTTCTCCTTTTCCCACAATGTTTTCTACCCTGCTAAAAAACAAATTTCTTCTACCCTGCTGAAAAATAACTTTAAAATTTTCAGTCACTTTTATTCTATCGGCTGCAGATGCTTTTGATTTGGACAAACTTAAAATTTTGTCGTTTGGTAGTGAATCAAAGTCATTTTAGTAGATGAGGTTATATCGCGGCGTTCAGTGCATCAACGCATGTATTTCGTGGCTTTCTGCTAACAGTATTAAAACAATTTTCTCTCCAAGCCACTGGCTGCTTTTCTCACGTGCTTCAGAGGTGAGAGGCGAAATAATGCTGGAAAGGAACTTGCCTGAACCGGTTTTGTCAGGTCACGAGTCAGATACGCTAAGCACCAGCATTTTTTCTCCTTTACCCACAATGTTTTTTGTGATACGGTTAAAAAAACACTGTGGAAAATGGGAAAAAAAAATGCTGAGGATGGAAAAACATTGTTGGAAATGGAGAAAATGCTGAGGATGGAGAACATAGTGGGAAATGGAGAAAATGCTGATTACCAGCATTTTCTTCATTTTCCACAATGTTATCAAAAGGCTTCTTACTCAGGGAAGTTAATACTATAGATAGGTAAAGGGTTATGCTTTTGGTGCCATGGATAATTTCAGTTGTCTTTGCGGACAGAATGGTATCGGATCAGACAGCACTGTACTCCTATCAGTACTCTGATCTTGGACCTACACTGTCCAATATTCAATGAATGATTAGAATAGAAAAGGGAGCTAAATAAGAATGTCTTATGTGTGTGTTTGTGCTTAGTTTTCTATTGAATATACACTTACCAACATTCCTTAACCCTTTACCAAACAATCCCTGGTTTTTACGACCCTGAGGTAGAAGACTTTTGAAAACATTGTGGGAAAAGGAGAAAATGCTGGTCACCAGCATTTTCTCCTTTTCCCACAATGTTCACAATGTTTTCTATCATGCTAGAAACAAATTTCAACTTTTAAGGTAAGACCTGTGTAATGCACTTCCGGTGAAAATTCTAATTGGTTGAAAAATAAGGATAAATAAGGATTTATGCAGAAATAATATTTTTGCACATTTCTAGCGGATCAGAAATTCCGTTTATGTGTATCTTGAAATAATTGTTTGATACTTGTGTTAGTTTTCTGAAAAGGGAGGTAATTATCATCTCCTTTTGAATTGAGAATATAGTGGTTTTAGATTTATAAATGATAATTCAAAGAAGGACAAAGTTGAAAAAATGAATCGGTGAAAGTATTTCTATAATACTAATTTTTCATTATAGCTAATTTTGCAGGATGATATTTTAGTGGAAATAGCTGTTTTCCGTTACACAGGTCTTACATGAAGTTACGTTTATTTGTCTTATGCAAGTGCTTTCAATTTGGACCAGTGTAAAATTTTCTCGTAGAGGGTAAAGAGTCACAAGTTAATTGGCTGTCAAAGTTTAAGCCACACTACGGCAGAAGGGGGCTTAATGCATCTCGTTTGATTAATGATGCCAAGCAATTCATGTCATTAAATTGTGAATCCATAAAATCCGTTTTGTTTAATAACCGACGGAATCATTTGGTACAGCAGTCCTCCGACACGCAGATAAATTTACCGACAGCAAACAGTTTCGGCCCAGGTCAGCCTGTGCGGATTGCGCAGACTGACCTAAGTCGACCCTTTTTGCGAATGCAGTAAGTCCCCCTTTCACTTAGTATGAAACGTTTATTATTGTTTTGTATTAACTTAACCCTTTCCCAAACGACGAGTTTTAGATCCGTCCAAACTTATAGCATCTGCAGACGACTATTTCAGACAAATTATAGGGTAGAAAACATTGTGGGAAAAGGAGAAAAAGCTGGTAACCAGCATTTTCTCCTTTTCCTTCAATTTTTTCAAAAGCCTTCTTTCCCGGTATCGTAAAAACCAGGGATTGTTTGGTAAAGGGTTAAATAACGTATGTTTATTACATTCTTTTCTATGAAGACAGGCAATTTCATGACCCAAGAAATTGAATCTTTTTTTTTCTCTCATATCTATCGATCAACTATCGGTTTTATATTTTTGACCTGTCACGCGAAAAAGGGACATATTTGTGAATTCCATACATCAATCAGATGAAAACAGATCAAAGATATTATAGGGTAATTTAAGTTGATTGTTCCAAAAACGATTGTATAGTGAGGTAGAATGAATACTTTTCATACAGAAAATATCATAAAAGCGAAAAGTGTCGCCCATGGTCAGCCTGCGCAGTCCGCGCAGGCTGACCAGGGTAGACACTTTTCGCAGTTCCCAAATGGTCACTTTTTTGTCTGACGGGTCACATTTTATTATTTTTTTCATAGAATGTAGTTAAAGTTGGCAATTTAAGAAAACACTGATCAAATTGAAAGTTTTGTTCTTCTTGTTAAACCATTGGCTGTTAAACAACACTCACTCTGGGACCTTTGGAGGTCAAGATCGAGGACGTTTTTCGACTCAAGGTCCGAAAAATGTTTTTTCTCCTTTTCTCAGAATGCTTTCTACCATTTCAGGAGGAAAGAAAAACAAACTATTTTGTGAGTCACACTTATTTTGTCATCTGCATTTTTTTTTTTTACCGGACCGGTCTAAAATTTTGTTTGATTAAAGGTTGAAAAACCTTAGCATGCATAGGTAGATAACATAAATAATGGTCCTGATTGATTGATTGATTGATTGATTGATTGATTGTATGGTGTTAAATGCCATTTTCACATAATTTCAATTATTTTGCGACTATCAGTGCTCTTCCTGGAGTCTCTTCAACCAGTGCTCCGCACAATATTCTTTCCAAGCCAGTGGCTGGTTTCCCACATAACCATCGTCATAATAATGGTCAGCGGTGAGAGAGGAATCAGTCCTGTCGCATTGACAATAATCAGTCCTCGGGAAGAAATCCACTGTGTTGTAAGCTGTACGGCACAAAATGTGTAGTCACTTCCAAGATGGCGGACTGTTTACTTGGAGAAAGGTGGGTGTCACATTTTATCATCAATAACTTTTTTTCTTGAAACCTTCGAGACATGATACTTATAATATATTGTGTGGGAATGATGTGGTAAGCCTCGGTGCTACATAGCAAAGAGCCAGTGCCATTATTCGATACGTTATATCGGCGTAAACATTGCCATTGGGTAAAATTTGAATTTGAAGTGAGGAACTTGCATCGTTTTTAGTTATAGAATGGAAAATAAGCTAATGCAGTGGGTGAAGGTTGTTGTTTCTGTAGGTATTCATCACGTGCTTTCCAATGATTACGGTCATTTTTGTGAAATATGTCTAGAAAGACCCGAAAACATGTGTTTTGTATATCGCTAATGCAGCGGTGTAGTCCACATCAACAATTTCACACACAGCGGTGTAGACCCGATTTTTTCTGAACGGTTTAGACACAATTTAAAGCACAATATATGTACGGTTTAGACACAATTGGCTTGGTCTTGAATCTTCTTTTCTGAAGATAACGTAACTTGGCGTTAATCCAGAATCATGAAAATTGGCACCAACAGTTCGAGACAGTCTCCCTTATTACCGACACCCACGGAAGGAACCATCTGGAACCGAAAAAGGATCATCGTGGAACGAAAAGAGATAGTTGGGAACAAAAGAGTGCATCAAGACATTATTTACGATATTATTTATGTAATAGTGAGTATTATATCACGAAAAAATAAATTATGAAATTACTAATTAATGTCTGTGCACTTATAAATCAATTCCATCATGGTGGCAGCCATAATTTCAATCATTCACTTAGGATGATAATTACCATCCTGGACTTGACAATCATTTTCATTTCGAAGTTGTTTTAAATACCGTCGCTGATTCGTATCTTGGTATCTGTTTGTTTAATATCTAGTTAAAGATGCCCGTCTAAGGCCGGTGAGCAGAAATGCTGTTAAATTAATAAAAAACATAGCATGGTACAGAAAATCGGTCCTTATTGTACACAAGGATAAATTACTGACATGTATGGTGTAACTAAAAAAAAAAAATACAAACGCGGAGGTTTGTGTGTTAGAAACCGAGCATTGGTCGGAAAATAACTGGCTGACGATCGAAGCTGTAAACAATGACAGTGCGTCACGGAAATTTATCGTTGCATTCCGCCTAAAGTCGGATACGGTGTAACTTGCATATCACTCTCTTGCACTCCGGATCATTACATTCACCTCTGTAGTGGGCTCAGAAAGTAGTCCGTCATTACGCGATACTTTCGTCACATGACCAGAACTCGAAATGGCGACACAAACACCGGTGAAAGAAAGACCAATATCGATTACTTTTTGTGCTGTTGAAACAGCATACGGCAAATCTGACTAAGTGGTAGGCAATGTGAAAAAGATGGATTTTCTGAAAAGCTTAAATGTCTTTTAAAGGACCATAATTTGTTTTTTAATCTTATAACCTAAGATTTATCGGTGTATTAAAACTGTTGTCATCATTCCTGGGCGCAGCCATTTTTGTTAAACTTGGCGTAAGATTCTGATCAGTAAAGGGGCTCGAAAAAAAATAGTTCCATTTTATACAGGTAAATTCATCAGTTTGAACGCACCTATAATGTATCCAGAATCATATTTCCATTGTCTACCTTATAATTTTACACACGAAACAGTTAAACAGTAACAAAACATCTTTTCCTCGGTTTGACAAGATTCATGTCATTTAGCCCATCGCAGAGATGTATGTGAGAGTAACGAAAGACAACTCTGCTCTGAGATTGCTTGCATATAGGCCGCGACCTCCGTCTGAAAATCGAGGCTGCAACAGAGAAGCCTACATTTTCTTTTGTTTTCTCAGTATACGCAGGGCGAAGGTCAATTATAGTCACGAGACAGAATGTATGATCATTATACAAATCTACCAGAGTGTATAACGGATATCGAAAATCTTCGATTCAAAAACCAGAAACGATGAGTCTGTTTAGATGGAAAGCCGCAGCTCGGCGAAATGCATTTTCTATCGATTGTTATCTAAGCAAGCTTGTCAGGCGAAATATTTGGCATGAAGATATAAGAATGACTATATTTTGATAAAATAAAAACAAAATGAGTTAAAACTGGCTTAAAATGAGTATAAGGATCTCTCTAAAGTTTTTTGTTTCTGTGCCACTGTTCGAGTAAAATATGACCAGTAGGTTAACAGGGAATGGGGGATCAAAACAAAAACAAAAAAACCCACTGCAGTATAAATCACGTAATTATTGTTTTTTACCCCAAAAGGAAAAATCGTAAGATGGAATTCCAAGTGATCGATATTCACAATTTTCATTTACCATTGTACAATTTGATTTCATTATACGGGTCATGGATTTATATTTATAAAATCGAATGTTACCCATCAAGATTAGTTATCTCATAAAGTTTTTTATTTATTCTTATCGTTTCCGGAATGTTTCTTTTGGCCACGGACTACATCTGGTAGTAGACTGGTGTCAGTCCATTTAATAGAACCTTTTCATTAAAACAAAATCATCAAGTAAAACTGCAAAATGGAAACTCTGTGTTCTCAATGCTCTGAATGTCTGATTTAACGTATTTCAGAAGAAGGGCAAGTAACAACACATATTTCTGTGACTTTGCTGTAGTTGTGTACCTTGTTTATTAGAATGACTTAAATGCAGGGCCTGAATGCCAGGCTACATCTGGTAGGTGAATATACAGACCCGTTCGCGAAGTACCAAAGCAATTTTAATTTCCCATATTTTGAAAGAAAGACAGTCGATGATTAGTGAAACACTTTCAAAACATGAATAATTCCCGTGGCATCTTATTTGATATAAGTTTGTCTTTTAGAAAATACAGGATAGCAATAATATTGTACATGTATTTCCAAAAGCCCTGATGTTACTTTTGTTCCATGAAGTGTCAAACAAGAGTCTCTAAATCTCCTCCAAATGAGCATTGGTAGCACATGAATGGCGTGCAACTGGAATATAAGATAGACAAAGTTTTTTTTAAAGCAGGTAAATGGTATGTAACACAAATATCAAAAGACCAAAGTCTTTGCAGTTCATGTCTAGACCACAGATAGAATCAGATTTTGTGTCTAAACCGTACAGTATATAAAGCTTATGTGTGTGTCTAAACCGTTCAGAAAACGCCGTGTCTACACCGCTGTGTGTAAAATTGTTGATGTGGACTACACCGCTGCATTAGCGATATACAAAACACATGTTTTCGGGTCTTTCTAGACATATTTCACAAAAATGACCGTAATCATTGGAAAGCACGTGATGAATACCTACAGAAACAACAGCCTTCACCCACTGCATTAGCTTATTTTCCATTCTATAACTAAAAACGATGCAAGTTCCTCACTTCAAATTCAAATTTTACCCAATGGCAATGTTTACGCCGATATAACGTATCGAATAATGGCACTGGCTCTTTGCTATATAGCACCGAGGCTTACCACATCATTCCCATACAATATATTATAAGTATCATGTCTCTAAGGTTTCAAGAAAAAAAGTTATTGATGATAAAATGTGACACCCACCTTTCTCCAAGTAAACAGTCCGCCATCTTGGAAGTGACTACACATTTTGTGCCGTACAGCTTACAACACAGTGAAATCGGCCAAGCCGAGATCGAACCAATGAACCCTTGTTCTTTGTCCTGTACTCTACCGACTGAGCTACTTGGGTTGGGTATCAATAATCTTAAAACGGCCTCAAACATCTGTTAACTCTATACCGTCAAACGACAAAATTTTAGACTGATCCAAATTGACAGCATTTGCAGATGACAAACTTGACAGTGGTGACTGAAAACTTGAAATTTTGTTTTGTGAAGGGTAGAAAACATTATGGGAAAAGAAGAAAATGCTGGTTACCAGCATTTTCTTCTTTTCCCAAAATGTTTTCAAAAGGCTCGATCTTTTACATGGTCTGAATTGTGTGGCAAAGTTTTAAAAATGATTGAAAAAAAAATCCGACACCAGGTATCATCATCGCAAAGATGACCAGGTATAGGCAAATTTTTAAACCACAAAAAATAACTTTCTAGCTATATACTTTCCCTTAACATACTAAAAAAAAGTCTAAGGATTTCAAGTCAATATTTATAACCCATAGTTCACATTTTCAAACTTTTGCTCCTCTCAGAGATCCCACTGTAACGGACAGTGTAGATCCAAGATCAGACTGCACATTTTGTGCAGTCTGATCTTGATCTGCACTGTCCGCTAAAAACCCAACAAATTCACTCTTCGTGGCAGCCTAAATGTTACAACATTTTGCCAGCTGTCACAAAATGATTCAAAGTAACGAGCACCCAATAATACCTACTTTATGATGACATACAGAACGACGTGTATACATTGTTAACTGTATTTATAATACACCTTGTATATGTCATACTTTTGTGTTATTGGAAGACTGTGAACACATGGACGTTTTAATGCTTATTATAAATGAACTTGTGAGGCTCTTAGTATGATAGAACATCAAAGCTTCGGTATTGGACAGAACTCATTTACACGCAGTGCCCATATGGACGTATAGATCTAAAACATACGATAGACGAAAAAGCCTTTAATTGCTGATATGTTTTTATTTTCTCACCTGACACATCTACCTGCTTTGAGAATACCTGGACAGAAATATATTGTCAACGGTGTTTGACACACCGCGAAAGTTCAAATATAAAATGGAGGAATTTCATCGAAGGATAAAAACTGTGATGTTGGTACTTTTGTGGGTCTCTATGGTAAGTTTTTGTTTTCCTTATATTCTTAGACTTTACTTCCCAATTGTGCTGAATTTGATGAAAATATACTCAGTTCCATAAATAAGTGTGCAGTTAATTTTCTTTGATTTCTCGTCGCATGTTTCACTGAAGACCAACGAATATGGTATCATAATTAAGTTCAGAGCCTGTAGAAAATGCCAGGCTAATCAGATTTTGACTAACAGAGAGTTTAAGTTAGGTTTTTGCAATTTAAATGAAGGTGGTACTAAAATCAAAGTTGCAAAAGTATTCAAAGACTAAGGTACATTAAAGTTAGGTTTTTCTTAAAGTTCTTGTATTTTTTCAATCAATATCTTGTATGGCCACCTCTGTTGTCGATACAGGCAATTACAGGGATGTTGTTCCATCCCTGAACGAGAGCGGTGGCCAAAATCTTAGTTTAATGTTACCAGAGTCTTTAAGTAGCCTACTTTTGCAACTTTGATTTTAGTACCGCCCTCATTTAAACAGCAAAAAACCTAACTTAAACTTTCTGTTAGTCAAAATCTAATTAGCCTTGCATTTTCTACAGACTCTGGACTAAAGTATAAAAAAAATCTAATTAGCCTTGCATTTTTTACAGACTCTGAACTAAAGTATGAAACCAAATTCGTTGGTCTTCAGTAAAACATGCGGCTTATTTGTCATGGAAGAGGGATTATAAGGTAATGGGTTAATGGGTGTAGAAACCTCCAGCTTTACCAGACAGTTGACTGAACAAACGATTGCTCACACTAAGGGAACCAAAATCGTATAAGGATGTTAGCAAACCACTCAAACTGGGTCCAAACCATTATTAAAGGTAATGATATTATTTGAATTTATACAATAGATCGGATATAGGATCAACTGTTACCAAGGATACATGGGAATTACATATCAATTGTTAAATCTTACTGTCACTAGATCCGATTGTTTAGCCAAGCATGCAAGATAAATTCCAACTTTCAGTGAATATGTTTACAGTCGACGAAAAAGGGTCGATTTTTTTTCCTCGACGTTAAAAAGACTGAACAAGATTTTATAAAGATCCCTCAAATACTCTTAGTGTTACCTGTATACCTGTAGTCTCCGTATTGAGGAAAATATGTTAAAAATACTTTACTCTCGTATTCGTAAATTAGAGGTCACTAACCTTTCATGCCCTGCACAAGTCAGGTGAGAAGAGTAAATAAAGTAATTTCAAGGGTAGTTGGGCAGAATATCTTACAGAATTACAACCAGACTGAACGTCTTGTGCAGCCTGATACAAGTGCACAGTCTGTAAAGGATAGTCGATTCTCAATATACATTGTTTGCAAAAACAGCTAGATTTATGCAAAGCACTATGTAGAGCAGTTGCAAAAACAGCTTAAGTTATGCAAAGCACCTTGTACAGCAAAATATCGATATCGAATCACGAGGCGACAGTTGCCGCCAGCAACATTTTTTCCCCTTGACAAGGGAGGTACATCTTATATTTCAACATGTAGCCTGTCGAATTTCGTTCACTTAACCCTTTCCCAAACAACAAAATGTAAGACTGGTCCAAGTTGAAAGAACTTGCAGGCTAAAAAAAAACGTAACTCAAGAATTGAAATTTATTTCCAGCGGGGCAGAAAACATTGTGGGAAAAGGAGACAATACTGGTTACCAGCATTGTCTCCTTTTCCCACAATGTTTTCAAAAGGTTTCTATCTCAGGGTCGTAAAAACCAGGGATTGATTGGTAAAGGGTTAAATAAATCGACAAATACGAGGCTTCATAAATAAGTACAGGATCCCACGTTATTCAGTGGTAAAGTACAGGTATCGTATTCTTCTGTAAGCTCCAGGTTCAAGCATCTGCTCTTTTTTTCCGCGGGCCTGTCCTTCGGCAAGACACTTCAGAGCCCCAGCCTAGAAGCACTGTAGTGAAACCCAAGCCATACACTGATAAATTATGTGAGTTGTCCTTGTGATGTGACTGAAGTAATGTTGAGAGCGGCGTAAAACACTTTATATTTTTGAAAGCAAAGTGGAAGATGGAGGTATTACTCGTAACAAGCCATTTCTCCATTTGCATCGATGTTTGAAATAATCTGTTGCTTGACCACAAAGTTTCCTTGTCTGTTCGTGGTAATCGGTGCTAAACATAACCATTATTCTTCATCGCAGGGCCTTTACACAGAGATCGCTGGACCAACGATGCTGGACCTTAAAATGAGGTTTGATAGCAACTACGAAGAGATTGCACGCGCTGTGTCGGCAGATGGCGTTGGCGTTTTTTTCGGAGCACTGATTGGTGGATTGCTTGTTGACATCATGGGCACGTGGAAGGACTTGCTGTTGACTGGTTCCCAAGTTCTCGTTACTGTTGCAGTGACGTGCATGCCGTTTGTTGGAAATACGTCCGTCTTGTGGTTTATGTTCTTTATGATTGGTATTTGTGGGGGCGTGGTTAACGTAGGTAAGGATAAGAGAATGTTACATTTGGTTTTCACATACAAATTATTCTATTTAAAAGAGTTTTAACGACCCTATATGAAGAGAGCATCTGAATTCACTATCAGAAAAAATGAAAATCCTGATAACCAGAATAGTTTCCTTTTCCCACATTGTTTTCAACCCTCTAACGACGGAATCTTTTGAGTTACATTTAAATTTCTGTCGGATCTGATATCAAATTGTTCGAGTCTCAAATTTTGCCATTGGGTTAGGAGTACATGTTAGTATCTTTATGTACAAAAGTTTGGCATATAAGGAGAACTTAATGAAATTATTGTAATAATCAAAGCGTTGAGAACGTTGAAGAGGTATTTATCAAGAAAGCCGTTGTGTTGAATTTGAAAGAAAAAGAGAAATACATTGTATTATTCATATATTGGCTTGAAAGTCAGCCAACTAAACAAATGAATACCTTCTTGAATCAAGGGAGAGTAGTCATGACAAAATCAGGATCATTTGTGTATTGGTGGTCTCCCTTAGATCGTTAGGAGGACTCTGGAGTAACGCCCCTTAACAGTACGATGCATGATGGATAGAGAGAGAAACCATGTGAATAATCGGATAAAATTAAGTTTGTTCCTGAAAACTATGACATGAAATATCTTTTGCCGTTTACATTCAATTCCAAACATTACAATTCATTATTTCGATCTATAAATATCCATGCTCAATCACATGGAGGAGCGCGCAATCATGGTATGAACAAGCTTTGAGACGAACTGGTTTTGGAACGAAAAGGACAAGGACCAAGCGATCGGTAGACAAATTAGGTATCATTGCCCCAATGGAAGGCTATGACACAGTGAAGCTATTTCCAATCAAAAATTAGTATACTTAGCATATTTTAACATTCCAATTACATATTTGAGTGCTACCGAAAAAATTCATTTGCCTGATAAAAACAGAGTTTAATTGTGTTTATTTCCTAAGGCTTTGCACGAAATATGATACATGTTCTTATTAACCTCTATATTGAACTCACAGTGGCATTATCCTCTACAAATACCACAAAAACTATCATACCTGTTTCACCATCAACGCCATGCCCACTTGCAATTTTGAAAACTGATCTTATACTGCGTTCCCACACTATGATCTGATGGGCTAAATAGTTTTTTCTCAGCCAACTAGACTGGTTGTCCTGGAATGTCATAGAAGACAGTCTGGGGATAATTTGGAATCACTGTTACATTGGACACCAGTTTTGTTCGCTCGAAATTAGTCAATCAGAAGATATTAAATAATTTTCAGAGTGTTTTCCAGAGCTCCATTATAAGAGGGAGTGACGGTTTTCTAAAATCATTATGTCTCTTATTAACCCTATGTTGAGGGTACTCATTAGAATCCTCATGACGAGACGATTCTAATGAGTACAAAAACCATAGGGTTTGTTGTAAAATATTTAATACTTTCAATTTTGAAATCAAAATTACTCCCTCTGTCACCAACCATTCTTAAGAACGTTCTTGGTGTCTGTCTCCAGAATCTCTAAATTTCAAAATAGTGCAACTTCTGATTGGTTTAAGCAAATGGTTTAGAGAAACAGAAGTTGCCTTACATTCAGATTTAGAAATTGTCTGCAGAATTTCAGTTCTGCTTTTGAAACCATCGACAACGGCGAACAAGCTTAATATTTAAACGATGAAACAAAGGCTTTTGCTCTTGACATCGACGCAGATACTTGATCAATCCTGTTTATCATCAAATGCAATATGTCTAGGTTTCTTGACCATTTGTAATACTTTCGAATTATGTTTTGTGAAAAGAGGGAGCGAATCTGCAGGGCTGACCTTGGTCGAAACGTTTTGCTATTTGACAATTCTCTGCATGTCAAAGGACAGTCTGCGTCATGATTGAGTCGGTTTTTAATCAAAATGGATTTTTCTTATTGGATCCATACTTATGTGTTGACATCTTTTTTGTTTTTAATGGACCCATAACTATGTGATATCAAATTGGATTTTCACGGATCTATAATTATGTGATGTATTGCCTGGTATAATGCTGAAACAGTGATGTATTAAACCCCATTTTGCCAGAACCATAGTTTATGTGATAGTTGATTGGGTAATAATTTTTTTCTCATCTTTGTTTCAAGCTGGCCAAAGAATTCTACTGGAGATGTGGAAATCCGAGGCGCCATCACCGATGCACGCCTTGCATATGGGCTTCGGTATAGGTGCTGTCTTCGCTCCACTCATTGCCAACAACTTTCTGGCTGCGTTGAAATTCTATGAAGACGGAAATCTGCCTTTAAACACCACAAATAATTCAACCACCCCTTACACAGTGGACATTGGAGGTCATATAGAACGGTTCTCGATTCTAGAAGAGTCACGTGTTGAGTATGCCTACATTACGATCGGACTGGTTTCCGCGTTTATGTCACTTCCGGCTTTTATTTATCCCTTTATAAAGTGTTGCTCAAAACGGGTTAGACACGGATATGTAGACATCGAGAAAGGAAAACCGTTGACATTTAAAACGCTCACAAATATGATAAATCCATCGACTTACACTCAAGGCTCAAAGAAATTTGGCATCTTCGCCATTATGATCATTCTTTTATTTTTCACCAATTTAGTTGGTGCGGAACAGTTATTCGGGAATTTTATTCGAACATATTCTGTAGATCAGCTACACTTTCCAAGAAACGAAGCTTCTTACTTGGACACTGTATTCTGGGCCAGTTTTACACTTGGACGTTTCACGGGGTCCGTGCTTTCCCATTGGTTGTCAATACGAACTCTAGTTATAGTAGATGTTACACTCAATCTTTGCTCCATTACCTTGTTGGACATATTCTCTGCTGATAACAAAGCGATGTTATGGGCATTTACGGCAATGACAGGGTTTATGATCGCTCCAATCTTCCCAGCGTTCATATCATTTTTAAACACACATATAGAAGTAGGTGGCGTGGTTTTGACACTAATAGTCTTCGCAACTGGATTTGGTCACATGTTATACATCTGGATCACCGGAGTGCTTTATCAGAATTACGGACCGAGAACTCTTCTGTATGCAATGCAAGCATCTGCTGTTTGTGTTTTCTCAATAGCTGTGATATTTACTATGGTAACACGAAAGCGCCAGGATCGATTCTCGAGGGAATACAGTCGGTTACCAGATCCAAACGAAGAAACGGCGTTCAGCAATTAATCCTATAGCTGCTAAGCGCGTGCAGTCTGATCTTGGATCTACACTGTCCCATAAGGGAATATTATACCTTAAAACATAAATTTAAAATAGCAATATTTGGGTTTAAAACTATCGAAATGAAAATTTCATTTTAGTTATTAAGCAGGAAAAGGGTTAAAAGTTTAGGACATTTTGATTTCAGAGTCGTCTTTTTTTGGAGTATTTGAAATAATCGCACTATCCAGGGTCAGACTACACGTTTTTTTTTTTTTTCATTTTAACATTGATTTTGGTTGTCCACAAAATCATCAAGAGCTCCTCTAGTACTTTCGATGTAAAATTAAACTACAGGCTTATTTATACATGTGCATCTAAAATGATAAAAGACCTACAGAGCTTTTGCTCATTCCTTAATTCTTCACCAAACGACAAAATTTTAGACTGGTCCAAATTGAAAGCACTTGCAGACGACAAATTTAAAGTAACTGAAATACAGAAGTTTGTTTCCAGCAGGGTAGAAAACATTTTGGGAAAAGGAGAAAATGCTGGTTACCAGCATTTTCTTCTTTTCTCACAATGTTTTTAAAAGGCCGCTATCTCGGGGTCGTAAAATCCAGGAATTGTTTGGTAAAGGATTAAGTAAAACTATTTTTTCATAATGTCGGGGGTACGGTTATTAAAAGAGAATAATGGCATATATTCACAGTATATAAACGATTTGTACCCCAACCGGATATTGCGAGTAAATTTCAGTGATGTCCACTTTGCATTAGAGACAGCCGAGATAAAACTTGTTGCGTCTTTTATACTGCTGAATGTAAACTATGTGAATCTTTATGTATAGTTTATGCCACACCTGTATTGTTAATACATAAACTGCTACATAATCATTCTTAGCTTTAAAACATTGAAATTCTCAATACTCATCGCAGGCTACAGCGTCATTTGCAGTAGACCCGATTTTAAATCAGCTTTTATCATGTTAAGGCTGGCTGAAACACGTTTTCTGAGTTTGAACCGGTGCAATTAATGAATTAGAAAAGATATTTGCGGCATTGGGCATTTTAAAGTTCGATTTTGAACATAAAAAATAAGAATTAATGCCTCTATGTAAAGTAGGTCAACTGTACGTTTCTTGCTGGTGATTCGTACCCTTACTTGCGAGTTTACGAAATCTATCTGTACGATGTCTTGGGAGTTTTTCCAAATATTCTGTACGGTTCTCGGGATAACAAATCTGATGCCTGATGGTATAAATCTGTACATTTTAATCTATAAAATGGAGTAATTCAGATGCCGTTACAGCAAACTGTCAACCACAAGCTTTGGTGATATAATAAATCATAATTTGGAAATCTATAACGGAAAAACCTCAAGATGAAAATTTCAGAATTTGACTCACAAAGAAAAGAAACAATTTCGTATAAAAAAAAAAGACTTCAAAAGTATTCCAAAAGATTTGAAGCTATGTAACAGGCCTCTGCTACCTAATGATGATACTAAGACAGTGAGTTTCAAGGCTTAAGTGTCGCCATTTTAAAAAAGCCCCATAAAGAAAGACACCAGTGAGGGATGTTCACAAGTTCCTTGAAGAATCTGAATGTTTTATGCTAAATACTGTTTTATAGTGGTTATTCCTATTCCTCCTATTCCTCATAGAAATGAGTCATCAGTCAATCACTTAAGAAAATATTGTAAGAATTTGAGAAGAAATTACACTCAACGAACAATTTCTTCCTTTCTCGTAACATTTTCTATTCTTTTTTCAAAATTATACTTTTATTAAGCACATCTGTAAATTTTCCCTAAATGCTCCCAAATTGGATGAGTCCAAGATGCCATATCAGGAAAGGGTAATTCTCTTTTTATCTATTAGCAGATGAATCCCTCTTTTCATCTATTAGCAGATGAATACGAATTGTGAAATTTTATTGCATGAATCAGTTCTGTTCCTTAAAGGTGGGTATATAGGTTTTTCACATCGCACAAAATTAAATAATATATATATCACTGAAATTTATATGAAAAAACAATACAAATTATCAATAATTAAGAATCATAATATTACAAAAAAAATGGGGGCGGTATTCCCATTAAAAGGCTACGTTGCCCATTAGGCTATTTTTAGATTTCGCGCCAAAAAATAAAAAAAGCATTGTGGGAATGTTAATTATAAATAAGTGACTGGCATGTGACTAATGACGCTTAAATTTCATAAGAAACATGTATTTATTTTCCATCATGTCTTCTTCGGACGCTATGTTTGAAGCTTCGTCTGTGTATTCCCAGTATGTAAATGAGCAAATTTGAAAAATAGACAGTGTGTCCCGTCGGTGTCGACCTGGGCTGTGGTAAATCACTTATTTCTCTTGTTGTCGGATGGTTTTCGACTACTGGGGTTTAATGAAAGAAAATTATACGGCTTTTGGAGTATAACGATTTTTTTTTTGTATTTTTGTAAAATTTTTGTCCCAAAATCTGAAGGGCCACCTGTAACTCATGAAAAGGAAGCAGAATAAAACCGAGTCTTTTTATATTATGATATTTGGCTGCTTTTCTCTCAAAAACCCAATCTTCAGTGACGGTTTACAGCCACAAGAATAGATGTTCAATGACCTGTCGCAGCTGTTGTATATCTCCCCGTGTTTCATATTTGATATTGTCTTTTTATTCTGGTCCGCCTTGATCACCGATTTCAACACTAGCTTATGGAAATAAAATACAACTCCATCCATACCCTGCTGTAATAAAAGAGCTGTGCAGTACACTCTGCATGAACTAAAGATGCAAATAAAAAGTGACACATAGTCCTTGTGACACGTAATCCTTCAACAAAACATACAACGAATGGTGTTCAGAAATGGCACTGATAATGATAAAAGAATAAAATCATTGTTCCACTTTTATAATATAAAATAGCGTATTTCATATGTGGTGGTACGAGGATAAGGTTGTACACACGGTGGGTAGACGAGGGGTCGAATGGCTAGGTTAGAGATTATTTAGTGTCGACCGATTACAGTGCTGACAGCACTTTGATTTTTTTTTAATACAATGGAAGGGTCGTATTATGTTATGGCCACGGTCGGTCACCGTTAGCATTTTTTGTATGTGCCCACAGTTTCCATTGGAATGATTTGAAACTTACTACAATGAATCTCTATGATGTGTGGTTTTGCATGTGACTTTTCAAATTTGGATCTCTGTAGGGTTCTAGATTTTAACCCATTTCACTAACAAGCCCCCTTTGAGCGTATATGCACTGCTGTGCGAAGCTCATGTTACTTTTTGGCCAATGAGACAAAGTCGTGTCATTTTGAACGTATACTTAGAAATGATTCACATATAACTACAGCTAATATTTTTAACTTGTGATATGTATATTAGATTTTATACAGCATACAAAGTGTCGTGGCAAAGGGTGAAATTGCTTGTAACGAGGAGTTCCACCTTTTGCCACAAAAATTTCAAAGATTCTTCAGTATAACTGCATTGAAATGACAATGTAAGGAATAAATTGCGAAACAAAGTTTGTATTGATCACTCTAGTAACATGCGTAATGGATGCTTCGCTCTTGTATAGGTATAAAGCAATGGAAATCCCAGTGTGGTACTCGCAAGAATTCGTTCAGCCAACTCGCAAGTAATGTACAGATCATTTACTTGATATTTGCAAGAAGGGTACAGTATCAAACCGTTCACCATGCAGAATTTCCATACATTTTTAGGTAATTTTAACAAATTTTGTCGGCATATATTGGCTGTTTTGTGAAGCGCATACATTTAGAAACAAAACTTTACAAATGGGTATCGGATGAAAAGACGGAATTACACATAAATTGCCTTGTGAAAACAGCATGTATAGTAGTGAGCAAAAGAAGTGAAGACGAGTATTGCATTTTATCAGCAATTACACGGCCAAAAATGGTAAATGATGTGTTTATTTGAAAGATACATTATTTCATTCAATGATGCAAATGTTTACAAGTTGCATGAAAGTCACAACAACCTGTCGATCTCAATTATTCAGAGGCACCCATCTGTTTTCACCAATCGAATCATGGAATTTACTCGCAATATCCGGTTTGGGTACAGTTCGTTTATATACTGTGATATTTATATGTTGAAAATAAACGTGTACATATATTTTGTCATGGTAATTATTGTATCGTTATGATAATTTCTGCATATATGTGTATTTCTCAGGAGGTAATAATCTTGTAAGTTACCACGAAAGTGCTTGAATTAGCACTTTTAAAAGCCATCTACCTACTAAAACGAAAACATCCTAAAAATGTTTAAAAAACAATCAATATGAATAAAGTTTGATTAATGACTAGGTAAAAACGCAGTAGCAATGGGATTGATTGTCTTTACGAAAAGTTTATTTTAGATTCTACAAAGCTACTTAAATACATCCTCGGAACCCAGGTTTAAGCATTACGTTACTCTCCATGCATTACCCCTGGGAAAACTGAGTAGCAAATCTTCGTTTCCTATGAATATTCATATGGTCGGAAATTACCCTAATAGCCAATCGAAAGATCGATAAAATATTCATTCTCTCTTGTAGGGACATCTTCGCGAGCTAAGTTTACGATCACTACGTGGATCTTACCTTGGCTGATTGAGCCCGATTTCGAGATTCCTGTGATGCGCCCTCTATTGGATGCTGGTTATTACTCCCCTTTACATCATGTTTCTAAAAGCAAATGAAATATCGTTTTACAAACCGCTTACGAATACACATAAAGCGATAAGCAGACATCCACGTGGGTTTGCATGTTTTACCTATTATTGGAAAGGTAGAGACCGTGTTCTATTTTTATCAAAAGATGAAATGCTACGACCGATTTTATTCGATGCAGCTAGAGCTGGCTGCATTCAATGAAAAGGCGTATCGGAGGGTTGTCAAAATCAAGCTCAATCCGCCAAGGTAAGATCCACGTAGTGATCGTAAACTTGGCTGGCGAAGATGTTGTAGGGAGGGCAATTTCATTTCGTCAGTTACTAAAACTAGAAATGACGGCATATTTGTGATAAGAATAGTTTAAATCTTCTCAAAGAAAAAATGAGATTTCCAATCAAAATGCTTCATGAATAATTCATGAGAACGAGAAAACGCCAGCGAAATAACCCAGGGTCGATTACAGTATGAATCGAAACTGGGTCAACGAGGATGCTTAAATATCGCTGTGGTCAAAATTCTGAATTACAAATAAATAGTATTTTTCAACAGTGTGGAAAACATTGTTGGAAAAAGACCAATTACTTGTTACAGGCAGTTGCTCCTTTGCCACAATGATTGATTTCCATAGCTCTTCTCCGCAGGGTTACTCCATGGTCTAGGATTGGCGACTTTTGACCCCTCGTTCTGCACTGTCAGTCCTTTGATTTTGGATTGTAACATTCGTTAATTCATGTTTACGACCAGTGAAATTTATCGTAAATATTTCCATAACTTTTCAATTGAATCCCGAGGCAATTAGTGCGTGCCATTCAACCGGACGGAAATTTGACTTAACTTACGCGCATTTACGCAACAATTCTCGCGCAGTATGTAATAGTCTGATGCTTTGTTACATGTATGTGGGTACGCCACGGGGAATTACCGAAACTAAATGTACTGGATTTTGACGAGTCTCAACAAAAAAGAAGTTCTTAGCACGAAATGAATGAAATATCTAAGTTTTCTTTTTTTCGGTCGAACTTTATTTCATCGAGTGAACATCATCGGTAATATTTTCACGAGTGGCGCAGCACTCTTGAAAATATTATTAATGATGTTTACTCGATGAGATAAATTTCGATCTGTTACCGAAAAAAATCCTCTGTATTCAGAAGACATCTCTAATCATATAACGGCGACAGCTCACCTATTCATGTCTTGGGTACTAAGCCTGGAGCTCTGTAGTTTTGTGCCTCATAAATGTGTCCATTGTGGCTCTATGGGAAAGATTTAGAATTCCTAATTAGCACTTAGCCTGCTAAGAGCTACTCAAGGACGTTTTGTGGACAGTGTAGATCAAGATCGGACTGCACAGAACGTGCAGTCTTATCTTTACAGAGCATGGCTCATATTGACTTTCAATTTGGCAGGCATAGAACAGAGAACACCCAGGCGATTCATCAGACGGACATAAAGCGCACCAAGGCCTAATTTTCCTTATTTAATCTTACGGACCCATTAATCTTATGGACAAATAAACAGTTACTAAAAAGATGATTTTTCTATATGACAGGGTAGAAAACATTGTGGAAAACGGAGAAAATGCCGGTTACCAGCATTTTCTCCTTTTCCCACAATGTTTTCAAAAGGCTGCTATTCCTGACCCGTAAAAACCAGGGATTGTTTGGGAAAGGGTTGATACGTGATGCGTGATTCATGATTCCAAGGACCAAATCATCCAGATCCATAGTATAACATTGTGTCAAACAACCGAGTCTTGATGTAGAATGGTCCTTTGACATGCAGAAATTTGCAAAATTGTTTATAAGAAAAAATCTAGAAAATGAAATGTTTTAATTTTGCAGAGTTTTTTAAGAAAAAACCTCGAGAAAACGAATTTTGTTTTTTGCTTTTTTTTTTAAATACTCAAGAAAACGAATTATCTCGCGAGAACTAGATAAGTGAGCATAATGTCGCCTCAGTGCCTCGGACGACAGGGAAACTTGCACGATTACATATTCCAAGTCAACCTTTCCCCCTCAACACATTCACCCATGTTTTGCAGACTTGCCACGTGCTAAATTCGGACATGTTCTTTATTTACAGTTGAGCGTTTGTGTAAAATGTGTATCACTTCTTTTAATTTGATGGATTATTTGATTAGATCTAATAGACCGTCAAGAAAATTATAAACGTCGAGGTGGGTGAATCTATCGCTGTAATTTTCCCCTGCTATTCTTTAAATGTAAATTTTAGGGAAATCATCATCATAGTCGCTGTCTACCTTCAGTCTGAAGGGTCTGCTCCGATGTTATTTTTGTTAGTCTTCTTCGCAGACCGGTCTGCGAAGAACAGTAACATAAATAACATCGGAGCAGACCTTTCAGTCTGAAGGTAGGTCGCTGTCGTCTTCTTCGACACCTCTTTTCACCCGACCCCATTCACAATGAGGTTAAATGATTGTCATGAAGGACTTCTGAAGTCGGCTATATACGGGGCTTGAAAAATAGGGATTACATAGTGTCACTGGTAACCAGCATTTTCTCCTTTCCCCACGAAGTTTTCTTTTCTAACAAAGCAAAATTGGACCATTTTAGCCACTTTGAAATTGTCGTCTACAAATGCTTTCAATTTGGATAGGCCTAAATGGTATTGGGATTGTTCAGTTGGTAACAACAGGGCTTGAAAATTGGAGTATGTGGGTCCAATGCTCTGTGGCAAGTCACTGATGTAAAACGTGCGAGCTGGATGGTCATTCTAATCACCGGAATGTTGCAACATTGTTAGGTAGTAAAGGTGTAGGATTCATAGCTCACCAGGCATGGGTTCTATCTCCATATAAAGAGGACTGGGATTTCGTTTGAGTGCCCTTTGGCAGAACACATCAAAACCCTGACAAAGTACTTGTGACACGAAGGAAACATGAAACACAGAAATAAGTTAGCTGCCGCTGTAATGTAACTAAAATCGTGTTTAAGCCATTACCACATTATCCCTTCTTTTTGACGATCCTGAGAAAGAATACTTTAGAAAAAAATGTGGGAAAAGGAGAAAATGTTTTTGAAAGCGCCGTAAAACCTCATTTATTCAATCACCCGAAATGTCTAACGTTTGACAAAAGTTTCAGCTAAAACTGAGTTTTAGACCTGGGAAAGCAGCCGATAACTTTTATCACTATAAACATTATATTAAACCTTCTCTTGCTAAACAAATCGAATAAAACCAAGTCGATGGTTTAAAGAAAACGAATAATTTCAAATTGACTTTTTTTTGGAGGAAAACATCTCCATATCGGAAAGTGTAGATCGGAGATCAGACTGCACGTTCTGTGCAGTCTGATCTTGATCTTTGTCCGAAAAAGGTCAGTAAGTCGCGCTAAGCCTAAGGCTTAAATTTTAATCAGACGACAGAATTTAAGACTTGTCCAAATTGAAAGCGTTTGCAGGCGATAGATCAGTGTTTGAGATTTGCCTGGGAAAGAATGGCAAATATTGTGGACAATGGAATTTATACCAGCTGGTCTTTAATGTCTTTCTTGCTTATCAAGAGTACTATACTAGGCATCTGAAACAGTGTTTTGCCCAGGGAAATTCCAGCAAGAGTAGCTCTGCAAGTACGAATCAGTGTTCAAGAATTTAATCATGATAATTACATGTGTTACAAATCTATCATCATTGCGACCTTTTACTAAAGAACTCTAGTGATTGAGTAACCGTGAGAAAGAAAGCTTTGAAAAATATTGTAGTAAAAGCAGAAATTATATTTTCCCGCAATATTTTCAAGTCTGCCATGGACGAATGTTATAATTAAATCCACGCAAAACGAATGTTTTCGGGGGGTATACTGGAATCAGCCTGTCTGTCCGTGTGTCCGTCTGTATACAAAATACTAGTAATTGCATGTTTCTGCCAAAGCACGGGCGAGGGTATTAAGTCACATTCAGTGACGGCTCTCATTTTAACAATATTCCAATTTGGTATAGTCAACAATTTTGTCATCTTGTAGAGTTAGAGTTAAGGTGATCGGCACATATTTACCTAGCGGTTCTGGGATCGATCCTCACCGGCTACAATTGTTCTTCGTGAAAGTGTTCAACGGGTGGATTACCCGCCTAGTTCTGTGGTGCTTATAATTGTTGCCGAGATTCATCCGACAAAGGTTCCATTTATATTAAAAAAAAAAAACATCCTAAGCCTACATGTCCAAAGTTCTTTCTTTTTATGTCTGTTTGCTTTGTTTCATTTTGTTTTCGTATACTACTGTTCAGTTCACAAATATATGTGTAGCACTGTCAAGTAAAACTTAACCCATTGCCACTCAATCCTTACTTTTGACGACCCTGACACAGAAGCCTTGAGAAAACATCGTGGGAAAAGGAGAAAATGCTGGCAACCAGCATTTTCTCCTTTTCCCACAATGTTTTCTACTCTTCAAAACACAAATTTCAAATTTTCAGTCACTTTTATTTTGTTTTCCGCAAATGCGCGCACCGCGCAGACTGACCTGAGCCGAAAGTTTTTGCCATTGTTGATTTTTGTGCAACTCTAAGGACCTGTGTACCTGATAAGTCGCCAAACTACAGGCTTTTAGTCTGATAATTTTCCCTTCTATTTAACCCTTTTCCAAACGACAAAATTTTGGACTAGACCAAATTGAAAGCACTTGCAGACGACAATTCAACCCTTGCTGAAAAGATGATTTCTGTCTATGATAGGGTAGAAAACATTGTGGGAAAAGGAGAAAATGCTGGTTACCAGCATTTTCTCCTTTTCCCACAATGTTTTCAAAAGGCTACTATTCCAGACCCGTAAAAACCAGGGATTGTTTGGGAAAGGGTTAAGTCATGCTGTGTGAAAAGGGGTCTTAATGTATTTGCACAAAAATATCGACCAAGGTCAGCCTGCGCAATTCGCATTTTCCTGTTGGTCAATTTTCTGCATGTCTAAGGAGTGGTTTACCTCATGATTCAGTTAGATGCTAGACATGCGATGATTTGCTGACCCAGGTCAGCCTGCGCAATTGGCATTTTGCTGTTGGTCAATTTTCTGCATGTCTAAGGAGTGGTTTACCTCATGATTCAGTCAGATGCTAGACATGCGATGATTTGCATGGTATTATGCGTTACGGAAATGCATTAAGCCCCGTTTTGCTAGAGTGTTGATCTTTCATTTTTACGTTACCTTGTCAAACGCTACAACAAAACAGGTACAAATGTATAGATTAATTTTGATTCATTGATTGATTGTATGGCGTTTTTGAGTTGTGTTTATTTTTTTCGTCTGCAAGTGCTTTCAGTTTGGACCAGTCTAAAAATGTCTCGTCTGGTAAAGAGTTAAGGTATATTTGTTGTTAGCACACGCGCTTATTAACCATTTACTCCATGGATACTCATTTCTACGCATTGCTTGTAGGAACCTTTGGAAAACATTGTGGCAAAAGGTGAAATTGCTCGTGACGAGCAATTTCACCGTTTGCCACAATGATTTTTATGCAATCAAATTTGTCATATACACATAAACAGCTTCACCCTTGTGCACCTATCCATGCTTTCCTGGAACCTTTTTCTTTTTTTCACCAGTACTTCTTCGCACAATTTTCTCCTGCAGCCATCGGCTGCTTTCCCACATAACCATCGTCAAAACAACGATCAACAGTTGGAGAGGAATGAATCTTGTCGCAATCTTGTCAACAATCCTCAGAAAGAAATCGACCTAGCCGAGCCGGGGATTGAACCAAAATAAAATATTTTTGAAGTTCTATGTAAACCGTAATAGTGACTTGATTAACTCTATATTACCAAACGACAAAACTTCATTATCTCCCGCTAGATGGCATTCTATAAATACTCATC
Organism: Tridacna crocea; assembly: GCA_943736015.1. Taxonomy (NCBI): domain Eukaryota; kingdom Metazoa; phylum Mollusca; class Bivalvia; order Cardiida; family Cardiidae; genus Tridacna; species Tridacna crocea. Next base: position 58,054,094 of record OX031060.1, on the reverse strand, counting down.
TATCTAATATGGGCATCCTGGGTACAGAACCGAACCACTTTCCTACGCGACAACCGTTACTTTGAATTTAAAACTAAAAAAAAAAAGTTTACTCGATAAAACGCTATCTCGTGCAATTCACTCAGGTATGATCATCAGTTTAGAGAAATCTGGGGCTAAAGCAGGTCTCATTTCCCCTCAAACGTATTGATAAAAGCTATTTTCAACATTGCTACTTTATAGAGCGTAATATTACAGTCAGCCCGCTTTCGGGGCTAGTGATGCGTCATATAAGACAGTCGAATCTTCGAAGAATATGACATGCGCAGACAACGGACAAAACTTTAGACTTGTCCAACGTGAAATCATTTGCAGACGACAAAACATGTGACTCAGAAATTTAAACATGACTTAAGAAGAGTAGAAAACATTGTGGGGAAAGGAGAAAATGCTGATTACCAGCATTTTCTCCTTTTCCCACAATGTTTTCAAAAGGCTTCTGCCTCAGGATCGTAAAATCGGGGATTGATTGATAAAGGGTTAAATGGTTGGATTTTGTCTCTGAAAGTGAATAAAACATCGTGGGAAAAGAGAAACTTGATGGTTACCAGAACTTTCTCTTTTTTCCACAATGTTTTCAAGAGCCGTCTTTTTTTGGTTGGTAATACACGGGACAGTTAACTATACTACTCAAAGTTTGCTAGGGATCAACTTAAAAGATTCACGCTAAATATATATGTGGCCTGTATCTTGTATGGTTTTACAATATGTTACATTGCCACGCTGATCAATAAAATGACTAATGGCAATAGATCTTTTAGCCTTTACCTCACAATGCCGACTGTTAAAGACACTGAGAAAGAAGCCTTTGGAAAACATTGTTGGAAAAGGAGAAAATGCTGGATACCAGCATTTTCTCATTTTCCAACGATGTTTTCTACCCTATGACAGATAGCATAGTGAACGTTGCATATAGTTTTTGATCAGCAAATGCTTTCAACTTGGACAGATCTAGAATTCTAAAGTATGGTAAAGAGTTTATGCAAAACTGTTGTAACATATAAACCAATACAGAAACATGTAAGTGATCCCTAACAAAGTTCGAGTAGTATAGAAAGTTTTGACTGAAGAATTCAACTCACGTGGCGTGTATACATGGACTATTAAACAGTTGTTGTTTTTTTTTTGCAATGTTTTTACAAGATATTGTATTCATATTCAAATACACCTGTCTAATAGGCTCCAAAGTGGCGCAGTGGTTAGGGAACTCGACTTGGAAGCCGGCGACCCGAGATCGAATCGCGCCAGATACTGAAAAATAAAAAGACCCTTGGACTGAGAAAGAAACAGCCTGATGGAGAACGGGAAAGAAAGACACTTGGGTAGGCGATGGTGGAACACAAGGAAATTACCTTTTACTACTCTTTATATTAGAGATTATCAATTTTATTACAGAGGTATTTGATAAAAAATGAATATTTACTGATTTCTTTTTTCAGTTTATAAAACTCGATTTCTCTGCAGAGATAAAGTCTAAACAAGAAAAACAACAGATTGTACCAAGAGAAAGCGTTTTAATTTTCAATATCTTATATGCAATTTATACAATAGAAACATATTATTACACAAACTTTATGAAGTTCAATCTTTAACCCTTTACTATCAAAACGCGGTAACTGTGGCCTTTGTTTACAAACACTGGATCAGTTCAAAACATTCAAATAGGGAATACCAGGGACGAAGCAGTTACTTATTGGTAAATTTCGACTGAAACGTGTTATTGGTAAATTTCAACTGAAACGTGTAAGTAACGCTGTGGTGCAGTGGTCAAAGGGACTCTGCTACCGCCCAAGCGGATCGAGTTCGAGTCACAGATTTTTTTTTTTTCAATAACGCAACTTTTAAAAGTCAATGGTTACATTATTTTTGTGACATCATAGTGAATACTTTTACTTTTACTTTGCAGTTTCATTCATATTTAATTGACATCACGCGAGATTGCACATTGATCCTTCGAAAGTTAGAAAAAATGAACCAAGACATTTCTTGTACAGGAATTGATGCTAGAAATAGCCTCGTGATTTAGACTTCTAAAATGACTAAAGCCACACATTTCTGGCTACTAGTTTTCTTCCTGTTTTATGGCTTTGACAGAAGAGGCATGTCTGTATAGGCCTACTCACTACAGTTGAGAACTTACGCATCTCGGAAGCTTGCCCGCACAAGGATTTAAATTGAAACACCAGTGGAACGGAACCACTTGTTAACTAAATCAACCTGAGTGGAAAAGTTGCTGTAGATGTGCGGACTTAGCAGAATAAATACTTTTTTAAAAAGCAGACATTGCAGTCCAAGAAACCTGTGAACAGTGAAAAATTGCAGTAAGCCACGAGGAAGCAACAAATACAGAATCTTAAGAGGCTCAGGGTACCGATAAGGCAAGTGAAAATGAAGCGAGTTCCGATACTGCCAGAGCACGGAATGAGAGTTACGCACTTATCATTTTATTGTTGAGTCAGTCATATAGAAATACGCCTTAAAACAAGAAGAAGAAAAAGAATAAGAATAAAATGTAATTGTAACAAAAGAATATCAATGACAAAAAAAAAAATGTCCTTTCCTTCATCTGCAAAACCATTTTTACATGCATCTGATGAAAATAATGAGACAAATTGATCAGATGCTTTCAATGGGGTTTCTGTCCGTTTGCCACAATATTTTCAAAACTCTGGTCAGATTAGATCTTTTAAAGGAAGAATGTTGCATATTTTTTCGGTGTTCGCTTTACTTTTCTTTTTTTCTCTCCACAATTTTCTTTTCCTTGTTTGATTGTCTTTTATGTTTCTTAAATATCCTTTCTTCTTCCTTTTTTAGACGTGAGAATCCTCCAAACAAAATTGAAGTCTCAAAAACAAGAGGGCCATGATGGCCCTGAAATCACTCACCTGAGTCTATTGACCAAACATGAGCCATCTAGTTTCCCAGTGACCTAGTTTTTTATCCGACATTACCCATCATCAAACACTTTTGAGCTATCAATAAGACAAACATTCTGACAAAGTTTCATGAGTATTGGACTGAAAATGTGGCCTCTACAGCGTACAAAAGGTTTTTCTAAGATTTCACCAAGTGACCTAGTTTTGGACCTGACAATTACCCATTATCAAAATCTTTTGAGACATCACCAAAACAAACATTCTCACCAATTCTGAAGAGTATCAGGCAGAAAATGTAGCCTCTAGAGTGTACGCAAGGTTTTTCTAATATTTGACCCATTGACCTAGTTTTTGACTCCACATGACCCATTTTCAAACTCATTCAAGGTATCACCAGGACAAATATTATGAACAAGTTTTAGGAGTATCAGACTGAAAATGTGTCCTCCAGAGCAAACAAAAGGTGTTTATAACATTTGACCTATTGACCCAGTTTTTGACCCAACATGACCCTTTTTTTAAACTCACCCAAGATATTATAAAGGCAAACATTCTGACTAATTCTCAAGAGTGTTGGACTGAAAATGTGGCATCCAGAGCATATACAAGGTTTTTCTAAGATTTGACCTGGTGACCTAGTTTTTAAAGGTGGGTATTTAGAATTTTTACATCTCACCAAATTTAAAAAAAATATATATCACTGAAATTCATATGAAAAAATAATAGAAATCATCAATAATTCAGATTCATAAAATTACAAAAAAAAAATTTTTTTTGATGGTATTCCCTTAAAAGGCTACGTAGCCTCTTAAGGTATTTTTAGATTTCGCGCCAAAAATCAATAAAGCATTTCGGGAATGCCATGTGACTAGCATGTGACTCATAACGCTTAAATTCTATCACATAACAAACATGTAATAATTATTTTCCATAATGTCTTCTTTGGATGCTATGTTTAAAACTTCGTCTGTGTATTCCTGTATGTAAATGAGCGAATTGACCATCTAAAAATAGAACGTGTCTCCCGTCAGTGTCGACCTGGGCTGTAGTAAATCTCTAATTTCTCGTGTTGTCCGACTGTGTTCGACTACTGTGGTTTTATGAATGAAAATTAAAAGGCTTTGGGAGTATAAGGATGATTTTTTTGCATTTTTGTACAATTTTCGTCCCAAAATCTGAAGGGCCACCTTTAATCCCCAATGACCCATTTTCGATCTCGCCCAATATATCATCAAGGCAAACATTCTGACCAACTTACAAGAGTTTTGGACTGAAAATGTGGCCTCTAGAAACTACAAAAGGTTTTTCTAAAAGTTGACTTGGTGACCTAGTTTTTGACTCCGAATGACCCATTTTCAAACTCATCCAAGATATCATCCAGGCAAATATTCTGACCAACTTTCAAGAGTTTTGGACTGAAAATGTGGCCTCTAGAGCGTACACAAGATTTTTCTAAAATTTGACCTAGTGACCTAGTCTTTGACCGGACCTGACCCATTTTCGAACTTTGTCCGAGATATCATCAAGACAAACATTCTGACCAATTTTCAAACATTCTGACCAATTTTCAAGAGTTGTGGACTGAAAATGTGGCCTCTAGAGCGTACACAAGGTTTTTCTAAGGTTTGACCTAGTGACCTAGTTTTTGACCCGACATGAACCATTTTCTAACTTGTCCAAGATATCATCAAGACAAACATTCTGACCAACTTTCCAGAGTTTTGGACTGAAAATGTGGCCTTTGGAGCGTACACAAGGTTTTTCTACGATTTGACCTAGTGACCTAGTTTTTGACCCAACATGACCCATTTTCAAACTTGTCTAAGATATAATCCAGGCAAACATCCTGACCAACTTTCATGAGTATCAGACTGAAAATGTGGCCTCTAGAGAGTACACAAGGTTTTTCTAAAATTTGAACTAGTGACCTAGTTTTTGACCTGACATGAACCATTTTCAAACTTGTTCGAGATATCATCAAGACAAACATTCACAAGAACTTCGAAGAGCTTTGGACTGAAAATGTGGCCTCTAGAGCGTACACAAGGTTTTTCTAAGATTTGACCTAGTGACCTAGATTTTGACCGGACCTGACCCATTTTCGAACTGGTTCGAGATATCATCCAGGCAAACATTCTGACCAACTTTCATGAGTATCTGACTGAAAATGTGGCCTCTAGAGCGTACACAAGGTTTTTCTAAAATTTGACCTAGTGACCTAGTTTTTGACCCCACATTCCGAGATATCATCTAGACAAACATCCTGACCAACTTTCATGAGCATCAGACTTAAAATGTGGCCTCTAGAGCGTACACAAGGTTTTTCTACGATTTGATCCAGTGACCTAGTTTCGACCCAACACGACCCATTTTCGAAGTCATCTGAGATATCATTGAGGAAAACATCTTGACCAACTTTCATGAGTATTGGACCGAAAATGTGGCCTCTAGAGCGTACACAAGGTAAAAAGTTGACGGACGACTGACGACAGACGCAGCACGATCACAATAGCTCACCATGAGCACTTCGTGCTCATGGTGAGCTAACAATACAGGGGAAAAACACAAAAGTTTAGGAAGCAGGAACAATTCCTTACAGTTCTATTCCATAAGATGTACTCTCCCACAATAACTCAAAAATTAAGCAAGCAAGAGTTGCAACTTATAAGCACTGCACCCCCCCTTGATGGAATGTATCCATGCATGAAATTTCATAACCCTAGCGAGTATACACAACAAAGGGCAATAACTCAAAAATTAAACAAGCAAGAGTTATGATTCCTGTACACTGCACTCCCCCTTGATGAGATCTATCCACCCATGAAATTTCATAAGCCTAGCTAGTATAGTTTTGAGATATGCTCCAGACAAAATTCAAGTATGAAAAACGACAAGGGGCAATAACTCAAAATTTAAGCGCGCAAAAGTTATGATTCCTATGCTCTGCACTCCCCTTGATGAGATCTATCCACCCATAAAATTTCATAACCCTAGCTAGTATAGTTTTGGAGATATGCTCCTGACAAAGAACTGGTCGCTGCCCACCTGCCTGCCCGCCTGCCACGGGTGATCCCATAATACGTCCCGTCTTTGAAGGGCATATAAAAAGCTATTGATGGGATAAACAAGCTGAAAAATTCATAAAATCTGATCACAAATAAATACTTAATCATGTAAACAGGCAATGAAATTGTTCAATTTGAAATGGCTACTTTTCCTATACTGTTTGTCAGATTCTTTTTCAAAATCGATAGGGTTAAAGCTATTGATGAGATAAACAAACTGTGCAAGTTTCACTGAAATCTGACCGAAAATGAAGACTTTATTGCGTAAACAAGAAATGAAAGTTTTCATCTTGAAACGGCTACTTTTCCCATACTCTTTGTTGGAATTTTTTCAAAATCAATAGGGTTGAAGCTATTGATAAGATGAAAAAACTCTGCAAGTTTCATGGAATTCTGACCAAAAATACAGACTTTATCGCGTAAACAAGAGATGGAAATTCTAAACTTGAAATGGCTACTTTTCCCATACCGTTTGTCAGATTTTTTCCAAAATCAATAGGGTTAAAGTTATCGATGAGATAAACAAACTGTGTAGGTTTCACAAAAATCTGACCAGAAATGAAGACTTTATCACGTAAACAATAAAAAGACTAATGGATGGACGGACGGACGGACAGACAGACGACGGAAACCACGCCATGACATAAGCTCTGCTGGCTTTCAGCCAGTAGAGCTAAAAACTGTGATTTTCATGAAAATCTGACAAGAAAGACCGACTTTATTGTGTAAAAATGAATTAGAAATTTTCAACTTGAAAGGGCTACTTTTCCCATACTGTTTGTTGGATTTTTTTCAAAATAAATAGGGTTGAAGCTATTGATGAGATTAACAAACTGTGCAAGTTTCACAAAATCCAGGCAACAATTGCAGACTTTATCACGTAAACAAGAATTAGAAATTTTCAACTTGAAATGGCTACTTTTTCCATACTGCTTCTTGGATTTTTTTCAAAATCAATAGACTTGAAGTTATTGATGAGCTAAAGAAACTGTGCAAGTTTCACAAAAAACTGACCACAAATGCAGACTTTATGGCATAAACAAGAGTTAGAAATTTTCAACTTGAAATGGCTACTTTTCCCCTACTGTTTGTTGGATTTGTCTCAAAATCAATAGGGCTGAAGCTATTGATGAGATGAACAAACGAAAAATTGATTGGTCCAAAAAAACGCGGAAACCCATTACACAACAAAATGCTCCTTTTTACATTGTCGGATCACAGTCACTTCATACTGTTTTTTCAGCTTTTAATGGGTGTAAGCTGTAAATTTCCACAAATATCTGGATATAAGAACTTTTTTAGTGCAAATCATCAGTATAGATTGCTTTGAGAATCATTTTTGTCATACCCTCAAATATGTAATCTAGCTGCCCCCCTTCCGGGTTTACAACTCAAGGGGTAAGTGTACCCCTGAAATAAAAGGCTTGTAGAAACACTGCATATTGAATACAGCAGTCTTCAGTCAGAATTCGACATTGATTAATGCAGATAAAGTATGTGAAAAGATGAGCATATAGACCACTAGTATGCCAAACAATTCTTTAAGTGTCAGTTACATTTAAAAATGTTCATTTACATAGTAGATCTATATGATTGTTCTGAATTGGATCAAAAAGGAGGCATTAAGTAAACAATTTAGAATTGAGGGTATACTAGTTTCACGCTGAATTTGTACCCCCAATTTTTTTTCTTATACCCCCATTTTTCAATTGTAGGGGGTACAAAAAACCCCCAAATAGAGTTTTCAGTTGGAACACTGACGATAAATACTTAGACCATCTCTACAATAGCAGATTGTGATCTTTATAATAAAATCTGTACTTTAATATGTTATGATTAAGGTCTGAGTACATTTCAACACCTATACTGTTTACTTTTGGCTACCACTGGGCCTTTAACTATTCAGAACACTGAACACGCACAGCTGCAATCCCAGATATACTCTAAACAGCAGCACAACTTTAAACTGTACTGAATCTGGCTGGGACAGCAGCCCGACATTTGATACCGATGGCAATTCATGCAAGACTCTATCTGAATGAGGATTTCATAAAAAGTCTTGACTTACCAGACTAGCCATCTAATACATTGTGAGCATCTGTCTGATCCAATCAGACAGCTTGTCTTGGAATTTCAAATTAAATTTGTACTGATTTTGACTATGTTTCCTGGTCACACAGACAAGCATAATTTTATAGTCTTTATACAAGTTTCATATATGACAGGAATGTTATCGTTCTATACACATTGCGATACCCATGCCTCCACCCACACACAGAGCTGCCACTCCTCGTTGTTTATCTAAACGCTCCAATATATGTAAAAGTGTAACAAGTATCCGTGCACCTGAAGCCCCAATAGGATGACCTAGAGCTATGGCCCCACCTTGAATGTTTACCTGAAAAAAAAAAAAAAATCTGGGTTCGAATTCACCAGCCATTCTTAGTCTTCTTCTCCAGAATCTTATAATTTTGAAAGACAATTTCTGATTGGTTTAACCCATTACCACACAATCCCTACTTTTGACGCCCCTGAGAAAGAAGCCTTTTGAAAACACTGTGGGAAAAGGAGAAAATGCTGGTAACCAGCATTTTCTCCTTTTCCCACAGTGTTTTCTACCCTTCCCAGAAGAAATTTCAATTTTTCAGTCACCTTTATTTTGTTGTCTGCAAATGCTTTCAGTTTGGACCAGTCTAATTTTTTCTCGTGAGGTAAAGAGTTAACGAGTATAGCCAATCAAAAGTTATGTTACTTTCCAACTTACAAATTCTTTGGAATAAGATAAAGGCTATTCTATGCAAAAGTACACAAAACAAGCGTCCATATGCATTTGAATTAAAACCATTCAGTTTAGAAGTACATGTACCATATTTGACCTAAATGAGGTCAATGCCACAGTGGTAAGTTTATCTATAAGATATATTTCATCAATAAATTTCATCAGTCTGCATTTTAGTGAAGTTATCTTGCATTTGGCAGTTTGTCACTCCAGTCGCCGACTATCTGTTAAGGTTGGGTATGGGTGGTGGTTGTTCGGAGGCCTCTGGAGAAAATAATATTTTAGACGGTGCCACTATTAGGGAGGGAGCATTAATTTGGTGAAATAAAGTATGGAATTTATTGTGAGGATGACAATCTCTGCTTAAACAGAGGGTTCAAGTGCTAGCTGTTAGCCAGAAAGTGACTTAACATTTTATCTATATTAACTCTACCTGACAAAAAAATTTGGGATACCTGCTGATTAACCCATTACCACACAATCCCTACTTTTGACGACCCTGAGACAGAAGCCTATAGAAGACATTGTGGGAAAAGGAGAAAATGTTGGTAATGATTGTTTCCTTCACAAAACAGATTTCAAATTTCAAGTCACTTACATTTTGTCGTCTGCAAATGCTTTCAATTTGGACTAACCTAAAGTTTTGTTGTTTGGTAAAGAGTTATAAGATTTTGCAGACAACAAATGAAATGGAGCTAAACTGACGAAATTTGTTTTTGAATTGGAAAAAAAAACGTTGTGGGAAAACAAGAAAATGCTGGTGACAAGCATTTTCTGCTTTTTCCACAAAGTTTTCTAAAGTCTTTTTCGTTTAATTAACCCTTCACAAAACCATGAAACGTTTTTACGACCCTGAAAATGAAGCCTTTTGAAAACATTGTGGTAAAAGAAGAAAATACTGGTAACCAGCATTTTCTTCTTTTCCCACAATCTTTTCTACCCTTACAAAAAAAAAAACTAGAGGCGCTTGAGCGCCTGTATCGCTCCACAGGCCTGATTTTTCTGTAACGGTGAAGAGAAGTTTTTAACAATTACCATTCATTCCTGCATTTCAGGTCACTAAAGAAAAAAAGCTATGAAAAACATTGTGAGAAAAGAAGAAAATAATAGTAACCTGCAATTTCTTAGTTTTACACAATAATTTCTACCCTTTTAGATACAAGTTTTACTAATTTGAAGATTTATCATAATGTCTGCAACATCTTTCAATTATGACCAGTTATAAAAAATTTGTCTTCTGGTTATAGTTAACTCATTACCAAATGACAACATTTTAGGGTTGTCCAAATGGAAAGCATTTGCAGATGAAAAAATAAAAGTGACTGAAAATTTGAAAGTTTTGTGAAGGGTAGATAACATTGTGGGAAAAGGAGAAAATGCTGGTTACCAGCATTCTCTCCTTTTCCCACAATGTTTTCCAAAGTCTTCTTTGTCAGGGATGTCAAAAGTAGGGACTGTGTGGTAATGAGTTAAAAAGGGTCTTGTTACAAACCATTTTGGGTGGGGAAACATCAAAATATAGAAAATATGTATTGTGGCAATTGTTTTATTGAAGTTGCAGGTTCAGTTTGATTGGATAACAAAATGCCTTATCACAACAGTAAAGCCCTGTCCCTCTTTGTACTAGGTCACCAGTAGGTCAACAAACCTTTACTAGAACTAATCAAAATGCAGAGGTTCTCTTGTTTTATATGAAAAGGATTATGGATTATGTAAAGCAACCATCTTTAACTCTTTACCAACTGACAAAATTTAGGATGTGACCAAACTGAAAGCATTTGCAGACAACAAATTAAACATTGATGAAATGATGATTTCTCTCTTTGATACAGTAGAAAACACTGAGGGAAAAGGGGAAAATGCTGATTACCAGCATTCTCTCCTTTTCCAAGAGTGTTTTCCAAAGACTTCTTCTTTAGGGTCGTTAAAAGTCAGGATTGTATGATAAAGACTTTCCACCATAGGAACTAACCTGCAATACAACAATGAAATCAAAACAAATAGTTTGAGAGAAGAAATTTTTCAAAGATTTTACTTTTTACCATAAAAGGAAAATGAGTCTCCCATACAAGCCATGTTTTTTGACAGATCTTTTTTTTTTTTTTTTTTTAAAGGAATTCTGTAGACCTCTATCTAAGGAACATTCCCGCAAAAAAATAATGCTATCGAATTAGCGGTTTGGGAGGAGAAGATTTTTAAAGGTTTTTTACTTTGGTTGCCATGGCAACCAGAATTATTCATGGAACACAATTATTTGGAGGAATTTGAAAGAGGACCACCTAAGGAACATTCCTGTGAAATTTGGTAAAAATCCAGTCAATAGTTTCTGAGAAGTTTTTTAAAGAAAAAGTTTACGGACGCACGCACGGACGCATGCACGACGGAGACAACGCCATGACAATAGCTCGCTGGCCTTTGGCCAGTGGAGCTAAAAATTAATTTGAGTCATATTTATTTTGTTGACCGTAAATGCTTCCAAAGTGGACGAGTCTAAAATTATGTCATTTGATAAAGATTTAAACTCAAGACTGTGTGGTAAAGGATAAACAAGCTTCAAATTACCTTATTTGGATCCAGTCCAAGATCATTAATGACTGCGACTGACTGAGCAGCAAATGCTTCATTCAGCTCTACAACCCCCACATTGTCCAGGCACCAACCTGCTTTTTGAACCTGTTGATAAAAATTTTGTATCTGTATTTCTAAACTTAGTCTTTATCCTGTCCAAAACATGAATTTAGTTACTGTTGTGTGGCTCGAATCCCGCCAGATGCGGTTAGTATTCCAGCTGTGCATTTGTTACAAACATTCTAATTGCTGGAAAAGGAGAAAATGCTGGTAATCAGCATTTTCTCCTCTTCATGCAATGTTTTCCAACAATTGAAGAACAATTAATCATTCAAAAAAGATTTGAACTGGCATCTGAAAAATTTTTTAATGTGTTAAAGTCTAAAATTTTGCAGTGTAGTTATGGGTTAACAGCCCTTGTAGTACAGGGCCCGTATTCACCAACAATTCTTAAGAACATTCTTTGTCTTACTTTTCAAGATTTTGTAACTGTGAAAGTAACAGGACTTCTGATTGGCTAAACCATTCGGTTTAGCCAATCAGAAGTCCTGTTACTTTAACACTGACAAAATATGGAAGAATAAGACCAAGAATGTTCTTAAGAATGGTTGGTGAATATGGACCCTGAATTAACTAAACCATTGAATACTTGACTCACCATCACCATCATTTCTCCAAACAACCCTGGAATATGTAAGCTTATCTGGGTACAGTTATCATGTAACCCCACAGTGTAACAGGATTTTCAAACCCTCTCCAATTAAATTATTTTAACCCTTTCCAAAATGACAAATTTTGGACACTTCCAAACCAAAAGAGTTTGCAGATGACAATTTTAGATTTGGAGAAAGTATTTCTTATAGTCAATGAAATATCGTTTTACAAACCGCTTATGAATACAATATTTCAAAATGAAGCAATAACCACATATGTATTTCGACATTCCATGATCAGGTGCTGGGATATACCCTAAACCTCTGATAATTGATTGGTCACACTGAAACTTTCTCTAAATATTATTCCTTTATGTTTTTTTCAGTAATAAATCATTACAGATCCTGCACACATCCACGGAGGTATTCATGTATACCTTCTATTTTTATTCGAAAGGTAGTGACCTTGTTCTATTTTTATCAAAGATGAAATGCTACGCGTGATTTGATTCCTGCAGTTAGAGCTGGCTGCAACCAATGAAAATGCGTATCAAGCTTGATCCGCCAAGGGTAGTGTAGCGTAATGGATTGTCACCCTTGCCTTGCGAAGATGCTGGCCATACAGCAGATGAAAGAAACGTAAAAAAATATGAAACAAAAACCTTACAGCCAGTCTGACAGCACCTATTGGACCAGTTCCCATGATACTTGGATCCACACCAGTCTGGGCCCAAGACACAATTTTTGCCATTGGTTTTAATCCACGTCTGTTAGCTTCCTCCTTATTCATGAGGATAACTACAGCTGCCCCATCATTAATACCTGAAAAGTAAAAGTAAAAGCATCTTTGTGAGCCAAGTTTACAATCACTATGTGGATCTTACCTTGGCTGACTGAGCCCGATTTCGAGATTCCTGCAATGCGCCCTCTATTGGATGCTGGTTATTACCCTGCTTTACAACATATTTCTAAAAGCAAGTGAAATATCGTTTTACAAACCGCTTACGAATACACATGAAGCGATATGCAGACATCCACGTGGGTTTCCATGTTTTACCTTCTATTCGAAATGTAGAGACCTTGTTCTATTTTTATCAAAGATGAAATGCTACGAGCGATTTCATTCGTTGAAGCTAGAGCTGGCTGCATCCAATGAAAAAGCATATCGGGTGAACGTCAAGCTCGATCCGCAAAGGGTAGAGCAGCGTAGTGAATCGTCCGCCTTGGCTTGCGAAGATGTATGAAAGTTGAGATGGTTCTTATTGTTCATTTTAACAACTTTCACAAACGACAAATTTTACACTTTTCCAAACTGATACCATCTGAGGACGACAATTTCAAAATTGGAACAAATTAGCTTTAGGTCTCTGATAGGGTAGAAAACATTGTAGGGAAAGAAGAAAATGCTGGTAACCAGCATTTTCTTCTTTTCCCACAATTTTTTCAAAAGCCCCTGAGTAGTGAAAATACATGTTTAACTAGTAAAGGGGTGAGGAAGTTTTTGTTACTGATATCATTGCTTTTTTACCACACAACAAAATTCTGGGCAGTTTCACATTGAAGCATTTGCAGACAATAAACCAAGTTGTCTTAATTGATGGAATTTGTCTTTAAAATGGCAAAAAACATTCTGGGAAAAGGAAAAATGCTTATGGCTATATCATTTAACCTCTGGTAATGATTTAACTCTTTACCATACACAAAAATTTTAGACTGGTCCAAATTCAAATCATTTGTATACGACAAAATAAATGTGACCAAAAGACTGAAATTTGGTTTGAAAAGGATAGAAAACATTGTGGAAAAAGAAGAAAACGCTGGTTACCAGCATGCTCTCCTTTTCACACAATGTTTTCATTTGCTTTTTTAATCAGGATCATCAAGTCGGGATTGCATGGTAAAGGGTTAACTTTTTCCCGGAACACCTGTCCATATCGTCAGCATTTCCCAGAGAAAAATGAAATGTGATTCTCATGGCCAGAATTTTTATCAAGAGGGTGAAATACTTGAGAGGAAAGGAGAAAATATTTGTAACCAGCACATCAGACAATACTCTGTTCAAACCACTGGCTGCTTTTCAACACAGACATAACTGAAACATCACTGAAACAATGTTCACCAGTGGGAGAGGAACAAATCTGACGGTAGGTTAGTTGTCTGCAAATGTGTCAATTTGAAATTGCCCAAAATTTGGTTGTGTGGTAAAAAGTAATGACATCAGTAACAAAAAGTTCCTCAACACTTTACCAGTTTAACCCTTTCCCAAATGACAAACTTTTGGACTAGACCAAATTGAAAGCATTTGCAGACGACAATTAGACTCTTGCTGAAAAGATTACTTCTGTCTATGATAGGGTAGAAAACATTTGGGGAAAAGGAGAAAATGCTGGTTACCAGCATTTTCTCCTTTTCCCACAATGTTTTCAAAAGGCTACTATTCCAGACCCGTAAAAACCAGGGATTGTTTGGGAAAGGGTTAATCACTGGCTTTAGGAAAGGGAGAAAATGTCATTCTGTATAAAGTAAGTTGGTGAGTTATTCAAAAGAACATCCTAACAGAGAGTCACTAAACTCAAATATGTTGCCACATACCTGACGCATTTCCAGCTGTAACTGTGCCACTTCCATCTTTTACAAAGGCTGGTTTGAGTTTCTGTAAGTTTTCCACAGTTGTTGAAGGTCTGGGAAACTCGTCCACTTTCACACTCACAGCTCCTACAAGTATACATGTATTTGTATATATGTACATATTAACCAATTACCACACAATCCCTACTTTTGATGATCCTGAGAAAGAAACCTTTAGATAACATTGTGGGAAAAGGAGGAAATGCTGGTAACCAGCATTTTCTCCTTTTCCCACGACATTTCCTACCTTTCGCAGTACAAATTTCAAATTTTCAGTCACTTATATCTTGTTATCTGCAAATGCTTTCAATTTGGACCAGTCTAAAATTTGTTGTTTGGTAATAAGTTAAAGACATAGTTAACTCATTACCAAGCAACATTATTCGAGGCTTGTCCAAATGGAAAATTTTTGCAGACAACAAAATAAAAGAGACTGAAAATTTAAAATTTGTTTTGTGAAGGGTAGAAAACATTTTGGGAAAAGGAGAAAATGCTGGTTACCAGCATCTTCTCCTTTTCCCCACAATGTTTTCTAAAGCCTTCTTTCTCAAGGCCATCAAAAGTAGGGATTGTCTGGTAATGGGTTAAGATCAGCTTAGTTATATTTTGTATTTGTTCTTCTGTTCATAGCCGTCAAAGTTAAACACCACTTTTTTACAGTGTAGATCAAAATATTATTTTTCAAATGTCTTTAGAAATGTTATGGGTAAAGAAATGACGTAATTTAAGCTCGGGGATTTATTTCCCGTCACAGTGAATATTTTCCTCCTGCCGAAAATCTAGTTTTAAAAGTGGCATTAGTTGACAAAATAATCAGAGGAAATATAATATATAATTTATTTCAACAGCTTGTGATAAATATGGGGAAATATTTGCCTCAAAAGGGAAAGGTCTGCGAAAACAACTTGCGCCCATAATTATCACTGTGCAGTAGTCAGTGATATACTAGTTTATTTCCTGGCTTTCTCACACCAGTACTAACACAACTTTCTTTCAAAGCCACTGGCTACTTTTCTCACAACAACCAGAGCTGATTTTTTACAAACTGTATGAACACTACTTAACCCATTACCACACAATGCCTACTTTTGACGCCCCGAGAAAGAAGCCCTTTGAAAACATTGTGGGAAAAGGAGAAAATGCTGGTAACCAGCATTTTCTCCTTTTCCCACAATGTTTTCTTCCCTTCACAAAACAAATTTCGATTTTTTAGTAACTTTTTATTTTATCTTCTGCAAATGCTTTCCATTTGGACAAACCTAAAATTTTGTCGTTTGGTAATGAGTTAATTTCTTTTTATCACAAAACATGTACAACACAACTTATTTTTGTACACCTTAATGGGTGGTTCATATGACATGAGGGAAAGGTATTTAAAAGTGATGATGAGAAAAGGAAACTATGTCCTATAACTCTTTACCAAACAACAAAATTTGGGACCAGAACAAATCAAAAGCAATTGCATGTGACAAATTACTGGTTGCTAGAGATATTTTTCTGTTTTTGATAGGGTTGAAAACACTGAATATTAGGGAAAAAGTCCTTATAATCAGCATTTTCTCCTTTTCCTACATTGTTTTGAAAAGTCCTTTTTAAATCATTACCACAAGACAAAATTTTTGGCTTGTCCAAATTGAAAGCATTTGCAGACAAAAAAATATAAGTGAATGAAAATTTGAAATTTGTCTTATGAAGGGTAGAAAACATTGTGGGAAAAGGAGAAAATGCTGGTTATCAAAATTTTCTCCTTTTCCAACAGTGTTTTCTAAAGGCTTCTTTCTCAGGGTCATCAAAAGTAGGGATTGTGTCTCCTTTACAAGGACCATGTATCGAAATCACATCCAAAAGATTTTTTTTTCAATCATAGTGTAAAAAGTTTAAGGTACACAGCATACCCTAGGTAGGGTTGGGTAGCCCAAAACACAAAATATTCTTTTAACTCTTTACCGCATAATCTCAACTTTTAATTACCCTGAGAAAGAAAGGTTTTGAAAACTTTGTAGGAAAAGGAGAAAATGCTGGTAACCAGCATTTTTCTCCTTTTCCCACAATTTTTTCTATTCCTCACGAATCAAATATCAGTTTTTCAGATACATTTATTTTGTCATCTGCAAATACTTTCAATTTTAACTAGTCCAAAATTTTGTTGTTCAGTAAAGAGTTAATAGGCTTTAGTGTAAAGGATTTACTATTTCATTTAGCCATACTGGACAGAAGAGTAACCTTTACCACACAATCACAGGTTTTAATGACTTTCAGAGAAAAAGAAAGAAAGAGACGCAAGACTGGTAACCACTACGCTTTGTGTCCTACATGTATTATTGATAAAAACCATTATTGACACATAATTTATTTTCTGTCTCAAAATGCTTTCAATTCGGAAAAATCTGTAAAATTCTGTTATTTGGTAAAAATTTAGAGTATAAAAATCAACCTGTTCTAGACTGAATATCAACTGGAACTACTTCTTTCTCAAAATATCCAGATTCTAAAGCAACACCACACTTTCTCTGTGAGGAGGCTGCAAAGTTATCTTGCATCTCTCTTGTAATGTTCCACTGCTTAGCAACATTTTCAGCTGTAGATATAATATAGAAAGAATTAATATTATTTTTTCTTTTATTTTTTCTTTCCTATTATACCCATCCTTATACCCAGCATGGGGTATTTTCTGCAGAGCCTGGCTTTTTAGCTCACCTGAGCACAACGTGCTCATGGGGAGCTTTTAGGATCACCCGGTGTCCATCGTGCGTCAGTGTGTCATGAACAATTCTTCAAACATCAACTCCTCCTAAACCACTGGGCCCATTTGGACCAAACTTGGCTGGAATGTTCCTTGGGAGGTCCTCTTTAAAAAAATTTTCACAGAATTTGATTCCGTCAAAAACTCTGGTCGCCATGGCAACGAAATGGAATTTTTTAGGAAATTTTTAAAAAATCTTCTTCTCTAAAACTGCTGGCCAGATTTTAAAATAATTTTACAGAGATGTTTCTTGGGTGACCCTTTTCAAAAATTGATCGTGAAATTTTGATCCGTCAGGAAACATGGCTCTGGTGAATGGGGGCTTCTTGCACTATACAGAAATGAAGAAATTCTTAAAAATTCTTCTTCTCAGAAACCGCTGGCCAGATTTTAAAATAATTTCACAGACATGTTCCTTAGGTGACCCTTTCCAAAAATTGTTTGCGAAATTTTGATCCGTCAAGAAACATGGCTCTGGTGAATGGGGGCTTCTTGCACTATACAGAAATGAAGAAATTCTTAAAAATTCTTCTTCTCAGAAACCGCTGGCCAGATTTTAAAATAATTTGACAGAGATGTTCCTTGGATGAATTTGTATGTATGTGCCAAATTAAGTAGTCCTAGATCTTATGGTTTCAGACAAGAAGACTTTCAAAGATTTCCAATATTTCTTTAGTTTTGTTGTCATAGCAACCTGAGTTTTTGAAGGAATCTAATTCTTTCAAGAAATTCTGAAAAGGACCAAGGCAGGATCATTTCAGTGAAATTTCATTTAATTTGGATGCGTAGTTTCAGCGAAGAAGATGTTTGAAACAAAAGTTGGTGTACACACGCACGGCTATGACATAAGCCCGCTTGCCTTTCAGCCAGTGGAGCAAATAACATCAGAATACCATACAGTCTTATTTTAAACTTCTTAAGTTTTTAAAATAGTCTGAAAGGAGAACTTTGTCAGTGCAATATCCGGGATCTCTTTTGCTATACAATATGATCTATGCTCTGGCAAAAGGGGGTTTAATGCATATCCATTATAACATGTAAGTCCTTATGAAATTATGGTTCCATAAAATTCTGTCTCACAACCCAGCCATTCATGACATATACTGGTTCTTTAGCCCTTTCCCAAACAATCCCTGGTTTTCAAGACTCTGGGAAGAAGCCTTCTGAAAACATTGTCCAACAAGAGCGGCAAACTGTCGCAAGATACGCCCGTCTTACCCCAAGTTGTAAAGCTGGGGCATGCACCAGACTAAATTCAAGTATGAAAAATGACAAAGGGCAGTAACTCAAAAATTAAGCGAGCAAGAGTTATGCTTCCTGCGCACTGCACTGCCCCTTGATGAGATCTATCCACCCAAGAAATTTCATAACCCTAGCTAGTATAGTTTTGGAGATATTCACCAGACAGAAATCAAGTATGAAAAACAACAAAGGGCAATAACTCAAAAATTCAGCAAGCAAGAGTTATGATTCCTATGCATTGCACTCCCCCTTGATGAGATCTATCCACCCATGAAATTTCATAACCCTAGCTAGTATAGTTTTGGAGATATGCTCCGGACAAAAATCAAGTATGAAAAACGACAAAGGGCAATAACTCAAAAATTAAGCAAGCAAGAGTTATGGTTCTTATGCACTGCACTCTTGATGAGATCTATCCACATATGAAATTTCATAACCCTAGCTAGTATAGTTTTGGAGATATTCACCGGACAAAATTCAAGTATGAAAAACAACAAAGGGCAATAACTAAAAAATTAAGCAAGCAAGAGTTATGATTTCTGTGCACTGCACTCCCCCTTGATAAGATCTATCCACCCATGAAATTTCATAACCCTAGCTAGTATAGTTTTGGAGATATTCACCGGACAAAATTCAAGTATGAAAAAAGGACAAAGGGCAATTACTAAAAAATTAAGCAAGCAAGAGTTATGGTTCCTGTGCACTGCACTCCCCTCTTAGTGAGATCTATGCACCCAAGAAATTTCATAACCCTAGCTAGTATAGTTTTGGAGATATGCTCCGGACAAAAAACAAGTATGAAAAACGACAAAGGGCAATAACTCAAAAATTAAGCAAGCAAGAGTTATGGTTCTTATGCACTGCACTCTCCCTTGATAAGATCTATCCACCCATGAAATTTTATAACCCTAGCTAGTATAGTTTTGGAGATATGCTCCTGACAAAAATCAAGTATGAAAAACGACAAAGGGCAATAACTCAAAAATTAAGCAACCAAGAGTTATGGTTCCTGTGCACTGCACTCCCCCTTTGTGAGATCTATTCACCCAAGAAATTTCATAACCCTAGCTAGTATAGTTTTGGAGATATGCTCCGGACAAAATTCAAGTATGAAAATTGACAAAGGGCAATAACTCAAAAATTAAGCAAGCAAGAGTTATGGTTCCTCTGCACTGCACTCCCCCTTGGTGAGATCTATCCACCCAAGAAATTTCATAACCCTAGCTAGTATAGTTTTGGAGATATGCTCCGGACAAAATTCAAGTATGAAAAACGACAAAGGGCAATAACTCAAAAATTAAGCAAGCAAGAGTTATGGTTCCTGTGCACTGCACTCCCTCTTGATGAGATCTATCCACCCATGAAATTTCATAACCCTAGGTAGAATAGTTTTGGGGATATGCTCCGGACAAAGAACTGGACGCCGCCCGCCCGCCCGTCATGGGTGATCCCATAATACGTCCCGTCTTCGACGGGCGTATAAAAAGGAGAAAATACTTCCATTCCCAAAATAAACTTTAATTTTTTAGTCACATTGATTATGTTGTCTGCAAATGCTTCCAATTTGGACTTATCTTAACTCATTACCAATCAACAAAATTTTAGATTTATCCAAATGGAAAGCATTAAATTTGCAGACGACAAAATAAAAGTGACTGAAAATTTAAAATTTCTTTTGTGAAGGGTAGAAAACATTGTGGGAAATGGAGAAAATGCTGTTTACCAGCATTTTCTCCTTTTCCCACAATGTTTTCTAAAGCCTTCTTTCTTGGGGGCATCAAAAGTAGGGATTGTGTGGTAATGGGTTAAATGTAATATAAAGAGTTAAAAATGCATAAAATTGACTAAATTAATTGCAAAAAGTTTTAACTTGTGTCAGCCTGTGCAAATTGTGCAGGCTGAAGTGGGTCAATATTTTTTTAACAGGTGCATTAACCACCCTTTTCACAGAGCAAATTTTAATCAAGAATTTATGCCAACCTGTCATGCCCATGTGATAGTTATGAAAAGCATCTGTCAAGCCATCACTGAGCATCATGTCTGTAAAATTCATGTCCCCAAACTTTTTGCCTGCCCTTAAATTTGCACAGTGCTTACTCTGAAATGTGGAATGATACAATGATGACTAAAAAAAAACATGTTTGAAAAGTTGTAAGTAAAAATGTTTTAAACAATAATTCTTCAACAAAACAACATGGCAAGTAATCCTATACATGTACTTTGTCAGTCCCTTAGTCCATTACAAAAACAATTTGAACCTCATACAACCGATTCCCAGAAAACAAAGTTCAGACCCTTCCAAATTAAACTTTGCCTATTCTCATTTGATTGGCTTACTGTGTAAGTATACCTCTTTATAAATTGAGGTAAGCTTTCCCTAACACACTTCTCTATCTCTCTCTGACATCTCTACACAGTGTAATATGTTCATATCCATATTACCACAAGAGGGCCATGATGGCCCTATATCGCTCCACTGGCTTTTTAACCCTTTACCACACAAATTGAAGAGTTCATGACCCTGAAAAAGAGAGCCTTCGAAAACAATGAAGACTGTCAGGCAATACAGCAGGCTGATTCAATGGCATAAAAGGTAAAGTTCTACAGAAAAAAAAAATAAGAATGATAGAAACCTTACTATGAATTAATTATTCCACTCATGTGAGCATAACTATTAGCATCAAAATGAATCACTCTCCCTGAAAACAGAATATTTTCTATCAAAAATCTTAATATCTAGCACCAATCATGTATCACTGCAGTTTGATAATAAAGGGAGGTAAATAGTCACAAACTTTATCCTTTATAAAACAAGAGGGCCAAGATGGCCCTGGATCTCTCACCTGAATTTTTGAGAGGACCATAGCCTTTTTTTTTTCCAGTAGCCCTGGGCCTTGTGGTTTCAGAGAAGAAGATTTTTGAAAATGTTATTTTCTTTCAATTTTGTTGCCATGGCAACCAGAGTTTTTGAAGGAATCAAATTCTTTCAATAAATTCTGAAGAGGACCATGGCAGGATCATTTCTGTGAAGTTTCATCAAATTTGGATGTGTGATTTCAGAGAAAAAGATGTATGAAATAAAAGTTACCACACAGACGGACGGACAGATGCACGGACTGCTAGACAGATGGACTCCGGTCCATGACATAATCCTGCTGGCCTTTAGCCAGTGGAGCTAAAAGTTTAATATCAAACATGCAGCCAAGAGAAAAGCAGGGGCAGTTTATATACTTAGCAATATATTTCTAAACATTATGAAAATCTGTCATCATAGTTTCAAAATTCTCCAAACACAGGATTGGCAAACCTCCATTTCATGCTAGAAATGTGCTAAGACTTTAACAAAGGCCCTTTCAAAACATTGAGGTAAAGGGAAAATGCTGGTAAGCAGCAATTGCTCCTTTTCCCACACTGTTTTCTTATCAAAGACAGAAATTGTTCTGTGAGTAACATCTGATTTGTTCTCTACAAGTACTTTCATATAGAATTAACCCTTTCCCACACAATCCCTACTTTTAGCCCATTACCACAAAATCCCTACTTTTGTTGACAACTCTGAGGAAGAAGCCTTTAGAAAACATTGTGGGAAAAGGAGAAAATGCTGGTAACCAGCATTTTCTCCTTTTCGACAATGTTTTCTTCCCTTCACAAAACAAATTTTGTCTTTTGGTAATGAGTTAACAGAAAGAAAGCTTTTGAAAATATTGTGGAAAAAGAAGATGCTGATTTTTGAGTCACAATGGTTATGTTGTCTGCAAATGCTTTCAATTTAGACAAATGTAAAATTTTGTTGTTCCTTACAGACTAATCAACTTACTGTTGACATACTCTCTTGACCACCAGCAACAACTACGGAAGAATCACCACACTTTATTGCTTGGTATCCCATGGCAACAGCTTTCAGTCCTGACCCACACAACATATTGACACCAATAGCTGGTACACTGTACGGGATACCGGCCTTCACACTGGCTTGTCTTGCAGGGTTCTGACCTTCACCTGCGGTAATACACCAAACTATTCTTTATCTGCTGCTATGATGATTTCAACTCGGAATAATCATGATTATAACCATTTCAAACTATGTCGCTAAATTCATCACAGTACAGATTATTTCAACCATTTACTTTTCCGATGTTTCATCAACATTTGGTAAGAAGTCTTTAGAAAACACTGTGGAAAAAGGAAAACAACCTGGTTACCAGCACTTTCTCCTTTTCCTGTAATGATTTCTTCCATTTCAAATACCTCCAAATATGGTAAAGTCCAAAGGGCCTTTAAACAGTTATTACCTATTAAAGTCCAGGCAGGAAAAAAACTCCAGGTTGAGGGGTACATTTTGAGAAAGAAAGCAAATTGCATGATTCAAGCAGTTGCTTCTTTTTTTCACAATGTTTTGCATTATCGCCAACTGCAATGGCATGAAAAATCATATTTGGATTGAGTTTTTTTCACCTCAGAGCTGTTGGAATCATCAATGCCAGCAGCACATTATCCTCAGGCTAACCTGGGTCAAATGTTTCATTAGGGGTAAATTTTCTGTATGTCTGAGGATCGTTCTACCTAATGATTCAGTTAGTTGTTAAACTGTTGCGGGAGACCAATCCTTTATGCATAGCTTTGTCCCAATTTAACTCTTTACCAAACAATAATCTTATAGACTGGTCCAAATTGAAAGCATTTACAAATGACAAAATAAATGTGAGTGAAAAATCAAAATTTTGATTTGGGAAGGGTAGAAAACATTGAGGGAAAAGGAGAAAATGCTGGTTACCAGCATTTTCTCCATTTCCCACAATGTTTTCAAAAGGCTTCTATCTCAGGGTTGTCTAGTCATCATTGTGTGTTAATGGGTTAAATACAATACCTGACTGCTGCCTTGGGGAGATATTTCTTTGGCTCAGTGGTTATGGTGTCGGTCTTTTTACAGGTACTTAGGAAGCGATTCAAGATTGGGGGGGACTAACTCGTATTTTTTGGAAAATTTTGCGTCTATTGAAACTCTCCGCGACAAAGGTTAATTTCAATTACCATTACTGTCAAAATTATGGGGGGGGGGGGCTTAACCCATTACCACACAATCCCTACTTTTGACGCCCTTGAGAAAGAGGCCTTTAGAAAACCTTGTGGGAAAAGGAGAAAATGCTGGTAACCAGCATTTTCTCCTTTTCCCACAATTTCTCCTTTTCCCACAATGTTTTCTACCCTTCACAAAACAAATTTCAAACTTTCAGTCACTTTTATTTTGTCGTCTGCAAATGCTTTCAATTTGAACCAGTCTAAAATATTGTCGTTTGGTAATGGGTTAAACCCCGAAAAATGCTCCTCGTGGGTTCAAATCCCACCAGAGGCAGTCTGCATTTCAACTATGCATTTGTTGCAAACCTTCATGTTTGGAAGGAGACAGAATGAATTTAACCTTTTCCCTAACAATCCCTGGTTTTTACGACCCTGAGGTCGAAGCCTTTTGAAAACATAGTGGGAACCACCATTTTCTCCTTTTCCCACAATGTTTTCTATCCTGGTGGAAACAAATTTCAATTTTTTAGTTACCTTTATTCTCCTGTCTGCAAGTGCTTTCTAAATTCAATTTGGACCAGTCTAAAATTTTGTTGTTGGTAAAGGGTTTAAGGATCCATAATCGTAATCCATGGCGACTGGGTTGGTAAAGTGTATCATTGAGCTGCATTACCAAACGACAAAATTTTAGACTGGTCCAAATTGAAAGCTGTTGCAGATGACAAAATAAATGTGATTAAAAAAATTAAAATGTGAATTTTGGTGAGTAGAAAACATTGTGTGAAAAGGAGAAAATGCTGGTTACCAGCATTTTCTCCTTTTCCCACTATGTGCTCAAAAGGCTTCTTCCTTGGGGTCGTCAAAAATCGGGATTGTGTGGTGAAGAGTTCCTCTTTTGCTAATGTACTATTCAACTACTTTCCACTGCCAGAAACTGAAAAATATGCCATTTCATTACAATTTGCTTGCTCAACAGTGGTGGCTATTGACAGGTTTTACTAATCATCATGAGTCTGACTATATTAATTCAGACTATTTCGGAGAAAAAAAAAATTGTCAGTGTACAGAGTCACCAGTTTGAAAAAAATAGTCTAGGCACAGACACATGTATCATAGTTACAAACCTCCTGTGAGGACCTGACCCAGTATGACCTCAGACACCTGGTCAGGTGCTATTCCAGTTTTCATCAATGCCTGTTGTATGCATCTTGATCCTAAATCATGAGCTGGAACTTCTGAAAATGCTCCTTGAAACTTTCCTATGAATTATAAAATTAACCCATAAAGCACCTTTTACTCTTATAGATGGTTTTGCTGTGAGTATAGATAAAGATCAGACAGCACAAATTTTGCAGTCTGATCTATGATTTACATTGTCCACTTTGCTAAAACACTAAAGATCAAAACTAGCCACAAAATTACAATAATCAGGGTCTTATTCCAGACTGAAGATACTAATTAGGTGCTTATTACAGTCTTTACTACATGTAAATACGTACATTTGTTCAAATTGAAAGCGTTTGAAGACAATACCGTAATTCAAATCTCGCTCCAATGATGGAATTTGATTGTGGGAAAGAAGGAAATACTGGTTACCAGCATTTTCTCCTTTTCCTGGAATCAATTTTTTCAAAACACTTCTGTGACAGAATGGTGAAACTCCCAATAGCGTGCTTATGGGTCAAGAGCGAGGCATAGACCATAACTATATAGATAACCTGTGAATAATGACAACTACAGTGATATGCCGAAATCCTTTCAAGCAGGAAAGATTTCTTATGCAAGCTATACGTGGGTACATCTTCTGGTGGCACTTGGTTAGCATTTTTGACCTTTATTTTTCTTTCCTTAGCCTTTTCTTTTCAATATGTGGGCAACTATGTTTTCCTTAATTAACCCATTACCACTCAGTCCCTACTTTTGACGACCCTGAGAAAGAAGCCTTGAGAAATCTTTGTGGGAAAAGGAGAAAATGCTGGTAACCAGCATTTTCTCCTTTTCCTACATAGTTTTCTTCACAAAACAAATTTCAAATTTTCAGTCAGTTTTATTTTATTGTATGTAAATGCTTTCGATTTGGACAATCCTAAAATATTATCGTTTGGTAATGAAGAAAGATTCCCTAGGCAAGCTGTACAGCTTCTTGTGGCACTTGGTTAGCACTTTATCTTTTTTTTTTCATTAGCCTTTTCTTTTTTCGATGTATTGGCAAGAACGTTTTGCATTAAAGTCCTACAACCCTGATCTGTTATTCTTATGATGTGTAATGATAATCCTTAGTGAGGAAGTTAAGGATTTACTATAACCCTTTACTCCATAGATGCTCATTTCTATGCAATGCTTGCAGAAGCCTTTTGAAAACATTGTTGCAAAAGATGAAATTTGTGCACATCTCACACATATTTTGATGACGTCACATGGTATTTCCGCACTTAACCCTTACTAATATTCGAATGTTTCATCGGCCTTGAATTTCAGACAAATACACCACAAAATAAACTAATTATCAAATGTTAAAGAAATATAAGTATTTTTTTCTTGATGGTAAGTGGTGTTCCTTCTCAAAAAATGCAAAGACCTTCGACTTCCTGCTGTAAATACTACCGAACTACTGGAATTAGGAATTTAGATCAGTGTTTCGATCACTGTGAGCCTGGGATCCTGAGTTTGAGACCCATTCCGACTGCACATTTAACCTAGAGATTAGCTTTACATGACATGAGCAACCAAAGTTAGAACACAGGAATTTGACATTCTATAACCAAAATAAATAATAAAACATGAAAAAAAAAAAAAATCTCCTCTCTATAATATAAACACAAGGAACGCAACGTCTCGATTGCTGGCGCTAGCACCCGACAGCCTTTCCTAATGTTTGTTTCATGGGTGATTTTGGTTGGGAAAGGCTGTCGGGTGCTAGCGCCAGCAATCGAGACGTTGCGTTCCTTGTGTTTATATTATAGAGGGGAGATTTTTTTTCATGTTTTATTATTTATTTTGGTTATAGAATGTCAAATTCCTGTGGTTAGAATTAATTTAGACTTAACTGGCTGTAGTTTGCTCTTTACCTGTGGGATTCCCATTAGGGACGATGTCTCCAGGGGACGATTTATCCAGTTTACTTACCTATAGCAGTTCTGCATCCAGCAACAATGACAACTTCACTGTCACTCATTTTTTTATTTCTTGAATCATAGAGTATGTGATTAAAATATATTTGTACGTGGAATATAAAAACTAGGCACTTTTTAAACCATACTTTTATGTTCAGTCTCGTAGTCGCATTACAACTGTCGTTTTGATCGGAAAAGTGTTTATCTAAAAAGCTTTCAAAGTAGTATAAATTTGTGCGCGTCATTGGGGAGTCAACTGAGTAAAGCGTTTAAAAACAAAAGTGTAGTGGTAGTTATTTCCCTTATTTTTGACGGGATCAAAAAATGAAAATGTTACTGGCAGACATCAAAATTTAAATGGTTGTACATAGGGTTAAATACTATTATTATTATCATTATCATTATTAATATTGTATAAATGTTTAAAAAAATCAGGGTTTTATATAATATATAGATCTATACGATCCCTGAAAAAATAAATTAAGATGACAATTTAAGTGCTGCTCAAATTAATTTTTTACGACATGATTCGGTACGTCATGCAAGAAAGGAAATATCATTTTTTTCTGCAGATGCCATTTTCAATGTTTAATTAGCTGACAGAAAGAAGAATAAGAAGAACGGAAGAAGACGATGAAGGAGAAGAACAAAACAGAAGTAGAAGAAGAACAGAGGAAGAAGAAGAACAGGAAGGAGAACGAAAGAACAGGAAGAAAGAAGAAAAAAGAACAGAGAGAAGAAGAAGAAGAGGAGGAGGAAGAAGAAGGTTATGGCGGTAAACATGTGGCATGATATTATTTTAGCACCAGTACATTTGAATGCTGGAGAAATAGGCCCCTGGGGAAATCGGCCCTTGGAGAAATCGGCCCCAAAACGCTTGGGGCCGATTTCCCTGGAGAAATCGGCCCCTGGGGATGATTTCTCCAGAGAAATCGGCCCCAATAGAAATTTTGGAGAAATCGTCCCAAATGTCAAATTTTATATATATAGATACTGCTTTTTCAGAAAATGTAATTTCCATCTAGGTTTTATTTAACACATACACTGTGTAAGCCATGTCTTGTTTCAAGTTAAACATATTTATTTTACATCGATTGAGAAACAAGTTCTTACAACTTATACCAATCTCTCTCGATTCTGCTTCCTGGGAACTACACCAGTACTCGCGCCGAATGTTTGGGCCAATGAAAAATCCCAAAATTGACACCCACTCCCAGGTATGTTTCAAGTTGTATTTGATTGCACCGTCTTTGTTGTTTTTATGGCAATTTTCACAGTTTTTCACACTGATAGTTCTTTTTTCTCACCTTCACACGGGAAGCCTACACCTGTTATTTCATATTATTGTTCTTAGTCGGATCAGATCTCTCTCTCTCTCTCTCTCTCTCTCTGTTTATAAATATTGTTCATGTCACAGAATGGTTTTTAGAACCATCAGATGTCTTTCTCCAACCTATTGTGTCTTTCTATGTCTGTTTCCCCCCCCCCCCTCTCTCTCTCTCTCTCTCTCTATCTTGATCGGGTATTATACTCGATCTCTCAAACTGTATACTTCCGCTGCATTTTCTGACTCTCTCTTTCTATCATTTTTCATTGTACTACAAGTGACCCGGTTATTTTGTGTAATTAGCTCTTTACCAACGACAAAAATTTAGACGGGTCAAAATTCAAGGATTTGCAGACAACAAATTAAATATAACTGGAAAAATTGTTTTTGGGTGGGAAAAATTGTGGAAAAAGGAGAAAGTGCAAAAGTGCTGACATTTACTCCTTTTCCCACTATGTTTTTAAAAGCCCTCTCTTACAGGTTTTTTTTTAAATGCATCCTTTTTTTTTCGATGAAATAAAATACAGTCCACAATGGCCTAATTATCAGTTATATCACTCTTTTATATACAGCGTTACAATGATTCATACTCTCGTTGGAGAACTCTTTCGTTGATCGAACCAATGATCGATTAACTTAACCCATTACCGCACAATCCCGTGTTTTAAAAAACCTGTAGGAAAGGGCTTTTGAAAACATTGTGGGAAAAGGAGTAAATGTGAAAAGGTTGAAAAAAGACAACTGATGGTTCTAAAAACCATTCTATAACATGAACAATATTCATTAACAGAGAGAGAGAGAGAGAGAGAGAGAGGGTAAGATCTGATCCGACGAAGAACAACAATATGAAATTGATAACAATTACCTATGCCGAACATGCAGAAAGGGAGAAAGATCGAGAGAGAAAGGTGCAAAAAAATAGGTTTTAATGATATAACAAATACACATATATGCCTCGTGAGCATTTATAATTCATAATTCGTTCAATATCAATTTCAAACAAACACAAACATTCAACAATCTTTCAGGTGTAGGCTACCTCTGTGAAGGTGTGAAAAAAAGAACAATCAGTGTGAAAAACTATGAAAATTGCCATAAAAACAACAAAGAAGGTGTAATCAAATACAACTTGAAACAAGACATGGCTTACACAGTGTATGTGTTAAATAAAACCTAAATGAAAATTACATTTTCTGAAAAAGCAATATCTATATATATAAAATTTGGCATTGAGGACGATTTCTCCAAAATTCCTGTCGAGGCCGATTTCTCCAGAGAAATCGTCCCCAGGGGCCTATTTTTCCGGAGAAATCGGCCCCAAGCGTTTTGAGGCCGATTTCTCCCGGGGCCGATTTCTCCAGGGGCCGATTTCTCCTGACAACGTACATTTCGGTACCAGGTGCCTGTAAAGGTATCTTGCCAGAAGGGGAAGGTGCATTAATTTAAGAAAGTTGTGGACACATTGTCGAATGTAAAAATAGACAGTGGCCACAATGTTTATAGACCTAGTTACTGAAATATATTCAGAAAATTGCAAAAATCCATCGAAAGTATCCTTATCATGCATGTCATCATGATATTATTCTCATTATATTTTTTCAAGTTATTTAATACATAATATTAAGAATGATTATGATCTTTTGTATGATACACCTTCTATGAGAAGCGTGCTCTGTGAAAAGGGGGCTTAACACATCTGCGAACAGTTTCTACTCATATCAGCCAGCTCAGTCCGCGCACGCTGACCTTGGTCAAAACTGAAAAGCAGGGATTGTTTGGTGATGTGTTAAAGGCTTACATAAGTAGGATAGTTGTAGAATTTTTTTAAACTAATAAAACGCTGTTTTTTTAACTGTTTTCAAACTAAAAAAAAAAAAAAAAAAAGAAACCAAAGTATGGCTATCTAACGTGCAATGTATAGTCTGATCTTGATCTTCTCTGGTGGTCATCTAAAAAGTAGTTCTGTCAATCGCTTTACTAATGAGTCTCTGTAGATAATGACAAAATAAAACACACACACACACACACACACACGGAATTTTACTACTTTTTCTTTCGAATCATTTGATCGCTCTCAGGTTCTTCCTGTGTTTTAAATAAACTAGTTCGCCTCTGCTTTAACCACTGTAATGAAAATGCTCTCTTCAAAAGCAGTTTCACAGTTTTCAAAATATCTTCCGCTAGGTTTTTCCCTCTATAAAATACATGAAAACATCTTTGAAGAATATGACATGTGCAGACAACGTTTCCAAACAAACGCCTGTCTTAAATTTTTGATATTAATTATATTTTTTATAGTGCCATTATTTACCGGATATCTCACGTAATTGAGTAAAGAAATGATTGGTTCTTGCTTGTGCTGTTACATTACTCGTCAATATTTGTATACATATACATTTTATTCAGCAAACGACAAAACATATCTTTGGCTATATACAACAAATTCAACAACAATACAATATACTTGACTTACCTTTTTACCAAACGACACTGAGTTTTACACTGGTCCAAATTGAAAGCATTTGCAGACGACAAAATAAACATAACTCAAACATTGAAATTCGTTTCGAGCAGGGTAGAAAACATTGTGGGAAATGGAAAAAATGCTGGTTACCAGCATTTTCTCCTTTTCCCACAGTGTTTTCAAAAGGTTTCTATCTCAGGGTCCGCATAAAAACCAGAGATTGTTTGCGTCTCTATTATACATGATACCAAGCGAGTCATCACATAATTAGGGTTGAACATGATTATTACTTAACCGGATAGATCTAGAAGCTTTTTAAAAAGACAGACTGATAAACCACGTATCTAGGCTTGATTAATTGACCAGACTACCAATTTTAAATTCGTCGACCGAATATTCAAAGCGTTTGCCGCCGAAAAAGTGAATTTGTCTCAAACGATGGGATTTGTCTTTTGATAAGATAGCAAACACGGGAGGGGGTGGGTGGAGTGGGGAAAGGATAGAGAAATACTGGTTGCTGATATTTTCTCCTTTTCCACTTATGTTTTCAAAATCCTTTCTCCTTACGTCGCTAAGAGACAATATTGTGTTGATTGAGGGTGCTTAGAGCGTCCAAACGACTTTTTACCGACAGTGTAGATCGGATAGAACGTGCAGTCTGATCTTGGATCTACACTGTCTTACACGGAGATTTTTCCAAAAATATACCTTTGAAATGGCAAGATTTTGAGTTTTTAATGTCGGTCTGAAATTTTTATTTCATTATTTTGGGACAGTTAAGGGGTAGCTCTTTTCCAAACGACAAAATTTTAGCCAGGTCCAAATCAAAAGCGTTTGCAGACGATAAATTTATGGTGGCCCTTATGATAAAATTAGTCATTAATAGGTAAGAAAACATCGTGGGGAAAGGGAGAAAATGCTGGTTACCAGCATTTTCTCCTTTCCCCACAATTTTTCAGTATACTTCTTCCTCAGTGATGTTAAAAGTAGGGATCTTGTGGTAATGGCTTAACCCATTATCACACAATCCCTAATTTTGACGCCCCTGAGAAAGAAGCCTTTAGAAAACATTGTGGGAAAAGGAGAAAATGCTGGTAACCAGCATTTTCTCCTTTTTCCACAACGTTTTCTGTCCTTCCCAAATCAAATTTCGATTCTTCAGTCACATTTATTTTGTCGTCTGCAAATGCTTTCAATTTGGACCAGTCTATAAATTTGTCGTTTGGTAAAGAGTTAACCCTTTCCCAAATAATCCTTGGTTTTTACGGGTCTGGTATAGTAGCCTTTTGAAAACATTTTGGGAAAAGGAGAAAATGCTGGTAACCAGCATTTTCTCCTTTTCCCACAATGTTTTCTACCCTATCATAGACAGAAATCATCTTTTAAGCAAGAGTTGAATTGTTGTCTGCAAATGCTTTCAATTTGATCTCGTCCAAAAGCTTGTCGTTTGGGAAAGGATTAAGCCACAGAAAATGAAGGATCGTAACAATGTATATATATAATAATAATAATAATAATAATAATAATAATATATCTGTAAGAAACGCATGGATCTTTATTTATGATGATTTGTCTGTAAACAATTACATGGATATCAGAACTGTATCATCTGGCCCTGAAAGTACGGAAAAATATACCATGTACACAAACTGTATCCTTGTGTAGTTCACAAACTCATCTTAAGTAAAGAAAAGGACGAGTTCGTGCTCAACTAGATCTATATGTCTATTTGAGCTTTAGTTATACTTTAAGTTAAAATAAAAATCCCAGAGCCGCGGGGTCCGTATTCATCAGCCATTTTCACGAACATAGTTGGTCTCATTCTTCAGAATTTTATCGTTGTGAAAGTAACAGAACTCCTGACTGGCTAAACCATTTGATTTAGCCAATCAGGAGTCCTGTTACTTTCTCAATCAGAAAATCTCGAAGATTAAGCCGAAGAACGTTCTTTAAGAATGGTTGGTAAATACGGATAACTTATTTTAGTAGTCACTAAAACAAATTTCAGTCTCTTATTTTGCTGAAGTCCACCTATAGACTCGCTTACAGACTTAAATTGAGTTCGTCATTTCAGACGTATTTCACTACCATTAACAGAATTTCGAGATGTTTACAAAACCTTGGATGAAACAGCGTTTTAAAATAATTTCAGCAAAATATTGACCTACGCCATTTTAACAGTCTTTATTATATTCTTATCAGTAAATTATTGGGATTTCACCTTGAATAACACCACTAGTGATGATAAAGTGTCATCATCAGTGATGATATCGTTTTAAAATATTTGCTGGAACTACTTTTTTCCTATATATTGCTCATTATCTCCCGCTAGATGGCATTCTATAAATAGGCCTACTCATCCATCTAATATGGGCATCCTGGGTACAGAACCGAACCGCTTTCTAACGCGACAACCGTTACTTTGAATTTAAACTTGAAATATAGGTTTACTCAATAAAACGCTACCTCGTGCAATTCACTCAGCTATGATCAGCAGTTTAGAAAAATCTGGAGCTAAACAGGTCTCATTTCCTCTCAAACGTATTGATAAAAGCTATTTTCAACATTGCTACTTTATAGAGCGTAATATTACAGTCAGCCCGCTTTCGGGGCTAGTGATACGTCACATAAGACAGCCGAATCTTCGAAGAATATGACATACGCAGACAGAACCGAAACAATTTTCTACGCGACAACCGTTACTTTGAATTTCAAACTAAAATAAATGTTTACTCAATAAAACGCTACCTGGAGCGATTCATTCAGCTATGATCAGCAATTTAGAGAAATCTGGAGTTAAAACGCTTGATTTTTCCTTAAAAGTATTGATAAAAGCCATTTTTTCCATATGACATGCTCAGACATCAATGGTCGGTCAACTCTCTGAACCTTATGGCTTGTCAAGGCTTACAAATGGTAGAAAACATTGCGGAAAAAAGTAAAATGCTGAACGGTATTCCTGAGGCCCTGGGTTCGAATCCCGATCGAGCCGCGATATTTTTTCACCACCTGTTACGCAAGTTTTGAAAAAATGAATAAAAAAGGGGAAATTTTCAGATGAAAAACACCGAGTTATTACAGTTTAGTCGCGTAATCGGATGCATTTCCCCATTTCTTTTTGCCCTCTCGGCCTAGGGTCGTCAAAACCTTAGATTAATTTGGTACAGGATTTAACCCTTTACCAAACAATCCCTTGTTGTTACTACCCAGAGGAAGCACCTTCTGAAAACATTGTGGGAAAAGGAGAAAATGCTGATTATTAGCGTTTTCTCATTTTCCCACAACGTTTTCTACTTTTCTAAAGTCAGCTTTCAATTTTTGAGTCGCATTCATTTTGTTGTCTGCAAGTGCTAAAAATTTGTCGTTCGGTAAAAGAGTTAAATATCTGGGATACCTTTCTTTTCTTGTCGCCTCCCAGCTCAAAGTGTTTGCATCGCTTTATGGCTAACATCTTTCTATATTTGCAAATCGTGCATTCCAGCCTGAGCACTATTTTCTTGGTTGTTTTTGCCTACAAAACATTAAAGGCCCAATAGCAGCCAAAACTCAATGAAGGTGTTAGAATACATTTGAACCATGCTCTATGAAAACGGGGCTTCATTAATTTGCGAAAAGTATCAGCATTTTCTCCTTTTCCCACATTGTTTTCAGAAGGCTCCTTCCTCCGGGTCATTAAAACCAGGAATTGTTTGGTGTAGGGTTGATGCATCTGTAAAAATTATCGACCCACGTCAGCAGGCTGTTTGCACGGTTCACTCAGGTTGACCTGGAAAGGACCTTTTTGCTTATGAAAACTTTTCTGTACATACAAGGAGCATTTTACCCCATGATTCAACCTGTTAAAACAAATGAATTTTATGGATCAAGCATTTTCTCCTTTTCCCAAAATGTACCTACCTTTTCAAATGTAAATTCTATCATTTCAACTATATCTAATTTGTCATCTCCAAACGTTTTCGATTTGGACTAGTCTTAAATTTTGTCCTTTTTAACCAATTACCACACAATCACTGCTTTTGACGTCCGTGAGAAAGAAGCCTTTAGAAAACATTGTGGGAAAAGGAGAAAATGCTGGTAACCAGCATTTTCTCCTTTTCACACAATGTTTTCTACCCTTCACAAATCAAATTTCAAATTTTCAGTCACTTTAATTTTGTCGTCTGCAAATGCTTTGGATTTGGACAAGCCTAAAATTTTGTCGTTTGGTAATGAGTTAAATGTGTTAGGTTCACTACAGTGGAGTGTATTCTAAGTTTTTCAAAAACGTCGAATTTTTATATCAAGTGCTGAAACAATTGAAAGTAAAGGACAGAAAAAAAAAAGGACCTTGTTTCTAAAAATAACTTTGGTCTGTCCTCCGTATCCTTTTTGCTTCCTGTCGTAACGTCTCTTACCTGCAACATAGATACAAACACTTCATACAGCGAGAACTTTATATTCAAATCAAATTATTTTATTCAAATATATTTTGTTCCCATTCAGTTGTTCCAATTCAATAAGAACACATACTTACATAAGCTAAAAAAAACCCACAAAATAATAGACTTTTATCCTTAACCATAAAGTGCCGAGTTTTAACAATCCTATAGAAAAAGGCTTTAGAAAACATTGTGGAAAAGGAAAAATTGCTGATAACCAGCATTTCTCTTTTTCTTACAGTGTTTTGATACTTCAACAACCTTTTTTTTAAATTCTTGATTCATACTTGTTTGTAGTTTTCAAATGCTTTCGGTTTGGTCATGTCTAAAACGTTATTAAAGAGATAAGTATAATTTCCCTCTGGATATAAGCATACGAGCGTAATTGATTCCACGATTTAGCATTCAAGAACTACTTTTCAATGAGGCACTACTTTTTGTTAACGTTAATGGACCCTGGACTTCCGGTTCAACACCATCCCAGGCGAACGTCATTTTGAATTGGAGTTAAAATCTAACGCCATTTAAGCAGCTTAGATCATATCATGGCAGTCAGTGACGCAACGATGTGTTTCTTGTCTTTCTCACCCCAGCACTGACACCATTTTTCTTCCAAAACCACTGACTACTTTTCTCACATGCATCTCACAGGTGAGGGGCAAAACGCAAAAAATTGTAGGGAGAGAAAGCTCCGGGTTACGAGCCAGATACGCTAACCACTAAGTTTCCTGGCCGGTGTAATACAGGGAAATGACCCTCCCCTACAAAATGACCCATGGCTCTTTCTCTACGTAGGGGAATGACCCATGGGTCATTTCTCAACGTAGAAGAATGACCCGGGTCATTATTCTACGAAGAGAAATGACCCCATAGGGTCATTTCTCTACATGACCCCAGATGGTCATTTCTCTGCATAGATTAATGACCTGGGTCATTTCTCTACGTAATGAAATGACTTCTGGGGTCAGTTCTCTACGTAGAGTAATGACCCGGGTCATTTTGTAGGGGAGGGTCATTTCTCTACATTGCATCGGCGTGGGGCCCTTTTAGCATTATGACGAACAGATCAGAACAAGGAGTAAATGAGACAAACCAGACAAATAAGGTGTATATCTAGCTGGGAGGTAGCCATGGCGTATAATGATCTTTTGACTCAAGGTTACGAAACAACGAAATTTCAGACATGTCCAAAGTGAAAACATTTGCAGACGACAAAAAAGATAATTATTAAATTTTTTGAATTTGTTCTTGAAAGGATAGAAAACATTGTGGTTACCATGCATTTTTTAACAGCTTGGGTAAAATCGCGGCACCTACGCATGCATGTCTGTCATTTCATTCTCCCACCAGTGCTCGCATAACTTCCTGTCCAGGCTAATAGTTGCTTTTCTCATATGTATTAGGTGTGAGGGACGAACGATCGTCAGAAAGAAACTTTATCAAGCCCGCAACCACAGAGCCACCAGTCCGGGCTAAAAGAGTCTCTGTCTGATAACAAAATAAACTTGGTTGCCTAAGATAATCAATGTTTTTATACAGTCTCTTTGTTAAGGTGAAGCGTACCTCTGTACCAGACAGTCCTAGATTCTAACGATCCCGAAATAGAAATCTTTGGGAGCCATTATGGAAAAGAAGAACATTCTGGTAAACAGTTTACATTAGAGCGTTACTGATTGGTTGATCGTATATTTGAATGGACAGCGGCGATAGGTCAATCGCTTACCTTGTACATGTGTTGATTTCTTCCCTGCTTTGTATTGGGTAACTTTGTGCAACGTATGTTTTTTACATTGTTTGCCTTTACAAAATGTCTTCCTGGATTTTGGTATATTGACCTGTAAAGATGAACATCTAAATAGTGAGAAGCGGTGAAAAAGGCTTCCAAATGGTTTAGCCAATCAGAAGTTCTGTTACTTTCACATTTACAAAATTCTGAAGAATAAGACTAAGAACGTTCTTAAGAACGATTGTTGAATACGGATCCAGGTAATTTTGCAGGTAAAATAGATCCAAGTGTAGCATACCGGTCTATCCCTTAGATAGATGTAAAGGTTTAATGTAGTCAGGTACAGATATTTGGTGATACATCGTGCGGCTGTATCGAGATGTGGTTTGGTAGCTCAGTTGGTTAGAGTGCAGGAACGGTATTCCTGAGGCCCTGGATTCGAATCCCGGTCGAGCCGAGGTATTTTTTCACCACCTGTTACATTTGGCGCCCAACGTAAATAATCCACTTATTAGAAAGATAGGATAGCAGTGACTGAGGGATTCGTGGACGAATCTTCATGTGGCGGGAGAGTATGTAGTATACCGGTCTATCCCATAGATAGATGTAAAGGTATAATGTAGTCGGGTACAGGTATTTGGTGATATTTTGTGCGTCTGTCGAGATGTGGTTCGGTAGCTCAGTTGGTTAGAGTGCAGGAACGCTATTCCTGAGGCCCTGGGTGCGAATCCCGATCGAGTCGCGATATTTTTTCACCACCTGTTACACAAAGTAAAAAAAAAAATGAATAAAAAAGGGGAATTTTTTAGATGAAAAACACCGAGTTATTAAAGTTGTGACGCGTAATTGGATGAATTTATTTAGCTTACATAATTTGGAGTTCACTACTTCCATCCATAGGAACAGAACAGAACAAGATCTCTGGTTAACACATTACCAAACTACGAAATTTTAGGTTTGTCCAAATCGAAAGCATTTACAGACGACAAAATG
Source organism: Tridacna crocea (assembly GCA_943736015.1). Classification (NCBI taxonomy): domain Eukaryota; kingdom Metazoa; phylum Mollusca; class Bivalvia; order Cardiida; family Cardiidae; genus Tridacna; species Tridacna crocea. The sequence continues at coordinate 58,016,441 of OX031060.1, read as the reverse complement.
AATGTGACTGATCTTCTGAAATATGTTTTGTGAAGGGCAAAAAAATGTGGGAAAAAGGAGAAAATGCTGGTTATCAGCATTTTCTCCTTTTCCAACAATGTTTTCTAAAGGCTTCTTTCTCAGGGTCGTCAAAAGTAGAAATTGTGTGGTAAAGGGTTTATGCAAAATATCATTCAGATTATTCAAAGGCACGCCTTTCTTGAGCGGCTTTGTTGCGAACAGTCATTTCAGGCAACATACATGTATATAGTCTGTCGAAATGACAGATCGCTGAAAAACCTGGCAATACACATCCAGACCATTGTCAGGTGACACTGTCCCTCGGTCTGCCCACATGTAGAGGTTTGGCGTGTCCAAAACTTACACCGGAACAAACAGAAAAAAAAAAATATATAACAAGATCAATCTGAGAAGAATTAAACCTGTACCACACGAACATCTAATTTTAACGGCCCTGAAGAAATAACCTATTTAAAACATCGTGGAAAAACGAATAAATGCTGGTAACCATCATTTTCTCCTTTCCACACAATTTTTTCTAGTCCATGAAAAAAACAATCTACAAATTATATTAGCAACATTTGAAATGTCGTCTGCAAATTCTTTCAGTTTGGACATGTCTACATTTTGGTCGTGTGGTAAAGAGTTAAGAGTCTGCTGTGATAAATACCATTTTGGTAATCCACGTTGTTAAATCTCCGGTATAATTATTCTAAATAATGCTCCCCGAAATACTTTCCAATCGTGAATTGGTACAATCTGACTTGAGTTGTACGACAATGGTAAAAGAAACTCGCGCGTTATTATACCAAATCTCTACCTAGTTTGATAACCATTATCTCCCGCTAGATGGCATTCTATAAATACTCAAGAATATGACATGCGCAGACAACGGTTTGATAACCAATCAGAGACCATCGCTACAACTTCCTAATGGTCAGAAAGATATTGCGCAATGAGGGTCCATTTAACCCTTTCCCAAACAAGCCCTTTTTTTTACGTGTCTGCATTACAAGTCTTTCGAAAACACTGTGGGAAAGGAGAAATTGCTCATTACGAGCAATTTCTCCTTTTCCCACAGTGTTTTCTACCCATTTGGAGAACTTTCTGCCATATTTATCAAATTTGAAATTGTCGTCTGCAAACTCTTTGACTTTGGAAGAGTCTAAAATTTGTCGTTTGGGAAAGGGTTAAAAGCTGAGCAGAGTAGGTATCATAGATCACCATGATTCATTTGATCCATGATCTGGAAAAAGGGTGCTTAACTCATTACCAAACGACAAGATTTTAGGTTTGTCCAAATCGAGAGCATTTGCAGACGACAAATTAAAGTGACTGAAAATTTGAAAATTGCTTTGTGAATGGTAGAAACATTGTGGGAAACAGAGAAAATGCTGGTTACTGTTTTTTTTTTCCTCTTTTCCCACTATGTTTTCTAAAGGCTTCCTTCTCGGGGAGTCAAAAGTAGGGACTGTGAGGTAATGGATTAATACGCCTATGTGATGCGATTTACCAAGCAAGTGATTGCGCAATTAAGGATCCATAAAATCCAGTTTGTCCAGTAACCAACTGATTAACGAGGTAAACCAGTCCTCTGATATGCAGGTAATTGACCAAAAGTGAAATGTTTCCAGTCATGTCAGCCTGCGAGGACTGCACAGACCGACCTGTGTCAAAACAACTATGGCTTGACTATGAATGGCCTGCTAAACGCGAAAAGGGGCATGCAGAAGGTAAAGTCGGTTGTCTCAGATCAGCCTCCGCAGTCTGCGCAATCAGAATCGACACTTTCCGTTTTTATGTAATCTTCTTTCTGCGCAAGTCTACTGTAGCACAAAATCTAATCATGATAATTGTAAAGTACCGTTTTGGATTAGCCTGCAAGGACGCCATTTCTGTTGGCATCAAGTTGAACTTAAAAGACCTCGGGTAGCCAGCTGACCATACGCTGATCATAATGAAATTTGCAATACTTTGAGATGGTCAAGTTGAAAAATAATGATACTTTGCAGAAGAATTTCTGTGTGACAGTCATACTTTTAGAAAGTTCACCACTTTACCGTTCGTGTTTTCGCATGCTTTTAAAAGGTGGTCCTTCAGAATTTGGGACAACCATTTTACAAAAATACAAAAAAAAAATCATCCTTATACTTCAAAAATCTTTTAATTTTCATTCATAAAACCCCAGTAGTCGAAAACCATCCGACAACAAGAGAAATTAGAGATTTACTACAGCCCAGGTCGTCACCGACGGGAAACACGGTCTATTTTTACATGGGCAACTGGCAGTTTACATACCGGAAATACACAGACGAAGCTTCAAATATAGCGTCCGAAGAAGACATTATGGAAAATAATAACATGTTTGTTATGTTATGGAATATAAGCGTCATTAGTCATGTGCCAGTCACTTGTCATTCCCACAATGCTTTTTTTTTTTTTGCGCGAAGTATAAAATTACCTTAAGAGGCAACATAGCCTTTAAAAGAGAATACCATCAAAAAAGATTTTTTTGGGGGTGTGTAATTTTATGTTTCTCAATTATTGATGATTTTTATTACTTTTTCATTTAAATTTCAGTGATATATATTTTTTAATTTGGCAAGATGTGAAATATCTAAATACCCACCTATAAACCTAAGTGTCCCTGAAAGGAATGTGGCTTTTTAAATCCTTGTAGGGAAAGGAGAAAATGATGGTGACCAGACAAAATTTTGTTACCCGTTACCATCTGGCAAAAAGGGACCATATGGGAAGTCTGTACATCAATTAGATGAAAACAGATCAACGAAAGTGCAGGTCAGTTGACAATTCAAAAATGATTGTGTAACTATTAAGGAACAATGACCACTTTTCATACACATGATACAGAAAATGTCATTAAAGCGAAAATGTCATTAAAGCGAAAATGTTATTAAAGGGAAAAATGCCATTAAAGCGAAAATGTCATTTAAGCGAAAAGTGTCAACCCTGGTCAGCCTGCGCAATTCGCGCATTCTGACCAGGGCTGACACTTTTCGCACTACCCAGGTCCCTATTTGCGTGATGGTTCACAAATTAATCCAGCTCTTGAATGCATCGAAATGAACCGTGGAACTGAGAATTTTTTTTCTTCACGTATGGAATATTCTAAATGAGAAGTTGGTGTGAGTTATGTTAATCCTGCTGAATAACTAATATCGAACTTTCGAGTCGATAATAAAAACTCAAACTGTGCTTTTTCAAAGTTATTTTCTTGGGGAAAAACTATATCGTTATCGGACAGTGTAGATCAAAGATCAGACTGCACGTTCTGTGCAGTCTGATCTTGATCTACACTGTACGCTAAAGGTTAGTGAGGCGCGCTTAGCAGCCCAGGGTTAAGACCACAATGTTAGAACAACATTGACATTGTTTTACATGTATATCAAATGGTACAAAACATCTCTGATTTATTCGCAGGCACAACTATTGACACGTTCTCCTTTTTTCCCCCACAAATGAATTAAAAACTCTTCTTTATCAGGGTTGTTGATACGCAAACTTGTTTGCAAAAGGATTGAAATTGTGCCAAATTTCATAAAAATCCAATGCACAGTTTAACTCGCTGGATGATCGGCACTGCTTTGTTTGCACTTTGCATAATTTCCTGCATGACGTTGTCGGTACTTCAAGTGCTTTGATCATCTATGCTACATGAATAAGGATTCTTTTTTTAGGGCAGAATGAAAAGTAAGGCAGGTACTTTTAGATTTCACAACCAGGTTTCACAATCTTGGTAAAATATGGCAGATAAAGCAGATTGTGCAATCCACCGGTTTTACCTAGATTACCTATTTTCATATAACCTTTACAACATGAAAGAATTTTAGACTCACCCGAATTGTGAGTATTTACATGATGGCAAACCTGGTGTAGTTTAAGTGGTGAAATTCGTCTATGGAAGAGGGGAAACAATGTAGGAAAAGGAGGAAATGCTTTTTTTCCTCCACAATGATTTCCAACGCCTTCCGCCAAAGGCTGGCTAAACCTTGGAATTCTTTTGGTAATAGGTTAAGATATAAAAACTAGCTCACGTGACGAGTTGGTTAAACCTTTACCAAACAAACCCTGGTTTTTGCAATCCTGAGATAGAGTCCCTTTGAAAACTACATGGGAAAAGGAGAAAATGCTGGTAACCAGCATTTTCTCCTTTTCGCCCAATGTTTTCTACCCTGCTGGAAACAAATTTCAATTTTTGAGTTACGTTTATTTTGTCGTCTTCAAGTGCTTTCAACTTGGACTAGTCTAAAATTTTGTCGTTTGGTAGAGGGTTAAATTCAACCATTCACCTGTCAAAAATAATATTAACCGTGAAGGAGATGGCTGCTGAAACTAACAAAGGAGAAAATGTTATAAACCAGCATTTTCTCATTTCCCCCTTTTATTCTTCCTGTCTAGCTCTTTCATTCTTCCTGTCTAGCTCTAGAAGCACACCTTGAGGCAGATCTGAGACTCACTAGAAGCACATCATTGGGCGGATCAATTTGTTTGCCTGTCTATCTGCCTGCCTTTCTGCCTGCCTGCATGCCTGCGTTCCTGCCTGTCTGCCTATATCTATCTATCTATCTATCTATCTATCTATCTATCTATACATTAATCTATCTATCTATCTATCTATCTATCTATCTATCTATCAGTACATTAATCTATCTTTCCATCTATCTATCTTTCCGTCCATCCATCCATCCATCCATCCATCCACCTGTCCACCCACTCATCTATCTATCTATCTATCTATCTATCTATCTATCTATCTACCTATCTATCTATCTTATATATTTATAGACGATTCTATAGGCCGATAAAGATATAAATATCTCGTATTAATTAAGTTTTTGCGGCTTTTATAATAATAGTTATGTTGTCACAAATTGTCAATACCAATACATGTACTTCAGACGAAAAAGCACAACGCGTCAGGGAGAGCATGGTTGGTTTCGATGTTTTTTTTTTATCTCTGCCTTATTTGCAATACTGAATTTTTAAGTCCTCAACTCTTCATCACACAATCCCGACTTTTAACGCCTCTGAGAAAGAAGCCTGAAGAAAACATAGTGGGAAAAGAAGAAAATGCTGGTAACCAGCATTTTCTTCTTTTCCCACAATCTTTTCTACCCTGCTCAATCCTTAATTACATTTATTTTGTCGTCTGCAAGTGCATTGAATTTGGACCAGTATAGAATTACATGTATATCGTTTGGTAAAGAGTTAACTTACCAAATAAGTTAACCCTTTACTCCATAGATACTCATTTCTAAGCATTGCTTGTAGGAGCCTTTGGAAAACATTGAGGCAAAAGGTGAAATTGCTCGTGACGAGCAATTTCACCTTTTGCCATAATGTTTTCTGTGCTATCAAAAGGTGTCATATACACATAAGAAACAGCTTCATCCTTGCTGTTATTTAGGGTCAATTAGAGATACCATAGAAATGCCTTATGGGGTAAAGGGTTAAACGAAACTTTAAAGCCTATAGTAAAAGCCTTAATATTGCTATTTTAAACATTATATCTCATGGGACAGTGTAGTTCGTAGATCAGAACATGCAGTTTCATCTTGATCTACATTGTCCGGAAAAAGGTAATTGTGTCAGGCATATGGGTTACGAGCAGACATGATAACGTACATTCGTCCTCCTTTATATGTCTCAGTCAGTCCCATTTCGGTTTTTTGATTCGCTTTTCACAGTCTGTTCATCAGTTTCCGTTTCGGGTTTCCAATAAAATATATTTATTCTAAGTTGGGCGATATTTGATTTATTTTAACTCCTTACCACACAATCCCTACTTTTGACGACCCTGAGAAAGATGCATTCAGAAAATATTGTGGGAAATGGAGAAAATGCTGGTAACCAGCATTTTCTCCTTTTCCCACAATGTTTAATACCCTTCACAAAACAAATTTTAAATTTTCGGTCACTTTTATAATGTTTTATTTTGTGCTTTCGATTTGGACAAACCTAAAATTTTGTCGTTTGGTCTTGAGTTAATAGTGTTTGGGGACCCGTTTCTGTTTTCCATCTTCCAGAACTACTGGACAATTTTCAGATAATTTGAGTTCATAACGAGTGTCTTAGCCGCCCATATTTAATTTTTTTTTTTTTAAATCGTTTTAAGGCCCATTCCAATTTATTTCATGGTTTAAATATCAGGCTGAATTGCTTGTTCATCATGTGCTTCTCGTTTTTTTCCCATTATAAATGGTAGATTTGAGTGTCTTTTTCTTCTTTTTTTTGTGGGGGGGGGGGGAAGAGCAGAAATTTCATACTCATTGAAGTCTCATATTTTCAAAGGTTTTCGGGATATTCCACGGCATTGGAAATCCGTCTTCTACCTTAACATACAGTCCGTTCATGTCCGTTCCGCTTTTTCAGATATTTTTCCTTTCGGATAGAAAATATTTTTAATATACTTGCATATCCATTTTGGTCCATTTTTTTCGTTCCGGTACATTAATGATCCGCTTACGAACTTCCTTTTCCGCTTTAGCAAAATGGTAGACATACGAGATTTTGTTTACACTGATAAAAATCAGAAACTATCGATACAATTAGATCGATATTCTTTCTGATTCTCATTATTTAAACAAAAGAGAGTAGGGTATTTTACCTCCGATAACAAATTTTGACAAAACCAGCCTAGACAAAGTCTTTATACCTCGATTAAGCTCTCGCCAAGTTAGTTGCACACGGGTCACTGAAATAAAGTAGAATTATGTTGTTCAAACTCTAGTAAAGAATGCTGTAACCTTTCACATATCAGAGGTAGCTTTCAAGAAATTACGATAATTGCAAAGAAAGCAATCGTGAAGATAACCTTTGGTTCGAGGGCTGACTTCAGCGTTCGTGATTTCCTACCACAGGAATCGGACGTTTAGTTGGTGAAAATAGCTAAATGTCAGCCGAATTGGTCACTCTCTAATATAAAATATATAAGGAGTGCAACGGTTTCCCATCAGAATTTGACATGACTGTCACCCAAAATCATCGCTGAAAATGGGGTCAAATCAATATTAGCCGACATAAACACACACCTGCTGTGCTCTTAAATATCTAATCTGCAGATTTAGTAAGTCCCTACCTGCCCCAAGTCACTCTTTCCGCGTCATTCATCCGATTTTCCTAGGGCGATATTTAGCAAGAATCAGCCTCGGTGAATCCACCATTGTAGACCAACTTCCGGTTATCGGAGTGAATGGGCAAAGCGTATTCCCCGGCCCTACCTGTCAAAATGGGTCATAATTCCTGGCCCTTGTTGCCCCCATTTTAAATCTTTTATTTTTCGTTGTATTATGCTCAGAATAGTATTAAAATGAAGCCTAGATGTCAGACTTTTATATGATATGAAACACAATATGGTCACTGCAAAACTTTTTTAAATATTGTCAATCAAAAGTGGGTAAGATTTTCGTATTTTCTTCCAGGTATTTTATGAGTTACTCAAATCCGGCCCCTATGCTAAATCTTTTATTTTTCGTTGTATTGTGCTCTAAAAAGTATTAAATTAAAGCCTATATTTCAGACTTTCATATGATATGAAATACAATATGGTCATTGCAAAACTGTCTGAAATATTGTCAATCAAAAGTAGATAAGATTTTCGTATTTTCTTCCAGGTATTGGATGAGTAACACAAATCCGGCCCCTATGCTTAGTCTTTTATTTTTCATTGTGTTGTGCTCAAAATATTACTAAATTAAAGCCTAGATATCAGGCTTTCATATGAACTTTGAAATTATATCATAATTTTTTATATTGTTTGAAAAGTTTAATTTCTATTATAGGGGCCGGATAGGTTGTTGGATTCGCAGATAGAAGTACAGTGTATTCCCTTCTAAAAATTTATAATGTTAAAAATCTAATTGCCCAATAAATTTATAATGCATGCGTCAATGTTTATTTTCTTTATATCATTCAAGAGCTTAAATTAAGGACTTTATTACGATATAATTTTTCTTAGAATCAAGGGAAAAACAAGTTTTAAATATAGGGGCCGGGTTTCTTTCTCTAAAAAATTACAACACATTTTAGTAATGTAAAAGGACGAATTTCAAACGCTACACATGCTTGGAAAGTCAAGTTTCTACATACCATTAGAAAGGTTATTAACTAAGCTTTAATTTGGTGCTAATCTTATTATATTTGGCAAATAAATGAAATATTTAGCACCTGGGGCCGGATTTTATCACAAACAAATTACGACGCATTTCAGCAAAAAAAAAAATGAAGAATTTCAAACGCTTTTATCATAATTACATATGCATGAAAAATCAAGTTTCTATATACCATTGGAAAGGTTATTACCTAAGCTTTAATTTGGTGCTAATTTTATTAAAATGTTCCTGCCAATAAAATATTTAGCAAGGGGGCCGTTAGGGCCGGGAATTGTGGCATATTTTTGATTGGGGCCGGAGAATACACATACCCATACAGTCAAAAAAATTGTATAATATATATTTTGATTTGCATCGATTTTGTTGATATAAATATAACATGATTTTTCTTAGATTTAACTTGTACCTACGGAAATTTTACGAAAATTTTCTGACGTGATTTACGGTATTTGAAAAAGTTAACTGACATTTTCATTCACTCCGATAACCGGAAGTTGGTCTACAATGATGGATTCGCCGAGGCTGATTCTTGCTAAATATCGCCCTAGGAAAATTGGATGAATGACGCGGAAAGAGTGACTCGGGGCAGGTAGGGACTTACTAAATCTGCAGATTAGATATTTAAGAGCACGGTAGGTGTGTATTTATGTCGGCTAATATTGATTTGACCCCATTTTCAGCGATGATTTTGGGTGACAGTCGTGTCAAATTCTGATGGGAAACCGTTGCACTCCTTGTATATTTTATATTAGAGAGTGACCACTTCGGCTGACATTTAGCTATTTTCACCAACTAAATGTCCGATTCCTGTGTTCCTACCTTCAGTCTAAAGGTGTCTGCTCCGATGCTATTTTTGTGACTGGTCTTCGCAAACACCTTCATATCAGCCATTCATTAAGGCTTCTGGAAAAAATACGATTTTACCCACATCTTTTCGAACGGCTCAATGCGACAAAATTTCCAATACTTTCCAAAAGCTAAATAATGTACGAAGTTGAATGAAGCGTCATAATTCCAAGTCTGTTTTTGCTTCCATGCCAGACGAACACCAGTCTTATTCTATAAATAAATTACCAGAAAACTACTTTTACCTAAAATAAACCCTGTAGTTAAAAAAAGAACGGTGTTCGTCTGACATTATTATCTCCCGCTAGATGGCATTCTATAAATACTCGAATCTACGAAAAATATGACATGCGCAGACAATGCGTCTGACATAGAAGAACAGACTTGGAATTATGACGCTTCATTCAACTACGTACATTATTTAGATTTTGGAAAGTTGGGTCACTGATGACGCACTGTCATTTATTTTGGGGGTCATTTGAATTAAAATTGCGTCAGTGACGCAGGATTTGTGCGTCATGGAAAACCCTGCACGTGTCTTAAATATGGGCCCAGTCAAAGTTGTGGTTGGGTTCTCTGTATTTCATGGCATATTTTATATGACTTCCGGAATATAAAAGTACACATTATCTGTCTGTGCTGTTAGCAAAAAATAATGTCATGACGAAGAAAACTGTAGCATTCTTCTATTGTCTGCTTCCTACAACTGCCGATCAAGCCACGTCAAGCAGCGATTCAGACGAAAATATTTGGTCTGTCAAAAAATAACATCGGCCTTTCCGTCAGAAATGATCGACCAACTTTCGGAAGTTGGTGTTTAAAAGGTAAAATGCATTATAAATCATGTTTGAAGTTGATGACGAGGAAATCCATATTTTTGACCCCCAAAATAAATGAAATGACCCGCAACTAATGAGGAAGGGGGTCACAATGACCCCCAATTTTCAAAAACCCTGCCATATTAACCACTAAGCCAAAAGTTACATGCCTCCCAACACAGTTGTTAGATTTCATAATTAAATTGATATGAAGCCATATGCATGAAGGAGTGGTCTACTGTAACACACCCCCTTTTAAAGTCATCATTTATTGATGAATTGAATCCTTACTAGGCAAAAAGTCTTGTTTTTGGACAACAAATGGGATTAACAGCTCTGGCCAATCCCAGACAAGCCCCTATTGTAGGAACATAAAAGTTCACAAGAAATGCCTCGCTGAAATACAAACTGCATTTGGCAGGATTGGAATCCATGGCGGACATGAAATAATATCATTGGTTTTTTTTAGGCTTAGAAGACCAATACTGTTACTAGAGTTGTTTACTCTCCCAAAAACATAGCCTCCTGCCATTTGAAATACAAATATTTTCAATTTAAATACTGAACATAAGAGAAAACCAAGCCACAACACATGATCAATTTCATCATTGATTTTTCTGAGATTTACATGTTATACATGACTTCTACAATCTCTTTAGTTACTGAAGGTTTAGTAATTTGTCCTGGGTCATGTTTGTTACTACAAATTTATTGCATTTCGCTGCAATACAGATAATTAGACCAACGAATCAGAAAGTCAGTGTAGCACTCTATCTTTGATACCAGAAAATTTAAGATGGACAGGAGACTGTATGGTCTACAATACCGTAAAACGCTGTGTATACCACGCAGGCATGTATAACACGCAGGCCTTTTTCAGCATCAGATCCGAGGAAAAAAGGGTGTTCGGATGTACAACATGCATCAAAAATTGACCAAAATATCGTAACATTTGAAGCTTAGGCCGCTGTCTTGAAAAATTGTAAATGGCGATACTTTATCAAAGGGAAATAACCATTTTTAATCAAAGTGGAAATGGTAATGATTCAATGTGTACTCGGGGGATTACAAAAACATGCCAGCTTATGACATTTGCAAATTCACACAATGAACTGACGACCATATATCGTAGTTAATCTCCTATTTTCTCACCTCAATCGACAAATGTGATAGGTGTGAAATAAACATAGATCTATATGATGTAAATCACGGCTTTTGTAAAAAGTAGCGATATATATATTTTCAAATCATTCATTACTTTATGAATCGTTATTTTACTCTTTTATAAATGTTCAATTTTAGCTATTAATAAAGAATAAAAAGAAATATGAGACGAATCAGACGATAACAATAAATCAATGTAAATTATCATTCCGGGGTACGTTCGCCATTGCCAAAATGGCTGATAGAACCGGGGAAATTACGAATCCTAATCGACAAATTAAGAATGTACAAGTACATTTTAACAAAATTAAATCATAATGTTTTTTTTAATCGGTAAAAGTTGAAATGGGATGATGACGAAAGTTAAGGCTGTGGCAAGAGAACTTTGCAGTTTTGTACCTACGCCACTCCCCCACCCACTTTGAACAGGTATACGACCGACTTTCATGGAGGAGAAAAAACATGGTTTTGCCTATTGTAGTGTATAACACGCAGTCCCCAGTTTGAAATTATTCAGAGCTGAAAAAATGTGTAGTGTTATACGCACCAAAACACGGTAAATGCCCAAATATGCAAAAAATGACTTTAGCGTCTTTTTATGAAAACTAATTATTAAAACTAAATTGGGGGACAAACTTACATTGCAAACAACTTTGTAGTTTGCTAGCTCCCTAGTCGCATGGGTATTCTAGACAACAAAAAGGCCTATGGACTTGATAAGTGTGCATTGTCAGGTATTGCCCCAATTTGGGTGGACCAGTTGCTAGGGTTACTCAGTTGGTATAGCTGGGTACCAATGTTTCAAGGTTTTGGGAAGGAATCCCTTGTCAGGCACAATTTTCTCCATTGATTTACCAAAATGTTACTGAATTTTTACAACCAGAACCTCACTGTGCTTGAAATGACTTCGGTACATGCGCATTAAATGTCAAAGCAACTTTATTTTTTCTTGGAAGTGAATGAACAGATATTTGCTTCCCTAAAATTTAGAGTTGTAAAGTGGCACCTTTCAATTATTCAGGTGTCACTGTCCTAACCATAAAGCAACTTATTGTTAGCCAAGGATGGAGAGATTGATCCATACAGCCCCTTGAAAAGATGCCAGTATGTTCATTTTTAAATGAAGAATGTACAAGAAGTGATGTGTTGGGAGTTGGTAGAGATTCAACCACAAATTATCTTGACCAAGTTTTGAACGAGGGACAAACAGCTCCATGTTTTTAGCTGTTGGAAAACATCAGTAAGAGCAATCTGAAATGCTGTGAGCAGAAACTTGAATGTGGGTTAATAATTCACTTATATGCCTTTCTCTTGTTCAGGTGAACATACCAAAAACCCGGAAGACCTTTTGCAAAGCTAAAAGATGCAAGAAGCACACCTTGCACAAAGTGACACAGTATAAAACAGGCAAAGCCTCATTGTATGCCCAAGGTAAATTTTTACTTTTCATATCATTTTTAGCTCACCTGAGCACAACATGCTCAAGGGGAGCTTTTAGGATCACCCGATGTCCATAGTTCGCTGTCCGTCATGCTTCATCAACAATTCTTTAAACATCAACTCCTCCTAAACTACTGGACCAAACTTGGCTGGAATGTTCCTTGGGAGGTCCTCTTTAAAAACTGTCCACAGAATTTGATTCCGTCAAAAACTCTGGTTGCCATGGAAACCAAAATGGAATTTTCTAAGAAATTCTTTAAAAATCTTCTTCTTTAAAACCGCTGGCCGGATTTAAAAATAATTTCACAGAGATGTTCCTTGGATGATCCTTTTCAAAAAGTGTTCGCGAAATTTTGATACATCAAGAAACATGGCTCTGGTGAATGGGGGCTACTTGCACTATATGGAAATGAAGAAATTCTTCTTCTCTGACACCGCTGATCAGATTTTGAAATAATTTCACAGAGATGTACCTTGGTTGACCCTTTTGAAAAAGAATTTGTGAAATTTTGATACATCAAGAATATGGCTCTGGTGAATGGGGGCTACTTGCACTATATGTCAAAGAAGAAATTCTTAAAAATTCTTCTTCTCTAAAATGGCTGATCAGATTTTGAAATTATTTCTCAGGGATGTTCTTTGGGTGACCCTTTTAAAAAAATGTTTGTGAAATTTTGATCGGTCAAGAAAATGGCTCTGGTGAATGGGGTCCACCTGCACTTTACAGTTATGAAGGAATTCTTGAAAAAACTTCTTCTCTGAAACGGCTGGTCAGATTCTAAAATAATTTCAAAGAAATTTTCCTTGAATGACCCTTTTCAAAAATAAATTTTGATCCATCAAGAAACATGCTCTGGTGAATGGGGACTACTTGCACTATATGGAAATTAAAGAATTCTTAAAAAATTCTTCTTTTCTGAAACTGATGGTCAGATTTTGAAATGACTTTAACAGTTGACCCTTTGAAAATTGCATGGCAAAATAATGATTTTGTTTCCAATGTTTCAATTCCTTTTAAAAAAAAAAAAGGCTATGGTCCTCTCAAAAATTCAGGCGAGCGATCCAGGGCCATCTTGGCCCTCTTGTTGTAATATAATGTTTGTCCGCAGTATTGTCATTTGTAAATCTTAAGCCATTACCACACAATCCCTGCTTTTGACGCCCCTGAGAAAGAAGCCTTTTGAAAACACTGTAGGAAAAGGAGAAAATGCTGGTAACCAGCATTTTCTCCTTTTCCCACAGTGTTTTTTACCCTTCCCAGAACCAATTCCAATTTTTAAGTCACCTTTATATTGTCGTCTGCAAATGCTTTCATTTTGAACCAGTCTAAAATTTTGTCGTGTGGTAAAGAGTTATAGTAGATTTTTCACGATGAAGGCTCAGGATTGAAATCCAATGATGACAAATTGCCAACCTTTGTAGCTTCCAACACTGCTGTGCAAAGACTAGTTAATATTTCCTTGAAAGCAATTAGTATGTTTTTTTACCCAGACTTTTAGTTTTCAAAGAAATTAGTTAACCCTTTACCAAACAACAAAATTTTGGACTGGTCCAAATTGAAATTATTTGCAAGCGACATAATAAACATAACACAAAAATTGAAATTTGTTTTCAGCAGGGTAGAAAACATTGTGGGAAAAGGAGAAAATGCCGGTTACCAGCATTTTCTCCTTTTCCCATAATGTTTTCAAAAGGGTTCTATCTCAGGGTCGTAAAAACCAGGGATTGTTTGGGAAAGGGTTAAGATTTACAATAAATTTAATCTTTAAACAGAATTTTCAAGAATGTTTTTTGTCTGAACATTTACCATAGAAGCTGCTTTAACCCATTACCACACAATCCCTACTTTTGACGCACATGAGAAAAAAGCCTTTTGAAAACACTGTGGGAAAAGGAGAAAATGCTGGTAACCAGCATTTTCTCCTTTTCCCACAGTGTTTTCTCTCCTTCCCAGAACACATTTCAATTTTTCGGTTACTTTTATTTTGTCGTCTCCAAATGCTTTCAATTTGGACCAGTCCAAAATTTTCTCGTGTGGTAAAGAGTTATACAAGCTAACTTATGGACAACATCAACATGCATTTTATGACAATTTTCAATGCAGTAAGACTGCTTAGAATTTGCTTTGAGATCTTTGAGTTTGATTGACTCAGAATTTTTTCTTAGACATACATCATCCCGACTAGAAAAGCGTAACCAAGGCAGGAGTTAGTACTCTTTTTGTTTTTTTTTTAAAAAAAGGTTTCCTTTTTTTTTTTTTCACAAATCCAGAGGTTTAGAGGTTATACCTAATCTCCAAGGAATCCAAGTAAACGGTCGAAAGCATTTTCAGAAATGAGCAGAGGGGTCTTGCATGGTATAGGATCTGTGACCACGAGGTTGTAGGTTGAAGCCTTTCTTGATGTGCTAGATTTTTTGTTGGAGTGTCCTGGGCAAGACACCTCAGAGCCTTAGCCTAGTAGTGGTAAAATCCAGGAAGTATGAGAACGAAATAGCTGTCCCCATGATAAAACTGAAATAGTGTTGAAATCTGTGCAAAACCCTTTTCAACCAATCACTTAGTGAAATGGAAAATATGCTATAGATCTTTTTTTTTTTATTTCCCTGTTTGCTGTAGAAGAGTGTCTTAACTCATTACCAAACAACATTAACAACATTATTTTAGTCTTGCCCAAATCAAAACCATCTGCAGACGACAAAACTGTGACTGAAAATTTAAAATTTGTTTTTGTTGAGAGTAGAAAACATTGAGGGAAAAGGAGAAAATGCTGGTTACCAGCATTTTCTCCTTTTCCCACAATGTTTTCTAAAGGCTTCTTTCTCAGGTTCATCAAAAGTAGGGATTGTGTGGTAATGGGTTGAATAAGGTTACTATCACAAAGTAGTAGATCAATTACATCCAAATAACTTCTCTTCATTTTTCAGGTAAAAGACGTTATGATAGAAAACAAAGAGGATTTGGTGGTCAGACAAAGCCTATTTTCAGAAAAAAGGTAAGTTTGTCATTGCATAGCTGTCGGGGCTAATCATCAGAGCTCCAAACTAGAGGTAGTGATTTTATTCTAAATCCATTATTTCTGTTTAAAACCCCAACTTGGTGGGTTCTGATTAGAATCTTCTCCATGAGACGATTGTGAGTACACACAACATAATGTTTAGTGGAGAATAATTTATGTAAATCCAATTATGAAGTCAAAATTACTCCCTCTATCTGGAGCTCTGAATCATTGGTGTTAAAAATTATAAGGGTACAAAAATATTTTCAAAGATGTTTGTCTTTGGTTTTTAACTTGCAATATTTTTGGAAATATGTGCAAAAATAATTATTGCCTGCAATTAGCAATAGCTTCTTTTCCAACAATGTTATTCACATCAGTCATGAACCATTGTTTTCTTTCCTCCAAAGTTTCATATTTGTGTCACTACAAGGTTTTCTGTATCATCTAGAATCTTCTTGTGAAGCAATAGGCATTCACACAGCACTTACAGCAGCACATTTCTTAGGTTATATTTTTACCAAATAAAAGAAATTAGGACTGAACCAAATTCAAAGCATCTGCAGACAACGAAGTAAATCTTGGTACTATGTATGCTCTTGAGGCCACATTTTCAGTCGGATACTCATGAAAGTTGGTCAGGATATTTGCCTGGATGATATCTCGGACGAGTGTGAAAATGGGTCATGTCCGGTCAAAAACTAAGTCACTAGGTCAAATCTTAGAAAAAAGTTGTGTACGCTCTAGAGGCCACATTTTCAGTCCAAAACTCTTGAAAAATGATCAAAATGTTTGTCTTGATGATATTTCTGACAAGTATGCTGTAGAGGCCACATTTTCAGTCCAAAACTCATGAAACTTGGTCAGAATGTTTGTTTTATTGATATCTCAAAAGTGTTTGATGATGGTTAATGTCTGATAAAAAACTAGGTCACTGGAAAACTAGATGGTTCATGTTTGGTCAATAGACTCGGGTGAGCGATTTCAGGGCCATCATGGCCCTCTTGTTACATCAAGCATGTAGATTGGTGATAAAGTGTGATGGAGTAGCTGTGACAGAGCACTCCAAAGCAATCTGTTGTCCAAGGTGGTGCAGTCCAGTAGTCACATCACCTTTTTTGTATCAGTGTTTGAATGTGAAGACTGCAAAATATGGTTTTCTGACATGAAAGTCTTTGTGAGGCATCCACGTGTATTGCAAGCTGGTAATTTGCAGTGAGCTGCTTTTGCTAAAAAATAGAGCTGAAGCAACAATATTGTATCTTTGTTGACCATCTTTAATTCCTCCTCTCACTTGATTTACCTTGAGAGTACGCCATTTGCTTGATTTCACTTGATTTAGCATCCTGCTCTCGTGCATTATGAGTATTATAAAAATATCAAATACGTCCATCTCTGGTTACCATCTCTTTTTAGCTCACCTGAGCACAACATGCTCAAGGGGAGCTTTTAGGATCACCCGTTGTCCGTCGTGCGTCGTCAACAATTCTTTAAACATCAACTCCTCCTAAACCGCTGGGCGGATTTGGACCAAACTTGGCTGGAATATTCCTTGGGAGGTCCTCTTTAAAAAGTGTTCACAGAATTTGATTCTGTCAAAAACTCTGGATGCCATGGCAACGAAATAGAATTTTTTAGGAAATTCTTTAAAAATCTTCTCTGAAACTGCCGGCCAGATTTTAAAATAATTTCACACAGATGTTCCTTGGGTGACCCTTTTCAAAAATTGTTTGCGAAATTTTGATCCGTCAAGAAACATGGCTCTGGTGAATGGGGGCTTCTTGCACTATACAGAAATGAAGAAATTCTTAAAAATTCTTCTTCTCTGAAACCGCTGACCAGATTTTAAAATATTTTCACACACATGTTCCTTGGGTGACCCTTTTCAAAAAGTGTTCGTGAAATTTTGATCCGTTAAGAAACATGGCTCTGGTGAATGGGGGCTTCTTGCACTATACAGACTTCAAAATGAAGAAATTCTTAAAAATTCTTCTTCTCTCGAACAGCTGGTCAGATTTTAAAATAATTTCACAGAGATGTTCCTTGGGTGACCCTTTTCAAAACTTGTTCGCGAAATTTTGATTCGTCAAGAAACATTGCTCTGGTGAATGGGGGCTACTTGCACTATAAGGAAATGAAGAACTTCTTGAAAATTCTTCTTCTCTGAAACAGCTGGTCAGATTTGAAAATTGTTTCACGGAAATATTCCTTGAATGGTCTTTTTCAAAATTTGTTCGAGGTGAAGAAACATGGCTCTAGTGAATGGGGGCTACTTGCACTGTAGGGAAATTAAGAAACTCCTAAAAATTCTTCTTTTTTGAAACTACTGGTCAGATTTTGAGAGGACTTTTACAGGTACCCTTTTAAAAATTGCTTGGTAAAATAATGATTTTGTTTCCAGTGTTTCAATACCTTCAAAAAAAAAAAAGGCTATGGTCCTCACAAAAATTCAGTTGAGCGATCCAGGGGCATCTTGGCCCTCTTGTTTCATGTTTTTGGAAGCCTTCATCTTCAGTGCAAGCAGTACACATACTTATGTGTTTCATGGCCTTTTCTTGCCAGTACTGACTTGGTATGATTTCAAAGTAACTGAGGAGCTCACATGCATCAGAGGTGGGAGGTTAAAAATAGCCAGAAAGAAAGTATGCAGCAACCACTATGTCATGAGTGGATTTATAAGCTAACCACTGAAATACCTGGCTTAGCACACATGTACACATGGTAAAGTTATGAGTGAATCACTGAATCTAGTAGGTCAATCAATGATCAATAATGTTTTGCAGGCCAAGACAACAAAGAAGATTGTGTTGAGAATGGAATGTACGATTTGCAAATTCAGAAAGCAGTTGCCAATAAAAAGATGTAAACATTTTGAGCTGGGTGGTGACAAGAAGAGAAAGGTAAATGTTTGTGACTAGTATGACAGTCCTTTGCCCTTTAACCCATTACCACACAATCCCTACTTTTGACTACACTGAGAAAGAAGCCTTTAGAAAACATGGTGTGAAAAGGAGAAAAAGCTGGTAACAAGCATTTTCTCCTTTTCCCACAATGCTTTCTTCTCTTCACAAAACAAATTTAAAAGTTTCAGTCACTTTTATTTTGCTGTCTGTAAATGCTTTCGATTTGGACAAGCCTAAAATATTGTTGTTTGGTAATGAGTTAAGACAGTTTTTGGGACATTGTGAATATGGAAATATGTCTAGACAAATTTGCAGGCTGATTTGGCTAGGAAAAAAATGAGCATTTCTTTCATGAATGGACTTAAATTCATCTCCATGCTGCATGAAACCAAGCAAGTTATCAATTATGAATTCATAAAATTTAGTTGAATCATCACTTACCACCTGAATCATGTGGTGAACTGTTCCTCTTGATATGCTGAAAATCGACCAACAGCAGCAAGTTTCAACCCAGGTCGGAATGCACAAAATGTGCAGGCTGATCAGAGTTGATAAATTTTGCAGATGCATTGAGGCTTCATTTCACATGTAATGTACCAGGCTGATTTGGCCAGAAAAAAATTAAATGTGCGAGTATGTATTGTAGATCCAAGACGTACTGTAGATCCACAATGATTTCCCGAGATCAGACTGCATATTTCTAGCAGTTTAGTTTTGACCCATACTCTCTAAAGAAACCCAAGTTGTGATTGACATGATACAGAATTGCGGATGACAAAGTTGCCATAATATTTAATCCGAGTCTTTATCTTTACCAAACAACAAAATTTTGGACTCAACCAAATTGGAAGCTATACAAATAAAATGTATTTTAACCCATTACCACACAATACCTACTTTTAATGCCCCCTGAGAAAGAAGCCTTTTGAAAAGACTGAGAGAACAGGAGAAAATGCTGGTAACCAGCATTTTCTCCTTTTCCCACAGTGTTTTCTACCCTTCCCAGAACAAATTTCAATTTTTCAGTCACCTTTTTTTTTTTTGTTGTCTGCAAATGCTTTCAGTTTGAACCAGTCAAAAATTTTGTTAAATAAGGAAAGGACATCTGTCTTTGACAGGACTGACAAAAATGTGAGAAAAGAATAAAATGCTGGTTACCAGCACCTTCTCCCAATTATATCCCAAGTCTATTTCTTCAGGGTTGTTAATACCCAGGATTGTGAGGTAAGGGTTAAGCGTGATGCAACTGGTACTGAAATGGTATATTGTCAATTGGGAGTAAAGAAATAATTAGGTTAAGAAATAGTTACGTATTTATGGAAATTGAAGCCTATTCAAATTCAAGTGATCTAGATAATTTGGGGACCTTTGCTAGACACTTTTAAATAGTTTTCTTTTTCTCAGCCAACCAGGTTGATGTTCTTTGATTATACAGTTTGGTTTGTGAATGGGTCTCTGAAAGCTGTTGGTCTTAGTTTATGCAAGAGATATCTGGAAGAGTTTTATGTACTCACAATGATCTTGTTTTCTTTTGCAGGGCCAGATGATCCAGTTCTAGTTTTTGTCATTTTTATGTGCAACTATAAAGAAAATAAAAGGAAAAAAACCAGAGAAGAATCAACTTTGATCTTTTTATATCCCCCACTGCAAAGTGAAGGGGAGTATACTGGAATCGCCATGGCTGTCTGTCCTTCTGTCCATCAGTCTCTATCCGTAGACACAAATTTGTCCCAAGCAATACTCCAATACTTTTTAAGGTACTGAACTCAAATTTACAGTGTTCCTACATATATGAAGCTGTACATGTGCAATTTTTATGACCCTGCTGTGATTTGATCTGGAATTATCTTCCTT
Source organism: Tridacna crocea (assembly GCA_943736015.1). NCBI lineage: Eukaryota > Metazoa > Mollusca > Bivalvia > Cardiida > Cardiidae > Tridacna > Tridacna crocea. The sequence goes on along the minus strand of OX031060.1, from coordinate 57,996,288 downwards.
GAACTTTTTGAACTCTTACTTTTGTACTAAATCATTATGCATTTTGTGACAAAGACCTATTTTTTTGACAAGGAGCTGCTGGGGGTATAATCACATTTAGTGATAGCTCTAGTTATGGTTATGATTGTCAATGGCTTAAATGTAGTGGTGTCAGCCCATGTCTGTCGACCTTTCGTATGTTTAATGAAACCCTTTAGGAGCCCCCACAACCTTTTTTTTTTTAACCATAAAAGGTCTATTAAGATGGTTTCAAAGAGAAATCAAAATACCAAACAACAAAATTTTAGACTTGACCAAAACGGAAACCATTTGGAGGTGAAAAAATTACTGAAAGTAAACAGCTGTCTTTGCCAGTTTCAAAAGCCTTCCTGTTCAGTATCATCAAAACCTTGGATTGTGTGGTGAAGGGTTAAAGATAGAAAATTGATCTACAAAAGGAGTGTTAATGTGATATTTACATGATAAAATTTTCTTTCAATGCTGTGGAAACTGGATCTCACCAGCTTAATGCTTTTTTAACTGTTAGACTCTTCTCTTCCTCAAATCTGTTAACCTTTTCCCATGCAGTAAGTTTTGTACTGTTCCAAATTCAAAACACCTACAGAAAACTAATTTTAAGATTGTTGAAAATGAGCTCCAGTTCTCTGACAAGGCTGAAAACATTCCGAGAAAAGGCGAACTTTGCGGTCATCAGTATATTCTCCTTTTCTCATGATGTTTTCAAAAGGCTTCTAAGGGTTGTTAAAGGGTGTTGGGACTTGCTTGCTTGAAGTTTTATTTAGACACACTTCACTGACATTAACAGACTTAAGCAAAGTTCTTAACCCTTTACCAACCTATCCCTGCTTTCAACCACCCTGGGATGGAAGCTTTGAAATCATTGTGGGAAAAGTAGAAAATGTGTAACCGGCATTTTCTCCTTTTTTCCCATGATGTTTTCTACCCTGATGAAAACGAATTTCAACTTTTGAGGTACTTTATGTTTATTTTGTTGTCTACACATGCTTTCAGTTTGGACCAGTTGTAAATTTTGTCATTTGGTATAGAGTTAACTCATTACCAAACGACAATATTTCAGACTGGTCCAAATTGAAAGCATTTGCAGACGACAAAATAAAAGTGACTGAAAATTTGAAATTTGTTTTGTGAAGGGTAGAAAACATTGTGGGAAAAGGAGAAAATGCTGGTTACCAGCATTTTCTCCTTTTCCCACAATGTTTTCTAAAGGCGTCTTTCTCAGGGGCGTCAAAAGTAGGGATTGTGTGGCAATGGGTTAAATCATAAAATGACACAAAATGACAGTTTCACAGACTCAACTCGGCAATATAAGGGAGTTAAGTCTGTTGGTCCGCTTTCATTTTTCAATTTGATCCTAAAGCTTTCACCTCACAACGTGGAAACATAACTTGTGTCAGTGAAATGTTTCTCGAAAACAACCCAAGCCAAAATAGCTTGGTCGATAGTGTACAAGGGGTCATGGATTGATTCCCCCCCCAGCCAATTTCTGCGGATTGATGATAGGATTCCTTCCTCTCTCACCTCTCACTGCTGACCATTGCTTCAACAAAAGTGCTGTGGGAAAGCAGCCAGTGGCTTGGAAAGAATATAGTGTGGAGTACTTGTAACAGAAATTTCAGGAAAGCATCATCAGTCTGCATGGATGGACGCACAGGCTGCCCTGACATAACTGAAATAATGTTGAAATCGGCGTACACTGTACAATCAATCAGTCTCAAACTACAAATCAGGTCAGGATGTAAGTCCATCAGCGGATCTGAGCAAAATAATGACTCAAGATCTTCCTTAACTCATTACCAAACCACAATAATATAAGCTTGTCCAAATGGAAAGCATTTGCAGATGACAACATAAAACTGACTTTTGAATCAAGTGATTTGGTTTTGTAAAGACTAGAAAACATGTTTTCAAAAGGCTACAATTCCAGATCTGTAAAAACCAGGGATTGTTTGGGAAAGGGTTAACAATCCTATGAATGAAGCATTTTGAAACAATGTAGGAAAATGAGAAATTGCTGATAACCAGCTTTTTCTCCTTTTCCCACAATGTTTTCTTCCCTTCCTAAAACAAATTTAATTCTTTAGTCATATTCATACTGTTGTCTGCAAATGCTTTCAATTTGGACCAGTCTAAAATTTTGTCATTTGGTAAAGGGTTAACACTAGACAGTATCTAACAATCCAAAGCTTAACCCTTCACTCCATAGATACTCATTTCTACGCATTGCTTGTAGGGGCCCTTTTAGAAAACATTGTGGCAAAAGGTGAAATTGCTCGTGACGAGCAATTTCACCATTTGTCACAATGTTTTCTATGCTATCAAAACGTGTCATATACACATAAGAAACGGCTTCATCCTTGCTGTTATTTAGGGTCCATTCGAGATACTATAGAAATACCTTATGGGGTAAAAGGTTAAGGACTTAGCTTGCCCAGTCTTGGTGTACTTACATCTGTCAACATGATATGACAGAAACAATATGACTTCAATAACTTTGGAAGCAATGTCAAATGCCTTTCTGTTATTTTAACCCTTTACCACACAATCCCTACTTTTGACGCCTCTGAGAAAGAAGCCTTTTGAAAACACTGTGAGAAAAGGAGAAAATGCTGGTAACCAGCATTTTCTCCTTTTCCCACAGTGTTTTCTACCCTTACCAGAACAAATTTCTATTTTTGTGTCACCTTTATTTTCTCATCTGCAAATGCTTTCAATTTGGACCAGTCTAAAATTTTCTCGTGTGGTAAAGAGTTAAGGACTTAGAGAAGAACGTTGAAAGCATAGTGAGATAAGAATGCTTGTAAAATGCGTTTCTTCTTTTCCCAATCAGAACACAGGGATTTTTAGCAGCCTTTGGGCTCGGTAAAAACAAGGGATTGTTTGGTGTGCTCAGTCAAAATGGTATCAAAAACCTGCTGCTTGAATGGAAAAGGTCAAAGCGAGACTAGGATTTCTTCATTTTATTAATATCACAATGTTTTGTATATTCTGTGATCTGTGGTATACAAACCTAAAATCAATGTTGACAAATTTTAAACAGTTATAAAATGCTCTCTACCCCCATTACCACAAAATCCTGCTTTTTAACAACCTTATAGGGAAAGCTTTGGAAAACAATATGGGTAAAGGAGAAAATACTGGTAACCAGCCTTTTCTCCGCTTCCCACAATGTTTTCAACCCTATATCAGAGACAAATCCCGTCATTTACGCCATAATTAACCCTTTACCACACAATCCCTACTTTTGACGCCCCTGAGAAAGAAGCATTTAGAAAACATTGTGGGAAAAGGAGAAAATGCTGGTAACCAGTATTTTCTCCTTTTCCCACAATGTTTTCTACCCTTCAAAAATCAAGTTTCAATTTTTCAGACACTTTCATTTTGTTGCCTGTAAATGCTTGTTGTGTGGTAATGGGTTAAATTATTATCTGTAAATGCCTTCAATCTGGGCAAGAATACATTTTAGATGTGTAGTAAAGAGTCAATCTGAGTCCTCCTGTGAGCACCTCATTGAATGTGTTGTTAGAACTAGAGGCGCTTGAGCGCCTGTATCGCTCCACAGGCCTCATTTTTCTGTAACGGTGAAGAGAAGTTTTCAACAATTACCATTCAATCCTGCATTTTAGCTACCAACTGAAGAGAAAAAGCTAAGAAAAAGATTGTGAGAAAAGAAGAAAATAATGGTCACCAGCATGTTCTTAGTTTTCCACAATAATTTCTACCCTTTTTGATACAAGTTTTACTAATCTGAAGCTATATTATATTGTCTGCAACATCTTTCAATAATGAGCAGTTACAAAATTTTTTCATCTTGTTAAAGAGGGTCTTGTCACAAACCATTTTGGGTGGGGAAACATCTAAATATAGAAAACTAGGTCACCAGGATTAACACCCCTTCTGTCCACTTTGCACTTGTAGGTCACCAGTAGGTCAACAAACCTTTATCAGAACTGATAAAAGTGCAGAGGTTCTCTTGTTTTATATGGAAAGGACTATGCATTATGTAAAGCAACCCTCTTTAACCCTTTACCAAACAACAAAATTTGTGATGTGACCAAATTGAAATCATTTGCAAACGACAAATTAAACATTGATGAAATGATGATTTCTCTCTTTGATAGAGTAGAAAACACTGAGGGAATAGGAGAAAATGCTGATTACCAACATTTTCTCCTTTTCCAACAGTATTTTCCAAAGACTTCTTGTCTTTGGTTGATTATGAGTGATTTCACCTTTTCCCACAGTGAAAGCAACAATGAAATCCAATGAATAGTTTGAGAGAAGAAATTTTTCAAAGATTTTACTTTATACCATAAAAGGAAAATGAGTCTCCCATAAAAGCCATGTTTTTTGACGGATCTTTTTTTTTAAGGAATTCTATAAACCTCTACCTAAGGAACATTCCTGCAAAATAATAATGCTATCCAATTAGCGGTTGGGGAGGAGAAGATTTTTAAAGGTTTTTTACTTTGGTTGCCATGGCAACCAGAATTCTTCATGGAACACCATTATTTGAAGGAATTTGAAAGAGGACCACCTAAGGAACATTCCTGTGAAATTTGGTAAAAATCCAGTCAGTAGTTTCTGGGGAGAAGTTTTTTAAGGAAAAAGTTTACAGACGCACGGACGGACGCACGCACGACCGACACAACGCCATGACAATAGCTCGCTGGCCTTCGGCCAGTGGAGCTAATAATGGTTTTAAATTTGATAAATCTAAAATAACATTCGGTGAAGAGTAACACACACCCTAATGTGTGATTGTAAGTTAGTTTCAGTGAAGATCAGTTAGTTGAACTGTACAAATCCACAATGAATATTGTTTCTTTCAACATCAGCCCAATACCACTTGAGAAAATTTTAGACTCATCTAAATTGAAAGTATTTGTAGACAACAAGATAATGTATCAAATGATACTGATTGTGTAGAAAAGAAAATATTGTGGAAAAAGGGAAAAATGCGGTTTACCAGCATTTTTTTTTTTTTCCACAATATTTGCGAAAGCTTCCTTTCTTAGGGTCATTTAAGCTCTGGATTGTGTGGCAAGGGGTTAAGTACAAAGAAATGATTTGATAAATCATTAAAAGGGTAGAAAAAGTGGTGGGAAAACAGTTATCTCTGTTTTCTCCTTTAGTTCATCAGGGTTCTACTCTTTCTCAATTTAACCCTTCACCAAACAATCCCTGGTTTTTATGACCCTGAGATGGAAGCCCTTTGAAAACATCGTGGGAAAAGGAGAAAATGCTGGTAACTAGCATTTTTCTCCTTTTCCCACAATGTTTTCTGTCCTGCAGGAAACAGATTTTAATTTTTGAGTTTATTTACATTTTGTTATCCGCACATGCTTTCAGTTTGTTTTTTACGACCCTGAGATGGAAGCCCCTTGAAAACATTGTGGTAACCAGCATTTTTCTCCTTTTCCCACAATATTTTCTGTCCTTCTGGAAACAAATTTTAATTTTTTAGTTTACTTACATTTTGTCATCTGCAAGTGCTTTCAGTTTGGACCAATCTAAAATTTTATCATTTGGTAAAGGGTTAAAGCACTCATCTTTTGAAAGCTTCTATTAATAATCTTATTTTTTACACTGAACATTTTCAAGTAGGCAGGGACATATCAAGATTACATGTAATCCTTCTTCATTTAAGCCTTTGCCACACAATCCCAACTTTTAACGACCCTAAAATAAAAGCCTTGAGAAAAGGAGAACCAGCATTTTCTCCTCTTTGCACAATAAGTACATGCATGTACACTTTATGACTAAAGCTGTCGATGAACTTTTAAACAGCATTAATTCCTTTGTCAAGGTCATGAAAGCATGAAATTATTTCGTACAAGATTGAGAATCAACCTATTCCTATTCTAAAGATAAGAACAACAGCAAAGACTTATTACAAGCATTGGCTTCTTTTCCAAAAATGTTTTCCATAATTACACATGAAAACAAATTTTGCTTTTCCTTAGAAGTGTAGTGGTACGAGATGGCAAGGTGGCAAGTGTATGTTGCCAGGCTAGGTACCAGTAAAATTCCTGGCCCTTAATCTTGGGAGGAGAACCCCAGCAGACATCCGTTTTCCGCTCCAACTAGACGGTTCACAGAACTAGCCAGCCGAAGAGGGAAGCAGGAGATTCGCAGCTTTAGAGCTAATTACAAGTAAGAATCCCTTTACAGGATAAAGGTAATTACTTTACTGGTGGCAGAGGTGTTTAACGGCCCATTTAGTCATCTGCTTTTGACTTATTGGTAGAAAACGTGCTTCCCAAGTCGAGCCTCGTTTTCGATAGCACCATTTTTCAAGAGCCGACACACTCTTCCTGTTCAAAACCCTTTTACAAACTCCATAGGTAAAATACCTACAATCTTTCTTCACTAAGGCCCATTTAAGACCTGTTAGAGAAATAAATTATTGCTTTGGCCCTTTGCTGGGGTTTTTCTGTGATCGTCAGGTGTCCGTCTTCCAAGTTTGCTCATCTTCCCTAGTCATGTCTGTGGAGAAATTGTTAGCATGCTCCACACCCCTCTCTGCCAATTCTTGCAAATTTCAGCTACACAAATGTCTAACGTGATATTCTTGTTTTCTCCAGTAAGAAAAAGAGAAAGATGTTCACGTACAGTGAAATTGCGGAGGCCAACAAGGACGAAAGCCTTTTGCCTTCCAAGGAGATTGTGAACATGATTATGTTGTCTGCTTTGCCATTGCAGGACTAAGTGGCCTTACTACTAGAAAAAGAAGAAATTGGCTTGGTTGTCTAGGGTTGCCGAGGACGCAAACAAATTGCAGTTCCACAACCCTGGTTGGATTAGTGAGAATATCTCAAAGAAGGCAGCCAGTGCAATGCCGGCAGGTCCATCCAAAGACATACGTTTAGCAGACAACCCAGACATGGAAAGACTGGTAGCTGAGGAGGGAAAAGGGGCAAAGCCATGGAGATAGACCAGCTAACGTCTCAAACAGATGTGGTGTTGGGAACCATGGCCGGTGTCAGTACAGGAGCAAGGCCAAAGGAAGTGAAGAAAATCTCTTCCTCACCGGTCAGACGCTCACCAAGAAACCCTTCCCCATAGAAACCCTCTACTGAGACCAAGGGAAGAACAGCTGCTGACAGCTCACGAAATGAGTACAAACCTGCAAAGGACTCATGAAAGAAGTCCAATGCACCCAGAAAGTATGGTCACAGACACCAATCCCAGGATACTAGGAAAGACAAGCCGTCCAAGAGAAGGCGCGAGGTGCCACATGATGACCGCCGGATGGGCTTAGGGAGGAGGCAAGATCTGGCAGATACCACAAGTCAGGTCATGGAAAGAGGACTTATACCGAACAGCATGAGTCATTCAGCTCCTCAGAAAAGAAGCCAAGAATCGAGACGGGGAGGCCACACAGGACTAGGATAGACGTAACTGTTTGTCCTATTCCTGGTTGTGGGAAAAATTGCATCGAGGACCCATGCATTCAGTGTCCACTTACCAAAAATACAGGGATACTGGATGACAGGAGAGGACTGAGGATAGTGGGGTGCCTGGATGTGTCGACCCTTGCCAGGTACATCTGCAACTTGGGAATGGTCACATATGCATGCACAATCATTTCCAAACTGACAAAGATGGCTTAGATTGCCTATGTGAGGAGATGGGATCTGAGATCCAGGAGGAATACCAGGTGGAAACAACGAATTCACCCGCATTGCTCATACATTGGAGAGTCTTTCTGGTGGTACTGGGAATTTTGGACAGGAAGACGAGGGAAAGCCTGCAGAATGACTATCCAGCAATTCCCCTGCCCCTGGACCAGAGACCTCATGCTGTGGACAGCCATTTCCATTTGGACAAGATAAGGAACAAATTGGGCAATCAAGCTGCTACATTCAAAGGCATTCTGATTGCTGTGGACGCCAACATCGGAGACGAAGTCTGCATTGTGGGTGGGGTGGCTGTATTTTGGGACCCTGCAACATACCCGAGCCAAGAAGAAGTTGCCCAATTAGCCTCTCAGGGTGTTGGAGTAGCCATTGGTTTTCATCCGCAGACAAGGAATGTCAGTGAGGACAGCTGGAACAAATTGGCAGCTTGTCTTCAATTAAAAGGTGTGCACGCCCTGGGTGAGGTTGGTCTGGATCAGTTCAAGATCAACAAGACCTTGTGGGACCAGCAACACATTGTCTTGAGCCGTGTCTTGGACCATTTGACCCCTAACAAGGTTTTAGTACTACACAATAGGGGCAATGGTACAGAGATGCTAGAGCTGCTGTTCCACCTCAAAGGAGTGGTGCCCAAGGAGCAGAGGATCCACTTGCATTACTATTGTGCTAAAGCAAGTACTAGAAACAGATGGATGGCGACATTTCCAAATGTCCATTACGGATTCACGAGACTCTTGGTAGACTTCAAAGCTACACAAAAGGAAGCATTGCGAACCTTGGAACCAGGTAGACTGCTGCTAGAAACAGACGCCCCTTATTTCAGCTTTGGACACCAGATTTCTATACCTGCATTACTGGGCGCAACAGCTCAGCAATACTCCTTAGTGGGCTGTGGCACACCAAACCCTTAAGGCAATTCTTAAAGGGGGGAAGAGAGAGGAAGATAGAAGTGGATGTCAAGTGAGTGTCTCACACAGAGTGTGATCCCTCACATGCCAGAAGGGTTTTTCATGGTGTCACCTACAATCTAGTGATCACCAGGAAGTTTACGGAACCAGAGAAAGTCACCCTGCAGAGGAGGATCCACTCCAATCAAATAAAGTTGGGGGAAGTGTAGTGGTACAAGATGGCAAGGTGGCAAGTGTATGTTGCCAGTCTGGACACCAGTAAAATTTATGGCCTGTGATCTTGGGAGGAGACCCCCAGTAGATATCCAGTTTCCGCTCCAACTAGACGGATCACAGAACTAGCCAGCCGAAGTGTGAAGCAGGAGATTCACAGCTGAAGAGCTAATTACAAGTAAGAATCCCTCTACAGGATATAAGTAATTACTTTAGATATTTCTCTTTTGTGTCAATTGTATTACTTTACCTCTTTACCAGACAACAAAATTTTCGACAGATCCAAAATTCAAGGCAATTGCAGACAAATGATAGGCTTTGAATCAAACAGGAAAAAAAAAACATTGTGAGAAAAGGAGAAAATGCTGGTTTCCAGCATTTTCTTCTTTTCCCACAATGTTTTCAAAAACCTCTTTCCTCAGAGTAATTCAATCACAAGATAGATAAGTAAAATGTTAATCATTTTGACAGAAAACAGACAGTTGAGTAAATGAGACGTATGACTTGTTCGATTTCCTTTTTACAACCTATAAATATTACAATTTATGATAGATAAAACTAGAGCTGTCACTGAATATGACTTTATACCCCTGCCAGGGCTTTGACAGCATTTTGTACACAGATAGACAGATGGACGGATGTACACACAGACAGGCTGATTCCAGTATAGCTCCGAAAATACTCATTTAGCCGGGGTATAAAGAGTCTGCTGAACAAGCGAAGAGGTTAAGTATGTATAATCAATATATTAATTAATATTTCATAAAAAGGCGCAGAACACAATTCTAAGTTTTTATAATCTTAACCCTTTCGCAAACAATCCCTGGTCTCCATGGCCCTAAAAAAGAAGCCTTTTGAAAACACCATGAGAAAAGGAGAAAATGCTGGTGACCAGCATTTTCTCCTTTCGCCCACAGTGTTTTTTTGCAAATTCTTTAAATTTGGACAGGTTTTCAATTTTGTAGTTAGGTAAAGAGTTAAGGAAGACAGAGTTTGAAAACATTGTGGGGACAGGAAAATGCTGTAACCTGCATTTTCTCTTTTCCCCCCAATGTTTTCTACCTTCTTAAATGCAAATTTTAGTTTTTCAGCCACACTTTATTTATTTATCATTTGTTTTCTGCCTTTGATAGGGTAGAAAATATTGTTGGAAAACGAGAAAATGCTGGTTACCCGCATTTTCTCCTTTTCCTACAATGTTTTCTATAGACTTCTTTCTCAGGGTTGTTAAAAGTCGCGATTGTGTGGTAAAAAACAATTCTTACATGGCACGCGACTTTGGCTCTATAAACTCAGTGCAAGGAAAACATGGTAAAATCTGCAACAATCCATGTAGACTGACGTCATCCTATATCGAGTGACTTCCTCAATGAGTGAGTTATTCAATGGAACATAATCTTTGTCCGTGTTTTTACTCTTAAGTTTGAACTTGTTTTCATTTCACTAAGAATTGGCCATATTAGAATCAAACTAATCTTCTTTCTATCGCCCTCTTGGATTATTTATTGCGCCGCATAACTCACAACTGTGGTTTATTGAACGATATACCACGATAGAAAGAAGATTATTTCTTAAAGAAAAAATGTGTCCATATACTGAACAAGAGTGGCAAATTGTCGCAAGATACGCCCGTCTTACCCCAAGTTGTAAAGCTGGGGCATGCACCAGACAAAATTCAAGTATGAAAAACAACAAAGGGCAATAACTCAAAAATTAAGCAAGCAAGAGTTGTGATTCCTGTGCACTACACTCCCCCTCAATGAGATCTATCCACCCATGAAATTTCATAACCCTAGCTTTTATAGTTTTGGAGATATGCTCCGGACAAAATTCAAGTATGAAAAATGACAAAGGGCAATAACTCAAAAATTAAGCAAGCAAGAGTTATGATTCCTGTGCACTGCACTCCCCCTCGGTGAGATCTATCCAGCCATGAAATTTCATAACCCTAGGTAGTATAGTTCTGGAGATATTCAGCGGACAAAATTCAAGTATAAAAAAAAGGCAAAGGGCAATAACTCAAAAATTAAGCTAGCAAGAGTTATGATTCTTGTGCACTGCACTCTCCCTCGATGAGATCTATCCACCCATAAAATTTCATAACCCTAGCTAGTATAGTTTTGGAGATATGCTCCGGACAAAATTCAAGTATGAAAAACAACAAAGGGCAATAACTCAAAAATTAAGCAAGCAAGAGTTATGATTCCTGTGCACTGCACTCCCCCTCAATGAGATCTATCCACCCATGAAATTTCATAACCCTAGCTTGTATAGTTTTGGAGATATGCTCCGGACAAAATTCAAATATGAAAAACAACAAAGGGCAATAACTCAAATATTAAGCGAGCAAGAGTTATGATTCCTGTGCACTGCACTCCCCCTCGATGAGATCTATCCACCCATGAAATTTCATAACCCTAGGTTGTATAGTTTTGGAGATATGCTCCGGACAAAATTCAAATATGAAAAACAACAAAGGGCAATAACTCAAATATTAAGCGAGCAAGAGTTATGATTCCTGTGCACTGCACTCCCCCTCGATGAGATCTATCCACCCATGAAATTTCATAACCCTAGGTAGTATAGTTCTGGAGATATGCTCCGGACAAAATTCAAGTATGAAAAACAACAAAGGGCAATAACTCAAAAGTTAAGCGAGCAAGAGTTATGATTCCTGTGCACTGCACTCCCCCTCGATGAGATCTATCCACCCATGAAATTTCATAACCCTAGCTTGTATAGTTTTGGAGATATGCTCCGGACAAAGAACTGGACGCCGCCCGCCCGCCCGCCCGCCCGGCATGGGTGATCCCATAATACGTCCCGTCTTCGACGGGCGTATTAAAATGTAGGAGACCAATGAGCTGACAAGTGACTTTGATTTGAAATATTTAAAGCGTTGAATGAAAAAGTTATACACAGCTCCAGGTAAGAGGAGGTGATGGTAATTTAAAGCCATTATTTCTCTGCAAAACCCTATGCTGTGGGTATTAATCAGAAATGCCTCAAAGAGACGATTCTAATGAGTAAAAACGACATAGGGTTTAGTGGAAAACTAAAGCTGTCACTGAATGTGACTTTATACCCCCACCAGTGCTTTGACAGAAAAAAGTGTCAAGTTTAACCCCTTACCGCACAATCCCTACTTTTGACGACCCTGAAAAAGAAGCCTTTGGAAAACATTGTGAGAAAAGGAGAAAATGCTGGTAACCAGCATTTTCTCCCTTTCCTACAATTGTTTTCTACCCTTCACAAAACAGATTTCAAATTTTACGATTCTTTCATTTTGTCGTCTGCAAATGCTTCTGATTTGGACAAACATGAAATTTTGTCATTTAGTAAAGAGTCAAGGGGAGATAATTACTCAACCAGGAAGACTTGACACTTGAAAATTGCGTCTTGCAAATCTTCAATATGTGATCAATATATGTACAAAGTTTTAATACAATTAAAGGAAAACTGTAGGAGTAGTTTGTGACCCAAATTACTAGTATTTTGTAAACAGACGGACACACGGACAGACAGGCTGATTTTAGTATACCCCCGAAAACATTTGTTTTGCAGGGGTATAATAAGTGATATTTCAAATTTTGAAATCAAAATCACTCCTTCTATCTGAAGCTGGTTATATTTAGTATTGATGACCAAGTTTATGTCCGTAGCTTTATGAACTGTAGTGATATGTTTTGCAGTTGATGACTAGAAAACTTTGTGGCAAATAGAGAAACCGTTCATACATGAATGAGTTTGTTAATGTCGCTACACCTATACTTAATGATTCACATACAATGTACTTCCTGTAAACTTTTATCCTAATTAATTCAAAGTTCTGGTCAAATGATGCATAGAACACGACTTACATGACATGCAAATCTAAACCGACTCTACCAAACGACAAAATTTTAGACTGGTCAAAATTGAAAAGAATTGCAGACAACAAAATAAAGGCAACTCAAAAATTGAAATTTGTTCCCAGCAAGATAGTAAAATATTGTGGGAAAAGGAGACCTCTTTTTCCCACAGTATTTTCAAAAGGCATCTATCTCTCAGTCGTAAAAACCAGGGATCGTTTGGAGAAGGGTTATATAATTCAGTAAAAGTGATTTAGAGACAGCACATTAATGGCAGTAGCAAAACAACTAATACAATTGTAGACTTAACAAAAAATATTTTGACAATTTGGGAGAACCATTTTATGATTGCCTTCATACTATTGCTATTTCCTCTCGCACACCATCCAGCAATATTGATCAGCAAAATCTATCACATTTAACTCTTTACCACATGATAAAATGTATTACTTATCCAAATTCAAAGCATTTGCAGACAAGAGTTCAAATGTGGCTAAAATGATAACATTGGTCTGTGAAAGCATAAAACATTGTGAGAAAAGGAGGAAATGCTGGTTAACAGCATTTTTTCCTAGTCCCCAAAAGATTTCAATACTCTTCCTCTTTACAGTGTTTAACTCTTTCCCAAACCACAACATTTTGAAACTGGTCTAAATTGAAAGCATTTGCAGACAACAAATTAAAGTGAATCAAAAATTGAAATTTTATATAGAAAGGGTAGAAAACATGGTGGAAAATGGAGAAAATGCTGGTTACAAGCATTTTCTCTTTTTCCTACAATGTTTTCAAAGGCTTTCTTTCTAAGTGTTGTCAAAAGTAGGGATTGTGCGAAAAGAGTTAAAAACAAGATTATTTGATAAAGACTTAACTACTTTGATATCATTTGCACACCATCTAGTGATGCTGGTCTGTAAAATATTCGATTTTAATACTACTGTGATTTTTTTTGTGCGCTATCTGATGATGCTAATCCATATGATGTGCCATGTTTGACTTCGGCAAATCGGATCATCCACTTCATCATAAATATCACTGAAATATAAAACATACTATCATTAGCCATGCACTAGGAGATGAAAATCTTCCCCCTGTCGCAATGCTTTCTTGAGTGTTTTTGACTCTTTACCAAACAGTCCTGACTTTAACAACTCACAGAAAAATAGCTTTATAAGCTACTGTAAAAACTAGAAGCCTTCGAAGGGCCTGAAATTGTTCTGTTGGCACAGAGTTTGATTTTTTGCTAGCATATATTATGCATTCATGATGCAGAAAGGAAAAAGACAAAACACACACACACTATAAAAAGAGGGGGGGGATAATCTTTCAACTGGGCTTGAACCCAGTAGGGCAGTAAGTAGGCATGGTTAATTGAACAAAATGTGAGCAGAATTGAAGTACAATTTCTCAAAACCAACCTTTTGGAATTCAGCAAAATTTGATAGGATTTCAATAGACATTGTATTCAACCATTCTAGCAAATTTCAAAGAATTGTGACAAATAATGTGGACTTAGTTCAGTAAACAATACTAAGCCATGAAATGGTTGCTTTTCTGATAGATTTCTTTTTTACCTTTGAGAGAGAGAGTTCATTTTCTTGATGAACGGAATCATTTTAGCAACTTTCAAAAGAATTAGATAAGAAATGTGGACTTCATTGCCCATAATTATAAGATATAGCAATTTTTAACCTTAAATGGCTACTTTTTCCATACTGATAGTTATATTTTTCTCTAAATCAATAGGGCTTGAGCTGTTGATGATTCAAAAAATTGTCTCAAGAAAATCTGACTGCAAATGCAGACATTATCACGTGAACAAGAAAAGATGGACCAGACAATGGAAACCAAACCATGACATAAGCTCTGCTGGCTTTCAGCCAGTATTGCTAAAAAAAGACAATTTACTGGTAACCTTTCTCCTTTTTCACACTATGTTTTCTAGCCTGTAAAAAAATTATATTATTTTGCATCATTTGCAATATTTTTGTCTGCAGAAGCTCTCATGTTCCCACAGTATTTTCAAAAGCCCACAGTCCAAAGGTCTTCAAAATTCCAGATTTTATATACTTAACAGTCTCAAGGACCAATGGTCCAAACTCTTAAAACTAATACGCCCCATTTCATGCTTTCTGGTAGGTTATCAAGAAACATCAGTGAAATATTTTTTTTATATTTCATGGTTATGACTGGTAAAAATATCTACTTTTATATTCTAACTCTTCAATTGAAAGGGCAAAACCTTGTTTTTGCACACTAGTTACCTAGGGAAAATGAACATGTCCCACAACCAGATGGCACTATGATGTAATTTTCCTGACATACCTCGCGCTTGATGTAATATTGTAATGTGTTGCCATGCAGAAGGGGTTGCACCACAGGGATTAACTCTTTACCACATGAGACAATATTAAGTTTGTCCAAATCAAAAGCATTTTCAGAGGACAAAATAAAAGTTGACTTAAAATTTGAAAGCTGTTTTGTGAAGGGAAGAAAACAATGTGGGAAAAGGAGAAAATACCAGCATTTTCTCCTTTTCCCACATTGTTTCTTAAAGATTTCTTTCTCAGGATCGTAAAAAGTCTGGATTGTGTGGTAAAGGGTTAACCAGAAAGAACTGTAATAGGTTTTGAGTACCTTTTGGTAAAAGGTTATCTAAATGATCTAAAAATGCTTTTCAAAGACAAGAAAACGTTTTTCCCTCTCTTGTTGAATTTTGCAAGATGTTGATGAAACACTTTTGCATTCACTCCTTGATATGCATACTTACTAGACACTATAATTATCACAAGAATCGCCTGGTGGGTGACACTGGCAGAGAAGATAACATAGTTTAAATAATAAACCAGTGGAATACAAGTCACTATCACCCAAAATATAAAGTACATGAGATCATAGTATCGCTTTGGAACATCAATTATCGGTAAGCCTTCAAACTTTCCCGTCCTCTTGTAGTAATCTAGGTCGTCATCCTGAAATTTAAAACAATTTTAGCTCAGAAGAATATGTCCAGGTTTCGTTGAAGCCACAGTCTGCTTTGTTGTCTGCATCTTTGTGTGAAAACTTTGAAAGTTTCGAAAATGTTGACTTTTCCGATAGGTCTGTCATTACTGAAGCTATTTACTTAACTCTTTACTCGATAGATACTCATTTCTATGCATTGCTTGTAGGAGCCTTTGGAAAACATTGTGGCAAAAGGTGAAATTGCTTGCGAGGAGCAATTTCACCTTTTGTCACAATGTTTTCTACCATATCAAAAGGTGTTATATACACATAAGAAACGGCTTCATCCTTGCTGTTATTTTAGGGTCAATTAGACTTACCATAGAAAGGCCTTATAGGGTAAAGGGTTAAAACTCGGACAAGTTTTTCTCTATCAGAAGGGAAACCCATACAACACTGGCAGGTAATCATCAAAGTATCTTTGACATATGCTGCTTTTTTGTCTTAGAAGGCACAATTAAAAATAGTGTGAAGAATGCAAATTTAAGATGGCTTAAATAATACAAAATGTCTGAGAAAGAGCAAAAAAATTTTGTGGAAAAGGAAGGGAATTTTGTTAAAACAAGCAATTTCGTTGAAATGATATCCCCCGCCGAAAAAGACCTTTTTTGATACAAACGTATAGGAATTACATAAAACAATTTTTTACATGAAGCCCCCTTTTCCCGAGACGCAGCCTGAAATTGAGAAACAGGAAGAGAGGTACCTGGGCAACGTTCCAACAATTTCAGATTTGAAATTTAACAAAGTTTTGAGCACCGATAAAGGAGATATTAGTGAAAAACAATTTTTTCCATGAAGTCGCCTTTTTCCGTGATGCAGCCTCAATTTGAGAAAGCAGGAAAGACATATTTGCGCATTAATAATTAATAGATTGAAAAAAACAAAGGGCACATGTTGAAACTTGTAGAAAAAGATGGAACCATGAAATTTCATGAAATTTTGACAAAAACTGAACAAGATATAAGTAAAAATTGCAATTTTGCATTAGGGCCCCTTTTTCCTTGTCATTATACAAGAAACCCCCTTTTTCCATGACAGAGGGTCAAATTGAAAAACACATAGATAAAGAAACAAGAGCACATGGTGAAACTTTGAAAAAACAATATAACCATGAAGTTTAATGAAATTTTGACCAAAACTGAATGAAATATTAGTAAAAATTGGAATTTTGCAAGAAACCCCCTTTTTCCATGACAGAACGTCAACTTAAAAAACGCCCAGATTAAAAATAGCAAGGGCACATGCTAAAACTTTCCATAAACAATATAACCATGAAGTTTCATGATATTCTGACAAAAACTGAATGAGATATTGGTAAAAATTGGAATTTTGCATTAAGCCCCTTTTTTCCATGACACGGGGTCAAATTGAAAATCCCGGAAAGATACGTCGGCGTCTTACCCCAAGGAGTTCATATATGAAGTTTTATCCAATTTGGTCAAGGGGTTGTGGAGAAATCGAGTTTTGAAGAGAAGACTCCAAACATTAAAAGTGTACTTAAGTGTAACTTAAGTGAAACTTAAAATCGCTCTCAGTCGGCCATTTTGAATCGAATCAAAAAAACAAAAAAAAGTGTCTCGGGAGATTGGGTCATTGTATATGTATATAAAGTTTCACGAAATTCCGTCCACTGGTATTGGAGATATTTGCCGGGACGGACACACGGACGGACGGACAACGCTAAAACTATATCCCTCCGCCTATGGCGGGGGATAAAAAAATTTTGTTGTTTTGTAAAGCCTTAATTACCTTTCGTTTATAAACGCCTCGTAACCAGTCTCCACATTCCTCTTCAGTATTGGACGGAATATCTTCAATCAGGTATCGTCTGTAATTCATGGTGTCAAAGAGTTTACTGAATTCTAATACATGTACATCTTGTTACTTTCTCTAGTAATAATAATCTGAATATCTATCTTAAAACATTTTACCAACTGACAAAATGTTGGACTTATCCAGGTTCAAAGTATTTGCAGGAGGCTAATGTAGCACGAAGGGGAAAAGTTGTCTGAGAAAAGGTGAAAAGCAATGTAGGAAAAGGAGAAAATGGCTCCACAATGTTTTCAAAAGCTTTCTTTGCCAATGTGTGGAAAAGGGTGAAGTATGAAAGATATCAACACAAAAAAATTATCATATTTTGAAAACTTGTTTTCTGTATTGAAAAATCAATGGCTTTATAACTACAAAACAGAAATAACTATGTAAAAATAGGATAATAAGTTTAGGAAAGCATAAATCCGGGCATGTAACATGTTTACTGTGTACAATGAAACAAGAGGGCCATGATGGCCCTGTATCGCTCCACTGGCTATTTAACCCTTTACCACACAAATTCAAGTGTTCATGACCCTGAAAAAGAGGGCCTTCAAAAACAATGAACACTGTCAGGCAGTATAAGCAGGTTAATTCATAAGCATGAAAGGTAAAATCCTTGGAAAAATAAGCTGAATGATAGAAACCTTACTCTGAATTTATTATTCAAATCATCTGAGCATAACTATTAGCATCAAAATGAATCACGATTGAAAACAGAATTTTTTCTATCAAAAAACTTAATGCCTAGCACCAATCATGTATCAATGCTGTTTGATAATCAAGGGAGGTAAATAGTACCAAACTTTATATTTGATACAGAGTTATTTCCCTTGATTAATGTTTAAATTGAAGTGACTATATTTTGAAGCCCATGTTAAACTTGTGATCCCTGGATGGAGCCAATTTTGACCTCAGACCTACAATATGAAACTAGAATGTGTGGTTATAAACACGAAGATCTTTTAATCTTGCCCAATAAAAAGCCCTGTAAAACAAGTTTGCTCAATAAAAGGCCCTGTAAAATATGTGACCCATGAGACAAGTTTATAAAGCCAATATAAAACTTGCGACCCCTGGGGTGGGGTCAAACTAGACCCCAAAAGTTAAAATTTGGGCCCTCTTGGTAGAGGACCATTAGATAAAGCTACATGAAAAATTTGGTAGCCCTAGGCCTTATGGCTGGGTGGAAGAAGAATTTTAAAGTTTTCCCTATATAAGCCCATGTAAAACTTGTGACCCCCTGTGGCAGGGCTAAATTTGACCCCAGGGCTATAATTTGAGCACCCTTGGTAGAGATCCCCTAGATAAAGCTACATGCAAAATTTGATAGCCCTAGCCCTTATAGCTAGGTGCGAGAAGATTTTGAAAGTTTTCCCTATATAAGCCCATGTAAAATTTGTTACCCCCCTGGGACGGGGCCAAATTTGACCCCTGGGCTATAACTTTGGCACCCTTGGTAGAGGTCCACTAGATAAAGCTACATGCCAAATTTGGTAGCCCCAGGCCCTATGGCTAGGTGGAAGAAGAATTTTAAAGTTTTCCCTATATAAGCCCATGTAAAACTTGTTACCCCCGGGGCGGGGCCAATTTTGACCCTAGGGCTATAATTTAGACAGTCTTGGTAGAGGTCCACTAGATAAAACAACATCCCAAATTTGGTAGCCCTAGGCCCTATGCATAGGTAGAAGAGGAGTTTTAAAGTTCTCCCTAAATAAGCCCATGTAAAACTTGTGACCCCCAGGGCGGGGCCAATTTTGACCCCAGGGCTATAATTTGAAGAAACTTGGTAAAGGTCCACTAGATAAAGCTACATGCCAAATTTGGTAGCCCTAGGCCTTACGGTTTCAGACAAGAAAATTTTCAAAGATTTTCAATCTTTTTAAGTTTTGTTGCCATGGCAACCAGAGTTTTTGAAGGAATTAAATTCTTTCAAGAAATTCTGAAGAGGACCATGGCAGGATCATTTCTGTGAAGTTTCATCAAAATTGGATGGGTAGTTTCAGAGAAGAAGATGTTTAAAGAAAAAGTTAACGCACGGACGGACGGACGCACGACGGACAACGGGCCATGACATAAGCCCGCTGGCCTTCGGCCAGTGGAGCTAAAAATATAAAATCTTGAATTTATGTATGCAATGATGTGACAATAATTTGTCAAAGAAAATACTTTTGATATTGGGACGAATCGCACAACAACTAGGACCTCGCATAGTTTTTGTCGACAACGCCCCACTTCCTTTAGGTCACATCAAACTCAACATTGTCTATTTATAGGCATGTCATCAGTATGAGCAACCAATGATTTTCCCCAGGCCATGAAATGGGAGTTGGACATATAGTTTTTCCCTGTCTGAGTGTTTGTGTGAGTATTCGATAAACAGTGATGTTTATTTCCGGCCGATAACTTCCAGGTGCATCGCCAGATTCTAAAAACCCGTAGCACAAATGATCACCATGGATAGACAACATGTGACTTGCAACAAACATGTCACCTGGGCCCTTATTCACCAACCATTCTTAAGACTGTTCTTTGTCTTGTTCTCTAATTTTTTCTACATTTGTATGTAACACAACTTCTGATTGGCTAAACCATTCGGTTTAGCCAATCAGAAGTTGTGTTACTTACAAATGTAGAAAACCTCGAAGAATAAGACTAAGAATATTCTCAAGAATGGTTGGTGAATACGGGCCCAGGTCAAAGATCAAGGTTACAGTGAATGGTTAAACTTGGACAATACATAAAATTTAGTAAAGAGAAAATGTTGAAAGAATAGAAAAAGCCTTTTTGAATCAATGGAAAGCATTTAAGGAGTAGCCAAAAAGATTGACTGATAAAAGATATTGTACCTTTTCAGTAACATTTTCTTAAGCTGTCCGCATTTAAGTCTTTGACTGTCAAAAAGTTATGAGGGCAACAGGAACCTCTTAAGGTCCTTGCAAATAGTTAGCAACCTTTAAATGAGAACTTTCTGCAGTTCAAACTAAAAAATTTGCCAACAGCTGGTATTTTCAGTGGGTAACTTTGATGTTTGTGCTCCTCAAATTGACAAAAGCAATGTTTGCCCAACCTTGAATTATGAGATTTGCTGTGTCCTGAAACCTCGGCCACTGGTGTGTGAAACCTTTCCTTCTGCATTTTGTCTTGCCATAATGCAGATGTGATAACTAGAGCTATCACTAAACATGTTTATACCCCCCACCAGCTCCTTGTCACAAAAACAGGTCAAAAGTACAAAAGCAAAAGTTGAAAAGAGTTCAAGGGGAGAAAATTCCTCAACAAGTCGCATCAGGGTCATGACAGGCTAAGCACACCTCAAGGACCTTTAGCAGACAGTGCAGATCAAGATCAGACAGCACAGAATTTGCAGTCTGATTTAGGATCTACACTGACCCATAAGAAGATTATACTGGTACTAATCATCAATCCGTAGAAGGAATATAAGAGTGGCTGCACTGGGTTATAAACTTACTTGACTTTCATTGAACATGTCAGCTTTTTACCAGATAGTGCATCCATCAGGGTTGGTTCTGGTCTATCACTTGGAAATCCTACCGTGATATCTATCATAGCTGGAACTGAAAATTACATGATGTGCATACAGCATAGTGAATGACTCTTTACCATGCAATAAAAGTTTTAAACTTGTTAACCCTTTCCTAAACAATCCCTGGTTTTTACGGGTCTGGAATAGTAGGCTTTTAAAAACATTGTGGGAAAAGGAGAAAATGCTGGTAACCAGCATTTTCTCCTTTTCCCACAATGTTTTCTACCCTATCATAGACAGAAATCATCTTTTCAGCAAGAGTTGAATTGTCGTCTGCAAATGCTTTCAATTTGGTCAAGTCTAAAAGTTTGTTGTTTGGGAAAGGGTTAAAATTGATGGCATAACAAGAGACATCACAAAGTAAATACATGTACAGAGAAAAGCATGGTATAGATGTTTGTCTTTCAAACAGTAGAAAACATTGTGGTAAAAAAAGAAAACACTGGTTACCACCAGCACTTTTTCTTTTATCCAGAAACTTTTCAAAAGCATCTTTCAAAAGGGTCTTTAAAAATTCATTACTGGCAGATACTGATTCTTTTGATTTTACTTTTCTATTCAGACTCAATAAGGCCCTGCCTCAAATATAATATATGGATACCTCATAACTGCCACACCATCTACATCTCAGGAGAACACTAAACCAAACAAGTAATATCTACGGACAAATTTTCCTTTTACCTCAGTGCTTTCCGAAAGGAATGGAGGCAAACACAGCGGCTAGGTTATTTTTTTCAAAATGGGGAGGGGTGGAAGTAAAATGGAAAGAGAAACTTTCTACCATTTTTACAATGGCCTTTTTTTTTCATACTTTGGTAACATTTTTCTTATGCACTTTAACCCATTACCAAACAACAATATTTTAGACTGGTTCATATTTCAAGCATTTGCAGATGGAAAAATAAAAGTGACTGAAAATTTGAAATTTGTTTCGTGAAGAATAGAAAAAAATTGTGGGAAAAGGAGAAAATGCTGGTTACCGCCATTTTCTCCTTTTCTCACAATGTTTTCTATAGGCTTCTTTCTCAGGGGCGTCAAAAGTAGGGATTGTGTGGTAATGGGTTAAGACAGACTGTATATTTACCTGTACCTTCAAATGCTAATAAAAGTATAAAAGTAAAGAGAGAAAAAGAGAGAGAAAAAGGGTGGGGCAATATCCACCTTAATATCAGACTAACCCATTTCCACACAATCCCTTCTTTTGATGACCCTGAGAAAGAAGCCTTTATAAGATAATGTGGGAAAAGGAGAAAATGCTGGTAACCAGCATTTTCGCCTTTTCCCACAATATATTCTACTCTTCACAAATTTTAAATTTTCACTCACTTTTGTCTTCTTCAAATACTTTCACTTTGGACAAACCTAAAATTTTGTCATTTGGTAACGCATTAAGCAGAGTTGTATCCCCAAGAATAAAAGAACATACTTTTCCCTTTCATAAGTTGTACAGACAGGAAAAACCCTCTTGCTCTGGGAAGCAGCATGTGTTTATACTCTGGATAACCTTTCTCTTTGGCAATTTTCTGACACACTTCATGTTTGGCAGGCGTCCATCTTGTTCCCTCCGGGAAAAGTAACAACTGCACACAAAGGAATAAGATAAACAAAATTTTAAAACATGTTAGCTTTGTTAGTGAAAAATACATGTAATTTACTTAGTGTAATTTGAGTTCAAGTGCACATCAACTATTAGATAAATGTTTTTGGTCCTGATACAATGCACCGTGTAACTACAATTCAGCAAAGAAATGTAGTGTCCTATCAATAGTTTTACAAATAGTTTCTACCTGAATCTGATAACTAAAAGGTGGACCCCAAGAGCAGTGGATAAATGAAATGGACAAAAAGCCAGTCAAATTGCTCTTCCCTGAACAAAAAATGTAAACTTGTCCAAACTGAGAGTATCTGCAGACAAACATTTAACCCTTTACCAAACGACAAAATTTTAGACTGGTCTAAATTGAAAGCATTTGCAGACCACGCAATAAATGCTAATCAAAAATTGAAATTTGTTTCCAGAAGGGTAGAAAACATTTTGGAAAAAGGAAAAAATGCTGGTTACCAGCATTTTCTCCTTTTCCCACAATGTTTTCAAAAGGCTTCTTTGTCAGGGTCGGAAAAAAAAAGGATTATTTGGTAAAGGGTTAAATGTGATTCAATCACTGGACCTTTGTCTTAGACAGGGTAGAAAACATTTCCAGGAAAAGAATAGCTGTTTACCAGCATTTTCTCCAGTTCCATAATGTATTTCAATCACCTTCCTTGGGGTCATTAAAATTTGGGCTTGTGTGGTAAAGTGTCAAACAACTACTGTATCACTCCAGCGATATTATCACATGTAATGTTTTTCAAATTACTAGGTACTGCTCTGACACCAGTCACAAGAAGACCTTCGCAAAGCGGCACTTATACGCCTGAAGGGGCTTGTCAATGAAATGGTTTTTAAAATCTAGAACACTTACAGACATCCAAATTTTAAAAGTCACACACACAACTTAACATCATAGAGATTCATTGTGGTAAGTTTCAACTTATTCCAATGAAAACTGGAGGAGTTGTGCCCACAACAAACTGCTAACAGACAGATGGAAAACAGAGGCTATTACATAGTTCCACCCTTCATGCGTATAAAAAGGGTGGAAGGTGAAGAATAAGCCCCCAACCTATCCCTGATGAAAGTGCAGATACCATTTCACAGTAACCAACTAGAGCTGTCACTGAATGTGATTTTATACCCCGCCAGTGCTTTGACAGTATTTTGTACACAGACAGACACAGACGGATGCACAGACAAACAGGCTATTTCCAATATACCCCTGAAAACATTCCTTTTACAAGCGTATAATTAGCATTCTTGGCAACTTTTACAGTGAAAGATCCTTTTTTATTCTTCCTTTACCCTTTACCTGATATGACAATTTGAGGCTCTTCCATTTCAGCAGCAAATAAAGATATGATGTCAAAAATATGGACAATTGAGGATATAAATATCTGATTTAATGGAAAACATTGTGGGAAAAGGAGACATTACTCGCTACGAGCAATTTCTCTTTTTCCCACAATGTTTTCAAAAGCTGTCTGTTGCTGATATGTCAAAATGAGTATCTACGGAGTAAAGGGTTAAATTGTCAATGTGTATGTAATTGGGCTTTTTCCACCCAACACTGAATCTCATAATTTTATAGGGAACAAGATAATTATGCAGCAAAGAAGTGATTTCCTGTAACAACACACACTTACATTCACCCAGAAACCTGGAGGATACGTGACTATGTCTCCAATACTTTTTTCTAAAATCTTTTGATCCTCCTTCCAGCTCCTTTTCAAAAAAATACTTCCTGTGAAATACCAGGTCCAGCCCAGAACAGGAATAAACTTGAGGATTTCCTTCCCATATATTTTTGTGTTCTGAAAAGAGAAAAATTTTGGTGGTAGGGATATACAATGAAATAGAAACTTACCAATTCATAAACATAAGCAGGACAACAGCACTTGGCTGTTTAACCAATTATCACACAATCCCTACTTTTGACAACCCTGAAAAAGAAGCCTTTAGAAAACTTTTTGAGGAAAAGGAGAAAATGCTGGTAACCAACATTTTCTCCTTTTCCCACAATAAGTTCTACTCTTCACAAAACAAATTTCAAATTTTCAGTCACTTTAATTTTGTCATCTATGTCAAGTGCTTTCGATTTGGACAAGCCTAAAATATTGTTGTTTGGTAATGGGTTAAAGGACTGCCTCCAACGTATTCTTCCCCATGGCATGCCCTTTCTAGCCAATATTCTTTGGAAGCTATAAGCTGTCACAACTTGTGACACCCATGGCCAGGCGAGCTCTGACCCAAGGCTATAACTTGAAGAATTCTGATACAAGTCTACTACGTGACACAACGTGCCAAATTTGGCAGCCCAGGAACCATACTCACCAAACATTTTCAAGACTATTCTTTAGAATTGCATTCAACACACAAACAAAAAAACCAATCAATCAAACAAACAATCAAAGTATGTACATGTGTAGAGTACATGGTAAACGGGAATGCCACATTATATATAATTCATATCACCCCAAGAACTCAAATAATACATTACATTTACATGAAGTCACCTATTGGAGTGAACATCAAGCAGTATACAAAATGCCTCTAGCAATCACTTCACATGAGTCATACTCTGTGAAAAGTGTGTTTCATGCATAAGCAAAAAGTATTGTTCAAATCAGCTCAGCCAGAATCTGCAGGCTGATCTTGGTGGAAATCATGAGCAATTGGTCTATTTTCTGGAAGTCTTAAGATCATTCTACAAAATAATTCAGTTGTTTATTGAATGAAATGGATCTTAATAATTTTACATGTTATATCTCTCTTTCCTAAAGGTCTGTGTTATGTGATTAACTTGCTCTGTATAATGCATCATGGCTGTGTACCAACCCTTTCCCACTTAGCCCCAAGTTCTAACAACCCCCCCACGCAAGAAAAAACGACTTGAAAACATTGTGGAAAAAGGTGAAAATGCTGATTACCAGCATTTCCTCCTTTTTTAATGTTTTCAAAAGTTGTTTTTTCTTGGGGGTTGTTAGAACTTGGGTCTAAGTGGGAAAGGGTAGTACACCACCATGATGCATGATAACTATATTTCTATAGCATACCAACAGCAAATTTCAATTTTCTAAAGTGGCACTTTTTTTTTAACCCTTTCCCAAACGACAAATTTTGGACTCTTTCAAGCTGAAAGAGTTTGCAGACAACAATTTTAGATTTTTAGAAAATGGCAACAAGTTCTCAAAAAGGGTAGAAAACACTGTGGGAAAAGGAGAAATTGCTCGTTACGAGCAATTTCTCCTTTTCCCACAGTGTTTTCAAAAGACTTTTACTGCAGACACAAAAAAACCAGGGCTTGTTTGGGAAAGGGTTAATCTGCAAATTCTGTCAATTTTTAAAAGTCTCAACTTTTGTCCTTTGGTAAAGAATAAAACTCTTTACTTCAAGATCCTGAGTTTTAATGGACCTGAAAAAGGAGCTGATAACCAGCATTTTCTCCTTTTCCGACCACTTTTATTTTCAAAGAATTAATCCACTGCCAGAACACCTGTCCTCATAATTATGGCTCGCAGAAAAGGGACATTCTGACATTTGCATAAAGTGTCGTCTCAGATCAGCCTGCGCAGTCCGCACAGGCTAATCCAAGACGGCACTTTATGATTGTATAAGATTTTGTGCTACACTACACTTGCGCAAAACAGACAATTGCATTAAAACGGAAAGTGTTGTTTCGGATTAGCCTGCACGGACTGGGCAGGCTGATTCAAAACGACACTTTACGCAAATATCCGAATGCCCCTTTTCGCGTGTTGCTCGCCATATATGGTCTGCAATATGTGAAAAGGGGTATTCGGACACTGGTGTAAAGTGTTGTCCGCACAGTCTATGTTGGCTAGTCCGAAACGGCACTTTATGACTACTTAACCCTTTCCCAAATGACAAATTTTGGACTCTTCCAAACTGAAAGAGTTTGCAGACGACAACTGTAGATTTTGAGAAAATGGCAGAAAGTTCTCAAACAGGGTAGAAAACAGAGTGGGAAAAGGAGAAATTGCTCGTTACGTGCAATTTCTCCTTTCCCACAATGTTTTCAAAAGACTTTACTGAAGACACGTAAAAACCAGAGCCTGCTTGGGATAGGGTTAAGAATTTGTGCTGCAGTAGACATGTGAAAAATAGAAAATTATATAAAAATGGAAAGTGTTGTTTCGGATCAGCTTAAGCGAACTGTGCAGGCTGATCTGCCACAACACTTTACATAAATGTCCCAATGCTCATTTCGTGTGATGCAGGCCACATATCCATAATTCATGAAGTGTTAAAGTACATGTATAATACCCCTAACATTCCATGTCTTTCTGCCATCATCCAGGCCATTAGCCAGTCCATCTCATAGGAATGATTTACAACGCATAAAACATGTTCATGTCCAAGGAACTTGCGATCTTCCGGGTCTATATATAGCTTACATTCTGATTCTGTCCACCAGTGAGCAAGAAATGAAAATTCTATAGGATAAATAAAATAAAAATCTTTATATATACAGAGACCCTTATTTTTCATACAGTAATAAGAATTTTCGAGATCTTCCCATCTGACTATACATGTTTACTTCTTAACCCTTTACTCCATAAGGCATTTCTATGGTATCACAAATTGACCCTAAATAACAGTAAGTATGTAGTCGTTTCTAATGTGTATATGCCACTTTTTGATAGCATAGAAAACATTGTGACAAAAGGTGAAATTGCTCGTCACGAGCAATTTCACCTTTTGCCACAATGTTTTGAAAAGGTTCCTACAAGCAATGCGTAGAAATGAGTATCTATGGAGTAAAGGGTTAAGCTAGTTTTATCCTTTACTGCACAATCAAATGTTTGCAAAAAAAAAAGTTAGATGTGAATCAATAATTGAAAATGGATACGGGAAGGGTACAAAACAAACATTATGGGAAAAAGAGAAAATGCTGGCATTTTCTCCATTTCCCACAATGTTTTCAAAAGCTTTATTTCCAAGGTTTATTAAAAGTAGGGATTGTGTGGTACGAGTTAAAAACCATTCAACCAAACTTTCACAGAAAGAGCTTTTAGAAAAATACATGTATGTGGGAAAAGAAGCAAATGCTAGTAACCAGCATTTTCTTCCCACAAGTTTTCTCTCTAATCAAAGACACTTCCAGTCCTTTGAGCTACAAGTTGTCTGCAAATGCTGTTAACATGAAAACAAGAGGACCATGATGGTCCTATATCGCTCACCTGAGTATATTTGTAATTTATATGGTTTATCAAGGGCAGGCTATTAATTCTTTTCAAATAAGGCATACCCTGGGGTTTGTCACAAAAATATGTTTACAGATTTTCTTCTTTGTCTTTGGCCAGTGGAGCTAAAAGCTGCTGATTATCATCAATTTTTCTCTTCACAGTGTCTTGTTCCCTTTTTGACTTGTAGTTTAGCCATTACCAGACGACAAAATTTTAGACCGTTCCAAATTGAAACAAATTGCAGACGACATTTTAAAATGTATCTAAAATGAAAAATAAGTGGTCTATATGGTAGAAAAGATTGTGAGAAAGGAGAAATTGCTTGTTACAAACAATTTCTCCTTTTTAGATGGAATTGATTTTAAAAATTTCCTTCTATGATTCCATGTGAAATAGTGTGCACCAGGGCACAGAGCCAAAATATGACCCCAAGGGGATAATTTTAATTATTTTTATAAAGGGTCACTAGATGATGCTACATACAAAATATGAATGCTCTAGCCTTTATGGTTTGTCACAAGTAGATTTTTAAAAGATTTCCTTCTTAGTTTCTATGTAAAATAGGGTGCGCCCAGGCAGAGCCCAAATATGACCACAGAGGGATAATTCTAGGAATTTTGGTAGAACATTATCAGATTTTGCTACATAGCAAATATGAATGCTCTAGCCATTACGGTTTGTCAGAAAAAGATTTATTGAAGGTTTCCTTCTTTGTTTCCTTCTTTGGTTCTCTGTAAAATAGGGTGTGCCCGGGCAAAGCCCAAATATGACCCAAGGAGAATAATTTTAACAATTTTGGTAAGGGGTCACCCAATAATGCTTCAAACAAAATATGAACGCCCTCCGCCTTATGGTTTGTCACAAGAAGATTTTTAAAGATTGTAAAATAGGGTGCGCCCGGGCAGAGCCCAAATATGACCGCAGAAGGATAATTTCAACAATTTTGTTAGAAGATCATCAGTTAATGCTACACACTAAATAGGAATGTTCTGGCCATTATGATTTGTCACCAGAAGAAGTTTTAAAGATTTCCTTCTAAATTTCTATGTAAAATAGAGTGTGCCCGGGCAAAGCCCAAATATGACCCCATGGGAATGATTTTAACAATTTTGGTAAGGGGTCACCCAATGATGTTTCAAACAAAATATGAATGCTCCCAACCTTATGTTTTGTCACAAGAAGATTTTTAAAGATTTTAAAATAGGGTGCGCCCGGGCAGAGCCCAAATATGACAGCAGAGGAATAATTTTAACAGTTTTGGTAAAGGATCATCAGATAATGCTACATACCAAATATGAATGCTCTAGCCATTATGGTTTGTCAGAAGAAGATTTTTTAAAGCTTTCCTTCTTTGTTTCTATGTAAAATAGGGTGCGCCCGGGAAAAGCCCAAATATGACCCCAGGGGAATAATTTTAACAATTTTGGTAAAGGGTCACCCAATGATGCTTCATACAAAATATGAATGCTCCTGGCCTTATGGTTTGTCACAAGAAGATTTTTAAAGATTTTTTCCATTTTCAGCCATTTTGTTGCCATGGCAACCAGAGTTTTTGTTGGAATTAAATTCTTTTAACAATTTTTGTAGAGCTTCACCCAAGGAACATTCCTGCCAAGTTTTATCAAGATTGGCCTTCTGGTTTTGGAGGAGAAGATTTTTAAAGAAATTGTTAACGGACGGACGGACAGATGGACGGACGGACGGACGGACGCCGGACGATGACCGGTCACAATAGCTCCCCCTGAGCACGTTGTGCTCAGGTGAGCTAAAAAGTCTAATATTTTGTCTAACACTTTGTCATCTGGTAAAATGGGTTTATGTATTATGGTATCCTAAAATCGTAAATCTCTTTAACTCTTTACCACACAATCCCGATTTTTAACAACCCCTGCTGAAGAGGCCTTTTGAAAACATTAAGGGAAAAGGAGAAAATGCTGGTAACCAGCATTTTCCCCTTTTCCCTCAATGTTTTCTTACCTAACAAAGACAAGTACCATTACCGGAGACACGTTTGAATTGTCATATGCAAATGCTTTCAATTTGGACAAGTTCTCATTTTCATGGTGTGGTAAAGAGTTAATCCATTACCACACAGCAAAATTTAGACCTATCCAAGTTGAAAGTATTTGCAGACGACAATTTCAAAGTGGCTAATATGGTGCATTTTTGCTTTGATGGGATAAAAAACTTTGTGGAAAAAGGAGAAAATGCTGGTTACCAGCATTTTCTCCTTTTTCCCACAATGTTTTCAAAAGGCTTCTTCCTCAGGGGCATTAAAAGTCATCATTGTGTGGTAAAGGGTTAACCCTTTACCAAACGACAAAATGTTGGACTTGTCCATCCAAACTGAAAGCATTCATAGACAACAAAATAAATATGGCTAAAGACTGAAAACTGACTTCAGAAGAGTTGAAAACATTGCGGGAAACGGAGATTATTTTGGTTACCAGTACTTTCTCCTTTTCCCACATTTTTTTTTAAAATGCTTTTTCATGTTGGTCGTAAAAACAGGGTTTGTTTGGTAAAAAGTTAAAAGTGACAGAGATATTTTTGTATGACAGTACAGATGTAGACAATGATGACACCAGTGCTAAAATAATAACTAGGCATATTCTACAAAAAATCTGTGCTAAAATAAATGGAAATCGAATGATCACAATACGATGTATACTTACGGCTCCATAATGCATAGGACAAAACATAAGCAAATTTCCTGTACAGGTTCCGACTGAAAGGCCAGATGACCATTCCTATCAGCATCAAAAAGCTCACCATGAATCCACTAGCCAAAAATATGTATCCCAGTAATAGCTGTGATACTGTTAGACTCTTAAATAATGTCCACAAACCCATCTTTACAACTGAAAAAAGTAAACACACAAAAAAAACCCACAATAAACCTAGAGTAATATGAACACAGTGAACTTAAGTGCTGACATCAGTCCATACAAATGGCCGTGACTAGAAAGTTTGCCTACAAATAGAATTATACAAAACTCATTAGATTTTGTTTTATGATGGTACATCCAGCTGATAAATAATTTGGGATATTTACTTTAACATTAATTGCACTGACCACAATTCATTGACTACGCAGCCAGGTTAAAGCAGCCTAAATTTCTATTCATCGAGGAGGTCATTTGCCGATGTCACAGGAAGAGCCAGGAACCGTATTTTTGGATTACGTACTTCTAGTATTTTTTTCGTTTTTAGATATATTTATGGACATCACATGATACGTAAGTTTTTTCTAGAAGTAACTAACAAAAGTATTGACCGTATTCTCTTAACGTAATTCGAAAATACACTTCATGGCCCTTCCTCACTCTTTGAGTTTATTGCATTCCTAAGACATTGCATTCCATGAGTTTATACTATACAAGGGAGATTTTTTTTTCATATTTGATCATTTATTTTGGTTATAGAATGTAAAATTCTTGTGATTTAAGTAACATGACCAAAGACAAGTTATTAAACCTGTCAGTACCTAAAAAGCTTGCAGAAGTCCTTCATAACATGTAAATCTCGGAAAAAATACTGACGAAATTTAACGTGCGTTGCGGCCATTTTGAGTGTTTGCGGTAATGTAAATAACTCATGTAACGGAAGAAATGCACTGTTTTCTCTTATGTTTAGCTTTTGAATTAAAAATATTTGTATTTCAAACGAAGGTTTATTAAATATACAAGCAACTGGTACATGTTTAAATCCTACTTTTGTGCTCTATTTGCTAAATTATGAGACTTCAACATTGCGCACATAATCTGTGCTGAACTTTCAACTGGTTTTGTCTTGACCGTCTCTGTATCCAGAGGCGTCCAGATGAAAAGTAACATCGCCTTTGGGGACAGTTATCTGTAATAAATAATCAACCTGGTGATGGTGAATATTTTAAAAGGCAGAAGCTGAAACTACCTCTCTTGGATCCATAGGTGCTTGGTTTCCCTGTCTTTTGTACTTAACCTCTTCTATTTCTGCATAATCACAATTACTAGTATGTAAGATATAGATGTACAGAAATAAATGTTAAGTTGTAAAAGTCATGGAAACCAAGTGGTTTCAAGACAGTTCCCTGACAAGACAGTTCCCCGACACAGCTTTTCGAGATAGTTCCCCAACAAAATTGAAGACAGTTCCCCGACACTTTTGAAGACAGTTCCCGGACACATTAATTATTAACAAACTTGATTTTCATCGACATTTATCATCGATATCTGTAACTTTTAAGGAAAGGTAATGGGGGTGTTGTACTTGTGAAAGGATTGTGTATAAATGAGAGAATTTTTCCTTTTTAGTTTATTATTGATGATCAGTCAGTTCAGAAATGATACCTTCGCCGTTGTGCAGATCAGAATATGTGTATTAAATTATTACGTGTGTTATATGAATATGTGTATTTGATCATGACTAAAACAAATTCTTATCCCAGTGTTGGATTTGAAATACATGTAGGCCTAGCCAGTAGGTTTAGCACATATTTTTTTACATCTCTTACTGTTACTTCCGGAGAAACTGAAATAACCTGCTAGTAATGTAATGGATAATTATGTTGTGCCTTTATGGACAGTAGTAATATGACAGTCACATGTATACAGTCCAGCGAGAATCAACAAAAAGTTTCAGTGTTTAACTTTATTAAAGAAATTTATAGCACATATATTAAACGAGTTAAAATTGCATTTCAGAACCCAATACTTACCACGCAGGCTTGTTCTTATAGCTGAGCTACATGCCATTAAAGACAGTTTACACGGCAATCATACACAATCAACGGAAACTCGAAAGGTTCCTGCCAATTAAATCAATCATTATTACAAACACCCAATCATGGCAACAAACAGTCCAATCACAATATATCGACCTCCTTAATTGGCCATAATACGGAATTTAATATCCGCCAAAGTTGAAATTTACTTCCATAAAAAATGAAAAAAAAAAACCTATTCAATATACTAATAATAAAAGTGCCAGGGAACTGTCTTCAAAAGTGTTGGGGAACTGTCTTCAAAAGTGTCGGGGAACTGTCTCGAAAAGCAGTGTCGGGGAACTGTCTTGTCTGGGAAATGTCTTGTTCCCAACCGAGTGTATATATTGTGTGAAAATAATATTGTTAAGTTGTGAAAGTCATGGTAACTGAGTGCCTTAGTCTCAATAATGAGACACCCCGGTGATCTTTTTCATATTTGGATATTTACTGTACACCGCAGAGGCGACAAGTCGAAAAGTAACATCGCCTTTGGGGACAGTTATCTGTACTACCGAGTGCCTATGCTTGGAGCTTGTCATTGCCACCTGGATACAGTACAAATCTTATACTTGAAGAGGTATCAGGAGAACTCATACCCTGGAGAACTCATACACCAATCTCAAGGGTACGAGTTCTCCAGAGAAGTCGTACCCTGGGTAGGAGTTCTCTGGAGAACTCATACCCCCACTAATAAATATAATAATTGTTTACCAGCATTCTGTCAACTTTTATTTTTAAGCCGTTATTGTGATGTAGATTTGATGATTTTTTTTTTGCTTATACATGTGTTGAAAAGACAAAAAAAGTAAAAAAAACCTGCGTGTTTTCTCATGCAGTGTATGTTGTATTTGATGTAAAAATCGTACGAAAAACATTTATGAACCATCAATAAACTGTACTCAACTAAAAAATCATTAGTAGGATTAATTTTTGCTCTCTTCAATTCTTTGGGTAGCTTTCACTTGCATTTAACTTTTGAGTTGATGTCTGATGTTGTTTTGTGTAAGAACGGTCTATGAATCAGTATTTGATTGGATTAGATATTTGTTAAATGGAAGGTGTTGATAAAATGAATGCAGAATTGATCAAATTTTCACACCTGATGAAAAGGCAAATTTCCTGAACAAAGATAGCCAGAAAGGTGTGATTTTCACAATGATAAAATTACTGTAACATAATTGCAATATTAAACTCTTAATCCATTTAACGCTAGAATCAAAACGGGTGGTAAAGAACAAGATCAACATGCAAAAAAATGCAGTCTGAGTTTGGATTTACACCATCAAGGTTCCCAGCCCAACCTTTAAGAAAAAAAAAAAATCTTTTCACAATTTTACCCTATATACTTTTGGTGCCAAAAGAGTTAAGCATGTAGGGTAATGATCTGAAAAGTCAGTGACATCATTTGTCCACAATGTTTCAGCAATACAAAAATGCCTCTGTAGCATCGCTAGTAAGTCGAAAACTTCACATAAGCCATCTGAAGAAACTTTCAAAATTGTTTGAAAAGGTGAGAAAAGACATGGAAAAAGAAGACTAAATTGGTTATTTGATTTTGCACCTTTTCCCACAATGGTTACTTCTTCTTAGTGGTTCAAGCTCGAGATTGGGAGGTAAACATCTCAGAAGACATAGAAGAAGACTGTGCAATGAAAATGAGAGAAAGAGAGAGCAAGAGAAAATGCAAATATCGCTTTATGTGAACTCATTGTCTCTTCAAAATTGTATAATTATATCTGCATACATCAAATTCATGTTTGGTACAGACATATTTATTTATTGGACTGAAAGGGTAGGAAAAAAATGTGGGAAAATGAGAAAATGCTAGTTATATAAGCACCCTCCCCCTTTTTTCCAACAACATTTTCAAAAGCTATCTCCAACAGGGTAGTACTATTTGGATCCATCAAGTTCAAAGAGTTAGATTTCTTATTTTAATGTTACATAATAAAGAAACGGTTATAAATATAATCATTTAGTCCTTTTCAAACAATGTTTATATAAGTCTCATTCCTCCTAAAACCATGCGATTGATTGGTAAAGTGAAGGGTTGAAGTGTCCTTTTGAAGAAGAACTATACAGGTTTAAATGCTGGTAAATGGCAAGTGTGCATAATCATGTTTATCAGACACACCTGATATGTGACTTCATTGTACCCGACATCTTTGATTCCTTTAAAAAATATTGGCATACTCCATTAACCCATTACCACACAATCCCTACTTTTGACGCCCCTGAGAAAGAAGCCTTTTGAAAACACTGTAGGAAAAGGAAAAAATGCTGGTAACCAGCATTTTCTCCTTTTCCCACAGAGTTTTCTACCCTTCCCAGAACAAATTTTAATTTTTCAGTCACCTTTGTTTTGTCGTCTGCAAATGCTTTCAATTTGGACAAGTCTAAAATTTTCTCGAGTGGTATAGAGTTAACAAACCTAAAGATATCTAAACAAGCTAAAAAAAACCCCACAATCTTCGAATCATTAGATGAGTCCCGATTATGTAGATCTTAATGATAATTTTGTCTTTCTTGAATTTACCTGACCATTTACCTTACTTCCTTATCATTTTAATCCATGAAACATCCGGTAACAAAACTGATAATTTACTACAAATACCCGTTACCAATGCTTGATTATTGTATAACTTACTCGGTCATTTCATAAAAGATAAAATGAAAATAATCAACTACCAAAATCTGAATGATATATAGAGATACAAATTTTTTCCCAAAATATCTGCAGGGTACGAGTTCTCTGGAGAATTCGTACCCAGGGTACGAGTTCTCCAGAGAACTCGTACTCTTCAGATTCGGGTACGAGTTCTCCAGAGTACGAGTTCTCCAGGGTACGAGTTCTCTAGCAACCCTTGAAGATCCCTTTTCACTACCGTTGACAGGCATTTATGTTTGCACTCCAATTTCTATGCAATTATTTGTAAAGAAACATAACACCGACACTCACCTTCAACCTAAGATTTATCTACAGCATGCCTATGGATGAATTGAGGTCAAAACGGCCAACTAAAACTGCCCACTTGAAAGCGGCCCAATATGTTTGCCGACATGCGCCTCGTGAACTTCCGGATACCGGTATCCAAATACCGGTAAATATACCGAGAGGCTTTTTTTTTTTTATCGCGAAGTTTTAAAGGTGGGTATTTAGAATTTTCACATCTCACCAAATTAAAAAATATATATACAGGCCCGTAGGAACAGGGGCTCAGCCCCCCCCCCCCCCCAATAATTTTGAAAATCAAAGTAACTAAGATATGAGTTTTTAGCGCAATGCAACTACCACGCAAAAAATCTCAGTATTTCGAACTTAGCCCCCCCCCCCCCCCCATCTTGAAATGCTTCCCACGTGGCTGATATATCACTGAAATTTATATGAAAAAACAATACGAATCATCAATGATTAAGAATCATAAAATTACCAAATTTTTTTTATGGTATTCCCTTAAAAGGCTACGTAGCCTCTTAAGATATTTTTAAATTTTTGCACCAAAATTCAAGAGAAGCATTGTGGGAATGTAAAGTGACTGACACGTGACTAATGACGCTTAAATTCCATAACATAACAAACATGTAATTATTTTCCATAATTTCTTTTTCGGGCGCTATGTTTGAAGCCTCATTTCTTTATTTCTGGTATGTAAATGAGCAAGTTGCTCATCTAAAAATAGACAGTGGTTCCAGACGGTATCGACCTGGGTCGTATTAAATCTCTAATTTCCCTTGTTGTCGGATGGTTTTCGACTACTGGGTTTTTATGAATGAAAATTAAAAGGCCATGGGAATATAAGAATGCATTTTTTGTATTTTTGTAAGAATTTTATCCCAAAATTTGAAGGGCCACCTTTAAACATTTCTTGTTGTGATGGAAGAATGTCATTTGTTTGTCGTTATGAATGTTGAAAGTAGCATAAAGATTTGGATTTTTTTTACCATGAATCAAGTTTTCTCGTGAAACAGCGAATGATAAATCCTTTTGTATATGAGACAACAAGATGTGACATCACATCTGTCGTGATACATATTTTTAAAGAGTACCATCCCACATAATCGAAATGTATGATTTGTGGTTTGGCTGTCCCAAAAGTCTTTGCTATTTTTTTTCATGAATAATTATCATGAACAGAAATGTTAGACTGGTTATAGGTATTCCATGAAGGAATCATACCATCCAGATTCATTCTAAAATTTTTGCATGATGGTAAAAGTGATACAAATGACAAAAATCCTCAACAGGGTAACATTTTCCTGGCATTTTATCCTTTTCCTGCAATGTTCTCAGAATCCTTCTCCTTCAGAGTTTGAACTGGGATTGTGTAATAAAGGGTTAGCAAAGAAATTTTGCCCCGAATTATCAGGAGTCGCTAATCCCTGCTGGACTTTTTTTTTCCAGGAGTCAATGATAATCATTGTGACCTGCCACTGGATGAATGTAAGGTGGGAAAGCAGCCAATGGGCTGGAAATAAGTTAGTGTAATTCTGATTAAAGGCACACTAGGGAAGCAACGATAGGTTCACTGGTTGCCATAATAAATAACTGATGTAATCTTGAAAGTGGCCGAATAAACATACAAATAGAGCCTGTCCATATACATGTACATGTATTTTAGGACTCTGTGTACAATAAGAAATAAATTATTTCTGGTCATTTTCATTTCGCTACATAGGGTTGTGGAAACCTATAGGCAAAAAAGGGAACTTTGTAGATCTAACATTTAGCTCTATACATTGAACATAGATAAACAAGAAATTTATCGTTAGCATGTAACGTAGACGGCATAATTTTCAGGCACTTGAATATGAATATTGTCAAAACTCTTTGGGGATTCAATATGAAGAGAAATAATGAAAAGTACAATTGCAAGAAATTGTCTCTTTCTCCTGCTTTGCGACCTATGAAAAGCCAGGAAAGGTTCAAATCATAGATCAAGATATTTCTTTTTTAAGATCAGAATGTTAATCCAACTATGTTTGGAAAAGGAGAAGTTCCTCCTAAAATTAGTGTGTCTAAAAATAAAGTCAGTTCTAAAAGCATATATATGTACAGTTCCTTGAGGGTTGCAAGGATGGGGTAAACTGTAATTTTAGCATTTGACCAGAAATGAAAATAAGAATTCTTGATGAATAGATGCTAAGGTCTTCTTCCATCCAATGAGCCTGACGAGGTAACTCGGTGTGTGGGGTATTAAGATCTTGTGGTTGCAAGTTTGAGACCCTGTTGAGGCAAACTTTCTTTAAGGCAGTTTTTTGCCTCCCCAGTCTCATACATGTGAAAAAGTAGTGAATTGGAAAAAAATTTATACTAGTGTGAGAAAGCCAGGAAACCCATGCATAGGTGCAAGGACCGCTGCTGTACAACCTATGCTGTTCAAATAGGATATAACTCCAATCAGTCAATTGAACAGGCCCAGTGAGATTTTTTTCATAGTCTCTGACCAGCATTTTCACCACCAAATTAAATCAAACAATCCTGACATTGAACAACCCTGAGCAAAAAGCCTTTGTGGGAAAAGGAAAACATGCTGGTAACCAGCATTTTCTCCTTGTCACAGGATGTGTTAAATGTAATGTGTTGTCATGTTCAGTTTATGTTTGTGTGTCATCATGTTTTTTTTTTGTTTATGTGTCATCATGTTTTTTTTTCTATTTGTTAGAACAAACCTTCATATGTCATTTTTTGTTTCATTCCATTTTGCCTCCCAGGGCCTCATTTCAATCATTGTAAACTATGTAAATAAGGGCCTCATTTTTTCTTTCATGCACGAGTTCCCCGTGCCTGTTTTGTATACGTCCCGGCTCTGCTTACCCATTTCTGCGCAGTCCTTTTTGAACCATTCAGTTGTCAGGTCATTCTGCTCCTGCGCCTATGCTATAACATAGAATTACTATAGTACTTTATTTAGAGAGCCGTTTCGTCTGCATTTCAGGTACTGTATGTGTAACTTCCATTTCACGTATCTACTGCCAACTGATTTCACTTTTCTTTCATTCATGTTTCTTTCATTCGTTTATTGTACGTCCGTCTATTGGCCAGGCTGTCTGTTTTAGCCTGCCCTAGTAATTGTCAACCATGTCTGAGTTCTGTCTTATTACTAAGTCTGTCCGTTTGTCCTTCTGTCTATCATACGTTACTGTTTTGTATATGTCACTATTTGTCGAGTGTTTGATTTATGTAATAAATGCAGTCCTTTTTGAACCATTCAGTTGTCAGGTCATTCTGCTCCTGCGCCTATGCTTTAAAACATAATTACTTTATTTCGAGAGCCGTTTCGTCTGTATTTCAGCCCAGAACGAGAACCTCGAGTTATATTGGACTCGTGACATCCTTTTCTCGCAATGTTTTCTATTCTATCAAAGACAAGGTCTATCATTTGAGCCCAGTCTGAAATGTCCGCAAATGACTTGAATTTGCTGACAGCCAGCAGAGCGTGTCATTGCGTGGTTTCCGTTGTTAGTCCGTCCATTAGTCATACTCTTGTTTACACGATAAAGTCTGTATTCATATGGTATTTGTGGTCAGATTTTCATGAAACTTGCAGAGTTTGTTTATCTCATCAATAGCTTTAGAGGTGGCCCTTCAGATTTTGGGACGAAAATTTTACAAAAATACAAAATAATCATCCTTGTACTCCCAAAGCCTTATGATTTTTCATTCATTAAGCCCCAGTAGTTGAAAACCATCCGACAGATAGATAAATTAGAGATTTATTACAACCAACCAACTTTTTTTTTTAATCTGTTAAATCCTCAGTTATGAAAGAAACATAAAAAAAAAAAACACACACACACACACACAGTTAAGTGAATCTTAGGGGAAGACAATAGGGCTACCTCACTAGTAAATTACTTCGTGATGAAATGTTTTAAATGTTGTGCAAATTATAATTGTTAAACTGAATAACCAAAAGTAATATAAACATCATAAATTAACTTAGTTTAGGTTAAGAGCAACCACCTGTTGAAGCATTTTATTAGTTGGGGTAATACAAGCCAGCAGTATTGTTGGCAGTTTTTAGTTTTTATCAAATTTTAGTGTGTACATAAGATGTGTAATTAACAATTTTAACATAGTGATTCCGTGGTGAGATGTTTTAAGTGTTGTCCAATCCGGAAGTGTTAACGAAGAAGACCAAAAATATCTAACTGAAGAAAACGACCATGAAAAAGGACCCATAGAAGCACCTTGCTTATACACTAGGAATCCTAGTGTATTTGGTCTCTAAAACTATATGAACTACTATATGAACTAACCAAGGTCGACACTGAAGGGAAACGTGGTCTACTTTTACATGAGCAACTTGCTCATTTACATACCAGAAATATACAGATGAAGCTTCAAACATAGCATCCGAAGTTCTAGACATTATGGAAAATAATTACATCAGGCCCGTAGGAACAGGGGGCGGGGGGGGGGGGGGGCTGGGGGGGGGGGCTCAGTCCCCCAATAATTTTGAAAATCATAGTAACTAAAATATGAGTTCTTAGCGCAATGAAACAACCATGCAAAAAATCTCAGTATTTCGAAGTTAGCACCCCCCAATCTTGAAATGCTTCCAACGTCGTTGTACATGTTTGTTATGTTATGGAATTTAATAGTCATAAGTCACGTGCAAGTCACTTTACGTTCCCACAGTGCTTTTTTGATTTTGGCGGGAAATCTAAAAATAGCATAAGAGGCTACGTAGCCTTTTAAGGGAATACCACCAACAAAAACTTTTTTCTCTAATTTTATAATTCTTAATTACTGATGATTGGTATTGTTTTTTCAGCTCACCTGAGCACGAAGTGCTCATGGTAAGCTTTTGTATGTCCGTCGTGCATCGTCTGTCATTCACAATTTCTTTTTAAAACATCTTCTCCTAAACCACTGGGCCAATCTTAATGAAACTTGGCAGGGATGTTCCTTGGGTAAAGCTCTACCAAAGTTGTTCAAGAGATTGAATTCCAGGCATAACTCTGGTTGCCATGGCAACCAAAAGGAAAAAATAGCAAAATCTTTGAAAATCTTCTTCTCTGAATGTAGACGGCGTAGAGCTTTGATATTTGGTATGTAGAATCTCCTAGTAGACCTCTACCAAGTTTGTTCAAATGATGCCCCTGGGGTCAAAACTGGCCCCACCCTGGGGGTCACAAGTTTGAAACATAGGAACAAAGAAGGAAAACTTTAAAATTCTTCTTCTCTGAAACTAGATCTAGGAGGTGCAGAGCTTTGATATTTGGTATGTAACATCTCTTAGTGGACCTTTACCAAGATTATTCATATCATGTCCCTGGGGTCAAAACTGGCCTGCCCGGGGGGGTCGCAAGTTTGAAACATAGGAACAAAGAAGGAAAACTTTGAAACTAGAAGTTGCAGAGCTTTGATATTTGGTATGTAGCATCTCCAAGTGGACATCTACCAAGATTGTTCATATGAGCCCCTGGGGTCATAAGTGACCCTGCCCCGGGGATCACAAGTTTGAAACATAGGAACAAAGAAGAAAAACTATAAAATTCTTCCTCTCTGAAACTAGAGGGTGCAGAGCTTTTGATATTTGGTATGTAACATCTTCCAGTAGACATCTACCAAGGTTGTTCATATGATGCCCCTGGGGTCAAAACTGGCCCCCTCCCTGTGGGTCACAAGTTTGAAACATCCAAACAAAGAAGGAGAACTTGAAATATCTTTTCTGAAACTAGAAGGTGCAGAGCTTTTATATTTGGTATGTAGCATCTTCCTGTAGACATCTACCAAGATTGTTCATATGATGCCCCTTGGGTCAAAACTGGCCCTGCCCCCGGGGTCACAAGTTTGAAACATAGGAACAAAGAAGGAAAACTTTAAAATTCTTCTTCTCTTAAAGTAGAAGGTGCAAATTATGCCCTTAGGGTCAAAACTGACTCTGCCCCGGGGGATAACGCATTTGAGCGTGTTTGAGCATAGGAACAAAGAAGGAAAACTTTAAAAATCTTCTCCTCTGAAACTTGAAGGTGTAGAGCTTTGATATTTGGTATGTAGCATCTCCTAGTGGACCTCTACCAAGTTTGTTCATATGATGCCCCTGGGGTCAAAACTGGCCCTGCCCTGGGGGTCACAAGTTTGAAACATAGGAACAACGAAGGAAAACTTGAGAAATCTTCTCTGAAACTAGAAGGTGCAGAGCTTTGATATTGGTATGTAGCATCTCCAAGTGGACTTCTACCAAGTTTGTTCATATGATGCCCCAGGGGTCAAAACTGGCCCTTCCCCGGGGGTCACAAGTTTTAAACATAGGAACAAAAAAGGAAACCAGAATTATTTGGCCTTGAACTTAGATATTTGGTATTTATCTTCCTTGTAGACCTTTACTGCTTAGTATTCAGGTGAGCGATATAGGACCATCATGGTCCTCTTGTCTTATAAATTTCAGTGACTTATATATTTTTAAATTTGGTGCGATGTGAAAATTCTAAATATCCACCTTTAACCCTATGGACTGATAAAAATCCGACAACAATATGGGAAAAGTAGCAAATTCAAGTTTAAAATCTGTTTCTTTTTTTACGCGATAAAGTCTGTGGTCAGATTTTTGTGAAACTTGCAGACTTTGTTAATCTTATCAATAGCTTCAACCCTACTGATTTTGAAAAAAATCCAAAAAACAGTATAGGAAATGTAGCCATTTCAAGTTGAAAACTTTTATTTCTTGTTTATGCGATGAAGTCTGCATTTGATATCAGATTTTCATGAAACTTGCAAAGCTTGCTTATATCATCAAATGCTTAAACCCTATTGATTTTGAAAAAAAAATCTAACAAAGAGCATGGAAAAAGTAGCCATTTCAAGTTGAACATTTTCATTGCTTGTTTACATGATTAAGTATATATTTGTGATCAGATTTTTGTGAACTTTCACAGTTTATCTCATCAATAGCTCTAATTCTGTTGGTAATGGAAAAGTAGCCTTTTTGAGTTGAAAATTCTAATTTACATGATGAAGTTGGCATTAATATTGTGTTTGGATTTTTATGAAATTTGCACAGTTGCTTTGTCTCAACAACAGCAGCTGCTACCCTATTGATTTGAAAAAAATCTGACCATCAGTATTGGAAAAGCAGTAATTCAGTCGAGAATTTCCATTTCCTGTTTATAAGTGCCTTCCTTCACACAAATCTTTTGGTTTTCTTCTTGCATCATGAATTCATAATGTAGGCTAGCATAAAAGCAAAATCTCTGCCATTCGAGCAATTTCAGGTCCTTCAGGGCCTTCTAGTTAATGTTTTGGATTTGCCATCTGCTAATACTGTATTTCCAATATAGACAAGTCTATTTTTTTGTCTGATAACAGTTGAAAAAGCATGTTCATGGAGCAGAGGAAATGGATATTTTCATTTAGAAAGAAAAGCCCATATGAAAGCCTGGGCCCATATTCACTGACCATTCTTCAGAATATTCTTAGTCTTATTCTCCAAGGTTTTCTAAATAAGTAACACTACTTCTGATTCTGTGAGACTGTGCAGTCGGATTTAAATCTGTGTCTAGTCCAAAAACTGGACATAACTGAAAAAATCAATGGCAAAAAGTTTTGGCCCAGGTCAGCCTCCATGGACTGTGCAGGCTGACCCGAGTCTATACTTTTCAAAGATGCATCAAGCTCCCTTTTCACAGAGCACGGCTTGGATATATCCAGTTGGTGAAAAGGTGTCCTATTACTACAATGACAGGGTTTTTTCGTTGGGGGTGGGGGACTGAGAAAATCTCACAAAATTATCAAACACTGCAGTCTGAGGTAATCAATATTGTTAACAGTGCGCCTACAGAAGCTGATTACTATAACTCTTTCATATGATCTTGAGTGTTAATAACCCAAAGAAAAAGGCATTTTGAAGACATTACAGGGAAATGAAAGAATGCTGGCGACTAGCATTTCACCTTTTCCCACAATGTCCTCTACTATTTCCAAAGTAGAGATATTCTTTTGGACCTAGTTTTTTGCCTTCAAATGCGTTCAATTAGGTGGAGTCCTCAGTAATGTAGATTGTTAAAGGGTTGAGTTGTGATATGAATTTAAAAAAGGAGTTGTAGATCTACATATTTATGTATACTTCCTTTCAAAGAAAGATTTACCCTTGCCAAACCAAAACTCTTCAACAAGCGGCAAGAATTTAAATTTTCCTTAACCCTTTACCCCATAAGACATTTCTGTGGTATCTCTAATTGACCCTAAATAACAAAGGATGAAGCAGTTTCTTATGTGTATATGACACTTTTTGATAGCATAGAAAACATTGTGACAAGTGGTGAAATTGCTCGTCACAAGCAATTTCACCTTCTGCCACAATGTTTTCCAAGGGCTCCCACAAGCAATGTGTGTAAATGAGTATCTATGGAGTAATGGATTAACACAGATTTTGTAAAAGGCATAATAAAGTGTAATTCGAGCAATTGGTTGTTCTTTGTAACCATGAAATAAACAAAAAAAAACATAGAAAAGGAGAAAATGCTATATACCCTAAAAGATTTTCTCCTTTCCCCACTGTTTTTCAAAAGCTGCCTTTTTTAAGTTCTTTAACCCTTTCCCACACATTTCACACTTTTAACGACCCTGAGAAAGAAGCCTTCTGAAAACATCGTGGGAAAAGGAGAAAATGCTTGTAACCAGCATTTTCTCCTTTTCCCACAATGTTTTCTTTCTTTCCCGAAAGCAATTTTACATTTTCAGTCACTTTTATTTTGTCGTCTACAAAATTAATGCTTTCAATTTAGATTA
Source organism: Tridacna crocea (assembly GCA_943736015.1). Taxonomy (NCBI): domain Eukaryota; kingdom Metazoa; phylum Mollusca; class Bivalvia; order Cardiida; family Cardiidae; genus Tridacna; species Tridacna crocea. The sequence continues at coordinate 57,952,005 of OX031060.1, read as the reverse complement.
GTGTAAAGTTTTGTCGTTTGGTAAAAAATTAAAACATTGACATTATTTTGTAAAATAAAGTGATGATTTTTTTTTTACCAAACAACAAAAATTTGGACTCAACTTAATTGAGTGCAGTGGCAGACAAGTAGCTAAATCCAGCCCACGTGATGATTTCTGAGTTTGAAAGGGTAACAAAAAGTGTTGGAAAAGAAGAAATTTTAGGGCTCGTATTCACCAACCATTCTTAAGAATGTTCTTTGTCTTATTCTCCAGTATTTTTTACAGTTGTAAGTAACACAACTTCTGACTGGCTAACCCATTCAGTTTAACCAATCAGAAGTTGTGTTACTCACAAATTTAGAAAATCTTGGAGAATTATACTAAGAATATTCTCAAGAATGGTTGGTGAATATGGGCCCTGGTCAATTTTATTTCAGGCTCGTTAGAACTCAGGATTGTGTGGTAAAAGCTCAACCCTTTACTAAACGACTGAAATTTGTACCAGACGAAAATGATGGTTACCAGCATTTTCTTTTCTCACAATTTTTTCATAGCGTTTCGTCAGAGCTGCTGAAACTTGAGTTTGCATGCTGAAGGGTTAATTTTACACACAACGGTGAGAGTTTAACTCTTTACCACACAGTCCTGATTTTTAACCTCTCAGAGGAAGAAGCCTTTTGAAAACATTGTGAGAAAATGATGGTAACCAGCATTTTGTCCTTTTCCCACATAGTTTCCTGCTGTAACTAGGAAAAATTGTGTCATTTTTGCCATTTTTAATTTGTTCTTGTTGTTGTTTGGTAATGTTAAGCATTGAGTACATAGAGGTTGTTTGGAACAGTGTAGAATATAGAGTCAGATCAGACTGTTCAGAATAAGCCATTTGTTGCATTATTACAATAGTGAGCTAACTCCAATTTTGTGAAATTTGAGATTTTTATATCAGTGGGATCATCTTGAAGAGTTCTTTGTCCACATGAAATGAGTTTTGCTTGACCCTTTGTCACACAACGACGACTTTGGATGACCCTGAGAAAGAAGCCTTTCGAAAACATTGTGGGAAAAGGAGAAAATGCTGGTAATCAGCATTTTCTCCTTTTCCCAAAATGTTTTCTACTCCATCAAAAAATGATTGCACTGTTTGAGCCATACTGAAATTGTCATCTGCAAATGTTTTCAATTTGGTCAAAGCCTAAATTTTGTTGTCTGGTAAAGGGATAATAGCCGAGCCCTGGTAGCTCAGTCGGTAGCGAACAGGACTAGAGAACGGTCTTGAGTTTGATCCCCGGCTCGGCCAATTTCTTTCTGAGGGTTGACGATAGTCATTGCGATAGGATTCATTCATCTCCCACTGCTGACCATTGTTTCGATGATGGTTATGTGGGAAAGCAGCCAGTGACTTGGAAAGAAAATTGCATGGAGTACATATAAAAGAGACTTCAGGAAAACATGGATAAGTGCACTGGCTGATGTGATATAACTGAAATAATGTTGAAAATGGTGTTAAACACCATACACTCAATCAATCAATCAATCAAAGGAATTATAGGACCTAGTCAAGAAAATTTCAGTATTAACTTTTTCTATCTCCACTAATGATTTTTATTACCATCAGAAACTTTAAAGCCAATTTTCAGTAAACTTCCAAATAGCAATTAGAACACTATTATAATAATGCGACAAATAGGATCTTGATCTACCTGTACTTTGTTTAACCTCTTACCAAACATTCTTCCTGTCTAGATAAGGGGAAATGTCATTTTCTCCTTTTCCTACAATGTTTTCACCTCTTCCAAAAACAACATCAATTTGAGTAACATTTCTTCTTGCCGGTAAAATCCTTCAATTTGCATTTGTCCTAAAAGTTTTTTGTTTGGTACAGTGTAAATTTGTATTATGAGCCTTTGGGTTTAACTCTTTACCACACAATCCTGACTTTCAATGATCCTGAGAAAGAAGCCTTTAGAAAGCATTGTGGGAAAAGGAGAAATGCTGATAACCAGCATTTTCTCCATTTCCATAATGATTTTTACCCTTTTCAAAAAACAAATTTCAATTTTTTAGTCAAACACATTCCATTTAGTCATCTTTAGATGCTTTCAATTTGGATCTGTCTGAAATTTTGTCGTTTGTGAAAGGGTTAACTTTAATTCATTTCATGCAGAAAAAAATCTACCTGTACTCAATTTTCAAAAAATGGCCTCAATAGATACACCAAAAATTGGAACAGGTGCTTTTTTAAGAAATTGCTTATTCAATTGTGTTAAAGGAATTTCAGTCTTATTATCAGAAATATTACAACAGCCAATGCACAAATCTACGATAACTACAATTGGAAAAAAATATGAAACCCTTAACACAGATTTTTTACGGCCTTTTCTCCATTACACCATACTGATCTTGATCTACGCTGTCTGCAAAAGGTCAGTGAGTCGCACTTAACAGCCTAAGGGTTAACTTATGACTCGTTCCCACATGACAAAAATGTGTCTATAGACTTGGCCAAATAATACTGATGGTCTTTCAGACTGTACATAGAGTATTCGCCTTTGGTTTTACACAATCCTTCACTCATCACCACACAATCCCTAATTTTGACGACCCTGAGAAGGAAGTCTTGGGAAATCATAGTGTGAAAAGGAGAAAATGCCAGTAACCAACACTTTATCCTCTTCCCACAATGTTTTCTACCCTTCACAAAACAAATTCAAAATTTCAGTCAGTTTTATTTTGTCGTCTGCAAATGCTTTCGATTTGGGTATCCTAAAATTTTGTCGTTTGCTAACGAGTTCACTACATGGAACGTGACTGATATAAATCGACACTCCCTTGTACTAGGCTTGGTGAGAGTAACGAACAACAACTGCTCAGAGATTGACAAATCAAGACAAATACGAGTTATTTCCCTTAGACTTATTTTACCCATTAGTTCATCCCCCCCCTCCCCCACTTTTTCCATGAACTATTAAAAATAATACCTTTCCCTATAAAAAAGAAAAGGGACAGCTTGAAAATATGGGACAAATTAATTATGTTCGTTTGTTTAGTTGAACGGATGTAGGGAAGTACGGAGGGAGGTATGGTTTGATGGATTGAAGAATGGGAGGATGGATGAATGGTTAGGTTAGCATTGCCTAACTAGCTTTGTTGAATTACATTTAAAAGTCATTTGAATATTTTGGGAAAGTACTTGTATACTTATTCAAATACATTGGTATTACATAGTATTAACCAAATACATTCATAAAAGAAGTGTTAGAATTTGTTTGTATATCCCTCTAAATCGCAGTGTTTGAAAGTAGTCAACAAAACAATCTCAGACAGCATTATTCAGATATTCGTTATTTTAAGTACCCACAGATTATAAGCCATGCACTGGCAAAAAACTTTATCATCGTAATCTATGATATCAAGCCAGCCATTGAATCCTTTTAATCAAGAGATAGTACGGACCTTGTAAATACAGAAAGTTGACCAATAGCGAAAAGTTTTGACCCAAGACCCAACATGGGTCGCAGATACATTAAGCCCCCCTTTTTACAGTGCATTGCTCATTTATTATTACAATCATGTTCTATATTGCAAACACATCCTCTTGTAAAGATAAATATAGGGACAAAACTCCATACCTTAATTTTGGGACTACAAGATAAACTTACCTTGAGTGACCCCCCCCCCTCCCCCCGGGGAAAATATTCCTCCGATCAGTGGTTTTGGCAACAAGCTTAACCAGCATGTATATACATGTATATATAGAGAGTATGTAAGATCCCTGTCACGACGGACAGAACATGATCTCAAAAAATCACCTTTAGCACTTCGTGCTTAATTGAGCTATACAGGAATGGTCTTACTGGCGAAATATTTTTGTAAAACAAGAGGTTCTTTTTTTGTATAGATCAGGGATTCTATGTTATATATGATCCCTGTACAGATTTAATAGAAAAAGTAGATCTAGATCTAGCGCAGCTCTTCTTTGCGTAGGAATTTATCTTTTATCATTCAATATTGACAAGTCGAATTCGGATATATGTAGCCCGACGTAGGGCCTATCATTAAAGTATTAAAGTTAGGCCTATAAAAAGCTACATACATGTATGCTATAAAATAATTGATTGATCAATTAATTAGCTTATTAATTCATCTTTTTGCTTAAGTAGTTATATATGGAATCTTTTAAAACTTTGTTGTTCTGAAAACATCACCTTGATAGGATAAAACATGATTGACACTTACCATTCTGAAAAAAAATCATTTGAAAGAAACATGACATGCAGATCACGTGGTCCAGAATTCTACAGTTTGCACATGCGCAGTCCACACTGATTCTTTTCGGCCGCGCAGTTTTTCAATGGAAGAAGCATTGCTGAATTCTCGCTTTTTGAGGGCAAAATTCACCTGAATCTGGATAGACATAAAATTATCAGGTATGACTAATATGAAACGATAGAATAACACATGATTTACTAATTTCTTTTTCCATTTTATGAATGAATATTGCACAGAAAAGCGATCACAAAGCTTCCAGATGTAGATCTGTGCGGCCATCATGGCGATTTTTACTTCACGGCCCATAAAACGTAAAAATAGAACATAACACTTCAAAGATATTAAACATACAATATAGCATGATGTTTGGAGTATATTCTGTTTGGGTGCTTTTTCCTGTTTGGAAACTTTCCCGCAAAGCAAAAAACACAAAGTAGTTGCGGATTATCTTAAATATTAGCGAAAAGAAAGACAAGGTAATGACGTCACTTTTTCCCAGAATCCATTAGCGCACCCGCACAACTCATGATCTGGTACAGAATATCCAATCAGCGTGTAATACTGATCACATGTCGAGATTATCAAATCAATGCACAGAGAATTCATCGTCTGCAGCGTTCCGGAAAAATGGCAGCTTACAAGTTGGAACTGACTGTTATTCTCTGTGTTTTAAGCAAAATTTATTAAGTTATGATTGAAAAAAGGCTATTTCAGGTATGTATTTAAGATTATTTAATAATTTTACATACTTTTCGAAGGTATTTTTAGACGTTTAGATTTACATTCTTTGTAAAAATCAATCGAAAGAAGGAGGCTCGAAGTGGAAAGAAATTCAATGGCTGGCAAAAAATTACTCGCTTTCATTTGAAATACCCCATTTGATATTTACCCCATTTAGTTTGGTAATTGATAAGCTGAGAGAGGGAGAGAGAGCAGCTACAGCAGCTGTAGCTTTAGATCTAATTACAAGGAGTAGACTACTTACAATTTACTTGTTGGTCCGGCATATTACTTGTCCTGTCACAGTCACTAAACTGTTTGCCCCTGACAGAATTAGAGCAATATGTGTCAAATTTTAAACTTAGCTTGATGTAAAATTAACATTTACGATACATGATTGCTCATTTTAACCCATTTTCTGCTGTATAATTCAAATAATTTCTATGATCCATTATTTATTGTCGATTACTTATTTTTAAGTGGGCATTAGGGCACTTTAAAAGAATTTGACCCATATTCTCTGAAAAGGGGGCTTAATGCATTTACCAACAGTATCAACCCATGTCAGCCTACGTAAGCTGATACAAGAAAAACTTTTCACTATCTTTAAATTTTCTGTATGTCAAAGGATAATTCTACCTCATGATTAGTCTTGTATTTGACAAAATGGATTTTATGGATCCATAATTGCTTGGTACAATGCATCACTGAGATGCATTGAGCCTTCTTTTACTAGAGCACGGCCCATTTAGAAGCAACATTTTACTTATGGCTTGAGTGATTGGATTTAACCCTTTACCACACTTTTAACAACCCTGGGTATGAAGCCCTTTGAAAACATTGTGGGTAAAGGAGAAAATGCTGCTATCCAGCATTTTCTCCTTTTCCCACAATGTTTTCTACCCTTTGAAAATCGAATTTCCATTTCTTGCTTACGTGATAAAGTCTGATTTTAAGATAAGATTTTTTTGTGAAACTTGCACAGTTTGTTTATCTTATCAAAAGCTTGAAAGTTATCCATTTTGAACAAAATGCAAAAAACTGTATGGGAAAAGTAGCCATTTAAAGTTGAAAATTTCCGTTTCTTGTTTACGCGATAAAGTCTGCATTTATAATCAGATTTTTGTGAAACTTGCAAAGCTTGTTAACATCATCAATAGCTTGACCCCTTTTGATTTTGAGAAAAAAATAGGCAGTAAAGGAAAAGTAGCCATTTGAAATTAAAAGTTTCAATTTCTTTTTACGCAATAAAGTCTGCATTTCTGGTCAGTTTTCCATGAAACTTATACAGTTTGTTAATCTTGTCAAGAGCTTCAATTTTCTTAATTTTGAAAAAAAATTAAGGAACAATATAGGAAAAGTAGCCATTCAAGTTGAAAATTTTAATTTCTTGTTTACATGATGAAGTTTCCATTTATTTTCAGATTTTCGTGAAACTTGCTGAATTTCTCTATCTTATCAATACCTTCAACCCTATTGATTTTGAAAAAAAAATCCTACAAAATGTATTGGAAAAGAAGCCTTTTCAAGTTGAAAACTTCCATTTCTTGTTTATGGGATGGCGCCAGCATTTGAGGTAAAATGTTCATGAAACCCTGTAGAGTTTGTTTATCTTATCAATAGCTTCAATTCTATTGACTCTGAAAAAAAAAAACAACAAACAATATGGGAAAAGAAGCCATTTCAAGTTGAAAACTTCCAGTTTTTATTGATACAATTGTGTCGGCATTTGTTTTCAGATTTTCATGAAACTTTATCAGTTCGTTCAACCTATAGTGCTCCAATTCTATTGATTATGAAAAAAAAAAAATATGGGAAAAGTAGCCATTTTCAGAAAAAAATTTCCATTTCTTGTTTACATGATTAAGTCTGCATTTGTAATAAGAATTTTGTGAAACTTGAACAGTTTGTTTATCTCATCAATTACTTCAACCCTATTGATTTTGAGCCAAGTCCAACAAACAGTATGGCAAAAGTAACCATTTCAAGTTGAAAAATGTCCATCTCTTATTGAAAATTGCAAAGATTGTTTGATTTATCAAGGGTTGAACTCTGTCAAAAGTGAAGAAAAATCTAGGGAACTTTTTAGGAAGAAGCAGCCATTTGATTATGTAATATCATGTACTCAACATTTGAAATTGGCTGTGATTAACTGAATTTGTGTTTATTTATCGTCATCACCAGTTGCCCATATGGGCAACGCCCCCTGATAGAGCTATGCAAGCTGCTCTGCTATGATTATTTATTACAAGGCAATATATATACTGACACCCTGTCAAGTTTGGATTAATTCCAAACATTTAGTTTTGAGATTGCACTTCTATTTTTTTTCACTATTTGTTGAATTCACCATGCCTACTTATGCTGTCTAAGTGGGTTCAAGCCCAGTTGCAAGAACACAGGTTTGTGTTTTTTGTCTTTTATTTTTCCTTCATGAATTCATAATGTATGCTAGCATAAAAGCGAAATCACTGCCAGTAGAGCGATTTCAGGCCCCTAGAGGCCTCTAGTTTATCATGGCTATTGTTAACCCTTAGGCTGCCGAGCATGACTCGCTTACCTTTTGCAGACAGCATAGATCTAGCTCAGTCTGTACAGAAGATGCAGGCTGATCTTTGACCTACACTTTCCGAACAAAAAGTAAGTTTGAAATAGTAATATCCGGGTTTTTACCATTGGCTGGAAAGGTTCATTTAACCCTTTACCAAACAATCCCTGGATTTTATGACCCTGAGACAGAAGCCTTTTGAAAACATTGTGGGAAAAGGTGAAAATGCTGGTCACCACCATTTTCTCCTTTTCCAACTATATTCTCTACCCAGCAGAAACAACTTTCAACTTTTGAGTTATGTTTATTCTGTCGTCTGCAAGTGCTTTCAATTTGGACCTGTCTAAAATTTTGTTGTTTGGGAAATGAGTAACCTTTCTAGTGAGATAAGATTTAATGCTTCAAATGTATGCATGTTTACAGGGGGCAATAAGGAAAATCATGCAATGTGTAATTTCAAAACCCCACAAAGCTTTTTTTCCCTGTTCTTTCAGATTTATCAAATTGAGAACAGAAGTGTAAGACACAAACTTCAAGGCCCCAAACCTGCTCGAAGCCCCTGATGCAAACAGCTTCAAGAATTTCTTGACGCAGAAACAAAGTGAATTGTCCAAAACAAGACCTTCATGCTGTTTATGGATGAAACAGGAAGTACTTGTAGCCCAGAAGCAGAAACTGTATGTTAAGCTTAATAGTTACAATTCAGAATCATTTCTGGTCCCTCTGGCTGCTTTTCTAATCCTATCATCATCATCATTAATCCTTATCTTGCTTTTACCCCTTTCCCACACAACAAAATTTTAGACTGGTCCAAATTCAAAGCACTTGCAGGCGACAAAATAAATGCGAATCAAAAATTAAAATTTGTTTTCAGTAGGGTAGAAAACATTGTGGGAAAAGGAGAATATGCTGGTTACCAGCATTTTCTCCTATTCCCACACTGTTTTCAAAAGGCTTCTTTTTCAGGGCCCTAAAAACTAGGGATAATTTGGTAAAGGATTAATTCTTTACCAAATGACAAAAAATTTTAGACTGGTCCAAACTGAAAGAGTTTGCAGATGACAAGGACTGAAAATTTGAAAGTTGTTATGGGAAGAGTAGAAAACATCGTCAGAATAGGAGAAAATGCAGGTTACCAGCATTTTCTCCTTTTCCCACAATGTTTTCAAAAGGCTTGTTTCTCAGGGTCATTAAAAGATGGTATTGTATGGTAAAGAGTTAGTAAGTGAAATGAAACTTTCAAGCTGAGAGATATCTCATAATCAGACAGTGTAGTTAAAAGATTAGAGTATGTTCTGTGCAGTCTGATCTTGATCCATACTGTCCACAGAAGGTCCTTTTGTGGTGCTTAACAGCCTAAGGGTTAATAAAAAGCACACACAAACAGATTCCTCTCGTACTCAAGTTTCTTGAATTAAATATTTTAGGGCTACGTCAGCTAGAAAACAACCTCCTAGCAAATGCGATATGGCTGAATGAAATAATATTGAAAATGGCATAAATTTCCATTCAATCAATAAATCAACCCAAATGACTGATACATGTGAAAACCTTAATCTACGACAGAGGAATTGCCGAGTTAGATTCTGCAGATCTATGTTTCCCAGTTCTTTCATCTAAGATAGTGTAATCAAATCATTGTCAGTTTCTGATCTCAAAAAGCCCCTGTCACACCAAACTAGATCTCAGAATGTCTTATCCCATCCTGACATGATCAAAAAACGGGTTACTGCCGGTGTAGAATGTGTACTTTTGGCCTAATAATGCCTGAAGCCCCTGTCTCACCAAACCTGTTCTAAATAGTCTTTTCCCAATCAACAAAATCTTAAAACGGGCTGTGTTTGGGATACATCCTGTAATTTCAGTCGGTAAAATACAAAAGCACTGTTAATTGATGCCCCACTGCACCACATCTCTGATAAGATCGAAGTATGGCAGTTCTGTTCATAGCACATCCATCTCTGCTGTAAGTACACTGTCACACTGTCCAATTATAGGATAAAATAGATGGCAAAAAATTTTGAGCAGGCTTCCAGTCATAACCTGTCCATAAGTTCGTAAACAGATTGTAAGAGGTTGGTAATATGTCCACTCTGTCTGAACACAGTTTCAGTCTGTTTGGCAAAAATCTTTTGGAAAAAAAAAGCATTTGTTATCTGTGGTTTACACCACATACCTGCTAGTCTAAGCTAGCATTGTTAGGGCAGCATCTCTTTTTCTTTTGCTTTTTTGCTTATAAATTGCACATCAAGATCAGACTGCATAGAAAAAGCAGTCTGATCTTGATTCTGAACTGGTAGATACATTGCGATATATTAGATATCAGTCTGGTATAAACAGCCATGAACTGACATTTTTTTCCAGTAGATCTGTAGATTTCATTTGTTTTCCATTATTAAACAGTGTGGATCAAGATCAGACTGCACAGAACATGCCGTATGATCTTGATCTAAGCTAATTCCAGAAAGGATCAACAGGTCGGGCCTAGCAGCCTGAGAGTTAAATACAGATCTCCGCTGTTTCCAACTGACTGTCAGTTATAACTTCATTTAACCCTTTCCCAAACAATCCCTCGTTTTTACGACCCTGAGATAAAAGCCTTTTGAAAACATTGTGGGAAAAGGAGAAAATGCTGGTAACCAGTATTTTCTCGCTTTCCCACAATGTTTTCAACTCTGCTGGAAACAAATTTCAATTCCTAAATAATGTTTATCGTCTGCAAGTGCTTTCATTTTGGACCAGTCTAAAATTTTGTCGTTTGGTATAGAGTTAAAACCCATCGGAGGGAAAGGTGAATAACATACATGTTCTTACAAGAGTTTTATGTAAAGAGTAGAAAATAATGTGACCTGATGTATGCTTCTAATGTGAATTAAGCATGTTTGTTTAAATGATTTTCCTACATAAATTCACTAAAAAGTGTGCATATGGAGGAAACATGGGAAATTGAAATCAACAAGATGACAAACACCTGTTCTGTTTGATTTCACTATCACTGGCATGCCATGTTTCTCCCACTCCCATCCATCTGCTATATTTCCAACGCCTTTAACCAGCCCATGACTATATTATTTCACTAAAACTGAAAAAGAAATACAGATGACGTAAAAAATACTTGTGTAAAATAATCAGATGTTGTGAAACTGCTGTGTCATTTTCGGTACTTTTTTCGGTACTTATTTCGGTGACCGTATACTGTTTTCGGATATTTGCCTTGTTCTACACAGAGTCCAGCTGTTTTAAATAAACCGTGGTGACATCTTACCCCATTGACTCGAAGGTAGTATATTCTGTGTGTGGTAAGACACAGTGATACCCCATTTAACCCTAGGGCTCCACTCTGCTCACGGTTGACCTTACTTAACTGTAGTGTGTACTGTAGTTGAGCATAGTTATGGTAGAACTTTGTTTCTTTCTTTTGGCATGGCAGAGTAAGAGATCAGCAACATTGGCTTGTCAACTTCTAAAAGCACAATTACCATAGTTTATCGTCTCCAATTCATCATAGTCTGGCATACTTAGTACATGGTTTATATGTAGTGTAACTTTTACTTTTGTCGTCTTCAAATGCCTTCAATTTTGAAAAGTCTGTGAACTTTTTGGCTAGGGTTTCAGGTGTAAGCAGAGGAATTGTTGAAAAAGGAAGGTGGAAGAAAACATCATGTTTTGAATGTTTCAGAATTGTCTTGGGTTAGAGAAAAAGAGTCAAAAAGTGTATGTAAGGATTTTGTTTTTAACTATTAGTTTTTAGCAAACATGGCTATAGAGGACTTCAAGACAGCAAACAGGAAGAATAATTGACTGTATTGTGTTTAAGGCCATTTTCAGCATTACTTCACTTATATCACAGTGGACTGTGCACCTTTCCTTGAGTTTCTCTTTTATCAGTACTACACACAATATTTTTTCCAAGCCATTGGCTGCTTTCCCACAACTGTCTTCAACACAATGGTTAGCAGAGAGAGAGAGAGGAATGAAATCTGTCACAATGACTACAACAAAAAGGTATGTTAGATTTGACATTTTTGAAGAGTATTACTTTATTTTTTGGTTGGTTGGTTGTATTGGGGTTTAAAGCCACTTTAACCATTAAGGTTATATCATGGGGGTCGGTGACGCAAATGTGTTTCCTGGCTTTCTCACACCGGTACTTACACTACTTTCTTTCCAAAGCCACCGACTACTTTTCTCACATGCTTCAGCAGAGCTAAGAGGCGAAAATACGCCAGAAAGAAAGTTCGCCTCAACAGGGTATCAAACTCACAACCACCAGGTCATGAGTCCGACACGCTCAACCCTAATCAACCCGGGTGGGCCCTAATTTTTTGGTAAACTTGGATAAGGAAACTACAAAAAGGTAAACATAGTGTCTTACGATGACTTCATGTTTTTTGTATATAAACATGTGGTTTTTGAAAATTTTACTAAACAACAAAATCTTACAAAATCTTACGCTGGTGAAAATTCCAAGCATTTGTAGATGACAAAATTAATAGAATCATGGGATTTGTGTTAGAAAGGGTAGAAAACATTGTGGAAAAAGTGAACATGCTGGTTACCAGCATTTTCTCCTTTCCTACCATGTTTCCAAATGCCTTCTCATTCAGGGTTGTTAAAAGCCAGCTTCTTGTGGTAAACGATTAATTAAAGAAGAGAGACAGACTAGCAGACTAAGGGGTATAGCCCTTTGTTCAGAGAAGCTTGGGTGTTTCTATGATCAAGATGTAGGATCAGAATTGGCCGAGTTGTGACACTTAGAGACATTGGTACTAAGTAAAAGCAGAGCTGTGACTTAACTCTACTGCCCTAAAATGAAGGGATTTTCCTTTGAAAGGGCAGGAAAAAAAAATGTAAGATAAAGAGAAAATGCTTCTCACCTGCCAAAGCTTCTAAAGGTTATTAAACATGAGATTGTTTTGAAAGAGTTAACCATTACAGTGCAGAGCGAGAGAGTCAAAATATATTTTTACTTTAGAAATAACTAGATTTCTACAAGGTTGAAGTATGGCACACATAAATTCCAGATTTAAGCTTTGAGATTTGCAGAGAGAGAGGGAGCTAGAAAGAGGTGTAGACAGGGAAAAATATTAGCACTTGCCCATGGTGACTAGAAAATCGGCTGGGTGAGCTGAAAATGCCCGTCAGGGGCCCAGGTGGCAATCCTCCAAAATAGGACATTTTTCAAATTCATTAAATTTTCAGACAGAATAGTGACCAAAGTCAAGTTTCTGTCTAGTTTATTATTCAAATTCGACGAGATTCGCATATTTCTGAACGTAATATTGTATCTTTTACAGTATTTCTTTTTTACCGCATGTTTACTTGTTATACCCCCCAAAATTCTGTTTGGGGGGTATATAGGAGTCAGCTTGTCGGTCGGTCCGTTGGTCGGTCGGTCGGTCTGTAGCTTTTTGTCCGCTCTATTTCTCATAAACTACTGGACGAATTTTATTCAAACTTCACAGGTAAACTCAGTATCAAGCAGAGATGTGCATATGAAATGTTGCTTATGGTTAATTGATTTTTCACTGAGTTAAGGCCCTTTCATGAAATTTCTTGTCCGCTCTTTTTCTCATCAACTATTGGACAGATTTGGTTCAAACTACACAAAAAGACTCAGTATAAAGCAGAGATGTGCATATCCTATTTTGGTTATGGTATATTTAGGTTTCATGGAGTTATGGCCCTTTGATGATTCTGGACAAATTTCTTTTTCATACATGAATTTTGTCTGGAGCATATCTCCAAAACTATACTAGCTAGGGTTATGAAATTTCATGGGTGGATAGATCTCATCAAGGGGGAGTGCGGTGCTCAGGAATCATAACTCTTGCTAGCTTAATTTTTGAGTTATTGCCCTTTGTTATTTTTTTATACTTGAATTTTGTCCGGAGCGTATCTCCAAATCTATACTAGCTAGGGTTATGAAATTTCATGGGTGGATAAATCTAACCAAGGGGGAGTGCAGTGCACAGGAATTATAACTCTTGCTTGCTTTATTTTTGAGTTATTGCCCTTTGTTGTTTTTAATTCTTGAATATGGTCCGGAGCGTATCTCCAAAACTGTACTAGCTAGGGTTATGAAATTTCATGGCTGGATAGATCTCATCAAGGGGGGTGCTGTGCACAGGAATCATAACTCCTGCTTGCTTAATTTTTGAGTTATTGCCCTTTGTTGTTTTTAATACTTGAATTTGGTCCGGTGAATATCTCCAAAACTATACTAGCTAGGGTTTTGAAATTTCATGGGTGGATAGATCTCATCAAGAGGGAGTGCAGTGCACAGGAATCATAACTGTAGCTCGCTTAATTTTTGAGTTATTGTCCTTTGTTGTTTTTCACTTGAATTTGGTCCGGTGAATATCTCCAACACTATACTAGCTAGGGTTATGAAATTTTTATGGATGGATAGATCTCATCGAGGGGGAATGCAGTGCACAGGAATCATAACTCTTGCTCGCTTAATTTTTGAGTTATTGCCCTTTGTCGTTTTTTATACTTGAATTTGGTCTGGTGTATGCCCCAGCTTAACAACTTGGGGTAAGACGGGCGTATCTTGCGACAATTTGCCGCTCATGTTAAACTCTTACTTTCGTACTCAACCATTCTGTATTCTGTGACAAAGACCTGTTTGGTGGCAAGGACCTGGTGGGGGGTATGATCATGTTGAGTGATAGCTCTAGTATTTGGCTGGTTCTCAATTACTGCATGCACATCTCACAGAGAATTACGGGCAACTCGTCCAAAGACAACTCGCCCTACAGTTAGAGGTCAACTTGCCTCAAACTTAAACTCAACTCGCTTAAATTAAAAGTAAAAACGGATTCGCCCATAGATTGGGAAAACATCTCGCCCACAATTCAAATGACAACTCGCCCAAGGCAAGAAGTCATCGAAATTCTCACCCCAAACATGTCTGGGCAAATTGTCCAGCACTCCTTGCTGATATAGTGAAGCCGGGAAAAATTGAAAATAAAATCAGACTCGCCAATAGATTGGGAAAACATCTCGCCCATTTTATCTCTCCCTATCCCTAATTCATTTTGGCTTCGGTAAGCTGGGCCCCTAGATTTTGGGCTGGGCCCCTGGATTTTTTAAGTTAGGGGCCCAGGTGGCATCTAGAGGGAAGAATTTAGTCTTTTTTCCTGGTGTAGAGGCAAACTGTGCTCGAGTTTTGAAAAAAATGATGTGATTCCCAAAATAGTTTAAACTTGGGATAAGAAAAGTATGAACATTATAATTGAAGGTGTATGGGTTTGATAAACACTAGTGATGGGAGCCCAATGCTTAGTTTTTGGATGGGCATTATTATTTGTGCACATGTTTTCAAGGGATTGTAACTGCTTTTTAGAGTTGTCACCTCTATTAACTCTTCATCGAACACAAACTTTTTGACTTGACCAAATCCAAAGCATTTGCAGACAACAAATTTAATATTACTAAAATGATCATTTCTGTCTCTGGGAGGGTAGAAAACATTGTGGGAAAAGGAGTGCTCAGAGTGAGCTATTGTGATCACTCACCGTCCGTTGGCGTCCGTCCTCTGTCCGTTCGTCCATCCACATTTTCTTGTTTACACTCTAGCATCTACAAATTTTCAACCAATCAGCACCAAACTTGGTCAAAGTATATATGACCATAAGATCTCGGATGAGTTTGATTATGGGTCTAATCGGACCAGAACATCTGGAGTATTTGCCCTTGAATTAGAAGAATTGCTATATTTCACTTTTTTTACACTCTAGCATCTACAAATTTCAACCAATCAGCACCAAACTTTGTCAAAATATATATGACCATAAGATCTTGGATGAGTTCTATTATGGGTCTAATCAGACTAGTATGACTAGAATGGAGTTCATGCAGACTGCTCAGGGCTGAACCATTTTACTTTTTGTAAGTTTTCTGCATGTCAAAGGACCTAATGATTTAGTAGCTTGTTAAACTGAACAGATTTCATGACTGTATAGTTCTGTGATGACTTGATCGGTAATCATGCATCATGGAAATGCATTAACTTCTTACCAAACAACAAAATTTTAAACTGGTTCAAATTGAAAACATTTGCAAATAAAAAAATAATTGTGACTCAAAAATTGAAACTTGATTTTAGAAGAGTAGAAAACATTGTGGGAAAAGGAGAAAATGCTGGTTACCAGCATTTTCTCCTTTTCCCATTATGTTTTCAAAAAAGATTCTTCTTTTGGGTCATTAAAAGTCAGGAGTCAGTGGTAAAGAGTCAAGCCCCCCTTTTGATGTAGACTGGCACATTTATTATTATTATTTGTTCAGCTTCATAGGGTACACTTTATTGTACTGCCAACCTACGAAGTACAGAAGGGGTATCCTAGTTTCACCATGTCTGTCTGTCAGTCTGTCCGTCCATAGATCTGTCCAGCCGTCAGTTCATCTGTATTTTCATTTCTGTACTCTTACACTCTTACTCAAAAACAATTTGACATGGTATCCTGAAACATACAGGTGTTGCTTATGACCCAAAAGGGGTGTGCCGTATTATTTTGGGACCTTGGCCTTTCTCTATGGCATATCGTAGAAGGCGACTAAAATTAGAAACAAACGGATGCTTTCCTCGTAATTTGTAGGATTACAGCAGGCTTGGTACTTCTTGTTCCAAATCCTATATTTTTTTCTCGATGTAAATAGGGTTTGGAATGGAAATCAATTGGCATGTGGGACTCTGTGTGGTTTAATCAGGGGTATAAGAATAAACCACTGCAGTCCCGTGACCTTCACATCTGCCATTTCATCTGGCAGAACAAATGTGACAGCATGCAGGACGTAAAAGGCGACAAAAGGGGCATCATTTTGTGTTGGGTCCATTCCACATTTATCATGTTGGTCTTATGTTGTTACACATGTATGTTATTTTCACCTTGCATTATTGTTTACTAAGTGAGTGCACCCTATATGACCTAAGTTGTCGACGGGCCTTAAAACGCTATTCATTCATACTATTATTTTGGGCTCCCATGGGTCTTAGGTCAAGGTCATACGTGAACATTGTTTTGAAAACAACTTCGGTTCTCTGATTTTGCTGCTCCAGTGACAAAATGCTGGTAGGGTGGTGAATATTTGTTCACTTTATGGCTATTCGAGTTGTTTCAGCATTTGTATGGATACAGGATAGGAACATATTTTTTGTATTGTTTATGTTATAGCAGGTCTGAGGGTATACTTTGTGTGTTACAGAATGTACTGGCGAGAAAATTAGTTTGAATTTATCAAGTTAGAATTATGTATGTTAGGGATACTGTAATTGTTTATTTTTTTTATGAGGGCACAAAGGTCTTGCCTTGTTTTCCTATAACCATTAGATGCATTTTTAATTGTTTTTATTTTGGAGTTGTTTTTCTTGCTATAAAAGATATATAAATTTTTATGGCATATTTGTATAAAGGATTGGCATAGATTTTCTATTCGCTTAGGTTGTATAAGAACACAGAGAAAATTTACTGTTTCAAAATGTCTCGGGACGAAGGAATTTTTCAGGTATAGTATCAAGGCTCAAGGAATTCTAACAGACTGTTCAAAGGTACAGGTGCTTATTTTAAGGTTTTATATAATTGGTGCAAGGGATATTTTCTATTGTTTGTTCATTTGTATGTGCAGGCTGATCTTGCTGTACATTCTCTGCAAAAGTCATCCATGGTCGCGTACGGCAGGATAAAGGTTAACCCATTACCACACAATCCCTACTTTTGACGCCCCTGAGAAAGAAGCCTTTAGAACACATTGTGGGAAAAGGAGAAAATGCTGGTAACCAGCATTTTCTCCTTTTCCTACAATGGTTTCCTTCACAAAACAAATGGTAACCCTTCACAAAACAAATTTCAAATTTTTAGTCACTTTCATTTTGTCGTCTGCAAATGCTTTCGATTCAGACAACCCTAAAATATTGTTGTTTGGTAATGAGTTAAAGGTGCAAAAGGATTAGAGCCATGCTCTGGCAAAAAGAGGCTTAATGCACCTCCATGATACATTGTCAGAGCTCCAGATAAGAGGGAGTGATGGCATTCTAAATCTGTTATTTCTCTTCCAAACTCTATGTTGTGGGTACTCATTAGAATTGTCTTGATGAGATGATTCTAATGAGTACCCCCAAAATAGGGTTTAGTGGAGAATAAATAATATCTTAATTTTGAAATCAAGATCACTCTCTCTGTCTGGAGCTCTGCATTGTATAATGCAAGTGATGATATAATATTGGATTAATTATATCCATTTCTCCAGACAAATAATCAATTTCTGTGGCAGAATGGTGCTTGGGCATGTAAAACATTGACCTGAAGCAAAATGTTTCGACCCATGTCAGCCTACATGAGCTGTGCAGGCTGATAGGAATTGATGCTTTTTGCATATGCATTAAGCTCCCTTTTCACAGAGTATAGCTCATTTTTTAAAAAAAATGTTTCTAAAGTGGTATTACTCATTTCCCATGACTGACTGACTTAGAATAAGGTATCCATGGTCAGGGATAGAGTCAGAGCAAATTCACAAGATCAGGGAAATTTTTGGATTGGCCAGGGAATTTTTATTTTAAGCAGAAAGTCATGGAATTTTGATATAACAAGTCTATGAATGATAAAACCATCGAAAATAAAGGCTAAGGCAGTTTCTTCATGTTTGGCTATAATTATAATTACTTTTTTTCAAATTATTTTTTTCAGAAGAAACTGAAGGGTGTAGCATCCCTTGCCTCCCCAGCTGGAACTTCTTTTCAGGTATAGAAGATATTAAATATTTTCTTTTAGATAAACATTAGCAGGTTCTCATTTTCAGACTTTTGTTGCTATGTCCATATGTAGACAGCTGGATACCTTTATTTTTTTTAGGTGACATAATTGTTCATTTATTTCTGTTTTGAAATTAGCCTAAATGACTATAACATATTTATTACAAATCTTTCACTGCAAGACAAACCACTAATGCAATATGTCATGGTTGTGGTTGTTTTATCTGTGCTTGCCTATAAATTATGTAAGGAAAATGTGTTGTTTTTCTCATCTAAATACTGTTGGCAATAGTTTCTTGTTTTCTTTGTACTGTTCCATCTGCTGTCTTTATTTAGTCTTTCTCTGACCCTTCTCATTAAATGTGCACAAATATTTAGAAGTCAACATGTCTTGTTGATATGATTTAGTATCATATGAATTGTTTAATATTTTAGAAATGCTGAGCAGACTTTCTATACAACATATGCTGGCACATGTTTTTTCATTATGTGGCAACCAAAACCATCAATTAAATTTCATTTACTTTTTTTTTTGAGATAAAAGTGACAATATATATTTTTCTTGTTTTGTAGTACATAAGGGCATAAGATTTACATATCATTGTATGTTAAAAAAGGAAATGAGCTGTTCTTTCTTTGTTTCAAGATGTACATATATAGGGAGTACGGTAATATTTATTGACATAGGCTGTAATAGGAGAACTGTTTTTGTTTCAGGTTATTAAAGTAACACAGGTGTTATTTCATTTTGCTTTAGTTTGTTTTACTTTTAAAGTTTTCATAGTTTCGGGTTAAAAATACAGTAAGTATATCTACTTTTGTGTAGATTGTAACAAGGACATGTTTATTGTTTTATGTACTTGAGAGGTTTTAATTGTTTTGGTTTGTATCATGGCATGAGGGTTATTTTTAATGTTCAATTCTTTGAAAGGGATAACAGGAAAAGTATAGATTATTTTATGCTATAGTTCTACTTGTAGCATGGAAACAAGGGATAATTTATGATAGTTTAGGGCACCAGAGTGTTTTTTTTTTTGTCTTACAAGTGGTATCTGCTCACAACAATTTTTTAAAATTTGTTCAATTTGTTTAAGGTATGAAAAGAATACCCAAAACAATATATATATTGTAAGATATGTTTAGAAGAACATAATTTTTATGGGGTATTTTGTATTAATTCAGTCGTTTAGGGCACAAAGGTTAGTTTTATATTGTAGAGTTCTATACAGCGAAAAGGGATATTTTATCATTTCAGTTTGTAACACAGCCATAGGGAAAATTATGAAAGTTACACAGGCTGTTAGAGGGACTCAAATGTGCTTTATGATGTTTCATTTTGTCAAGTTTATGTACGGTATGTAGTTGCAAGATATAATATGGACACAGGTTATCTCATGTACTTCTGGTTGTTTGAGAGATATTTTATACAGGTTATATTTTACCAGGTTGTATGAGGATACAAAAGACTTTTTTTATTGTTTCAATTTATACCTAAATAAACATATATTTAGAAATACTAGGAAATAGTAAACTGTTACAAGTGAAATAGGTATGCTTAGGATAATGTACAGCTATGGTTTAAATGTAATATAAATATACATGTATATGTAGAAATATTATGAACTACAATACTATGACGAATGAAACAGATATGCATGGTATAATATAAAGATATTATTTCAATTTTTTTTTCTTCAGAGTTTTACTCTAACAATACAATTTTTTTTTCAATGTTATGCCTTTTAATAGGGATATGTATTTTTGTTCAGGATGTTAACAGATGTTTTATATATTTTCATATTATGTCAGTTTGTATTAGGGAATATGTGTATGTTTAACTCTTTACCACACGAGAAAATTTTGGACTGGTCCGAATTGAAAGCGTTTGCAGATGCCAAAATAAAGGTGACTGAAAAATTGAAATTTGTTCTGGGAAGGCTAGAAAACCCTGTGGGAAAAGGAGAAAATGCTGGTTACCAGCATTTTCTCCTTTTCCCACAGTGTTTTCAAAAGGCTTCTTTCTCAGGGGCGTCAAAAGTAGGGATTGTGTGGTAATGGGTTAAGTTGATTTTTTTGTGAGTCTGTAGCAGGCTATACCATAAAAAGGATATATTTTCACTGTTTCATGGAACTCATGGGATACCAAGTAAGCATTATTTGTGGGGTATTTCACAATTGTGTTTATCAGGCACAAGGGATTTTTTTTGTGATTTGTTGTTTCAGGGTGCCAGAGATGTTTGTTACTAATTCATGTTTTACCAGGGACATAGGGAATATTATATGTATTGTCATTGGTTGTATCAAGAGCATAAGGAATGTGCTAAATATGTTCTTTATTGTTAGAAAATTATATTACTGTGTTCAGGATGTTCCCACATCTTTACTGTCTATTTGTTCAGGTTGTACAAGACCACAGAGCAGATTTGTAGTTTTAAATTGTTTCAGTACAGAGGAACTTTCCAGGTAAAGTATCGGGGCACAGGTGCTTGTTTGCATGCGCTAAAGTATGGGCTAAAGGGGTTTTTATCTATTTTTTTAGGCAGAACAATATCATATGCTCTTATTTTACAGGTTCAGGTTGTATCAGGTTCAGAAGACTTTTTTAGGTTGTATCGGGGCATCAGGTGTTATAGGTGCAAAATGATTTTGTTTAGGTTGCTCAAGGGGTATTATTCATTTCCCATGACTGAATGAGAAAAATGGTGTCTATGGTTAGGGAAAAGTCGGAGAGAAAAAAAATCAAGGTCAGGGAATTGTCATGGAATTTGAGATTTGACAGGGAATTTTGGAATTTAAACAGAAAGTCTGGAAATTTTGAAATAACAAGTCTATGAATGATAAAACAATAAAAAAATAAAGGCTAAGGCAGTTTCTTCATGTTTGGCTATATAATAATCGATCGTGACAATAATTTTTTAATCATATAATTACATTTTTCAAATTATTCTTTGAGGAGAAACTGAAGGGAGTAGCGCCCCTTGCCTCCCAAGCTGAAACTTCTGTCAGGAATGCATAATACGGGGAGATGCTCAGATCGCCATAGTGTATACCATTCATAAAGTTTTAAATTTAAAAATTTTATTGCTCAGTCTGTTTATAGCCATCTAAAAATAGATATACTTGTTATTTTTATTCCTGAATGGAAATTTATTATTGCCCATTTATTTTAAAAGAAATAAGCATAAATGGCTGTAACCAATTAATTTTCCTATACTGCTACATTCCAATTTTTATACCCTCTTATGCAATATGAAAGATGTCATACTGGTTGCTGTTTTACCATTGCTTGAGCTTTTAGTCATATATGATAAATATGTCATTTTTCACATTTTAAATACTGCAGGCTGCAGTTTATTGTTTTCTGTGCAACACCGCATCCTCTGTTGATTCTATGTAGCCATTCACTTTGACTTTTCTCACTAAATATCTGCAAATAAATACGTATTACTCAATATTTTCCTCTCTTTTAGTATCATATGCGATGCAATGAATTGTAAAAACAAGTGATATTAAATTATGATTTTCTCATATTGAAGTGCAAAGGGTACAAAGAATATGTATAATTCTATGTTGAAAATAGACATCAGGTATTCTTTCATTCATTTCAAGTTAAACATAAAGGGAATGATATGTATAATTGTAGGCTGCGATAAAGATATGTGTTTGTTTCAGGTAAATAAAAGTGACATAGGTAATATTTCATTTTGCTTTCGTTTGGCATTAGTTTTAAAGTCTTCATGGTTTCAGGTTGAAAATGCAGTAAGTATATATTCTTTTGTATAGATGCATGGGATGTTATATTTTTAATGTACATGAGACCTGTTAACTGTTTTGGTTTGTATCATGGCACAAGGATTATTTTTTATGTTCAGTTTTTGAGAGGGACAACAGGGACAAATGCATAATTTTATGTTGTAGTTCTAATTGTAACATGGACACAAGGGATATTTTATGTTGTTTAAGGGTATACAGGAGGTCTTTGAGTCTTTAACACTGTATCTGGCCATTTGAATTTTTCTCATATTGATTAAGGTATAAAAAGAACATGCAAAATACAACATATTGTAAGATATCTTTACAGGAGCTCGCAGGGCATTTTATATTATTTCAATTGTCTAGGGCATGAAGGATTATTTTATATTGTAGAGTTGTATACAGGGACAAAGGATATCTTATCATTTCAGTTTGTAACAGGGCCATAGGGAAGAATGTGAAAGTGACACAGGTTGTAAGAGGGATTGAAACATATTTTATAATATTTAATTTTGTTTATAGAGTAATGCTTATGTAGTTGTATGATATAACATGGATACAGGCTACTTAATGTACTTCAGGTGTATAAGAGATATTTCATACAGTTCATATTTCACCAGGTCAATCTCAGGATACAAAAGATTCATGTGTTGGTTCAGTTTATATGTAAATAAAAATAATGTAGAGATATGGAATTAATATACTGTTACAAGTGAAATAAGTTTACATAGGATAATGTGCAGCTATTATTCAAATGTAATATAAATATAATTATGTAGAAAAATATAATTATGTAGAAAAATCATGAACTGGAATACTGTTACAAGAGAACTAGGTATGCATGGGATAATTTATAGATAGTATTTAAATGTTTTATATATTTTAATTCTTCAGGGTTTTACCAGTACAAGGTATATCTTTTATTGTTAAAGTTTTTGCTGGGATGTTCTGTATTCTGGGTTGTAAACATTAGATGCCTTATGTATTTTCATAGTAAGTCAGTTTGTATGATGGGAAAATATGTATGTCTTTACTGATTTAAGCTGTATCAGAGCACATTTTTTTTGTAAGGTTACACCAGGGTATACTGTAATAGGGATATTTTTTGTATCAGGATACAAAAGGTGTGTTTCAATTTACATGTGTATAAGAATTACTTGTGTAAAATCATGTACCAGTATACTGTAACAAATAAAGTAGGTATGCGAGGGTTTAAATGTATAGATATTTTTCAAATGTCTTAATGAAACAACTGATATATTTATTATATAGGGTTTACCGTTACAAGGGATACTTTTGTATTTTTTTCGGTTTTTAAAATGGATATTATATCTTTTTTCAGATTATATCTGGTATAAAAAAGATACTTCTTGAGAATTGATTCTTATTTCTTGTTCAGGTTGTGAACAATACATTATTTATAATCATATTTTCAAACAATGTAAGTTTGTATGAAGAATGTCTTTTTTACTCTATCTTTCTAAAGAAACATGTAATATGTTTTTAATCATGACACGTTAGTTTTTTTGTGTCATTTTTGTTTTTGATGGTGTAGGTGTATAAAAATGTGTTATAATGTGGCGGAATGCATCTAGTTGCAAAAGACACTTTTACTTTGTAATGTCTGTTACAGTGACACATAGAATTATGTTAATACAAGTTGTAATAGAGATACACAAGATATTTTATTTTTATTTTGTCCCTACAATTACGAGGGGTTGCAATAGTAGAAGGTATATGTTTCATTATTTCATGTTATATCAAGGCACAAGGAAAAGGTATTTTTTATTTTTTAAGTCATAATATTGAAACACAAAAATTTGATGTATATGTTGTAACGTGTTGGAGTGACTCATGGGATACTTTGTAATTATTAAGACACAAGAGATATTTGTTACCATCAGTTGTGCAAAGGATCTTTTTTTAATTGTTCTTCATTGTGCCAGGGACAAGGGGCATAATAATGGATTGTTTCAAGTTGTACCATGGGCAGGAGGAATGTGCTATTTATTTTTCTAACTATGTATCATTGCCTTCAGGACTTTTCCATATATCTATGTTGTATTCACATAAATTGTTATTCATTGTTTATGTTAGGGAGGTGAGACAATTATTTACTGCTCTGAGTTTCTTCTCATTCAGACACATGTATGGATTGGTACTTTCACTCATTACCAAACGACCAAATTTTAGGTTTGTCCAAATCGAAAGCATTTGCACATGACGAAATAAATGTGACTGAAAATTTCAAATTTGTTTAGTGAAAGGTAGAAAACATTGTGGGAAATACCAAAAAGGAGAAAATGCTGGTAACCAGCATTTTCTGCTTTTCCCAAAATGGTTTCTAAAGGCTTCTTTCTCATTGACATCAAAAGTAGGGATTGTGTGGTAATGGGTTAAGCAAATGACTCGGGTAGAACAAAATTTACAAAGATAAAAAGAAAATATGATAGATCTTACCTGAACTTTGTTTCATCCCTCTTGATTTGACTTGGTGGGTCATATTGCAGGCCACATTGTTTATCATATGACAAAATTCACATTTCACATATGAATATCCACCGAGTCCTTTCTATATTTCTCCCAACAACGCTGTCGTAAGAGAAGGAAACAGGCCAGAGAAGGCAAAATTGACACGCTCTCAATTTTTTCGTAAGAACATCGAATTGAATTGACGTCGGCGAACCTTCCAACTATAACCTGTCATGGCAAGTTCAACATGATCACAAGCCTCAGGCAAACAATCCACAAGCATACTTATGCCAGTCAAAACTGATCTTGTGGCAAAACTGGGCAGCCTTTCTTTCTATTTTGCGTGAATTGGCAAAATTGCATGACAAACTTCTACACTAGAAGTCTCAATCTCCGAGCAGAGTTGTCGTTCGTCACTCTCACCATGCAAGAGAGTGCAGAAGTCTTAGGAAAAAAAAAATGTTTCTTTTTATACGCCCGTCGAAGACGGGACGTATTATGGGATCACCCGTGCCGGGCGGGCGGGCGGCGTCCAGTTCTTTGTCCGGAGCATATCTCCAAAACTATACAAGCTAGGGTTATGAAATTTCATGGGTGGATAGATCTCATCGAGGGGGAGTGCAGTGCACAGGAATCATAACTCTTGCTCGCTTAACTTTTGAGTTATTGCCCTTTGTTTTTTTCATACTTGAATTTTGTCCGGAGCATATCTCCAAAACTATACTACCTAGGGTTATGAAATTTCATGGGTGGATAGATCTCATCAAGGGGGAGTGCAGTGCACAAGAATCATAACTCTTGCTTGCTTATTTTTGAGTTATTGCCCTTTGTCGTTTTTCATACTTGAATTTTGTCCGGAGCATATCTCCAAAACTATACTAGCTAGGGTTATGAAATTTTATGGGTGGATAGATCTCATCGAGGGAGAGTGCAGTGCACAAGAATCATAACTCTTGCTTGCTTAATTTTTGAGTTATTACCCTTTGCTGTTTTTTAATACTTGAATTTTGTCCGCTGAATATCTCCAGAACTATACTAGCTAGGGTTATGAAATGTCATGGCTGGATAGATCTCACCAAGGGGGAGTGCAGTGCACAGGAATCATAACTCTTGCTTGCTTAATTTTTGAGTTATTGCCCTTTGTCATTTTTCATACTTGATTTTTGTCCGGAGCATATCTCCAAAACTATACTAGCTAGGGTTATGAAATTTCATGGGTGGATAGATCTCATTAAGGGGGAGTGCAGTGCACAGGAATCACAACTCTTGCTTGCTTAATTTTTGAGTTATTGCCCTTTGTTGTTTTTCATACTTGAATTTTGTCCGGTGCATGCCCCAGCTTTACAACTTGGGGTAAGACGGGCGTATCTTGCGACAATTTGCCGCTCTTGTTTTATTTTAGATCTATTGGTTACATAAATCGACAAAACGCCTATAAAAATTTTATATTCTTCATAAAGTATCATTTTGTATTAAAAAGAAATAATGCTAAAGATGGTTTTATCATGCCGTGTCCCGCGGTAATTGACGTGAATGCCCGACCATTCTCTGCAGCTTACCGAGGCAATTTGATTGTTGTATGTAGTATACCCACGGTTTACAGTCAAAACATCCCACAGTCAAAACGTCTTACTTTTGGTTAAAACATCCCCCAAATTTGGTTAAAACATCCCACTGTTCCAAAAAATTGGTCAAAATGTCCCACTTCGATTTTTCTTAGTTCTTATCAACAACTGATAAATGTTTTAGTCGTTGATAAATTTAATCAATTGTTGTATGAATTAAGAGAATAAAATTGTTTCTTTGCAGATTTAGTTGATGTTAATCGCAAGTGTGATAAATCAGGTATTAATTGAAAAAGAAAACTCATTAATTGGTCGGCATACGACGACTAACTATGGAAAAAAAGACTAAATAGTAGGAATCAATTATTTTTGATATTGTTCCATTACAAGTGCAGATAAAACGCAGTCTCGAACAATTTTTCCTATTGCAATATATTTCTGTCCGTTGTGTGTGTGAAAGAGAAAACGCAACATGCTCTGCAGTATTCTTGCAATCGAGCATTTATGCAATATAAGTATATTATTATTGCTTAGAGTATGGAATGGAAATGGGGGACGTTTTAACCAAAAGTGGGACATTTTGACGGTGGGACGTTTTAAGCGGATACCATACCGACATTGGCCAATGTTTCAGGACTCCATAACAGTTGGCCAACCTTAACTGTCTCTTAGAATGTATTTTTAAGCATAAAATCAATCACTATCAACACTTCTTTAATCAGTAAAATTAGTTAAAGCCGTCTTCATTAGAAGCAGTAGCTTATTTGGTGGACTACTTTTTATGGGGTTAATTGAAATGTTATGGCAGTTATTAGGTGTGTTCATCACGGGTACATGGGCAATTAGTTTCGTTTTTACACTTTTTTATTTTTCGAATTTTGGAATTTTCGTTAACTCTGTGGCGACAACCGCCACAAAAAGTATTTTATGAAATGTTACATAATATTGATTCTTGATGACAGAGCCATAATGAAGTTTTATAGCTAAACAGATTACCTGCTAAAGAAGTGATATGAAACTTTCAAGCTGACTGTAAAAAACCCAAATTTTGCTTTTTTTTTTAAATCTCTCCTTATCGGACAGTGGAGATCCAAGATCAGACTGTGCATTCTGTATTACAAGTATTAATTGCAGCACTGTGTTTTGGAAGGCCAACGATATTTTGTACTTAGAATGAGTGAGACAGGGAGAGGGTTGGGAAAGTAATGTTACAGGTGGGATTCTGTTTAACCCTTTCCCAAACAATCCCTGGTTTCTACGGGTCTGGAACAGTAACCTTTTGAAAACATTGTGGGAAAAGAGAAAATGCTGGTAACCAGCATTTTCTCCTTTTCCCACAATGTTTTACACCCTATCATAGACAGAAATCATCTTTTCAGCAAGAGTTGAATTGTCGTCTGCAAATGCTTTCAATTTGGTCTAGTCCAAAAGTTTGTCGTTTGGGAAAGGGTTAATAAAATGCTATGAAGCACATCAAGATATTATGAAAGGCATATGTGTGTGTGTGTGGTATTTTCACTTTTAGCCAAGGACAAAAACACATAGAAAGAATACATGTTTTGATGGATTTTTTTTTTTAAATTTTGAAGTGATATTTAGAGAGAGAGAAAAAAAGAGAGAGTGAAAAGGAGAGAGAGCAGTCAGTGGATCCATAGTTTTGAAGCTACAGCATGGAAATATGAACATTGAAACTGTGCAGATTTTTCGAAGAATGAATTGCATTCCCTTTTGTGAGTATACATTTTTAAAGTTATAGATTTAGATAAAATGTGAATGAAAACATATGATGGCATTGGAAGCATAGACATATATGGAATACCAGGGAGTAGTTCATAAAGTATAAGGATGGCACTAGTTTGCTTGAGAATGCTGTCAAAAAAAATCAAGATAAAAGCTAAGTGTGAAGTAGAGAACTTTTCTATACAACCAATGTGACTGCAGGGGTTTCACACCATTGAAAGGTAAATGAATAATTATTTTTTAAAGGAATCGGTTTTGTCCTTCCTGACTTGTGTGGGATTGTATGGTTACCGATGCAGGTAAGGAGGTCATATGGGGGAAAAAGAATCTTTTCATATACAGGTAAGAGTATATAATTGTTGCCTAGAAAATGTATGAGGTCGTTACATTCTTTTCACATGTGGACTGCCGTGAAAAATAAAGCGTAAAGATCATAGCCATCTTAAATCAATTGCCGCTATAATTATCCATGGTATATAACGATGATGTCACATACTAACTGCAGTTCTATTACACTACCCAGTCTGGGGTGCCAAATCTTCAATTTTGACCTCAACTCTGTAGAAAGCATCTGTATGGTATCATTACTGTTGCAGTTACATTCCATGCTTTCAAATTGTGCAATGTATTTTTGAAAATTCTTTCAGGATTGGACATTTGAACAACGTAAATCTTTGAAAAGGACTGCAAGACATGAAGCCACAAGAAGTGCTGTCTTATTAAGGTGCAGTTACATGTGACCCATTTTAAAAGTCAGACCAGAAGTTAAAGGGATATGGAACAAACATAATCTTAGAGAATGTGAATTTTGCCCCCCAGCTGTAACTTTGACCTAAGAGTCTGGCGTCTGAAACCTCTGTGTTGGAAATCTTATCAGGGTGAAAATCTATCATAAATATACTTGACCTTGAAGCCTGCTGTTCTGAACAGTCCTGTACATAGTCTCATCATGGTGCACACATGTAGGAAATATTCTTGAAAACAGATACAGGGTTCAAAAGCTATGGATCTGACATGTTCTATGGTTATCTGACCTTTAACCCCTTTCTGCAACATGACATTGAGGCTGGTGTCTGAAGCCTCTGCACTGGTTATTGTCTCAACATGGTGCAAAAAGTTTCAGAGAAGACAAGATATTTGAAAGCTTTTCCTTTTGCTCCTGTGGTGACCTTTGAACCTGCTGTCTGAAATCTGAGCCTAGTCCATTGTCCTACCATGGTAAGTGTTGTTTAAAAAAGGCCAAGGGTTCAAAAGATTGGGAGCTGATTATTTTTTTGATCATCTGACAATCAGGCAGAGGATCCAAGAATAGTTGAGCTGGCTGGAGTAACGATCATCTGATCATAACCCCCCATGCTGTGATCTTGACCGTGGTGCTTGGCATCTGAAACCTCTGCTTTGCGCAAGGTCACTTCAGGGTGCACAGAGGTTTAAGAGGAATTCAGCAGACAAGATTTTTGAGCATCTGACCCTTTACCTCTGATGTGAACACTGACCTTGAAGCCGGCTGTCTGAAACCTAAACTTTCCACATTATGATGAAGGGTTTAAGAGATATGCAGCCCACAAGATTGATGAGCACCTGACCACTCTCCTTGCTTTGACCTTACCTTGACCTTACCTCTGAGCATTGCATTTGAAACTTCTGCACTGCACATCTTCTTCAAGGTTAATACTTGTGTGAAATATTATGGGGAAAAAGTTAGATTAGGGACCCAAAACATTTGGAGCCAAGACAATGAGAATCTGATCATTAACCAACCTTTTTTGCCTTGGATTTTTGGATCTGAAACTGCCGCTCTGCACACAATTACATCAATGTGCACAAGTGTTATTAAGGATATACAGTATATGAAGATATTGCTGTTGACCCCAGCCAAGACCATGACCTTAGAGCCTGGCCTCTGAAACCTCTACTCTGCATATCACTTTGTGTGAAGTTGTAATAGGGAAAACAGATAAAGGGTTCAGATGTGAATCAGAGGAAATGGCGTTGAAAAAAGAGAATCGCAGATAGCCACCACAAACATTCTCTCACTCACTTACTAACTCTCTCACTCTCTCACTCACTCTTAATCATCCACTCAGTCACTATCTTGCCCACTCACCCACCCACTCACTCACCCACCCACTCACTCAATTGCACACACTCACTCATTCACACTCAATCATCCACTCACTCACTCACTTAATCATCCACTCAGTCACTATCTCACCCACTCACTCTCTCACTCACCCCCTCACTCACTCACCCACCCACTCACTCAATTGCACACACTCACTTACTCATTCACACTCAGTCATCCACTCACGCCCTTTCCTCACTCCATCCCTCTCCTACTGATTTAGTAATCCTCCCCTTATTCTACCATTCAATTATGCACACACCCATCCCTTATTGGACCATTTACAATCCCAGTTATTTGCCCTTTCCATTTTCAACCACTCACTCAACCACTGAATCAGTCACTTACCCATGTAAATACTCGTTCCCTCACTAATTTCTTTATAATTATAGTTACATTTGTCTCTAAAAATCTTTTTCTTTTCTGTGTCTGTCTGTTTCTGTCTGTTTGTGTGTCTGTCTGTATATCTGTGTGTCTGTCTGGGCCAATCTATCTATTTTTTTTTGTCTCTGTACCCCCTGTCCACCTGCGTACCTACTTTTATTTTGTCTGTTGCTCTCTCTCTCACTCTCTCTCTCTTTCTCTATTTCTGTCTGTCTCCTCTCTCTCATACATATCTGTCTACTCTTTTTTCTCTCAGTTGCTCGCATACTCAATCACTCTCATATCTCATACATTTTTTTTGTCTGTCCAAATGTCTGTGTGTGTTTGTTGTCTTCTGTCTGTCTGCCTTTATGTCAATATATGTATCTATCCATCTATCTATCTCTACCCTCTGTCAGTCTGTCTCTATTTCCTATTCCCCTTTCTCTCTCTCGCTCTCTCTCTCTCTGTTCACTTTTTTCATCTTTTGGTTCTTTTTTCTTTCTATTATTCTTTTATTTTTCCTTTCTTCTCTCTTCTTTTCCTACCTTCCCTTCTCTTTCCTTCTTATTCCTTTCTTTCTTTTTTTTCTTTCGTTTTTCCTTTTGTCCCTTTATCCAACCATACCCTCATCTAATCTCTTGGTTTCTACCCCTCTCTATCTAATCTGTCACTATCTTGCTCTGTCCCTCTCTCTGTATCTCTTTCTCTGTATCTATCTACCTATCTATCTACAGTATCTATCTATCTATCTATCTATCTCTTCACACTGTTACTGTGTCTCCTCTCCTTCCCTTTTTCTCTCTCATTTTTTCTTTCTCTCCTTTTATGTCCCTCTATATTTTTCTCTGTGTCTTTCTTGCCTATCTATCTATCTATCTATCTATCTATCCACAATGTACCCCCCTTTCTCACACTCCCATTTTATGTTCCTCTCTCTTTATGTCCCTCTTTATTTATCTTAGTCTCTCCATCTGTCTGTCTCTCTCAGTCTCTCTCTCTCTCTGTCTCTGTCTCTCTTTCTCTGTGTCTCTGTCTGTCTGTCTCTTTGTCTGTCTGTTTCTCTCGCTCTCGCCTATTTTTCTTACTTTGATTCTTTTTTCCTTCTGCTATTCTCTTCTTCTTTCTGTTTCTTTCCCTACCTTCCCTCATCTTCCTTTCTTTGATTTTTTCTCTTTTTTCTTTTCCTCCTGTTATCCCACTGTACTTTTCCTCCCTCAATTTATCTCTTGCTTTCTATTTCTCTCAATTAATATCTTGCTTTCTATTTTTCTTTATCTTATGTCACTATCTTTCTGAGTCCTCTCTTTAGTTACCTCTTATTTTTTGTTTGTCTAAATCTGTCTGTCTTTGTATCTTGATGTCCGTGTCTTTTTCTTGTTTGTCTGTCTACTAGCATCTATCTATCTATCTATCTATCTATCTATCTTCAAAATGTTACTTTGTCTCTGTTTTCTGTCCTTCCTTTTCTCACCCTCTCATTTTCTCTTTTTCTCTCTCTTTATGTCCCTTTATATTTATCTTAGTCTCTCTCTCTCTCTCTCTCTCTCTCTCTCTACATTTAATTTTTTTCTTTCTTCCTCCCTCAATATCTTGCTTTCTATTTACTCTTTATCTTTGTGTCACTGTCTTTCTGTGTCCCTCTTTCTAGTTATCTCTTATTTTTTGTTTGTCTAAATCTGTCTGTCTTTGTATCTCTTTGTCTGTGTCTGTTCTTGTCTATCTATCTATCTATCTATCTATCTTCACACTGTTACTTTGTCTCTGTTTCCTGTCCTTCCCTTTCTCATCCTCAATCTATCTCTACCCTCTGTCACTGTCTCTATTTCCTCTCTCTCTCTCTCTCTCTCTCTCTCTCTCTCTCTGTTCACTTTTTTTTCTTCTTATGGTTCTTTTTCTTTCTGTTATCCTTTTATTTTTCCTTCTTTCTCTCTGTTTCTTTCCTTACATTCCCTTCTCCTTCCTTCCTATTCCTTTCTTTCTTTCTTTTTTCTTTTTGTCCTTTTATCCCACCACTCTTCCTCCCCCATTTAATCTCTTGCTTTCTTTCCATCTTTATCTAATCTGTCTCTATCTCTATATATATCCCTTTCTCTGTATCTCTTTCTCTGTGTCTAATCTATCTATCTATCTATCTATCTATCTATCTATCTCTTCACACTGTTACTCTGTCTCCTCTCCTTCCCTTTCTCTCTGTGTCCTTCTTATCTGTCTATCTATCTATTCTTACTGTTAATCTGTACCCCCTTTTCTCACGCTAGCATTTTCTGTTCCTCTCTCTTTATGTCCCTCTATATTTATCTTAGTCTCTCTATCTGTCAGTCTCTCTCTCTCTCTCTCTCTCTGTCTCCCTCTTTCTCTTTCTCTGTGTGTGTGTGTCTGTCTGTCTGTCTGTCTCTCTCTCCTTTTCGTCTTTCTCCGATTCTTTTTTCTTTCTGTTATTTTTTTTATTTTTTTCCTTCTTTCTTTCTGTTTCTTTCCCTACCTCCCTCATCTTCCTTTCTTTGATTTTTTTTCTATTTTTTCCTTTCCTCCTCTTATTCCACTGTACTTTTCCTCCCTGAATTAATCTCTTGCTATTAATCTCTTGCTTTTTATCTCTCTTTATCTCTCTCTCTCTCTCTCTCTCTCTACATTTAATTTTTTTCTTTCTTCCTCTCTCAATTAAAATCTTGGTTTTTATTTCTCTTTATCTTTATGTCACTGTCTTTCTGTGTCCTCTCTCTAGTTATCTCTTATTTTTTGTTTGTCTCGATCTATCTGTCTTTGTATCTCTATGAATGTGTCTTTTTCTTGTTTTTCTATCTATCTATCTATCTATCTATCTATCTTCAAAATGTTACTCTGTCTCTGTTTCCTGTCCTTCCCTTTCTCACTCCCTCATTTTCTCTTTTTCTCTCTCTTTATGTCCCTTCATATTTATCTCTCTCTGTCTCTCTCTGTTAATTTTTTTCTTCATTTGGTTCTTTTTTTCTTTCTGTTATTCTTTCATTTCTACTTTTTTCTCTCTGTTTCTTTTCCTACCTTCCCTTCCTATTCCTTTCTTTCTTTTTTCTTTCTTTTCTTATTTTTGTCCCTTTATCCCACCATACTCTTCCTCTGTCATTTAATCTCTTGTTTTCTATCTCTCTTTATCTAATCTGTCACTATCTCCCTGTGTTACTCTCTCTGTATTTCTTTCTCTGTGTCTTTTTTTCTATCTATCTATCTATCTATCTATCTATCTATCTATCTATCTCTTCACACTGTTAATCTGTCTCCTCTCCTTCCCTTTCTCACTCTCTCATTTTCTCTTTCTCTGTCACTTTTTATGTTCCTCTTTATTTTTCTCTGTGTCTTTCTTATCTATCTATCTATCTATCTATCTATCTATTCACACTGTTACTCTGTACCTTCCTTTCTCATGCTCTCATTTTCTGTTCCCCTCTCTTTATGTCTCTCTATATTTATCTTATTCTCTCTGTCTGTATCTCTCTCTCTGTCTCTCTTTTTTTGTATCTCTGTATATCTCTGTCTCTGTCAGTCTGTCTCTCTCTCTCTCCCTTTTTCTTTGTTATTCTTTTACTCTTTCTTTCTTTATTTCTTTGTTTCTTTCCCTACCTTCCCTCATATTCCTTTCTTTGATTTTTTTTTTCTTTTTTTTTTTCCTAGTCTTATCCCACTGTACCTTTCCTCCCTGAATTAATCTTTTGCTTTCTATCTCTCTTTATCATTCTCTCTCTCTCTCTCTCTCTCTCTCTCTCTCTCTCTCTCTCTCAGTTTGTTTATTTTTTTGTCTTTTTTTCCTCCTTCAATATCTTGCTTTCTATTACTCTTTATTACTCTTTATTTTTATGTCACTGTCTTCCTGTGTCCTCTCTCTAGTTCTCTCTTGTTTTTTGTTTGTCTAAATCTGTCTGTCTTTGTATCTCTATGTCTGTGTCTTTTTCTTATCTATCTATCTATCTATCTATCTATCTATCTATCTATCTATCTTCAAAATGTTACTCTGTCTCTGGTTCCTGTCCTTCCCTTTCTCACCCTCTCATTTTCTCTTTTTTTCTCTTTCTTTATGTCCCTTTATATTTATATCTCTCTCTTGCTCTCTCTCTCTGTTCACTTTTTTTCTTCTTATGGTTCTTTTTTCTTTCTGTTATTTATTTTTCCTTCTTCCTCTCTGTTTCTTTTCCTGCTTTCCCTTCTCCTTCCTTCCTATCCCTTTCTTTCTTTTTTCTTTCTTTTTTTCTCTTTGTCCCTTTATCCCATCATACTCTTCTTCCCTCATTTAATCTCTTGCTTTCTATTCCTCTTTATCTAATCTGTCACTTTCTCTCTGTATCCTTCTCTCTGTATTTCTTTCTCTATGTCTTTTTTTTCTATCTATCTATATATCTATCTATCTATCTATCTATCTATCTCTTCACACTGTTACTCTGTCTCCTCTCCTTCCCTTTCTCACTCTCTCATTTTCTCTTTTTCCCACTTTATGTCCCTGTATATTTTTCTCCGTGTCTTTCTTGTTTATGTATGTATGTATGTATGTATCTATCTATCTATTTATCTTCACACTGTTACTCTGTCTCTTTTTCCTGTCCTTCCCTTTCTCACCCTCTCATTTTCTTTTTTTCTCTCTTTATGTCCCTTTATATTTATCTTAGCCCATCTCTCTCTGCTCTTCCTCTCTGTCTCGCATCTTAAACATTTTAAACCACTCACTTTACTCTTATCCCTGTATCACACAATCCCGACTTTTAATGATCTTGAGCAAGAAAGCTTTTGAAAACATTGTTGGAAAAGGAGAAAATGCTGATAACCAGCATTTTTTCCTTTTTTAAACAATGATTTTTAAACATTTCCCAAAATAAATTTGATTTTTGAGTCACATTAATATTGTTGTCTGCAAATGATTTTAATTTGGACCAGTCTAAAATTTTCTCTTTGGTAAAGAGTTATACCTGTATACTCTCTCTCTCTCTCTCTCTTACACTCATATACTTTTTTCAAGCCTACCTAAACCATTTACCATTTACGTTTGCATATTTAGCTACCCACTCACTTAACCCTTTACCAAACGACAAACTTCTGGACTGCACCAAATTGAAAGCGTTTGCAGACGACAATTCAACTCTTGCTAAAAAGATGATTTCTGTCTATGATAGGGTTGAAAACATTGTGGGAAAAGGAGAAAATGCTGGTTACCAGCATTTCTCCTTTTCCCACAATGTTTTCAGAAGGCTACAATTCAAGACCCGTAAAACTAGGGATTGTTTGGAAAAGGCTTAATGAAATAAATAACAGACTAATTCAATCACCAATACAATGATAAACTCTTACACACTCACTTAATCATAAAACAACTAACTTAACCATTAATTCAGTAATGAACTGTTACCCCCTCACTTAATCATAAAATAATTGACTAACTTGATCACAAATACAATAATTAACTCTTACACACTCACTTTATCATAAAATAACTAACTCAATCATGAATACAATAATTAACTCTTACCCTCCCACTTAATCATAAAATAACTGCATGACTAAATCAACAATACAATAATTACCTCTTACCCCCTCACTTAATCATAAAATAACTGACTAACTCAATCACCAATACAATAATTAACTCTTACCCACTCACTTAATCATGAAATAATGGACTAACTCAATCCCTCATTTACTTGCTTTCTCGACCCTTAACTTAACCCTTTGGCTATTAATCATGACACACTGACCTTTAGCAGACAGTTTAGATCAAGATCAGACTGCACAGAATGTCTGAATGAGAAACACCCCACCCACTCTTTTAACCACTTAATGTACTTGTATACCTGTTTTTCAACCCCTTAAAATATCCTTTCACTTATAAACCTGACTCAATGTAGCATCATTGCAATCACCCACTCATACATTTACCCTGTCACTCTCATTTACTCACTCACACTAGCATACCCATCATTGCACCCACTTTCACCAACCTACCCATCCATCCCCCTCACTCATCATCCACCCACCCACCCATCATTCCCCACCCACCACCCACCCACTCACTCCTTACACACTCACTCAACCACCAACCACCCACCCCATTCACTCACGTACCCACTCACCCACCCATTTTTTCACTCACTTGCCACTGACCCACTCTCCACTCACTCACTCTGCTTTCTCTCTGGCATGCACACAAACTTACATGCTCGCTGTCTTGTTCACTCACACATTCACCCAGTGCAGTGTTGCATCATTCACTTGCTCACTGCTCAGGAAGAAGAAGTTTGCTGCATTTGACCTTTTGGAGCCAAAGATGTAAATGTAAGTAGGATTCTGCATTATTGTATGGCGCACAGTGTCTAGAACTCGGAATATATGAGGAAATGATATGGAGGAAACACTGGAAATACTACCAGAAAAAGAAAGGACGGAAAGGAAATTTGCTATTTGACATCTATCTAAAGCGAGTCAGCTATACCATGGTTGAAATTGAATTTATGGGAGATCTTTATTGTATTTACTTTTCTGATTTCTGTCATAGACATGAGGTGAGATTTTGACAACTATCATTTAATGCAGGTACTGTGGAATGTGGAGCTAGGGACTGCCCATATTGCTGTTGGCGGAGCTTTTAGGGCACAAATAACTATCACCAGAGCTGGGGTGAGTTTTCAATGTAATGGAAATTTGTCAGGCATGACATTGAAGGAGTGAAAAAGAGCAGCAATACTACGACCTTTTTCAAGATTCGCTGAAATGATATGTCAAGAGCAATCCATTTTGGGAAGAACCTTTGAATTTACCTAGTTTGGATTTATAAAAAGAAGATCTTTTCAACTACTATTTTTGGAATCGCTTGAAAACTTGATATCAGTCCAAGATAATGGATCAGGCATTTTACATTGTCGCCTGCAAATCTAGGAGAGCATTTCATAAACTCTCCTACTGTAATCTGATTAAGAAATGGGAGTCTGATTGCAATGTTGGATTAACTTTGGATCAAGCATTTTTTATAATCAGATGGAACCAAGGAAGTTGCTAACAAGTAATAAGTGGAGTTCAGCAATGTAATTTTCTAGGTTATTTACTCTTCTTCATCTACCATTGACTGACCTTATGCAGAAATTGTTCCCAAACTGTCTTAAATTGTGGAATATGCAAGCTCATTTTGGTATCCACAGGTAGAAAAATCCAGCTGCCATTGAGAAAACTGAACGAGAGAAATCAGAAGTCTTCCATTTATCACCAACTTCCTAAATATTGAAAAGGGCTTTTGAAACCAGATACAAAGATGGATATATGCCACCCTGATACAAATATTCACTCCAACACCTCTGTTGTCTACTCAACAACTCGCTCTATCTTTCAGCTAGCCTTCCTTTCACTCTCTTGCCTACCCACTCACTCAGCCACCAACTCAACCACCCTCACCCCCATTTATTCACTCACCTACCCACTCTTTCACATACACATTCCATCACTCACTTGCCAACTCACCCACTCACCATCATTCACTCACCTACCCACTCTTTCACCTACACATCCCCTCACTCACTTGCCAACTCACCCACTCACTCACCATCATAACCACTCACTCACTTGCCAACTCAGCCACTCACCATCATAACCACTCACTCATCCATTCTTCTAACCAACCCACCAACTCATCCACCCATCAACTCACTTACTTACCACTCATTAACCCTCGTTTACCCAGCCAATCACTCACCCTTCCTTTAACTTAGCCATCCCCTCACATACTCAACAACTTTCCACCTCACTCACCCCTCATTCACTTTCATTCATTAATACATTCACACACTAACTTAAACAAGAGGGCCATGATGGCCCTGAAATCACGCACCTGAATCTATTGACCAAACATGAACCATTTTCAATCTAATTTCCCAGTGACCTAGTTTTTTATCCGACATAATCCATTATCTAACTCATTCTGTCCAAGTTTGAAGAGTATCAGGCAAAAGATGTGGCCTCTAGAGTGTACAAAAGGTTTTTCTAACATTTGACCTGATGACCTAGTTTTTGACCCGACATGACCCATTTTAAAAGTCATCCAAGATATCATCAAGACAAACATTCTGACTAACTTGCAAGAGTTTTGGGCTGAAAATGTGGCCTCTACAGTGTACACTAGGTTTGTCTTAAGATTTGACCTAGAGACCCGACATCACCTGTTTTCATTTCAAACTCATCCGAGATATCATCAAGGCAAACAATCTGACCAAGTTTCATGAGTATCGGACTGAAAATGTGGCCTCTAGAGCATACACAAGGTTATTCTAAGATTTGACCTAATGACCTAGTTTTGGACCCAATGACCTAGTTTTTGACCCAACATGACCCGTTTTCAAACATGTCCGAGATATCGAGGCAAACATTCTGACCGAGTTTCATGAGTATGGGACTGAAAATGTGGCCTCTAGAGTGTACACAAGGTAAAAAGCTGACAACGCACGACGGAATCCGGACACAGCACTATCACATTAACTCACTCTGATTACTTTGTGACCAAGTGAGTTAAAAAACAACCCACTTTTCTCACTAGCTCTTTTTCACAGACTGAATTTCATTCATTTATTCATTCACCAACTAACTTGCTTCCTTTCACGCTTGCGCCTCCTACCTTCCCCCCTCTGTTCCTCCCCTCTCTCTCTCCCTCTCTCTCTCTCTCTCTCACCTTTTTATCACTTTATCTGGTGGCTGTCTGTATGTCACTGGGTTCTGCTGTCTGTCTCCTTGTGTCTTTTTTTTACTCTTTACCAAACAACAAAATTTCAGAACGATACAAAGTGAAAGCATCTGCAGACGACAAAAGTGACTGAAAATTTTAAATCAAAATTTTTGGAAGGGTAGAAAACACTGGGGGAAAAGGAGAGAATGTTGGTTGTCAGCATTTTCTCATTTTCCCACAATGTTTTCAAAAGGCTTCTACCTAAGAGTCGTAAAACCAGGGATTGTTTGGGAAAGGCTTACTCTGTTAATCCACGCATGCATTTACTCATTCAAAAACCACCTTCCCATACTTCCTCTTTTATCTTTCTCACTCTCTCAATTACCTTAGCTAAAGATCTAACTACCCAAAAACTAACCAGCTCTTTCACTCCCTTGTCTTTTTGTCTGTTTGTCTATCTCTCCCTGTCTGTCCCTCTCTCTCACATTTACCTGTCCACTCACTTGTTTGCTATCCGCCTATGTCTGTGTTTCTGTGTGCCTTCCTGTCTGTATTTCTATTTGCTGTCTGTCTGTATTTCTGTTTGTCTGTCTGTCTGTATTTCTGTTTGTCTGTCTGTATGTGTAGTATTTCTGTCTGTTGGTCTCCCCCTCTTTCTCTACTCTATCTGGTGGCTATCTGTATGTCACTGGGTTCTGCTGTCTGCCTCCTTGTTTCTCTTTTTTACTCACTATTACACCTCCAAAAGACTTAAAAACCCATGAATTCGCCCCTTTCTTATTCCATCGTCCGGCTGTCTGTTTGTGTGTCTCTCCTTCTCTGCCCCTCTCTCTCAATTTTACCCATACAGTCACTTTTTTAGATTTAAATTTTTTAACCGCCCATATTTTGTCATCTGCAAAAGCTTTTGATTTTGAACAATCTAAGATTTGTTAACCCTTTCCCAGACGGCAAATTTGAGACCAGACCAAATTCAAAGCATTTTGCTGATGACAAATTAACAGTTGCTTAACTCTTTCCCAAACAAGCCCTGGTTTTTACGTGTCTGCAGTACAAGTCTTTAGAAAACACCATGGGAAAAGGAGAAATTGCTCATAATGAGCAATTTCTCCTTTTCCCACAGTGTTTTCTACCCTTTTTGAGAACTTTCTGCCATTTTCTGAATTTCTACCATTTTCCAAATCTAAAGTTGTCATCTGCAAACTCTTTTGGTTTGGAAGAGTCCAAAATTTGTTGTTTGGGAAAGGGTTAAAAGATGATTTTTCTATATGATAGGGTAGAAAACATTGTGGGAAAAGGAGAAAATGCTGGTTACCAGCATTTTTTCCTTTTCCCACAATGTTTCCAAAAGGCTTCTATTCCTTTCCCGTAAAAACCAGGGATTATTTGGGAAAGGGTTAAACACAGAATTTGCCCTTGTATTAATTGGAAAGTTACTGAAAAAGGAAGAAATTGCTGTTACCCTTTATTTGCTCCTTCTCTCATAATCCTTTTTAGTCTTCTTTATCAAAGTTATTAACTCTATACCAAATGAAAAAATCTAGATTGGTCCAAATTGAAAGCATTTGCAGATGACAAAATAAATGTGATGTAAAGATTGAAATTTGTTTAAGGAATGGAAGAAAACATTGTGGAAAAAGGAGAAAATGCTGGTTTCCAGCATTTTCTGCTTTTCCCACAATGTTTTAAATAGGTTTCTTTCTTATTCCGTCTCTCTGTCTGTCTCTATGTCTGTTTTTTTCTTGTTTTATCTGTCTGTTTCTCTCTCTCTTTTTTTCACTTTTTCTTATTGCCATCTGTAATACAGTGGAGCCTCATTATAATGCTGTTGGTGGGAGCCACGATTGTCAACAGCGTTATATCCGGGGTTAAGTTTATAATGCTGATTTCCCCCACCCCCCACCCCCCAGCGTTATATCCGGGGTTAAGTTTATAACGCTGATATACACGATGTACAACTCTGTGTTCACCATGCAGCCGATCATCCTATCTAGAGTATTTTCCAAAAATTTAATGTCAGGTGTTTTTTCAACCTGTCCAAGTATTTTTCAATATTCGGACTATCTTAAAATTGAACTTGAAATAGAATACTTTTGACAAAAAATATAATGTGTCCGAACATGTAGGGTGTCCAAATGCATTTGCGAATTATGGAACATTCGATATCGCTGTTACAATCTACATACAGACAGACATATTGACGTAAAGTTTGTATAATGCAAGATTGTGTGCAAAGACAATTATGGGACGAAGTCCTTTTGTTACCTACTGTGCGTGTATTTGTCAAAGTAATTGTGCAAAGTCATAGGTGATAAATGTAATCAACAAGGTAAAGGTGTGAAAAATTGTCACATTATATGCACGGTACTGATTTTTCATTTGACCGAGAGGTGTTGTTTTTTTTTTACATCGAAGATTCTTGTGAGAGCAATGATGGATTCAGATCAGACACAAAAATGGTCAACGCCCGAAATTTTGGGAGCCAAAGGACACCCGCGTTATAATGGAATCAGCGCTATAGCGCACTTCGTTCTAATGGGGTTCCACTGTATATGTCAATGACTGTGTTCTTCTGTCTGTTTCCTTGTATCTCTTTTATACCTGCTTATCCATTCAGGCATTGCCTCATTCACCCACCCTCTCATTCTTCCTATTCTATCTTTCTTTCTATTCTATCTTTCTTTCTCCCTCAATTAACTTCCAAAAGACCATAAATACTTGAACTAACCCCCTCTTTCACTCCCTCATCTGGTTGTCTATTTGTCTGTCTGTCTCTCCCTGTGTGTCACAAGCTGTCTCACTTTTACCCGTCCACTCACTTGTTCACTTATCCCCCTATGTCTGTATTTTTGTTTGTATGTTTCTGTCTGTGTTTCTGTATGTCTGTCTGTCTCTGTCTCTCATTCTCTTGCACTTTTTATCCTTGCGCTTACTTGTTCACTTATCCCCCCCATGTCTGTATTTCTGTTTGCATGTCTCTCTGTGTCTCTGTTTGTCTGTCTGTCTATCTGTCTATCTCTTCATCTGTCTTTCTCTTATTCTGTCTATCCATCTGTTTTTCACTTATTGACTCCCTCTTCTGGCTGTCTGTCTATCTCTCTCACTATCTCTCTTTGTCTATCTATCTATCAGGTGGCTATCTGAATGCCACTGGGTTCTGCTGTGTGTCTCCTTGTTTCTCCTTTTTACTTGCATGTCTGTTTGTTTGTCTGTCTCTCCTTTTATGTCACTCTCTCTCAATTTTACCCTTCTAGT
This sequence comes from Tridacna crocea, assembly GCA_943736015.1. Taxonomy (NCBI): domain Eukaryota; kingdom Metazoa; phylum Mollusca; class Bivalvia; order Cardiida; family Cardiidae; genus Tridacna; species Tridacna crocea. The sequence continues at coordinate 57,909,795 of OX031060.1, read as the reverse complement.
GACTTGTTTGCTTATCCCCCTTTGTCTGTATTTCTATTTGCCTGCCTGTCCGTGTTTCTATTTGCCTGTCTCTCTGTATTTCTGTTTACATGTCTGTATGTATTTTTGTCTGTCTGTCTGTCTCTCTCTCTTTCTCAACCTCTATCTATCTATCTGGTGTCTATCTGTATGTCACTTTTTCTGGTTGCCATTTGTATGTCAATATGTTCTTCTGTCTGTCTCCTTGTGTCTCTTTTATACCTGTTTATCCATTAAAGCATTTTATCATTTATCCACTCTCTCATTCTTCCTATTCTATCTTTCTTTCTCCCTTCAACTTTCAAAAGATCATAAACGCATGTACTAATCTGCTCTTTCACTCCCTCGTCTGGTTGTCTGTTTGTCTATCTGTCTGTCCCTGTCTGTCATGCGCTCTCTTCATTTTACCTGTGCACTCACTTGTTCACTTATTCACCTATGTCTGTATTTCTGTTCGCATGTCTGTCTGTCTGTCTGTCTGTGTCTCTGTTTGTCTGTCTGTCAGTCTGTCTCTCCCTGTCTATCACTCTCTCTCACTTTTACCCTTCCACCCACTTGTTTACTTATCCCCCATGTCTGTATTTTTGTTTGCATGTCTGTGTTTCTGTCTGTCTGTCTGTCTGTCTCTCCATCTGTCTTTTCTCTTATTCTGTTTCTCCATCTGTCTTTCACTTACTGACTCCCTTTTCTGGCAGTCTGTCTCTCTTGCTCTTTCTCTTTCTTTATCTGTCTATCTGGTGGTTATCTGTATGTCACCAGGTTATGCTGTCTGTCTCCTTGTTTCTCCTTTTTACTTGCCTGTCTGTTTGTTTGTCTGTCTCTCCTTGTATGTCCCTTGTACATCCAGTCACTTGTTTGCTTATCTGCCTATGTCTGTATTTCTGTTTGTCTGCCTGTCTGTATTTCTATTTGCCTGTCTGTTTGTATTTCTGTTTGCCTCTCTGTCTGTATGTATTTCTGTCTGTCTGTCTCTATCTCTCTTTCTATATCTCTATCTTTCTATCTGGTGGCTATCTGTATGTCACTGGGTTCTGCTATCTGTCTCCTTGTTTCTCCTTTTTATTTGCTTGTCTTGTCTGTTAAATCTATATGTCTGTCTCTCCTTGTCTGTCCCTCTCTCAATTTTACTGTGCAGTCACTAGTTAGCCTATCTTCCTACATCTGTTTGTATGTCTGTTCTGTCTGTCTTTTTCTCTTTCTTTCTGTCTGTCTATCTGTCTCTTATTCTGTCGGTCTCTCTCTCTCTGTATCTTTTTGTGTGAGTATGTGCCTTTTTTTTTTGAGTCTCTTTTTTACCATTTTGAACCAAGTCACACATTTCCTGTTCAATCATCCCTCCCACAAGTCCTCTCCTGTCTTTCTTCATCCACTCTGACATTCTCTCCCTCTCTGTGCATCTTATTTCTCTATTAACTTATACACTTACTAATACATTCAATCTGTCCTTCAATCACAACTTGTCCTTTTGTCTCTCCCTCCCTCTCTCCCACCCTCATTCACTCACTTACTCACTTTCTCTCTCTCTTCCACTATATTGCCTGCTACCTCTGTCCATCTGTCTTTCTTTCTCTTTCCTTCCCTCCTCTCTCTCTCACTCACTCCATACTTACTCTCCACTCAATCACTCACTCACCAACTCACTTGTTGCCTCTCTCTCTGTCTGTTTGTCTCTGTCTTTTCCCTTGTTATGCCTATTCCTGTCTGTCTGTTTGTCTGTCTGTATTTCTGTCTGTCTGTCTTTCTTTTTTTGTCTCTATGTCTGGGTGTATGTCTGTCTGTCTATCTGTCTTAAGTCTTCCTGTGTGTGGATGTCTGTCTGTATGTCTGTCTGTTCCTCATTCTCCTCATGTCTCTCTGTCTGTCTTCCCCCTCTCTCTTTTTCTCTTTCCATCTCTTTATCCATCCTCGGATACCCCAGGGTCTCCCTATTTGCTACACTACATCGACCCTGGGACAATTGACTAATAAAACATTGAATCAGCCGCCGAAAATTGATACAAAAGGTCATAGCATACAGTCCACTCGCCCATCACAAAATGATGATGGTGCCAATGAAAAGCCAGCATTCGGCCAGCAGTAAAGCGAGGGAAATTCAATTAATTGTCCCAGGGGTCGATGTAGCGTAGCAAATAGGGAGACCCCAGGGTATCCGAGGATGCTCTTTATCTTTCTCTACCAAAGTGTGTCTTTTCTTGAGTGTCTTTCTCACCAATTTGACCCCAATCACACATTCCCTCTATAATAGTCCCTCCCACAAGTCTTCTCCTATCTTTCTTCATCTGCTTTGCCTCTGCCTCACTCACTCACTCAATCAATCAATCAATCAATCAATAATTCCCTACTTACTCCACCCTCTCTATCTCACACTCAATCACTCATTCCCTACTTATTCTCCACTCACTCACTTGTTGTCTCTCTCTCTCTGTCTGTTTGTCTCTGTCTCCCCTTGTTATGCTTCTTACCATCTATCACTGTGTGTCTTTCTGTATCTCTGTCTCTCTTTCTTTCTTTGTCCCTATGTCTGTGGGTATGTCTGTCTGTCTGAATGTCTATCTGTTGTCTGTCTTCTGTTTGTCTGTCTGTTTGCTCCTCTTTCTCCCCATGTCTCTTTGTCTGTCTCCCCCTCTCTTTTTCTCTTTCTCTCTCTCTCTCTATCTCTGTTTTCTCTCTTTCTCTCTTTCTTTCTCTACTGATATGTGTCTTTTCTTGAGTGTCTTTCTGACCAACTTGACCCAAATCAAACAATCCCTCCGACAAGTCTTCTCCTATCTTTCATCTGCTTTGCCTCTGCCTCACTCACTCACACACTCACTCACACTTACTCTCCACTCACTCACTCACTTATCTGTCTCTCTGTCTGTCTGTCTGTCTGTCTGTCTGTCTGTCTGTCTCTTCCATTGTTATGCCAGAACCTGTCTGTTTTTCTGTCTGTCTGTCTGTCTATATCTCTGTCTCATTGTCTTTCTTTGTCTCTCTGTCTGTATGTGTGCCTGTCTGTTGTCTGTTTCTATCTCTTCCCTTGTTATGCCTGTCCTTGTCTGTCTGTCTTTGTGTCTGTCTCTCTGTCTGTCTTGTTTCACTGTCTGTGTCTGTATGTCTGTCTGTACCTCTCTCTCTTTGTATTGGTATATGTATTTTATAAGTTACCCACCAACTTGACTCAGGTAACACATTCTCATATTAACCATCCATAAGTCCTTTCCTATCTTTTTCCCTCATCCACTCTCTCTCTCTCTGTCCATCTCACATTGTTATTTCTCTGTTTGATTATACCATTATTCACTAACTCAGTATACATTCATTTTACTGTCTGCCCATGAGTCACTCACTCACTCACTCACTCACTCACTCACTCACTCACTGTATGTGTGTGTGTTTCCACCCTGTTTTTGCCTGTCCCCATCTGTATGCCTGTCAGCCTGCTCGTCTCTCTCTCTCTCTCTCTCTCTGTTCTGTCTGTCTCACTTCTCTCTGTCTGTTTCACTTTGTTATTCCTCTATTCACTGATACAATAATTCACTAACTCACATAATATTATACTTTCAACTTACTGTCAGTCCATGACTCACTCACTCACTCACTCACTCACTCACTCACTCACTCACTCTCCTTGTTTTTGTCTGTCCCTCTGTCTCTGCCTACCCTTTTGCCTGCTTGCCTGCCTGTCTGTGTGTCTCTATGTCTGTGTGTGTGTGTGTGTGTGTGTGTGTGTCTCTCGCTCTCTCTCTCTCTCTCTCTCTCTCTCTCTCTCTCTCTGTATCTTTGATTTTTAGTATATGTCTTTTCCTGTGTCACTTACCAACTTAAACCTAGTCGCTCATTCCCTTTTCACCATCTATCTCTTAGTCTGTCATTTTCATTCACCACTCACTCACTCACTCACTTACTCAATTAGTCTCACCCTCTCTGCCTGTCTATCTCTGTTTCTTTCTCTTCCCCTTTTTTTGCCTGGCCCTGTCTGTCTGTTTGTCTCTCTGTCTCTCCAGTTCTTACTCAAACTTTCCATTTTTAAATCATTTATTTTATCTCATATTACTGTATCCACTAATCATTTACTCACTTATTCCTTTACTTATAATTTCACTCATCTTAGAACTGTTTACTATCTCACATTATCACTAACTGACCCACCTTCCCATCAACTATCTCATTTAGTCAATCATTTACTTAGTTCGATCACTCTTTCACTAGCTGAAATTCTCATGATTCTGTCTCTCCGCCTTACTGTTTTCCCTCTCTCTCTTTCACACTACTTGTCTCACTCTCGTTGTTTACTTACTCCATCAAGCATTCAAATATTCACTAACTAACTCATACACACTCACCAATGAAATCAACCACTCATGTATTCTTCCAGTTATTTCTATAACATAATAACTTATTAACACACAAAATAAAACAAACAATTCATATCTGTCTTTGAGTCTCTCCCTACCTTCTTCACCCTATCATCCTTCAAACCACCTAGTCACTTTACACAATCACTCACTCACTCACTCACTCACTCACTCAACTTGTCCAACAACACACTTTCCTGCTTATTACCCATCAATTCACCCACAATCATTCTCAAATATAATTATAATCATTGACTCACCTACTTGGTCATTCATTCAGTAAATCACTTCCCACACAATCTTTCCATTAATCTCTTATTTATTTGATCACACACTCCCCTATCCACCCATTATTACCTAATATTTCATCAACCTTAAACACTTTTTACCCACCCATCCACTTTATCACTCACTGACTCACCTACCCGCTAACTAAAGTACTCATCAACCTAACCATTTACTCAGTTCATTCACCTACTCAGATCACTCTATCTCTCACATAATCACTCATCCCCTCTCTCTCAATTGACCTTAATCCTGCTAAATAACTAAAATGGAATTTTCAATTCGATAGTAAAAACCAAAATGTTGCTACTTCAAATTTGTGCTTTTGGGGAATAATGTTTCCTTATCAGACAGTGTAGATCCAAGATCAGACTGCACATTCTGTGCAGTCTGATCTTGATCTACACTGTCTGCAAAAAGTCAGCAAGTCGTGCTTAGCAGCCTAAGAGTCAATTATACTCTCTTCTCCCCTCTCTTCCTGAATTTCTACTACTCAATCTCTTCATCTCTCTGTCACTATTTTTCTTTCTGTTTTTCTTTCTTTTTGTCTCTGTTTCTCTTTCTATCTCTCTTTATTTCACTCTCCATCACTTTCTCATTTTACTATTCATCCACTAACCCATTTACACGCTTTCTTACCGATTCATCTATGACCCAACGTCTAACTTCTTTACTTGCTCATGCATGTACCAATTCATTTAACAAACTGTTTTACTCATTAACTTATTCTCTCATTCATTCACACATCACTCACTTTTTAAAACAATTACTTAATAACTTTATTCCTCCAACTGTCATACTCTCTCCCTAATTTACCAATTTAACCACCCATCTTCCCACTCACTGACTCTACCCACTCACATGCTTAGTCATTTCACAATCCCCTTACACAACCATTCACTTAATTCTTAACCTATATTTACCAATGCACTCATTCAATGATAACTTCGTTTACTCACCAACTCAATCTTAATTGCTCATGCACACACTCAACTACCCATGCATCCACTCACCAACCCATTCAATTACTCTTTCAATCATTCACAATTCATGAACTCATTACCAAACGAAAATATTTTTGTCTGGTCCAAATCGAAAGCATTTGCAGACAACAACATAAAAGTCACTGGAAATTTGAAATTTGATTTGTGAAGAGTAGACAACATTGTGGGAAAAGGAGAAAATGCTGTTATATCTCTTGTACTCACTTAACAAGTTAATCAATTACTGGCGTACCCACCCATCCTCTACCTAATTCGACTGACTACTTATTTATCTATTCCTTTTTCACTTCAACCTGTCATTCACTCAACAACATACTCATTTACTTCCTTTTTTTCCTATCCCTCTTTGTTTCTTTGTCTTTTTGTCTGACTCTTTTTCTGTATCTCTGTGTCTCTTTTCTCTTTCTCTCATCCTTGTATCCATTTACTCCTTCACAGAAACTCCAAAATACTAACCCACGTACTAATTTACTCAACAACTTGCTCACTCTCATCTGCCACTTGATCACATTTACTTACATACTCATTCTCCCTGATCATTTCCTTATCTTAACCAGTGCCAAGCTCTTTTACACCCTTTACATTTACCCATTTGTTTGCTCTCCCAACTACCCTTTTACCCAATCACCTCCCTGTTAAATAACATGTCTTATTTACCTAATCCCTCCCTCACATATATTTTATTCGTGCATTCATATACTCCCTCCCTATATTACCCATTAATCCAAACAGCCTTTATATTTACCCATTTGTTTGCTCTCCCAATCACCCTTTTACCCACTCACCTCCCCATTAAATAACATTTCTTATTTACATACTCAGTCCCTCACATACCTTTTATTCGCGCATTTATAAACTCTGTACCTAAATTACCCATCAATCCAAACACCAACCTTCCCATCTGTTTTCATTCCATCAGTCACTATCTAAACTTACCCATTTAGTCCCAGTTCCTTACACACTAACTCACCTAATTACCCATCATCCTTACTCACTCATTCCTCACTCATCTAGCCACTCATTAACCTACACCACCCACTCACTTACCCTCATTTCTACTCACTCACTTATATACCCACACATTCACCTACACACCCATCAGTCTACTCATTCTTTCATGTACCCACCCAACCATCAACTCACTCACTAACTCACCAACCCTACCACACAGTTCACTTAACCACTCTTCCACCCATACACTCACCCTCCCACTCACTTACTCACTCACACTCTTTCACTCTCTTTTCTTTCACTCACTTTCTAACTAACTTCATCTCTCACTCACTAAAGAGACTGTGTGCAGGATTCCATTTTCTTTGGACAGCTGCCAGCTACGAATTGAGTGATACTGCACTGACCAAGATGCCGAGGTATGGAAAATTCCTTGAGAGAGATCCCATGAAGCTGAAATGCTGACTGTGATATCTGTGAGGAGAGTTGCATCATGGTCTCAGGCGGAATGAATACGGATAGTTGTATACAGTCTCACCTCAATACCATTGAGCATGAAATGCAGGTTCAAATAACAATCAAGTTAGGCGTTGTCAAGCATGAGTTGCGACCAAACCCATGGCCTCGAAACAATGGAGCATGAGTCGTAGATTCATATTTAAGCAAGTCAGACGTTTAGAATTGCCAGCTCAACCTCCTGCCCACAATACCTTTGAGCATGAGCTGCAGTTTCAGTTGTCAGATTTTGGAAGATGCCAGTGTGAGTCCCTGGCCTCAATACCATCAAGCATGAGTTGCAAATTAGAATATCAACCAGTTTGACGTTCCTTATTGCCAGCATGACCTACTGACCTCAATTCCATTGAGCAAGAGTTGCAATTTCAATTGTCAGCCTGTCAGATATTTGGAATGCCAGCTCAACCTCCCTGACCTCAATACTTTCAAGTTAGAACATCAGACCATCAGACATTCAGAATTGCCGGCCAATCCCCTGACCTCAATTCCATCAAGCATATGTTGAAGGTTCGATTGTCACCCCGTCTGACATTCAAAATTGCCAGCTTGACCCCCTGAACCGCTAACATCGAGCAAGAGTCGCAGATTCGAGTGTCAGCTGCTCAGACTTTCAGAATTGCCAGCTCGACCCCCTGAATTCCATACGATAAAGCATTAGTTTCAGGTTTGAAAGAAAGCTAGTCAGACATTTTGAATTGCCACCACGAGGTCCCCACCTCAATACCATAATGAAATATATTAAAAAACATGACAAAAACGTAGCTATAGCACACTTTCAGTGTTAGAGATGTATCTCAACCCTGAACTCAGTTCTATAAAGCATGACCTTAATTCTATAAAGCATGAGTTGCAGATACCATTTTCAGCTTGTCAGATATTTTTAATTGCTATACAGCATGAGTTTCAGGCTTGAATATCAGCCAGGCTGACATTCATTGTTTCCAGCATGACCTCCTGACTTAAATATTGTACCAGAATAGGAGTTTGAATGTCGGCCCATCAGATGATCACAATGCCAGCTTGATCCCATGAACTGATACAGGTTTGATTGTCAGCCCACCAGTCATTCAGAATTGCCTGCTTGACCCTCTGACCTCAATTCAACTGGGCCTGATTTGCTATTTCGAATGTCAGCCAGTCCAAGGTTTTTCTGCCAGTACCATCCACTGAACTCGCTAGAATCAAGCTTGTGTTGCAGGTTAGAATGTCAGCTCACCAGTCGTTCAGAATAGCCTGCTTGACCCTCTGATCTCAATTCAATTGAGCATGAGTTGCAGATTAAAATTTCAGCCTGTCCAAAGCTTGTTATTGCCAGCTTTACCCACTGACCTCAGTACAATCAAGCACTTGTTACAGATTGGAAATTGCCAGGCCAATGTAAGCCTTTCAAGCATTCAGAATTGCAAATCCAGCCCATGACCTCAATACTATCAAGCATAAATTGCAGGTTTGATTTTCAGACTGTCAAGATGTTTGGAATTGCCTGCCTCATTCCCAGACCTCATCATCATCTAGCATGAGAGGTAGTTAAAATGTCAGCCCATCAGACCTTTTGAATTGCCAGCTCAACTCCCTGACCTCAAAAAATTTTAGCAAGAGCTGCAAGTTTGAATATTAGACAGTCAGATGTTCATAATTGCCAGCTGGATACCATTACCTTGACACCTTTGAACGTAAATTGTAGGTTCAAATGTCATACCGTCCGACTTTCAAAATTTCTATCCCAACCTCCTTACACCGATACCATGGAGCATGAGTTGCAGATTCTAATGTCAGCCTGTCAGATATTCAGAATTGCCTGCTCAACCCTCTTGCACCAATACCATCCAGTATGAGTCAGAGATTCTAATGCCTGCCTGTCAGATTTTCAGAATTACCAGCTCAACCCTCTTACACCAATACCATGGAGCACGAGTCGCAGATTCTAATGTCAGCCTGTCAGATATTCAGAATTGCCCACTCAACCTCCTTACACCAATACTATCGAGCATGGGATGCAGATTCTAATGTCAGCCTATAAGATATTCAGAATTGCCAGCTCAACCCCCTTGACCTCATCACCATCGAGCACGAGTCGGAGATTCTAATGTTAGCCTGTCAGATATGCAGAATTGCCCACTCAACCTTCTAACACCAGTACTATCAAGGATGAGATGCAGAGTCTAATGTCAGCCTATAAGATATTCAGAATTGCCAGCTCAACACCCTTGACCTCATCACTGTCAGATATGCAGAATTGCCAGCTCAACCTCCTTACACAACACAACAAACACAAGTCACAGATTCTAATAATAGCCAGTCAGATATTAAGTGTGCCAGCTCAACACCCTAACCTCATCACCATCGAGCATGAGTTGCAGATTCTGATGCTAGCCTGTCAGATATTCAGAATTGCCTGCCTCCCCTTCATACACCAAGACCATTGAGCATGAGTTGCAGATTCTGATGTCAGCCTCTCAGATATTCAGAATTGCCAGATCAACCTCCATACACCAAGACCATCGAGCATGAGTTGCAGATTCTGATGTCAGCCTGTCAGATATTCAGAATTGCCAGCTCAACCTCCTTATGCAAACACCATCAAGCAGAGTCACAGATTCTAATGTTGGCCCCACAGATATGCAGAATTGCTAGGTCAACCTCCTTACGCAAAACACCATCGAGCTTGAGTCGCAGATTCTGATGTCGGCCTGTCAGATATGCAGAATTGCCCGCTCAACCTCCTTACGCAAAACACCATCGAGCTTGAGTCGCAGATTCTGATGTCGGCCTGTCAGATATCCAGAATGGCCCGCTCAACCTCCTTACGCAAACACCATCGGGCATGAGTCGCAGATTCTGATGTCGGCCTGTCAGATATCCAGAATGGCCCGCTCAACCTCCTTACGCAAACACCATCGGGCATGAGTCGCAGATTCTGATGTCGGCCTGTCAGATATCCAGAATGGCCCGCTCAACCTCCTTACGCAAACACCATCGGGTATGAGTCGCAGATTCTGATGTCGGCCTGTCAGATATCCAGAATTGCTAGGTTAACCTCCTTACGCAAACACCATCGAGCATGAGTAGCAGATTCTGATGTCAGCCTGTCAGATATCCAGAATTGCCCGCTCAACCTCCTTACGCAATCACCATCGGGCATGAGTCGCAGACTCTGATGTTGGCCTGTCAGATATCCAGAATTGCCCGCTCAACCTCCTTACGCAAAGACCATTGGGCATGAGTCGCAGATTCTGATGTCAGCCTGTCAGATATTCAGAATTGCCCGCTCAACCTTCATATACCAACACCATCGAGCATGAGTTGCAGATTCTAATGTCAGCCTGTCTGATATTCAGAATTGCTTGCTCAACCTCCTTACGCAAACACCATCAAGCATGAGACACAGATTCTAATGTCAGCCTGTCGAATATGCAGAATTGCTAGGTTAACCTCCTTACGCAAACACCATCGAGCATGAGTCGCAGATTCTGATGTTGGCCTGTCAGATATCCAGAATGGCCCGCTCAACCTCCATACACCAACACTATCGAGCATGAGTCGCAGATTCTAATGTCAGCCTGTCAGATATGCAGAATTGCCCGCTCAACCTCTTTACGCAAACACCATCGAGCACGAGTTGCAGATTCAAATGTCAGCCTGTCAGATATTCAGAATTGCCCGCTCAACCTCCATACACCAACACCATTGAGCATGAGTTGCAGATTCTGATGTCAGCCTGTCAGATATTCAGAATTGCTTGCTCAACCTCCTTACGCAATCACCATCGAGCATGAGACGCAGATTCTAATGTCAGCCTGTCAGATATCCAGAATTGCCCGCTCAACCTCCTTACGCAATCACCATCGAGCATGAGACCCAGATTCTAATGTCAGCCTGTCAGATATCCAGAATTGCCCGCTCAACCTCCATACACCAACACCATCGAGCATGAGTCGCAGATTCTAATGTCAGCCTGTCAGATATCCAGAATTGCCCGCTCAACCTCCTTACGCAAACACCATCGAGCATGAGACACAGATTCTAATGTCAGCCTGTCAGATATTCAGAATAGCCCGCTCAACCTCCATACACCAACACCATCGAGCATGAGTTGCAGATTCTAATGACAGCCTGTCAGATGTGCAGAATTGCTAGGTTAACCTCCTTACGCAAACACCATCGAGCACGAGTCGCAGATTCTGATGTCAGCCTGTCAGATATCCAGAATTGCCCGCTCGACTTCCTTACGCAAACACCATCGGGCACGAGTCGCAGATTCTGATGTCAGCCTGTCAGATATCCAGAATTGCCCGCTCGACCTCCTTACGCAAACACCATCGGGCACGAGTCGCAGATTCTGATGTCAGCCTGTCAGATATCCAGAATTGCCCGCTCGACCTCCTTACGCAATCACCATCGAGCACGAGTCGCAGATTCTAATGTCAGCCTGTCAGCTATCCAGAATTGCCCGCTCAACCTCCATACACCAACACCATCGAGCACGAGTCGCAGATTCTAATGTCAGCCTGCCAGCTATTCAGAATTGCCCGCTCAACCTCCATACACCAAGTAATATATACTTTTGGCATACTTTTGGCATAATACTACTACTATATTTCAAAAACCCATGAAAATCACAATTTTGCATTAAAGGAATTGCAGTTTTATTTTGGATATCAAGAATAATATTGGTTAACGGAATGAAGCTTATTATATTTTTGTCTTTTGGCTCATGAAACGAGGCCATGTTTATGCATAGAACTTTATAGTGATGGGGAGTTCCTGGTATTATGCCATACTTTTAAAGTATACTCATTTTTGGTGGGTAAATGATATGTTCGAATATTAGAATTATAAACAATGAAAGGTAGGGTCTAAGATGATGCTATTTATAAATGATTCTATATGGGTTACAGTGCTGTGTTACACGGTAAGTCTTTAACTCTTATCGACTCCAACAAGACTAGTGATGTCCTAAACAGTTATAAAACCCATTAATGTCTGGCAACCCATGTTGTAAGTCCTTCTGAAATTGGGTACCTGTCTACTGTAATTGATATAAAATGGCTGTAATGTTTATATATCTGCTGAGCCAGTAGTCTATTCTATCAGATATTACCATTTTGAAATGTCTTAAGAACAAACTCCATAACAAAGAAACAAATTAACAAATGCATAGCCCACATACAAGCGGCACCTGATGGGGTTTGAATCCATGAAGGACAAAGATCCTCGTTTTTTAAGGTTAAAAGACCAATACCATAACCACTGTGCCAAAGAGATATCTCCCCAATGCAGTGGTCAGGTATTGTATTTAAATCGGGACAAAGCTATACATATAGGAGTAGTCTCCCATAACAGATAAAACAGATGTCTGACTAAAACAAGACTGGTCATAATGCTCAGTAGACAAAATTTCTGTTGGTTAAAATGGCTCATGAACAGGTATGTGCTAATTTATTTTTTCTCTTTTATTACTGTTCATGAAATAATACAGCTTAGTAATTTGTAATCTGATTTCATGTATTTTTTGAAAATATTAGTACTTAAAAAAAAATTGTATTAATCATCACAATTTTTATTAATTTGATACAATGTCCCAAACTTAGGATACTGGGCACAGGGGTTTACACAATGACATAAACCTTAGTAATATGTATGATATGTACTGATATCACTTTTCGTAAGTTTAAATGTAATACCCATTTCAATGGGTGAGTGCAACAGTATCCTAACTGCCTATACTTTTTATAGGCACTTAGGATAGTGTTGCACTCGCATATCGATTTATTCTTACAGATGGTACATATGGACTGCACAGGCCGGCGTGGTTCAATACTTTTTGCAGATGCATCAGGCCCTCTCTTGACCAACTGCGGATCATATACAGAAATGGGGTTAGACTCAAAAAGCGATGACGGGTTCTGTTCCTGACATTACTGTACAAAATATTTGGATCTGTACAGAATATCTTCCAAGTGTGAAAGCCAACCTCTGCTAGTTTTCAGATGACAAATATGCAATATGTATCTGTTCCAGTATTCATAGGGCCAAGTGTGGGGCTGCTGGTGTAAAGAGTCTTGAACAATAGTCCTACAGTACATACCACTGTCTGCAGGTGTAAAAGGTCTTAAACAACAGTCCTACAGTACATGCCACTGTCTGCGGGTGAAAAGGGTTTTTAACAACTGCCCTACAGTACATGTATACCACTGTCTGCGTTTGTAAAGTGTCTTTAACAACAGTCCTACAGAACATGCCTCTGTTCGCCAGTGTAAAGGGTCTTTAACAACCGTCCTACAGTACATGCCTCCTTTCGCCAGTGTAAAGGGTCTTTAACAACAGTCCTACAGTACATGCCACTGTCTGCAGGTGTAAAGGGTCTTTAACAACAGTCCTACAGTACATGCCACTGTCTGCAGGTGTAAAGGGTCTTTAACAACAGTCCTACAGTACATGCCTCTGTCCATCAGTGTAAAGGGTCTTGAACATCAATCCTACAGTACATGTCTCTGTCTGCCAGTGTAAGGTGTTTTGAACAACAATCCTACAGTACATACCACTGTCTGTGGGTGTAAAGGATGTTGAACAACAGTCCTACAATATATGCCACTGTCTACCGATGTAAAGGGTCTTGAACAATGATTCTACAGTACATGCCATTTTCTCCAGATGTAAAGAATCTTGCAGATCAGTTCCTCAGTACAGGAAACAGTCGTCCTGTCACCATATATAGGGCAAAGAGGTACACAGAAAAGATATGCCTCTTGATGGCTGTTATTTGCATTTCACTATTAATGATGAAAGAAGAACTAGATTGATAAACTAGATAGAGAGTCCTCAGTGTCCTCTTTACCAAATGACAAAATTTTAGACTGGTCCAAATTGAATGCATTTGCAGATGACACATATAAAAGTGACTGAAAATTTGAAACTTGTTTAATGAAGGGTGGAAAACATTGTGGGAAAAAGAGAAAAGGATGGTTACAAACTAAAGGCTTCTTCTCAGGGTTGTCAAAGTAGGGATTGTGTGGTAATGGGTTAAAATCTTATTATTATGCAAAAATGTGTAGTCATAATATTTCATCTACTATAATGTAATGTGGTAAAAGAAATTCATGAGTAAATAAAGATTTGGAACCCAATTATCTAGCATCCAATATTTTGTGGATTTGCCTGAAAGTGCCTAAATATGATCCATAAAGAATTACCAACTCTTTTGAAATTTCACCTCTTATTTAGTTCTATAATAGTTTTTTTTTGTTTTATGTTATTTTGTTGCTTTCTGCCCTGGATTTTTAGTATTTGTTTTTGTGAAAACCGAGAGGTCAAACTCATAGCCACAGTGTTCTGCTGCTAAAAAAATCTTCATCAGTCACATTATCAAACAATGATACTGGGTCAACAGGAATTGTTCAGGACACAGCTGCTCAAACATAACTCAACCCAGCAGCAGTCAATTTTTATAATTACCGTACTAGATTGTCTGTTGCATAATTTGTAATAACCGCACTAGAGAACAATAGTTTCAATAACTAATATGGTGTAAGAATCTTTCTTGCAAAATGATTTGAGCCAAACTTCTAGAGAAAAAGTGGGGCAAGATTGACAGAAGAAGAAACATCAGTAAGGTCATTCTTTTTTTTTAACTGTCATATAATCATGAAATTCTGGAAGTTTTTACCACCATAATATAAATTATCTAGGTCTATGCAAATCTGTATGGACAGTAAAACCTACTTACTGTGTTGCACCACTGCGAGATTGCTAAATGGGTCATAGTATCAAAAGTAGTAGTACATGAAATTTGGCAGTAGCACTTGAATACACATTGCACTGTTTCATGGAGCTGTTAGAGAGCTTGGTGGTACATAATTTATATTTGCTTCAGATTTTGGCAATGACTATGAACAGGTGTTCCTGAAAGAAAAAAATTCAGGCTGCCCAAGTTGGTTGGAATTTAGCAAAAATCACAATCAACTGACATGCCTTTTTTTTTTGTTGCTGCTGTTGTTGTTTATTTTTTTTCATGGACAATGGATATACTTTGGAGAGCATCAGTTGAAAAAGTCAAGCTTGGGCTGTTTAGAGATGTGTGAAGTTCCATATATATATATCCAGAAACTTTCATGTAACTGAGAGGCTTTGAAATGGGATGAGGTAATGGTGAATTTATTTTCTAAATTTAATTTATAATCTGAATTAGGGAAATTTAAAAGTTTTTGGACTGACAAGAATTCGGTAAAAAGTCCTTTGCACAATAAAAATTCTATGAATGCTTTTGTTTTCAAGTTTTCAAATGCCAAACAGTTAAATTTCTTCAAAGACAACAAATTTCATTTGATTTTCTTTTTAGATTGTTTAATTCTAATTCAAATTATTCTATTTTAGAATTTGATATTAATTTATTCACTACATAATGCAAGGGAAAACTTGAAAATACATCTCAAGCGCATGCAAGTGGAAAATGCTATTTTTTCAAGTTGCAGTGTAAGACCTGATATGGGCAATACAGACTTAGGGATCCAAGAGATCCTGCTTAGGCTGGGTTTTGGATCTGCACAGCCTATGTACAAAATGGCATTGATAGTCAACGGAAAATCTCTGCATATTGACCAAAGTTGTATGCTAGCCCCCACTTTAATTTCAAGCTTTGCATTATGCAGATCATATTAATTTTTTACCCAACGGCAAAATTTTAGACTGGTCCACATTGAAAGCATTTACAGATGACAAAATTTTTAATTTGTCGTGAAAGGTAGAGAACATAATGGAAAAAGGAGAAAATACTTGTTACCAGCATTTTTCTCTTTTTCCCACTAAGTTTTCCACAGGCTTCTTTCTCAGGGTCGTCAAAAGTAGGGATTGATGGTAATGGGTTAACCTGAAAAAAAGTTTTGTATATAATGGTAGGAAATGTATTGACAGGGGCATTTGCATTGACAGTGTGAATTTGCAGTGTCAAAAGGAGCCAGACTGCTTTGGACATGAGGGCTGCAAGTTCCATTTTGATATGTGTTAGCCTTTTTTCATATTATTTCACATTTCACTGTTTGTCTAGCTGTCCTTCTTGAGATCTCATAAAACTATTTCTGTGCACAGTAAGATTCAACTGATAGATGATAGCATTGTTTAAGGTCTTTCATTATACATCTTCATCATCTAGGATACACATCTACATGCACTACCAAAAAATACAAATTCATGGGAGGGTCACTGATATTTTTAGTATTGCAGTTTCTATTGGAATTCTCTTTGACAGGAGTGTTTCATGATTTTAACTCTTTACCAAATGACAAAATTTTAGACCGAATTGAAAGCATTTGCAGGCGACAAAATAAAAGTGACTTAAAGATTGAAATATGTTTTGGGAAGGGAAGAAAATATTGTGGGAAAAGGAGAAAATGCTGGTTACCCTCCACATTTTCAGAAGGCTTCTTTTTCAGGGTCGTTAAAAGTTGGGATTGTGTGGTAAAGATTTAAGCATTTGTCCAACTTTGATAATGTGATTCCGTCTAAGATAATTCCGGGTCTCTTTCAGATGATGTAAAGAAGATAGGACAGCCTCCATGTGGCTGTGACATCATGAATGGTTCATGATCTGTCTGTGACTGAAAATTTAACAATGCTTTTATGTGGAGATGTTTCACCCATGTTGTGAGTATTCAGATACATGTAATTTATTTCTTTCTTGGAGATAAAATTGCTTTTCTTATGTCTTCATAAAGCAAGAAAATTTTGGACTTGTCCAGATTAAAAGCACTTGCAGATGAAAATTTAAGTGCGACTCAGATGAGGAAATTGGCCATTGGCAGGGTAGAAAACATATTGGGAAAAGGAGAAAATGCTGGTTAACAGCATTTTCTCCTTTTCCAACAATGTTTTCATCAACCTTCTTCCTCAGGATTGTTAAAAGTTGGGATTGTGTGGTAAAGGGTTAACCCTTTACCCCACAAGGCATTTCTATCGCTAATAGAACCGAAATAACAGCAAGGATGAAGCCATTTCTTATGTGTATATGACACCTTTTGATAGTGTAGAAAACATTGTGGCAAAAGGTGAAATTGCTCGTCATGAGCAATTTCACCTTTTGCCACAATGTTTTCCAAAGACTCCTACAAGCAATGCATAGAAATGAGTGTCTATGGAGTAAAGGGTTAACTCTTTACAAAACAACAAAATTTTGGACTTGTCAAAATTGAAGACATTTGTAGACAAAAATGTAAACATGGCTCAAATGATGAAATTTGTCTTTGACAGGATAGAAAACATAGGAAAAGGAAAAAAACCTTGTTACCAGCATTTTCACCTTCCCTACAATATTTTCAAAAACCTTCTTTGCCAGGACAGTGAAAACCAGGGATTGTTTGGGAGAGAGTTAAAAAAGCTGAAGATGAAGGGCTTCTTCTTCTTCATTTGTCCAGTCTTCTTTCTTCATTCCTACATTCTGTCTGTATCTGACCAATTCTATTGCTCTGTTTTATTCTTTTGTATTCAGTGAACCTAGATAAGTAAAGTCTTTAATACGTTTCTGTCTGTTATTCTCTGGAATTTATCCACCCAAATGACATTCTCACTGAATACACTTTTCTGATTGGACAGGTACCTGTAAGCCAAGCTGGTCCTATGAAAAAATTCCAACTGTCCCAACGTTCAAAGAGTGCCTGCTCTTATATCATAGTTTTGAGCTGTTTAAATTCTAGGTTTGTCCAAATCAAAAGCATTTGCAATCAACAATATAAAAGTGACTGAAAATTTGAAATTTATGTTGTCAAGGGTAAAAAACATTGTAGGAAAAGGAGAAAATGCTGGTTACCAGCATTTTCTACTTTTCCCACAATGTTTTCTAAAGGCTTCTTTCTCAGGGTCATCAAAAGTAGGGATTGTGTGGTAATGGGTTAAAAGATGAAAATATTCTGACAATTGAGCCACGTATAATTTAATATGCAGTACTGGTATTCCATAACAGTTAAGTTAATGTTCTGTAAAGGCCATCAACTTTTACATTTCCCACTCTCAGTTTGATTAATAATGCTTGACTTTTAAAGAAAAGGCTGAGAAATGTGCATTTGGCTGGTCACATGAAAGATTTTAAAAAAGATGAGGAACCCTTTAATTTTATCCTTAAGAATGGAATTTTTGGCAAAAAGGCTACTTTTTATGCAATATTATCAGTGTACCCTACATGTTCATAAATGAAAAATAGGTAATAAAGACAGAAAAAAGGGGGTCTTGAAGACTATTCTCTTTTTTTCCATTGAGCATTGACTGAGATATATTTGATTTTCCTATCATAGTCACTTGGCTTAAAATTTTCATTCTTTTTGGGTCTTGGCCATAAAATGGTCATATTAAAAGAATGGTTTTTTCTCTTTGAAAATGACCTTGATTTCTTTCTGGCTAATATTTTCCTTGTTGTAATACCTAGGTTCAGTCAGAAGGCCAAAACAAATAACTCAACTTGAAAGTGAAATTTAGATAAGAAGGAAGAAAAGTGACAGTCCAGTGACCATGTTTCCAGGCATAACCAGCTGAAAGGTGCATGCTCACTCACTATAGGATGTAGCCTCGCATAATTATGACCGAATTTTAGACAGCATAAAATGGCTGTTTTGAAAATGTGTCTGATGTAAGTAGACTTTGTAATTTCATATATGCATATCCAAATTTATTAATTCTTTATCACACAACCCAGACTTTTAACAATCTTAAAAGCTTTCCTTCTCAGGGCTGTTAAAGGTCGGGATTGTGTGGTAAAGAGTTAACCCTTTACCACACAATCCCATCTTTTAACTACCCTGACAAAGAAGCCTATGAAAAACATTGTGGAAAAAGGTGAAAATGCTAATAACCAGCATTTTCTCCTTTTCCCCACAATGTTTTCAACCCTTCCAAAATCAAAATTCAATTCTTTGTTCACTACTTTGAGCATAGGAACAAAGAAGGAAAACTTTAAAATTCTTGTTCTCTGAAACTAGATGGTGTAGAGCTTTGATATTTGGTATGTGGCATCTCCTAGTGGACCTGTACGAAGTTTATTTAAATCATGCCCGTGGGGTCAAAACCGGCCCCGCCCCGGGGGTCACAAGTTTGAACATGGAAACAATGAAAATTTTGAAATTCTTCTTCTCTAAAACTAGAAGGCATAGAGGTATGATATTTGTCATGTAGCAGTTCCTAGTTGATCTCTACCAAGTTTGTTCATATTGTGCCCTTGGGGTCAAAACTGGCCCTGCCTCGGGGGGTCACAGGTTCAAACATAGCAACAAAGAAGGAAAACTTTAGAAATCTTCTCTGAAACTTGAAGGTGCAGAGCTTTGATATTTGATATGCAGAATCTTCTTGTGGACCTCTACCAAGTTTGGTCATATGATGTTCCTGGCGTTAAAACTGACCATGCCCCGGAGGTCACAGGTTGGAACATAGGAACAAAGAACGAAAATTTTAAATTTCTTTTTCTCTGAAACAGGAAGGTGTAGAGCTTTGATATTTGGTATGTAGCATCTTTGGGTGGACCTCTACCAAGTTTGTTCCAAGGATACTGTTTTGGTTAGAATTGACCCAGCCCCGGGGACCACAAGTTCAAACGTAGGACAAAGAAGGAAAATGTAAAATTTTATTCTTCTTTGAAACTGGAAGGTGTAGAGCTTTTATATTTGATTGCCCTATGTCAAGTGTCTGTCGCCCGTCAACAATTTCTCTAAACAACTTCTTCTAACCCACTGGGCCAATCTTGGTGCAACTTTATGTTCCTTGGGTGAAGTTTTACCAAAGTTGCTCAAAGAATTGAATTTCACTCATAAGCTATAGTCTAAGGTGAGCGTTCCAGGGCTAATTGCCCTCTTGTTATTCATTGAACCGTAGATTATAACATACAGGACATGATCACAGCCCCAACTTCCAAACTCTGTCCGAAGACAAATGATAGTCATTTCAACAGGATCCATTCTGAGAACTCTCACTGCTGAGTATTCTTTTGACAGTGCTTATGTGGGAAAGCAGCCAGTGGTTTCCATTTAGAAAGACCAATGTGCAAATCTATGGTAGAAAACTATCAATGCATGGATTTATGAACCTTAGGGGAAAAAAAAAAGGGTTTTTAAGCTGAAAATGCTGATACTGCATTTCCTCCTCTTGCCACAATGTTTACTACCTTTTCAAAGACAATTCCTATAATTTGTCATCTGCAGATGCTTAACCATACAGCACACTATCCCAAGTTATTAAGCCATAGGAAAAAGCTTCTGAAAACATGCTGGGAAAAGGAGAAAATGCTGTCAAGCACCATTTTCTCCTTTTCCCCACTTAGTTTTCTACCCAAATAGAGACAAAGACGACAAAAAGAGTTACTTGATATGCATCTAATTTTTCCTATGCAAATGCTTTCAATTTGGATGAGTCTAACTTTTAATAGATCATCTAGGAAAAAGGTAAAATGTTAAGTTGTGGTTCTTCCAGACATGCTTTTCTATTTCTAGATTATCTCTAAAATTAGAACCACCCATTTCCCCTGCTCTTTCGATGTCCTGGGAAGAAGTTAACAAAGTCCCATCTTCACCCTCCTCAGAACCCAGAAACATGCATGTCCTGACCCCGGGCCCTGGCATCTCAAGTCGAGGGCATCACGGTCACAGGAAAACCAAAAGTCTTAGTGCAAAGTAAGTACATGTATTTTGAAATATATGAAATTTGCACTTTCAGTTAGGAAAATAGACAACGTGCTCAAGGGAAGCTTTTAGGATCACTTGGTGGCCTTCGTCCGTTGTGCGTCATCAACAATTCTTTAAACATCAACTCCTCCTAAACCACTGGGCCAATTTAGACCAAACTTGGCTGGAATGTTCCTTGGGAGGTTCTCTTTGAAAATTGGTCACAGAATTTGATTCCGTCAAAAACTCTGGTTGCCATGGCAACCAAATGGAATTTTCTAGGTAATTCTTTAAAAATCTTCTCCTCTGGAACCGCTGGTCAGATTTTGAAATAATTTCACAGAGATGTTCCTTGGGTGACCCTTTTCAAAAATTGTTCGTTAAATTTTGATCTGTTAAGAAACATGGCTCTGGTGAATGGGGGCTACTTGCACTATACAGAAATGAAGGAATTCTTAAAAATTCTTCTTCTCTGAAACCGCTGGTCAGAATTTGAAATAATTTCACAGGGATGTTCCTTGGATGACCCTTTCAAAAATTGTTTGCGAAATTTTGATTCGTCAAGAATTATGGCTCTGATGAAAGGGGGCTACTTGCACTATATACAGAAATGAAGAAATTCTTAAAAATTCTTCTCCGCTTGTCAGAATTTGAAATAATTTCACAGAGATGTTCCTTGGATGACCCTTTTCAAAACTTGTTCTTGAAATTTTGATCAGTCAAGAACCATGGCTCTGGTGAATGGGGGCTACTTGCACGATACGGAAATGAAGAAATTCTTAAAGATTCTTCTTCTCAGGAACCACTGGTCAGATTTTAAAATAATTTCACAGAGAAGTGTTCGCAAAATTCTGATCCATCAATAAACATGGCTCTGGTGAATGGGGGCTACTTGCAATAATGTGGCCATGAAGAAATTCTTTAAAATTCTTCTTTTCTGAAAGGGCTGGTCAGATTTTGATATAATTTCATAGAAATGTTCTTTGGATGACCCATTTCAAAATTTGCTTGAGCAATTTTGATCCATCTACTGGTTAACAGTCAACACCATCCTACTAATCCTTCATTACATACAGTTTAAAAAAAAAACAGATGTGAAAGCAAGTTAAGATGGGTTTTCTCCCAACAGTTTGGATGAAATTGCATTATAAATTCCATTATCACAAAACATGCAGTCTGATCTTTGATCTACATTATCTGCTTAGCTGAAGCAATAAAGTCCAAAGAAAAGATGAAGTTACAGTATTTTGGACCTTATTTACAGACAGAAAATGTCTGCTGGACTTACTCTGTACCCCAAGGGTTAATTCTATAACAGACCTATTTGGTGATGGATATTACAACTGTGTGCTGGTCTTCATTCAGTGCATTATCTTAATGCTTTAAACCCTTTCCCAAACAACAAATTTTGGACTCTTCTAAACTGAAAGAGCTTGCAGACGACAATATTAGATTTGGAGAAAATTGAAGAAAGTTCTTAAAAAGGGTAGAAAACACTGTGGGAAAAGGAGAAATTGCTCGTTACGAGCAATTTCTCCTTTTCCCACAGTGTTTTCTAAAGACTTTTACTGCAGACATGTACAAACCAGGGCTTGTTTAGGAAAGGGTCAAAAACCTTCTGACCTTCTATTAACACTTTAATCCATAAGCCATTTCTATCATATCTCTAATGGACACTAGATAAGAGCAAGAATGAAGCCGTTTCTTATGTGTATATTACACCTTTTAATAGCATAGAAAACATTGTGACAAAAGGTGAAATTGCTCATCACGAGCAATGTCACCTTTTGCCACAATGTTTTCCAAAGGCTCATACAAGCAATGCATAGAAACGAGTATCTATGGAGTAAAGGGTTAACTCTTTACCAAACAACAAAATTTTAGACTGGTCCTAATTGAAATCATTTGCAGACGACAAAATAAATGTGAATCAAAAATTGAAAATTGATTTGGAAAGGGTAGAAAACATTGTGGGAAAAGGAGAAAATGCTGGTTACAAGCATTTTCTCCTTTTCCCACAATATTTTCAAAGGCTTTCATTTCTAAGGGTCGTCAAAAGTTGGGATTTTGTGGTAAAGAGTTTGCACAAGTTGCCCTCTGATTTTCTCTTTACTCCATTGTCGCCATTTTGGATCACCAATACAGATAGTTAACCCTTTACCAGACATTTTAGATTTTTAACAACAGAGAAAGAGGCCTTTTGAAAACTTTGTGAGATAAAGAAGAAATGCTGGTCATTTTCCTCCTTTCTTGCAATGTTTTCTACACTTTGCCAACAAATCCCAGAATTTGGGCTACACCTGAATTGTTGTCTGCTAGTGCTGTCAATGCAGATGAGTAGCAAGTGTTGTCATTTGGTCAAGGATTAAGTGCTATTTTAGGTATAGAATTAGATATTCTAATAAAATTTTATGGGATGTCGGTTTCTTATGTCTTGAAAAGATTTGAATGCACCTGCGCATGGTTCCTTTCTTTTTATCTGCCTGCCTGGTTGTCCATCTGTTTGTTTTGTCTATTCATTTATCCATAATATGCTGACTTTACTTCTCTTCTGATACTACTTGATCAAATTAACCCTATACCACATGATCCTGACTTTTAACCACTGTGAGAAAGAACCCTTTTGAAAACATTGCGGGAAAAGGAGAAATGCTGGTAACCAGCATTTTCTCCCTTTCCCACGGTTTTCTACCTTTCACAAAACAAATTTCAAACTTTCATAATATATATACAGTACTCTTCAAAAAAAGAAACGCATAATATTTCTTTCCGTTTTTTTTTGTATAATTAGAAGTTAAATTTTTGTTTGATTTATGTGTGCTTTAAATTGAACAATATCAAGCTGTTTTTAAACCCCAGTTGATTAAATTGAAAGGTCAACTAATGGGACGTGTCACTGATTTCGCTCAATATTGAACTTGCTTGATTTCCATCATTAACACGAAAAAATCGATATTGCATGTTTTTCACCTGAAACTTTGTTTAATGGTCTTTAAAAGGCAGGGGTTTTCGATTTCGAAATCATTCACATCTCTAAACAGTGAACGGTCAAGTTATGCCACGTCTGAACGAAGCTCAAGGTAACAACGCTATCGGTAGATTAGAAGCAGGTGAATCCCAGACGTCTGTGGCGGGGATCTTCAATGTGGCCCAGAGCACCATACAGTGGAGCCCCGTTATAACGCTGTCAGTGGGAGCCACAGTCGTCAACAGCGTTATATCCGGAACTATGTTTATAATGCTGATTCCCCCCCCCCCCTCCCAGTTAGTTTTTATCAGTGAATCTGGTCATCAAATAACGTTACAACTACGTGAAAGAGCTTATTTTATCTTTAGGACCGTTTCAATTAGAAAATATTCACCCGCTGTTTTGCTGAATTATAGCAAAATTAATTCCAAAATTAAATTAAACGGTATCGTGTTGGATTGCAGACGGTGCCGTCGCCATGTTTTTTTCAATCATACTGACGATTGCATAACGAACCCTAATCAGCAAAGAAATCTGTTTAATAATCAAACGAGATTAGACCCCCGTACAGCAAATTTAGCCTACTATCCGTAAAGAAATCACATCAGTCGTATATCCACACAATGTTTGCAGTAAAGTTTGCATTAGTGGTACATGTATGACGTAACACACCAACAATGCAAAGCGAAAGGGTTGTAAGTGCAAGTGTTTGTCATACACACTTAAACCGTTTCGCCCAAAGAATTTACACCTGGCTATGGGCTGACCTCCATTCAAAACTATGCAATCACACAATAAGCCAGTATCTCTGTTGCTTTGTATTTTCTGAAACAACCCTTCTGCGTATCGTAATGATAATTGAAAGAGTACCCCAGTCGTGTCACGTGCACATTGTGTAGTCGGTAGAAAGAGAGTCATTCGGCTATTTTCTGAAAATTTTGTTGTGACCAACATAAAAAAAAAAAATGCATGATTTGATGCTTAAGTTAAACGGATTAGTTGCCGATAAATGAAGAAGAAAAACAAGGTTTTGTATTCAATAATGGAAAAATTAATCGAGACTTGATGAAGATTGATTAATATTCTATCAAGCCAGTGTTTCTTAGAGTTTACACGAGAGAACAGCCTCCGAAGGTCATGGTCATTCTTTAGAGGATAAATGATGACTATGATTTCAGTCCAGGAATCGGGTGGGTTGGCATTACCAATCCAGGGTGGGCGTGTAAACTCTAAGAAACACTGGCTTGATAGAATATTAATCAATCTTCATCAAGTCTCGATTAATTTTTCCATTCTATCAAACCATGTGTTTCTTAGGTTTCCACGAGATTTTAGAGCCTCATAGTCATCATTTACTACGATGTTAAAAGTAACCACATCGAACTATCGGAATTATCTAAATATTGAACATTTAATGAACTATTGAACAGGCAATCATCTTAACATCTACATGTATAGCAATTATTGATCAATAACTATTCTCTACAGAGAACTATTTCTCTGGCTGATCTATTATATTCGTATTAAAAGTCTTCTCCTGAATGAGTTTTTTGTAATACTGGTAGTAAGTTTTTGCAGAACTCCAACCTGCTGCTTTCATTATTGTTGCGATCGGCATACCTTTATCATATGCAGCTGAAGTAGACGCTGCCCTACAGCTATGTGGTCGAAAAACCGCTATGTCAATCCCGGATTTCTGCATAATGGCTTTCAACCACCGAGCTATAGTGCTTTTTGTAACTCCAGTATGTGGAGGTACTGTCGAAATAAACAGCCCATCCTCACCATTTCGGAGAACTGAAGTTCTCTTAATGTAATCTTTCAATGTTTGGACCAAACATAAGCGATCATTAGCTAAATAACATTTGATAACTAATGGTTGTAAATGCCTATTAGGCTTTGTCTGTTTTAAAATAGTAGAGAAATAAATTGTAACCTTGTCTGTGTCAACTCGTAAATCACTCAGTTTTATCAAGTGTATTGTTTGTGCTCTTTGTCCACTGAGTAACATAAAAAGCATAACCAGTTTTTCTGATAACTGAAGCAATGAAATATTTTCATCCGTCGGTAATGACGAAATGTATGTAAAAACCATATTTACGTCCCAGATGACTCCATACTGTGGTAAACTTGGTCTGGTGTTGAATATTCCTCGCATGTAACGTTGAACCAAATGATCATCACCAATATTTCGGTTATGAATTAACTTACACACAGATGATATAGCTGATTTAGCTGTATTAATTGCACTATAACTTAAACCACTTTCATATAACTGATTGAGGAATTTCAGCACTAATTCGATAGGTGGATTAAAGGGATCAACATTTTCTTGATCTGAAAAACACATCCATCTTTTGATATATGACCCATATTGTTTGCAGGTTGACTTTCGCCAAGACTGTAATATGACGGTGATAATGTTTTCTGATAAGCCTTTATTTCTGAGGACATCCCCGATAGAAGAAAAACTCCAAGTCGTAGGTTTTGTATTGGATGCTTCTTGTTGATCTCTGATGGCAACTCCAGGCAGTTTTTTGGTAGAATGAACGATTGGTCTACAATGTGGTGAAGAAGAGTTGTAAACCATACTTGTGTTGGCCAGATTGGTGCTACTAACAGAATTCTGGGTACTTTGTCGACAGCAATTTTCTGAATCACCCGCCCTAACACACTGAAAGGTGGAAACAAATACATATTGTTGTAATTATTCCAATTAAAAGTAAATGCATCCACAGCCAAAGCATGCTTGTCAGGATAGAATGACACATATCTGTCTGTTTGATGGCTCATTCTCGATGCAAATAGATCAATTTCAATTTTCCCGAACTTATTTTCTATTTCTTTGAAAAAGTTGGTTTTCAATTTCCATTCCATGTCATTGTGTAAATTTCGTGATAACTTATCTGCCTCATAATTTTCAACCCCTGGAACATGAGCAGCACTTATCCACAAATTCTTTTCTTGTGCCCAAAACCACAATTCCCTAGTTAAGGAATGTAAATTTTCAACTCGTCCGCCGAAATTATTTATATATGACACTGCTACTGTATTGTCCATATATATTCTCACATGACAATCTTGCTTATTTTGAAGTAATGATTGTAGGACTAGAAATGCACCTTTCAACTCCAGGTAATTAATATGTTTATCATTCTCAGATATGTGCCATTGTCCTTCTACAGTCTCCCCAGTGATATTGTTCAACCCGCCATAACCTTTTAGACTAGCATCACTATGACAAATGACCTCTGGTTCTGATATGTGAATTGGTTTGTAACTAGTTTTCAAATTGTCTATCCACCACCTTAAATTATCTTTTATGTAACTTGATACCTGCATATTTGCGTCGAAGTTGCCTTTATTTTTCCTTAGTTCCCTATCTTTTATATGTTCCAAGTCTTTGTAATACAATGGCGCCAATTGAACACCTGGTTCAGAAGCCACCATTTTTCCAATTAGTTGACAGAAATCACGAATCACTATAGTGTGAGCTCGACATATTTGCAAACAGAGTTGTACCAAATTGTCAATCCTTTCAGGTGTCAATCGGACTGTCATGTCAATTGAGTTTAATATAAACCCCAGGAATACTATTATTTGAGTCGGTATAAATACAGATTTCTCAGGATGGACCGTAAAGCCCAATCTATCAACCAAATTCACAGTATCTTGTATATTTTCTAAACACTCCTTGTAATTCGGACCCTTTAACAAACTATCATCTATGTATGGAGCACTGAAATGACCTAATTTCCGAAGTAATGAGAATACAGGCTTAAGTATTTTTGTGAACACCCGAGGGCTTCCTGTATACCCCTGTGGTAAAGTACGGAATTGATATCTTGTACCATTCCAAAGAAATCTGAGATACTTCCTATCCTCTTGAGTCACTAATATACTAAAGTATGCATCTTTAAGATCTATAGATCCGAAATAATCACCTCTCTGCACGTTTGCAATGGCGGATTTTAATGTTTCCATTTTGAAATGTATTTTCTCAGTGAATTCATTGAATTTTTTCAAATTCAATATTACTCTTACAGAACCATCCTTTTTTGGCCGTATGAATATATTGGAATAGAATTCGTCCTCATCCTCTGAGGGTACAATTTCAATTATTGATTTATGGAGGAAATTTTGGATCTCGAGGTTTATTAGTTCAGTTTCCTGAGGACTGAATTTAATTGATTTAGGCACAAAAGCTTGCCATGGTCTCTCCGTTACTTCTAACTGATAACCAGATATAGTGTTCAATATCCAAGGATCAGACGTAATTGATTTCCAATTACAGAAGAAATTATGCAATTTTCCTCCAATAAAATTTTCAGGTGTATTCCTGATACTTACAGTTAATATATCCTCCTTCGTTTTTGTGGGGGAGCTGAGGATTTCCCTCGATAACTCTGTCCCCTGTACCATGTTCCCTGATTGTCTGTCGTCTTCGACCCTTTGAAATTGTCTTTCCATGGTTGAGTGCCCCTTTGGGCACTCTTTCCCCATAAAAAAGGAGGCTTAGAACCTCCCAGCTTGTTAACTCGTTTTTCTTGTTTTTCAATTTCATCAACTTTTCCTTCCAAATCATCCCCAAATAAATTTGATGTAACTGGGATGTCCATGTCACACACTTTCCTATATTTACTGGGTATCCCAGGCTTTATCAATGCCTTCCTCTTCCTATTACAGGTGTATATGCCATGAGCCAAAACCTTAAATATGTCTTTCACAAATTCTTGCAGCTTTTCAATGTTTCCATCTGTTTTTAAAACCTCTAGAGCATGTATGGTAGGCACTAATGCTAATTTCATACTTTTCTGGACAGCCTGTAGAGCAAGGTCCCCCTCACGTTTGTCTTTTAAAGCAGACCACAACTCCTTATTTACTGTAGGAACATCCAACCGTTGACAGTTAATCGGCGTCAAGTATTTCGAAGCCAGCTCTTTTGCCATATCGTCCTTTAATGGTCTGTCAATGGCTTTATTTACAAGACCAGCTAGTTGGTCGTCCACTTTGTCCCCGAATTGTCGGTTTTCTTCGTATAATCCCTCGACATCACTCAAAAAGGAATTATCGACAATTGAGTCCGTTCGAGAGGGAGTCGTTAAAAAAGCACTTACATCGTCCGGCACATTGCTCTCTACCGATGTCATGCTAGAACGATCGAGTTCGTGGTCTTCAGATTCACTAACAGATCCTTTTTCGAGCTGTCGTTGCAACTTGGCAACGCTGAACACAAGATTAGACAATAAGTCTGTCTGTTCCCTTTCAGTTTTTTAGCTCACCTGAGCACGAAGTGCTCATGGTGAGCTATTGTGATCGTGCTGTGTCCGTCGTCCGTCGTCCGTCGTGCGTCGTGCGTCGTCCGTCGTCAACTTTTTACCTTGTGTACGCTCTACAGGCCACAGTTTTGGTCGGATACTCATGAAAGTTGGTCAGGATGTTTGTCTCGATGAAATCTCGGACGAGTTCGAAAATGGGTCATGTGGGGTCAAAAACTAGGTCACTAGGTCAAATCTTAGAAAAACCTTGTGTACGCTCTAGAGGCCGCATTTTGAGTCCGATACTCATGAAAGTTGGTCAGGATGTTTGTCTCGATGATATCTCGGACGAGTTTGAAAATGGGTCATGTGGGGTCAAAAACTAGGTCACTAGGTCAAATCTTAGAAAAACCTTGTGTACGCTCTAGAGGCCGCATTTTGAGTCCGATACTCATGAAAGTTGGTCAGGATGTTTGTCTCGATGATATCTCGGACGAGTTCGAAAATGGGTCACGTGGGGTCAAAAACTAGGTCACCAGGTCAAATCTTAGAAAAACCTTGTGTACGCTCTAGAGGCCGCATTTTCAGTCGGATACTCATGAAAGTTGGTGAGGATGTTTGTCTCGATGATTTCTCGGATGAGTTCGAAAGTGGGTCACGTGGGGTCAAAAACTAGGTCACCAGGTCAAATCTTAGAAAAACCTTGTGTACGCTCTACAGGCCACATTTTCAGTCGGATACTCATGAAAGTTGGTCAGGATGTTTGTCTGGATGATATCTCGGACGAGTTCGAAAGTGGGTCACGTGGGGTCAAAAACTAGGTCACCAGGTCAAATCTTAGAAAAACCTTTTGTACGCTCTAGAGGCCACATTTTCAGTCGGATACTCATGAAAAATGGTCAGGATGTTTGTCTGGATGATATCTCGGACGAGTTTGAAAGTGGGTCACGTGGGGTCAAAAACTAGGTCACCAGGTCAAATCTTAGAAAAACCTTTTGTACGCTCTACAGGCCACATTTTCAGTTGGATACTCATGAAAAATGGTCAGAATGTTTGTCTGGATGATATCTCGGACGAGTTTGAAAGTGGGTCACGTGGGGTCAAAAACTAGGTCACCAGGTCAAATCTTAGAAAAACCTTTTGTACGCTCTACAGGCCACATTTTCAGTCCGATACTCATGAAAGTTGGTCAGGATGTTTGTCTGGATGATATCTCGGACGAGTTCGAAAATGGGTCACGTGGGGTCAAAAACTAGGTCACCAGATCAAATCTTAGAAAAACCTTTTGTACGCTCTAGAGGCCACATTTTTAGTTGGATACTCATGAAAGTTGGTCAGGATGTTTGTCTGGATGATATCTCGGACGAGTTTGAAAATGGGTCACGTGGGGTCAAAAACTAGGTCACCAGGTCAAATCTTAGAAAAACCTTTTGTACGCTCTAGAGGCCACATTTTCAGTCGGATACTCATGAAAGTTGGTCAGAATGTTTGTCTGGATGATATCTCGGACGAGTTTGAAAATGGGTCACGTGGGGTCAAAAACTAGGTCACTAGGTCAAATCTTAGAAAAACCTTTTGTACGCTCTAGAGGCCATATTTTCAGTCGGATACTCATGAAAGTTGGTCAGGATGTTTGCCTGGATGATGTCTCGGACAAGAACGAAAATGGGTCATGTGGGGTCAAAAACTAGGTCACTAGGTCAAATCTTAGAAAAACCTGTTGTAGGCTCTAGAGGCCACATTTTCAGTCCGAAACTCTTGTAAGTTGGTCAGAATGTTTGTCTTGATGATATCTCAGACAGGTTTGAAAATGGGTCATTGGGGGTTAAAAACTAGGTCATCAGGTCAAATCTTAGAAAAACCTTGTATATGCTCTGGATGCCACATTTTCAGTCCAACACTCTTGAAAATTAGTCAGAATGTTTGCCTTTATAATATCTTGGATGAGTTTGAATATGGGTCATGTTGGGTCAAAAACTGGGTCAATAGGTCAAATGTTATAAACACCTTTTGTATGCTCTGGAGGACACATTTTCAGTCTGATACTCCTTAAACTTGTTCATAATATTTGTCCTGGTGATACCTTGAATGAGTTTGAAAATGGGTCATGTGGAGTCAAAAACTAGGTCAATGGGTCAAATATTAGAAAAACCTTGTGTACACTCCAGAGGCTACATTTTCTGCCTGATACTCTTCAGACTTGGTCAGAATGTTTGTTTTGGTGATGTCTCAAAAGAGTTTGATAATGGGTATTTGTCGGGTCCAAAACTAGGTCACTTGATGAAATCTTAGAAAAACCTTTTGTACACTGTAGAGGCCACATTTTCAGTCCAATACTCATGAAACTTGGCCAGAATGTTTGTCTTATTGATATCTCAAAAGTGTTTGATGATGGGTAATGTCTAATAAAAAACTAGGTCACTGGGAAACTAGATGGTGCATGTTTGGTCAATAAACTCAGGTGAGCGATTTCAGGGCCATCATGGCCCTCTTGTTGACGTTTAGCGTCCATATTGTTTACGAATTCCCATAGTTCCGCGTTTCCGCCCTGCGCTAATACGTCGGAATTAGGTAATGTTTGCGCAGCGGATTTCCCGCCAATCGCCGTTCCGATAGGAGGATTTGCCCCTACTTTCTGTTTCTCTGTGTCCGGATTTCCCGGCGTTTCACTGGCTTTCCCAGCATTAATTCTTGCCACCTCCCTGGTTCTTTTCAGAACTCTTGTGATGTACGAATCAGGATTCTTCTCCATTCTTTAACCGAGGCAATTAACCACTAACCCTCGGCTCAATGTTCCGTGACGTCCAAGACAAAGGACCCTGATGGCACCGTAATTAAATCCAAAAAATTGCAGAACTATCGTCCTTGCTATGAACTATAATTGATCCCAATTAGTATTTTCCAGTTCTACTATCAAAAAACCACTGCAAAACAAAATTTAATCGATTAATATCCGTAATTAGTGAAAAAGACAATGAGACGATTCCAAGACGCGAATGACCAATCCCTTGCAGAAACCGTAATGACCATGACCTTCGGAGGCTGTTCTCTCGTGGAAACCTAAGAAACACATGGTTTGATAGAATGCTGTATTTTTGTAATCATGGGGATAACACTAGCAGGACTTCAACCATTTCCTCCTACGGAATGACTTCATACTTGAACTGCAGCAGATGCATTCAGAAAACGTTGTGAAAAATGGCAAAACTGCTTACAAGACATCGGAAAGTCGGGAAACATTTAACCCTTATGCTTCTTTCAGTCCTTAAGTTGCTGAACTTAGAGGTCTCTGTAGATCAAGATCAGACTATGGACTAAATGTCATGTCTGATCTCTGATCGTAATCTTCTCTTTCCGCTGTGAAGAGGTATTTCTTACTTAAAAAATACTGAGTGTCTCATTTTTTTTGTGTGTGTTTGTAATTTCAAGACCGAGAATTACTGTTGGTCGACTCGACTCTCGAAGGTTTCATGTACATGACGCTAAATACACGATGTACAACTTTGCGTTCACCATGCAGCCGATCATCCTATTTAGAGTATTTTCCAAAAATTTAATGTCAGGTGTTTTGGAAAAAATATTTTTCAGCCTGTCCAAGTATTTTTAGCTCACCTGAGCACAAAGTGCTCAGAGTGAGCTATTGTGATCACTCACTGTCCGTCGGCGTCCGTCGTCTGTCCGTCGTCCGTCCGTCCGTCGTCCGTTCACATTTTCTTGTTTACACTCTAGCATCTACAAATATCAACCAATCAGCACCAAACTTGGTCAAAGCGTGTGTGACCATAAGATCTTGGATGAGTTCGATTATGGTTCAAATCGGACCAGAACATCTGGAGTTATTTGCCCTTGAATTAAGAAAATTGCTATATTTCACTTTGTTTACACTCTAGCATCTACAAATATCAACCAATTAGCACCAAACTTTGTCAAAATATATATGACCATAAGATCTCGGATGAGTTCGATTATGGGTCTCATCGGACCAGAACGACCGGAGTTATTTGCCCTTGAATTAAGAAAATTGCTATATTTGACTTTGTTTTCACTCTAGAATCTACAATTTTTAACCAATCAACACCAAACTTGGACAAAATATACATGACCATAAGATCTTGGATGAGTTTGATGATGGGTCAAATCGGACCAGAACATCTGGAGTTATTTGCCCTTGAATTCGAAAAATTGCTGTATTTCACTTTGTTTACACTCTAGCATCTACAAATATCAACCAATTAGCACCAAACTTAGTCAAAATATATATGACTATAAGATCTCGGATGAGTTCGATTATGGGTCTCATCGGACCAGAACGACCGGATTTATTTGCCCTTGAATTAAGAAAATTGCTATATTTGACTTTTTTTTCACTCTAGAATCTACAATTTTTAACCAATCGACACCAAACTTGGACAAAATATACATGACCATAAGATCTCGGATGAGTTTGATTATGGGTGTAATCGGACCAGAACAACTGGAGTTATTTGCCCTTGAGTTAAAAAAATTGCTATATTTTATTTTTGTTTACACTCTAGCATCTACAAATATCAACCAATCGGCACCAAACTTGGTCAAAATATATATGATCATAAGATCTCAGATGAGTTTGATTATGGGTCTCATCGGACCAGAACAACTGGAGTTATTTGCCCTTGAATTAGAAAAATCGCTATATTTGACTTTGTTTTCACTCTAGCATCTACAATTATTAACCAATCGACACCAAACTTGGACAAAATATACATGACCATAAGATCTCGGATGAGTTTGATTATGGGTGTATTCAGACCAGAACAAGTGGAGTTATTTGCCCTTGAATTTGAAAAATTGCTGTGTTTCACTTTGTTTACACTCTAGCATCTACAAATATCAACCAATTAGTTCCAAACTTGGTCAAAACATATATGACTCTAAGATCTCAGATGAGTCCAATTATGGGTGACCAGAACAACGGGAGTTATTTGCCCTTGAATTAGAAAGTTTTTTTAGAATAGTTCTTAGTCTGGAGCATAACTTTGTCATTTCCAGTCCAATTTACTTGAAACTTGGCATTTGTGTTTATTGCAATAAAACAGAGTGCAGTGTGAAAGAACCATAACTCTACTTCATACTGTCTATAAGTTAATTCCCTTTGATTGGAATTTTTACAGCATTTTCTGCTTGTCTGGAATATAACTTTGTCATCTACAGCCTGAACATCGTCAAATTTGATATGCATGATTGTTGAAAAATTATGGAGTGCATTGCACAAGAACCATAACTTCCTAGCACAAATTTTGAGTTATTCCCCCTTCATTTTTATAGCATTTCTTGCTTTGTCAGGAGCAAAACTTTGTCATCTTAAGGAGGAATGACTTGAAATTTGGTATGCTTACTTGTTGCAGTATTTGGAAGTGCAGTGCCTAAGAATTGTAACTGTACCTTGTGCTGTCTTTAAGTTATTTCCCTTTGAATGTCATTTTTACAGCATTTAGTGCCTGCCCTGAATATAACTGTCATCTTAAGTCAGAACCACTTCAAACTTGGTATTCATGTTTTTTGCAATATTACGGAGTACAGTGCACAAGAACAATAACTCTACGTAGCAGGAATTTTGAGTAATTCCACTTTGATCTTCATTTTTACAGTATTTCTTGCTTGTATGGAATGGAACTTCAAAGTCTCAAGTTAGATTGCAACAATTTGCTGCTCCTGTTTCATTATTATTTGGCCTTGAACCTTGTTATTTGGTATATATCTTTATTTTAGACCTGTGCTGCTTGGTACTCAGGTGAGCGATATAGGACCATCATGGTCCTCTTGTTTGATATTCAGACTATCTTAAGATTGAACTTGAAATCGATTTTTTTTTACAAAAAATATAACATGTCCGAACATAATTATAGGGTGTCCAAATTACGGAACATTCGATATCGCCCTTACGATCTACATACAGACAGACATATTGACGTAAAGTTTATATAATGCAAGATTGTGTGCAAAGACAATTATGGGACTAAGTCCTTTTGTTACCTGCTGTGCGTGTATTTCTCAAAGCAATTGTGCAAAGCAATAGGTGATAAATGTAATCAACAAGGTAAAGGTGTGAAAAATTGTCACATTATGTGCACGGTATCGATTTTTTATTTGACCGAGAGTTTTTTTGTTTTTTTTTACATCGAAGATTTTTGTGAGAGCAATGGTGGATTCGGATCAGACTCGAAAATGGTCAACCCCCGAAATTTTGGGAGCCAAAGGACACCCGCGTTATAACGGAATCAGCGCTATAGCGCACTTCGTTATAACGGGGTTCCACTGTATCTAGACTTTGGGCCAGGTACCAGCAGCATCAATCAACCCGTGACCTCCCAAGGTCAGGCCGACCAAGAGTGACAACTCCTGCCCAGGACAGCTATATCTGGTTACGGCACTTACATGAACGATTCACAACAGCCACATCTACTTTTCCATGATACCAGGAATGCGCAGAATCTCGGACCACACAGTCAGAAACCGCCTACGACATTCTGGAATCAGGGCACGACGTCCAGTAAGACCTATCGTGTTGAACCAGCAACACCGTCAAAACAGATTACAATGGGCTCAGACGCATAGAGTATGGCCTCAGCAGCGGTGGAGAACAGTTTGGTTCAGTGATGAATCAAGGTTCCTGTTACAGCGAGCAGATGGTAGAGCAAGGGTGTACAGGAGGCAAAATGAATGTTTTGCTACTAACTGTATCCAAGAGATTGACAGATTTGGTGGTGGCAGTGTGATGATGTGGGCAGCAATATCTCACACCGGAAGAACCAATTTGGTACACGTAAACGGTACACTGACGACTCAGCGATACTGTGACGAGATCCTGCAACCACACGTCATTCCCATTATGCAGAATAATGGCAGGATATTCCAGCAGGACAACGCTAGGCCGCATACAGCAAGGATAACAACTGCCTATCTACAGAACAACATTCCGGTACTTCCTTGGCCATCCAAATCGCCAGATTTGAACCCCATAGAGCACCTATGGGACGAATTGGATAGACGTGTTCAAGAATGACAACCGGCACCGCAATGGTTACAACAGCTTGTGGTTGCATTTCAGGCTGAATGGACAAATGTTCCTCAGCAAGTGATTCGCAATCTAACGTCATCAATGGGGAGACGCTGTCAAGCAGTTATTGACGCTCGTGGTGGACATACGAGATATTGACAATTGGTGACCTTGACATGTGAATGTCCAATGAACTGTGATGGAAAATGAAAATGTACACTTTGAAGTGACTTTCAATGAAATTATTTGTATGTAATATATAATTATCTATCACAAGTACTTGTTTTATTTTATGCCCAAAATTTCAATATGCGTTTCTTTTTTTGAAGAGTATATATTGTCATCTTTTATCGCTTTTAATTTGGACAAACCGAAACTTTTGTCATTTGGTAATGAGATCTAGGATAGAAATCGGATGTTATTGCAACTTGGTATGGAGGTTAAGCTACAGGAGTCCAATTAAAAAGTTTGTAAATGTGATGCTCTGCTGTGTGTCATCAAGCACATGTTTCATCTGCATAGTTTAACTCTTTACCATACAAGTCTCACTTTTTTACGACCCTGAGAAAGAAGCCATTTGAAACACTGTTGGAAAAAGAAAAAATTATTGCTGGTAAACAGCGTTTTCTTCTTTTCCCATAATGCTTTCTACCCTTTCCAAATCAAATTTCGATCTTCTAATCATATTTAATATGTCATCTGCAAATGCTTTTAATTTGGAACCATGAGTAATTTTCTTGTCTGGTAAAGAGTTAATGTATGGCTGCCCCTATCCCCTTGTATTTCTGATGTTCCTATCCCAATGTCCTTGTGATTGTCAACCGTTTTATTCCTCTGCATGCTGTATAAACTGCTTCATGTTAATCTTTTGTAGTTTTTCTTGTCCCAGTTTCCCGAGTTGTACGCAGCCCAATGTGGATAGACATCACAGTCTTCCGACCAAAACATCGGCTCCGTATTTGAACAGGGTTCGGCATTTACTAGACGACAGTGTGTTAGAGATGTCTCCATGTGCTTCCAGTTACGGCTCAATATCTAAAGGTATGAACAAGCAATTTATGTGCTTTGACAATGCTAAGAAGCAAGATTTTCGAAACATTGTGGTAAAAGCAGTGCAAAAAGGCTGCTAAGTGGCATTTTTAGCTCACCTGAGCACAACATGCTCAAGGGGAGCTTTTAGGATCACTGGATGTCCCTTGTCCGACGTGCGCCGTCCAGCATGCGTCGTCAACAATTCTTTAAACATCAACTCCTCCTAAACCATTGTTCACGAAATTTTGATCCGTGAAGAATCATGGCTCTGGTGAATGGGGGCTACTTGCACTATACAGAAATGAAGAAATTCTTTAAAATTTTTTTACTCTGAAACCCCTGATCAGAATTTGAAACATTTTCACATAGATTATCCTTGGATGACCCTTTTCAAAAATTGTTTGCGAAATTTTGATCTGTCAAAAAGTGTGGCTCTGGTGAATGGGGGCTACTTGCACTGTAGGGAAATGAAGAAATTTTTAAAAACTCTTCTCTGAAACCGCTGGTCAGATTTTGAAATTATTTCACAGAAATGTTCCTTGGGTGACCCTTTTCAAAAGGTGTTCATGAAAGTTTGATTCGTCTATAAACATGGCTCTGGTGAATGGGGGCTTCATGCACTATATGGCCATGAAGGAATTTTTCAAAATTCTTCTCTGAAACAGCTGATCAGATTCTGAAGTAATTTCACAGAAATGTATCTTAGTTGAACCTTTTTAAAAATTGCTTGAAATATTTTGATCCATCAAGAAACATGGCTGTGATGGCTGTGGGCTATTTACACTATACAGACATGAAGAAATTCTTAAAAATTCTTCTTCTTTGAAATGGTTGTTTAGATTGTGAAAAAATTGGCTATGGCCCTCTCAAAAATTCAGGTGAGCGAACCAGGGCCATCTTGGCCCTCTTGTATTATTGTTTCTGTTGAGTACTTTGTGTAAATCTGAGGTAAGGCAAAATTTGGTAGTTTCTGAACCTGTGCCTTTGATAGACAAGTAGCTTAGAGGCTTTGAATAAGGATTCTATCAAATTTTTTGCTGTGGTATTTGAAATTTGTTTTCTTAATTAAATCTAGAATCTAAGTTGGCAAACTAGTTTTTTGACTGGTATGCTGAGATTTTTGTCAAACAATCCCTTACACTGGAAATCTATGGAAGCTTTTTCTGCAAGTTTTCAAATGCCAAATAGTTGAATACACTTAGATAAATTATCTAATTTTATTTTTAAATTTTGTAAATTGAATACTTTTATTTATTCAAGAGTTAAAATTGATTCATGTTGCATAAAACATTTTGAAATACTTAAAAAAATGCATCCAAATTTCATGCAAATGGAAAATACTGGTTTTGGATTGGTAAAGTAAGACTACATGGGCCATTCAGATTTAATAATCCAAGGGATCCTGCTGGGGGGGGGGGGGGGGGTGTTTAAAACCTGCACATCGCACAAAATGGCATTTATGGTCGGTGGGGATTTTCACCAATTTTTTATGCTAGTCACTTTTGTAATTTCAAGCCTTGTGTGAATAAAGACCATATTTACCTGGAGATCTGGAGATAAATCTGGGAAGTCTTTTTTTACAGGGGAGTTTGCATTGGCTGGGAAGATTCATAGTGATAAAAAGAGCCAGACTGCCTATGAACTTGTGGGGATTTAAGTACCATTTTGTTCCCCCTCCTTTTTTCCGAAAAACAGTATGAAGGAGCCAGAAATTTGGACTGGATCCTTACCTGAATCAAACGCTCCCCCCCACTCTCTCTCTCTCTCTCTCTCTCTCTCTCTCTCTCTCTCTCTCTCTCTCCCTTTTTAGCTCACCTGAGCATGAAGTGCTCATGGTGAGCTTTTGTGATCGTCCAATGTCCGGTGTGCTGCATCCGTCGTCCACAATTTCTTTAACCCATTACCACACAATCCCTACTTTTGACGCCCCTGAGAAAGAAGCCTTTTGAAAACACTGTGGGAAAAGGAGAAAATGCTGGTAACCAGTATTTTCTCCTTTTCCCACAGTGTTTTCTACCCTTTACAAATCAAATTTCAAATTTTCAGTCACTTTTATTTTGTCGTCTGCGAATGCTTTCAATTTGGACCAGTCTAAAATTTTCTCGTGTGGTAAAGAGTTAAACATCTTTTCCTCCTAAACCACTGGGCTAATCTTGATGAAACTTGGCAGGGATGTTCCTTGGGTGAAGCTCTACCAAAGTTGTTCAAGAGATTGAATTCTGCTCATAGTTCTGGTTGCCATGGCAACCAAAAGGAAAGAAATAGCAAAATCTTGAAAATCTTATTCTATGAAACTAGAAGGCGTAGAGCTTTGATATTTGGTTTGTAGCATCTACTTGTAGACCTCTAATAAGATTCTTCATATGATGCCCCTGGGGTCAAAACTGGCCCCGCCACGGGGGTCACAAGTTTGAAACATGGGAACAAAGAAGGAAAACTTTAAAATTCTTCTTCTCTGAAACTAGAAGGTGCGGGGCTTTGATATTTGGTATGTAGCATCTCCTAGTGGACCTCTACCAAGATTGTTCAAATGATATCCCTGGGGTCAAAACTGGCCCCTGCTCGGGGGTCACAATTTTTAAATATAGAAATAAAGAAGGAAAACCTTAAAATTCTTCTTCAATGAAACTAGAAAATGTAGGCCTTTAATATTTGGTATAAGGATTTCCTAGTGGACTTCTACAATGTTTTTATATATGATGCCCCTGGGGTGAAAACTTGCCCTGCCCCGTGGGTCACAAGTTCGAAACATAGGAACAAAGAAGGAAAACTTTAAAAATCTTCTTCTCTGAAACTGGAAGGAGTAGAGCTTTGATATTTGGTTTGTAGCATCTCCAAGTGGACCTCTACCAAGTTTGTTCATATGATGCCCCAGGGGTCAAAACTGGTCCCACCCTGGGCGTCACAAGTTTGAACATAGGAACAAAGAAGGAAAACTTTAAAATTCTTCTTCTCTGAAACTTGAAGGCTTAGAGCTTTGATATTTTGTATGAAGCATCTCCTAGTAAACCTCTTCCAGTTTTGTTCATATAATGCCCTTGGGGTCCAAACTGGCCCTGCCCTGTGGGTCAAAAGTTTGAAAATGGGGGAAAAAAAGGGAAAACTTTAAAATTTGTCTTCTTTGAAACCACAAGTTTTTAAGCTTTGATATTTGGTTAAAAGCATCTCCTAGTGGACCTCTGCCAATTTTATTCATAAGATGCCCCTTGGGTCATAATTTGCCCAGCCCAGGGGTCACAGGTTTAAACATAGGACTTAAAAAGGAAAAGTTTAAAATTCTTTTTCTCTGAAACTCGGTGTAGACTTTTGATATTGGTATGTAGCATTTACTAGTTGACTTCTACCAAATTTGTTCATAAGATGCCACAAGTTCTAAACAAAGGAACAAAAAAGGAAAACTTTAACATTCTTCAGAGGGCTTTGATATTTGGCATGTCAAATGGACTTGAGACTTGGTGAACATGTTTGTTGTATTGCCTGCCCTTTGCAGCTATTATACCTCCTTGACAATTGTTGGTGGGATGGGCATATGTTGCGACAATTTGTCACTCTTGTTTCATTATCATTAGGCCTTGAACCTCAATATTTGGTATTTATCTTCATTGTAGACATTTACTGCTTTGTACTCAGGTGAGTGATATAGGACCATCATGGTCCTCTTGTTTCTCTTCTTCTGTGAAAATATTGCAGCAGCAGTTTTTAAAATTCAATATAGGACTACCCCCATCTCTCTCTCTCTCTGTCTCTTGGTATTTTGACCAGTATCAGGCCCCATCGGTAGTGCTGCTTTAATCTAGACAGAGTTACTCACCCAGTATTTCTCATTCACTTCCTTATTTATTTTTACTCCATCATAGGCAATCAGTTATTTTGTTTTGATCTCGGGGCACATGTTTGAACGTTGTGGTCTTAGACCCCTGTAAAATGTTCAGGTAGCCCCTTTCCTGCAGTATGAGTTGTTCATTTGTGAGTCTTAATTGAAAAGCTTGTTTCTTTTCATCACATCTGATCATGCAGTTTCTATTAGAATACTCTTTGATAAGAATGTCGATGGTTTCAAGCATTTTCCCCATGATGCTGTGGTTCCATCTTAACCCTTTACCAAACAAACCTGATTTTTGATGACCCTGACAAAGAAGCCTTTTGAAAACAATGTGCGGAAAGGAGAAAACGCTGGTAACCAGCATTTTCTTCTTTTCCAATAATGTTTTCTACCCTTCCCAAAAGAATCATTGAAATTGGAGTCAAATTTATTTTGTCACCTGCAAATGGTTTCAATTTTGAGTAGTCTAAAATTTTGTCATTTGGTAAAGACTTGAATAATTCCTGATCTCTTTCAGATGATGGAAGGAAGATGGTATGGAAACCAATGTGGCTGTGATGTCATCAATGTTTGGTGATCTGTCTGTGACAGAAAATGTAAATATATTATTTATGTGGAGATGATTGACTCATCTTGTGAACATACAGGTAATTGTTCTTTGCCAGTTTTGACTGGCAGGTCATATTTGCAGATCAAAATGCAGTATAGTGAGTCATGTAATCAAAAAGTACATTAAGACAACATAAATGCTGGTTACCAGCATTTTTTCACAAGGTTTTCAGAAGGCTTCTTTTACAGGGTCATGAAAACCTCAGATTGTTTGGTATAGAGTTAACCCATTACCACACAATCCCGACTTTTGACACCCCTGATAAAGAAGCCTTTTGAAAACACTGTGGGAAAAGGAGAAAATGCTGGTTTTTTTGCCTTTTCCCACAGTGTTTTCTACCCTTCCCTGAACAAATTTCAATTTTTCACTCACCTTAATTTGTTGTCTGCAAATACTTTCAATTTGGACCAGTCTAAAATTTTCTCGTGTGGTATAGAGTTAAGATCATGTGAACTAGCATTCCAAAATGGAAACCTTTTTGACAAGGTTAGATGTTGGTATGGAATTGGCCAAGTTGTGAAGAGTG
This sequence comes from Tridacna crocea, assembly GCA_943736015.1. Classification (NCBI taxonomy): domain Eukaryota; kingdom Metazoa; phylum Mollusca; class Bivalvia; order Cardiida; family Cardiidae; genus Tridacna; species Tridacna crocea. Next base: position 57,867,800 of record OX031060.1, on the reverse strand, counting down.
TATGATTGCTTTGCCATGGGCACTGACTAGGACCCCAGCAGCAGTGTTATCATCCATATAAAATTTGTTGTCATATTACCTCTGTTAACTTTTACCAAACAACAAAATTTTTGACTGGACCAAACTGAAAGTATTTACAGACAATAAATTAGATGTAGCTGAAATGATGATTTAGTTCTTTAATAGGGTAGAAAACATTGTGGGAAAAGGAGAAAATGTTGGTTGCCAGCATTTTCTCTTTTTCCTACAATGTTATAAAAGCCTTCTCTTTCCCGGTCGTTAAAAGTCGGAATTGTGTGGTAAAGAGTTAATTGTGTCCCCTTGGGGAAAATGTATGTTGAATGGTGAAGTGTAGGAATGGTAACTTGAAGGCCCAGGCTCAAGGCTCATGTTCATTCACAGCAACCATGATTAATGCCCCCCCACCCCTGTTTATGAAACTGTACATGGTTCAGGGGTAAAGTGTAGTTAACTGACGGTGACAGGTCACTTTTCATGTGAATTGGCTGTAGAGCCAGTCTGTCTGCCTGTGCCATGATTCAAGGGTCATTTCCTGCAAAATCAGTCACATGACTATTTTTTTTCATTTTTCACTCTGTTACTAGCTGGTCTTTGTGGAAGAAAATAATCAACTCATTACTAAACGACAAAATCTAAGGTTTATCCACATCGAAAGCATTTGCAGAAGACTAAATGAAAGTGACTGAAGATCTGGAATTTGTTTTGTGAAAGGTAGAAAACATTGTTCGAAAAGGATAAAATGCTGGTTAACAGCATTTTCTCCTTTTTCCATAATGTTCTCTAAAGGCTTCTTTTTCAGGGGTGTCAAAACTAGGGATTGTGTGGTAATGGGTTAAAGAATTTTGTTGAAGGATAAAAATGTTTTGAACAAGAATTTTGGAGAAAAAGTCTTTGAGATAAAAGCTTGTTATAATTTGGATTTTCTTTTATTTCTTAGTTTCTAGCATTTGAGAATATGGTTTTGATCTTTTCATTCCACCTCAGATCTTGTTACCATTTTGTACCTAGGTCAAGTCCAATTTTGGTTTTCCCTCCGTAGAGTACTTGAAATTGAAATTTTTCTTCATTAATCCATTACCACATGATCCCTACTTACGATGCCCCTGAGATGGAAGCCTTTTGAAATGGTAACCAGCATTTTCTCCTTTTCCTACAGTGTTTTCTACCGTTCCCAGAACAAATTTCTTTTTTTTTCAGTCACCTATATTTTGTCATCTGCAAATGTTTTCAATTTGGACAAGTCAGTAATATTGTCGTTTGGTACTGAGTAAAAGAATTTTGTTAAAGGATAAGAATGTTTTGAACAAGAATTTTGGAGAAAAAAGTCTTTGAGATATAAGCTTGTTATTATTTTGATTTTCTTTTATTTCTTAGTTTCTAGCATTTGCGAATATGGCTTTGATCTTTTCATTCCACTTGTCCTTCAGATCATTTTGTACCTAGGTTGAGTCCAGTTCTTGTTTTCCCTCTGTAGAGTACTTGAAATCGGCATTTTTCTTCATTAACTCTTTACCAAACGGCAAAATTTTAGGTTTGTCCAAATTGAAAGCATTTACAGACGACAAAATAAAAGTTACTGAAAATTTGAAATTTGTTTTGTGAAGAGTAGAAAACATTGTGGGAAAAGGAGAAAATGCTGGTTACCAGCATTTTCTCCTTTTCCCACAATGTTTTCTAAAGGCTTCTTTTTCAGGGTCGTCAAAAGTAGGGATTGTGTGCTATCGGATTAAACAATTTCTTATCTTTTGGCTAGTCTTCACTATTCTTATGTCAATATTTTCAGTTACCTAATTGCCTTACAGGAGTGAGAGTGACTGTCCTGTTTGGTGAAAAAGAAAGAAAGCACTTTTATATTCCCATTTGGTAAGTGCTTGTTTTGCATTGAACCTTAAATATCTTGTATACATTGTACATATATCTTTCATGATTTTCTTGTACAAATTATGGTAGAGTTTTACAGCAGAGAGCACTACTGTATATGTAGATACATGTGTATATGTGTGTCGAAAAATTCGCAAATTATGGATAAAGGGCACTTTTGGGACAGAAATATTTGCTAATGGCTCTAGAGGCCACATTTTCAGTCTGATACTCATGAGAATTGGTCAGGATGTTTGCCTTGATGAAATCTCAGACGAGTTCAAAAATGGGTCATGTCGGGTCAAAAACTAGGTCACTAGGTCAAATTTTAGAAAAGCCTTGTGTAGCGCTAGAGGCCACATTTTCAGTCGGATACTCATGAAAATTGGTCAGGATGTTTGCCTGGATAATATCTCGGACGAATTTGAAAATGGGTCATGTCGGGTCAAAAACTAGGTCACTAGGTCAAATTTTGGAAAATCCTTGTGTACACTCTAGAGGCTACATTTTCAGTCCAAAACTCTTGGAAGTTCTTCAGAATGTTTGCCTTTATAATATCTTGTACAAGTTTGAAAATGGGTCATGTCAGGTCAAAAATTAGGTCACTTAGTCAAATCTTAGAAAAACCTGCCACATTTTCAGTCCGATACTCATGAAAGTTTGTCAGGTTGTTTGCCTGGATAATATCTCGGACGAGTTTGAAAATGGGTCATGTCGGGTCAAAAACTAGATCACTAGGTCAAATCTTAGAAAAACCTTGTGTACGCTCTAGAGGCCACATTTTCAGTCCAAAACTCTTGGAAGTTCTTCAGAATGTTTGTCTTAATAATATCTCGGACAAGTTCGAAAATGGTTTGTGTCAGGTCAAAAGCTAGGTCACTAGGTCAAATCTTAGAAAAACCTTGTGTACGCTCTGGAGGCCACATTTTCAGTCCGATACTCATGAAAGTTGGTCAGGATGTTTTTGCCTTGATGAAATCTAGGACAATATTGAAAATGGGTCATGCCAGGTCAAAAACTAGGTCACTAGGTCAAATCTTAGAAAAACCTTGTGTAAGCTCTAATGCCACATTTTCAGTCGGATACTCATGAAAATTGGTCAGGATGTTTGCCTGGATGATATCTCGGACAAGATCAAAAATGGGTTATGTGGGTTCAAAAACTAGGTCTCTAGGTCAAAGTTTAGAAAAACCTTATGTACGCTCTAGAGACCACATTTTCAGTCCAAAACTCTTGAAAGTTGGTCAGAATGTTTGTCTTGATAATATCTCGGACAATTTTGAAATGGGTCATGTGGGGTCAAAAACTAGGTCATTAGGTCAAATCTTAGAAAAACCTTGTGTATGCTCTAGAGGCCACATTTTCAATCCAAAACTCTTGAAAGTTGGTCAGAATATTTGCCTTCAAGATATCTTGGATGAATATGAAAATGGGTCGTGTGGAGTCAAAAACTAGGTCACCAGGTCAAATGTTAGAAAAACCTTTTGTAGGCTCTAGAGGCCACATTTTCAGTCCAAAACTTGTAAGTTGGTCAGAATGTTTGCCTTGATGATATATTAGACGAGTTTGAAAATGGGTCATTGGGGAGTAAAAATTAGGTCACCGGGTCAAATCTTAGAAAAACCTTGCATATGCTCTGGATGCCACATTTTCAGTCCAACACTCTTGAAAATTAGCCAGAATGTTTGCCTTTACAATGTCTTGGATGAGTTTGAAAATGGGTCATGTTGGGCCAAAAACTGGATCAATAGGTCAGATGTTATAAACACCTTTTGTATGCTATGGAGGACACATTTTCAGTCTGATACTCCTAAAACTTGTTCATGATATTTGTCCTGGTGATACCTTGAATGAGTTTGATAATGGGTCATTTGGAGTCAAAAACTAGGGCAATGGGTCAAATATTAGAAAAACGTTGTGTACACTCTAGAGGCTACATTTTCTGCCTGATACTCTTCAGACTTGGTCAGAATGTTTGTTTTGGTGATGTCTCAAAAGAGTTTGATAATGGGTAATTGTCAGGTCCAAAACTAGGTCACTTGGTGAAATCTGAGAAAAACCTTTTGTACGCTGTAGAGGCCACATTTTCAGTCCAATACTCATGAAACTTGGTCAGAATGTTTGTTTTATTGATATCTCAAAAGTGTTTGATGATGGGTAATGTCTGATAAAAAACTAGGTCACTAGGAAACTATATGGTTCATGTTTGGTCAATAGACTCAGGTGAGGGATTTCAGGGCCATCATGGCCCTCTTGTTTTTATATATTTGTGGTAAGATATCAGGGGTGGAAAGTTAGTAAACTTCAAATTCACAAAACCTAGCTAGCAATGGTTTATCCTTGGATATGCATGAGTACGTGAGCTGTTACTGATGAAATATAGCTGAAATAGCGTTGAAAGCAATGTAAAACACATTCTATACCTTTTCATGTAAAGATTATTTGCCACCCATGAGATAAAAGTGAGGAAAGCAAACATCTGAATCTTTAAAATAGGGAGTTGAGGGGAAAACCCCAGATATCTCAAACATTTCAAAGCAGACATTTATATTCTAAAATATGTGGATACTCAAAAATTGAATGAACTGAAGTCATTAAAGTCAAGTTTCAATATTGGAGTCATGATTATTTTGTCGTTTGTAAATGTTTTGAATTTGGAGTAGTCTAAAATTTTGTCATTTGGTAAAGGGTTAAAGGGTTTATTCAGTAGAATTACCTTTCAGAGGCCATGACGGGCTTGAGTATGACTGTTGCAGTGGTGTTTCTCCCTCGATTGACATAGTCTGACCTTTTGAACTTGGCTCTTCTTAACCCTGCTACAACCAAGGATTACTAGAATTCTAAAATGGAAGAAAAGATGGAACTGGTGTTGTGAGGCAATTGAAAACTTCTATTAATTTTTGTGTTTTGTAGGTTTGGGCATGTACTAACTGTGTCTTTGAACAACAGATGGTCAAATGGACTCATCTTCTCTTAGGCATGTTTCAGAATGGATTTATGCATCTTATTAGGTATGCATGAATGGCACATTGACAAGTGCAGAAAATTGCAAGTAAAGGTTTCGAGTATGAACCTTTTGTCAGGGTATGGGTTTATTATCCCCCGCCGTAGGCGGAGGGATATAGTTTTAGCGTTGTCCGTCCTTCCGTCCGTCCGTCCGTGTGTCCGTCCGGGCAAATATCTCCAATACCATTGGACGGAATTTCGTGAAACTTCATACACATGTACAATGACCCATTCTCCCGAGACCCTTTCTTTGTTTTTTTGATTCGATGCAAAATGGCCGAATGAGAGCAATTTTAAGTTTCACTTAAGTAACACTTAAGTACACTTTTGATGTTTGGAGTCTTCTCTTCAAAACTATACAAAGTTTTTACATTGAACTTGTCACATCTGTCAACCTCCATTAGGAACTGCAGGAAAAAAAGTTTCACCTACGTTGACCTTGCAATACCACAGTTATTTGCCCTTGTTTTTGTAATAAGGTGTCATGGAAAAAGGGGGTTTCATGTTATATTTCATTCCATTTCTTGTGAAGGCAACTCCTTCCACATTTCTTGAAGGAATTGAATGGAATTTTGACAGAATATTTTTTGTCATGTGACCTATTGCATATTGTCAACATTTTGCGATTTGTAGCTGCGTCATGAAAAAAGGGGGCTTCATGTTTTATTTCATTTTATTTCTTGTGAATGCAACTCGTCCCATATTTCTTAACAGAATTGAAATGAATTTTCACAGATTGTTTCTCATCATTTGACCTAACACATATTCTCAAAGTTTTACTATTTGTAGCTGCGTCATGAAAAAAGGGGGCTTCATGTTTTATATCATTTTATATCTTGTGAATGCAACTCGTCCCATATTTCTTGACAGAAATGAATAGAATTTTCACAGAATGTTTCATATCATTTGACCTATCACATATTCTCCACGTTTTGCAGTTTGTGGCTGTGTCATGAAAAAAGGGGGCTTCATGTTTTATTTCATTCTATTTCTTGTGAAGGCAACTCCTCCCACATTTGGCAGATTTGAATGGAATTTTTACATTATCATGTGACCTAACACAATGCCTCCTACATTTCTTGGCAGATTTGGATGGAATTTTCACATGATCATGTGACCTACGGCATATTGTCAAGGCTTTAGGATTTGTAGCAGCATCATGGAATAAGGGGGCTTCATGTTATAATTTAATTTTTCACCTGTATCTCTTTAATTACTGGACATATCTCAACAGATTTGGACAATATTTTCACAGATCATGTAACCTAGCACATGTTGTCAGGATTTTGCAATCTTATCACTGTATCATGGAAAAAGGGGACTTGTGTCAAATTTAATTTCTTATCAGTGAATCTCCAACTTTTGCACATTATTTTCATAGAACTTCATATTTTTATTGGTTGATCAAAGCCAGTGACCAATTAGTCAATTTTGCATTCGTCTCTCCATGCATCTGTCTGTTCGTAAACCTTTTAGATCACAAGTAATACCATATATCCATTCAGCTACCCAGGCAGGTGCTACAAATTTCAACACTTTAGTCACTAGCTACCTGCTTGAAATGGCAGCAGTGTGGCGGCTTATATTGTGAGAGGGATATCTTCTAAAGTCCTTGACAAAAATTGATGAAACTTCATGCATGTTTTCTTTTCCATTAGATAGTCTGTTGATACATTTTTTTTCCCACCACATATATGAAATCCTGAAATGAAAACAAATAAAGGAAATATACATAAAACCCCCTCTTTCCATGACATGTAATTATATATGACATGTCATGGAAAAGGGGTTTTTATGTATATTTCCTTTGTTTGTTTTCATTTTATGAAATGCCAAATTCTGCAAAAAGGGTACTTAATGTATAATCCTGTAATGGACCTCTTTTATATTTTTTTTTATGTAATGAAATCCTGTGCCATGGAACAAGGGAGCTTAATGTATAATTTCATCATGGACCAATAACAAAAAAGGCCACATGTACGTGCAAAACACAATACCTCTTATACGTTTGTATCAAAAAAGGTCTTTTTCGGCGGGGGATGTCATTTCAACGAAATTGCTTGTTTTGAACCAGAATGCATGGAATTTATTGAAGGCATAGTCTTTGGAAAACTCAAAGAATTATATTAGATCATTTTCAAGTAAAAAAGATTCGATTCTGATATGACAGCTTTTATTGGAGGCTTATTAAACTAATGCCTTATGCTCAGTAAAAACATTATATTTGACTGCAGGCATTGTATCACAGGATCACACTTGAAGATGACAGTTGCACCACCAAAAGCTCATGATTGTAGATCATTATGATTAAAGTTTTGCCTAGTAGATAGGCTTCAGCTTTTATTCCTTTGCAAGAGCATAGATCCTAATCAGAAAGTTTCTCTAGCTGTCTTATAAAGGTCTTCTCTGTAGTGAAAATCAGTGGCACGGATGCAGAGCGATCTGGTAAGCTCTGTAGTTAGAGCACTTGCCCTATAAAGAGGACTCGCTGTTTTGAATCCTGTACAGGTCACACTTTTTCCCCTTCAAGTTTCTAGAACTCTTTGTTTGCACATGTTGGTTATACTGATGGCCAGGTCCTTTTGAAATGGCATTATATACATTCATGGGTATTCCTTACTGAAGTTGTTAACATATGAAGTAAAACAATGTAATTTTTTACTTGCAGATCTGATAACATTGATAGGCAGCAGTACTCAATCTGTGCACCTCCAACTTTTGTGGAATCTATAATGCAGTTGGTACGTTGCATGTTAATTTTGGGTCACTTGACAGTATATGTATACCAAGCCTAACTAGTTTTGGGCAATTGTAATGGTTAATTTCTCTATACACTACTAAAAATGGTGCCAAGTCTTACTTGTATCTATAAATCACATATAAACTCTTTTTTAAACAACAAAATTTGACTTAACTCCAAGTTAAAGGCATTTGCTGACAATAAATCAGATGTGTTACATATTATATCTGAAAAAGGGTAGGTAACATTGCAAGAAAAGGAAAAGATGCTGGTTACTATCTTTTTCTCATTTCTTTAAAATCTTTTAAAAGCATTCTCCTTCTGGGTCATTGAAAGTCAGAATTTTTGGTTAAGCATTAAAATATTATGTCTGCTGCAAAAAAAAAAGGGAGACGGTAAACATTTGAGTCTACAGTGCTGAACAAAAGAACATTTTCTTGCTTCCAAAGAGATATCATGTTGCACCAACTTTACCACTGAGCTTTCATTAAAGTCTTCCTGTATATGTGTATCAGTCCGTGCTATTTTTGTAACCATATTATTAATAGTAAATTAGAAAACTTTAGCTTTTCCGCTTTTTTGTGAGCAAAGGAGACCATAATCTAAAGGCTGTTCCTGTATGAAGCTGTCTGATCTGAGCTAGCTCTTTTTACAAAGGCTTACTAAAAATATACACAGAGGGTAAAGATTTAAGTAAGAACTGGGACACTAGTCTTTCATTAGATCATCCGATACATTCATGCATAATTTTTATATCTTTTTTTTTTTTAAATATAAATCATGTCATATCCTGGGGTAAGACAACAAGAGAAATGAAAGAGTGGCAAGGGACCTTGGATACAGTAAGACAAATAAATGGCCACAGATGGAACACCAAGTAAGGTCATTATCAACATATACATAGTCATTGTGCTTTGTGTGAATAGATTGTTTACATGCGGAGAGTCATTATAAAGTTGCAGTAAGATTTGCTTATGTGAGCTCTACAAAGTGAAAACAGGCATTCGGAGATATGCATTAAGTATCATCTCAGATCAGCCTGCACAGACTCTATTGCTCAAGTCTACTGAAGAGCAAAATCTAATGTTGTCATAAAGTGCCATATCGAATTAACCTGCAAGGACTGCACAGGCTGATGCAAGACGACACTTTACGCAAGTGTCAGAATGCCCCTTTTTGCTTGTTACAGCTCATATTAGATGCGGCGAGTGCTTTCGGATAATTGTTCATCATTAAGCAGCAAACTTGGCTCGTTCGTCCTATGACTGTGCCCTACTCCATTTCATTGCTCATGAATATTTATAGCTTGAGGTAATACATGGATCCGTAAAAATCGATATTTGACCAATCAGGACATAGCATTTATTCTACCCGATGTCCTGCCTTGGTTTCTGCTATTTGGGCTCTCAAATATAAACGACTGTTAACCTTGGAAGGATGCAATTCCCTTTATTTATGTTGTGTTTTTAACGTTTGAATTTTAAAAAAAAAAGCTTAAAGAATGTGCTTTGCGAACGTGTACCGATGATGTGAGATCACGCAGAGGCTGTAGACATGTTTAAATTGTCATGATTACTGAAAATTTGAACTTATGCAAAGAGCTGGTCAGCGCTGGATAATGGGTTAATTTAAAGTATTCTATAGGTTTTCCCCTCTGAAAGAGAAAACTGGAAAACAAAGGTAAAAACAGACCTATATGAAGTGCTAATAAAAAGAAAATACGTTTACTTTAATATCTTACCTTGCTCAATAACCTATGCACATCCAAAAAGTGGCCACGTAACTTGTCACAAATGTTTCAATTTGACATTAATCTTAACCCATGGTGCATGAAGAATAGGCTGAATGTGTGCTTGGGGTCGTATATACGAGCCCTGATGTGTAGATATAGATCAGGTTGCAAATTACATGATGATTAGTCTTGGATTTAAAGTACCTGCTGATTACAATACGCACTTTGACGTGTAGTTCTTCCTTACTTGGAGTATATTTCAATTTTAAAAAAAAGTGTAACTTCTGATCTGGTGGAAGTTTAGCTCAATAGGCAACTTGGAAATTTTTCTCTTGACTTAGCTGTTTTATCTGATTACCATAAAGTTTTAACGAACCGTAGAAAACTTTTAAAAGCATTGCGGAGAAATGAGAACATGCTTGTAACATTCATTTTACTCTTTATCACAGTCTTTTGTGCTCTTTCAAAAACAAATTTCAATTTTTGAATCATTTATTTTGTTGTCTGCAAATCTTTGAGTTTGGATTGCTCTAAAACTTTTATCATTTGGTGAAGAGTTTAAGTGGATAAGCAGTTCTGCACATTAGCACAAAGGGTGTGTTGGTGAACTGTTAATTTGATAGGAAGTGTTTTTTATTGCAAAGCAAATTGCCGCTCTAATCAACTTGACCACACGTTGTCATCAGTATATCATAAGATAAACTACCGTCTATGATATTAACAATTTACTTAATTGACAACACACTTAACGTATTTTATAATCCACCAGACAACCATTTTCCCCTTAACCTGTTACTGAAATTTTTCATTAACTTATTATCTCTGTAGAATCAGACATTCTATAAACTTTTCGAAAGATTTGTAATTCAGTGTTATTTAATTTGGTATGATGCTGAGATGACTTTACTAGCCCAACAAAAGCAATAAGTGTCGTTAATTCTATTATTCTTTGGCAAAACGGAGATTTGTTGATGTTTTTTATTCGTTCCAATTGGAATTCAAATTTTTGTTTAAACATGTAAATCTGTTACATTGTCTGTCGCCCCCGTAATTCGCCCTTTTGGAAATGAAATGTAAAAGGCTACAGATACTAGTATTTCAAAATTATAATTTTCTGGAACAAACTTAATTTGATCGATATATCAACAGCATTTTTCTCTCTATTCGTAATGCATCCTTCTGCCAAGGGGCGTTACTCCTGCGTCCTCTTAATGATCAAAGGGAGACCACATATACAAAAATAAACAAAACTTTGTCATGAGTACTCTCCCTTGTCGTGTCCGTGGTCGTGAGTAGAGCGTCGGCCTCGTGTCCAAAAGGTCCTGAGTTCGATTCCCGGGAGCGGGTGTCAACTTTAGGACTTTTCATCGGCCCACACATTCGGTGCGAGTACTGTAGTTCCCAGGAAGCAGAATCGAGAGAGATTAGTATAAGGTGTCAGAACTTGTTTCTCAATCGATGTAAAATAAATATGTTTAAACTTAAACTCTCCCTTCAACCGAAAATGTACCTTTAAGCAAATACAGTATTTGAACAGTATGTCTCTGTTTCTTTCAAACTACATCTTCGCCAGCCAAGGCCGATGATTCACTACGCTACTCTACCCTTTGCGGATCGAGCTTGATTTTTACGTTCACCCGATACACTTTTTCAATGGATGCAGCCAGCTCTAGCTGCAACGAATGAAATCGCTCGTAGCATTTCATCTTTGATAAAAATAGAACAAAGTCTCTACCTTTCGAATAGAAGGTAAAACATGGAAACCCACGGTGGATGTCTGCTTATTGCTTCATGTGTATTCGTAAGCGGTTTGTAAAACGATATTTCATTTTCTTTTAGAAATATGATGTAAAGGGGGGTAATAACCAGCATCCAATAGAGGGCGCATTGCAGGAATCTCGAAATCGGGCTCAATCAGCCAAGGTAAGATCCACGTAGTGATCGTAAACTTGGCTCGCGAAGATGTTCAAACTGTTAATTCCACACAATGGGTTTCCTTGACAAATACCACTTCAGCGTTCTCAACGCTTTGATTTGTTATCCCAAGGTGTTGCCAATATGGGCAACCGATACATGTAAATTTACGACCCCAGAACTAACCAATCGGATAGCTTCTTTGAATGACGTATCGCTGATAGACCCCTTTCCTCTGTTGGCAACCTTATTCTGCCTTTGTGAGAAGTAAAATTTCAGTGAAATAAATTCCTTTGAATCATCAAGTGTTTCAACAAAATTTTCTTTTTCAAAGAAATCGTTGTCTGCGCATGTCATATTCTTCGAAGATTCGACTGTCTTATATGACACATCACTACTAGCCCCGAAAGCGGGCTGACTGTAATATTACGCTCTATAAAGTAGCAATGTTGAAAATAGCTTTTACGTATCAATACGTTTGAGGAGAAATGAGACCTGCTTTAGCAACAGATTTCTCTAAACTGGTGATCATAGTTGAGTGAATTGCACGAGGTAGCGTTTTATTGGCTAAACCTTTTTTGTTTTAAATTCAAAGTAACGGTTGTCGCGTAGGAAAGTGGTTCGGTTCTGTACCCAGGATGCCCATATCAGATAGATGAGTATTTATAGAATGCCATCTAGCGGGAGATAACGTCAAAGAAATAGTATTTTTCTTTTATCAAAGTTGTGCTTGACTTTATGATTAATGACTAGGTTATTGTTACGCGCCGGCGTGGCCGAGTTTTGATTCCAAAGATCCATGAAAAGAAAAAGTTAAATCACAATTTGTGTCATTTCGAAGTAGTTGTGGTCAGTATAATGTACCGATGTATAGCCTGGGTTCCAGTCGGATCGCTTCGTTCCTTATATACGAGTATGATCGGATTTTACTGCGTCAACTAGAAGGCCCTGAAGGGCCTGAATATGCTCTACTGGCAGAGAATTCGATTTTGCTTTTTCACGAAAATCTGACAAGAAATGCATACTTTGTCACGAAAACAAGAATTGGTAATATTCAACTTGAAATGGTTTCTTTTTCCATACTGTTTGTTGGATTTATTTCAAAATAGATAGGGTTGAAGCTATAAAAGTAATCAAATTGTGCAAGTTTCACAAAAATCTAATTACATGCACATTTTATCCCGTAAACAAGAATTCAAAATTTTCAACTTGAAATGGCTACATTTTCCATACTGTTTGTTGGATTTTTCTGAAAATCAATAGGGTTGAAGCTACTGATAAGATAAACAAACTGTGTGATTTTCATGAAAATCAGGCAACAAGGCAGACTATCGCGTAAACAATGATTTGAAATTTTCAAGTTGAAATGGCTACTTTTCCCATACTGTTTGTTGGATTTTTTTCAAAATCAATAGGGTTGAAGCTATTGATGAGATAAACAAACTGTGCAAGTTTCACAAAAATCGGGCGACAAATGCAGACTTTATCACGTAAACAAGAACTTGAAATTTTCAACTTGAAATGGCTACTTTTCCCATACTATTTGTTGGATTTTTTTCAAAATCAATAGGGTTGAAGCTATTGATGAGATGAACAAACTGTGCAAGTTTCCTGAAAATCGGGCAACAAATGCAGACTTTATCGCGTAAACAAGAATTTGAAATTTTCAACTTGAAATGGCTACTTTTCCCATACTGTTTGTTGGATTTTTCTCAAAATCAATAGGGTTAAAGCTATTGATGAGATACACAAACTGTGCAAGTTTCACAAAAATCGAGCAACAAATGAAGACTTTATCGCGTAAACAAGAAAAAGACTAACGGACGGACAGACAGATGGACGGACGGACGACGGAAACCACGCCATGACATAAGCTCTGCTGGCTGAAAGCCAGTAGAGCTAAAAATGACAATAACATGATCTGTAACCGTTTTAACACGCAAAAAGTTTGAACGTCTTCTTTTGGTCGTCACGTTGCTTAACCATGGGGGTAATACCAAAATTACCCCTACCTGTGCTGTCGACCGAGCCGGTACTGCGTAAAGCTGCTGTCGACCGAATAGTACGGGTGTCGACAGGGGGGCAAGGTGATTTAAATGTGCTGTAAATATGTAATTTTACTGTTATGTTTCTACATTTTTAGGTTCAAACAGTTTCTGAAATATTTTGCTATTGTTTTAAGTGTTTTGGAAGTTTGGCTAATATCCTGTTTTAACGCTGAGCGCATGCAGTTAATCGTGAAAATATTTAGAATAAGTATTTCCGGAGAAATACGCGATTCTTATTCAGTGTCATGGCAAATCGAGGGCGGTACAATGCAGATACATCATAATTTTACATAATAACCTTTTATTTGTGTGTGTGCATGCGCTTATATGCATCTATGGCACCTTGTATGTTTTCGCTGATACTGCTGTCGATGATCTCAAAGTTTGCCGGGTACAGTTGTCGACGTTAATGGATACGGCTGTCGATGATAAAGCGAGAATGTAAAAGACAAATTTACTGGAAATAACCAGTTAAACAATAAAATTTCTGAAGAATAGTCTTGGAAAGAGAATTATTTTGACATAAATTTCATGTTATTCGTCCAAATTTATAAGGAAATTATAGAGGTCTAAAATTCTGTTGCGTGAGTCCAAAACGAGGCTGTAAGCTGATCACCAAATATGAAATCATTATCTTAATATACCTATGCAATTTAATGCTGTGTGACATGGTGTCAGAAGATGCATTTATTCGGAATATAAACCTTAAGTTTTTTCTTGTTTCTGATCCAAACATAGATTTTAAGAGCTCTTTGGAACCGCCTCGGTCGGGCGGTTCTAATGATCAACCAAAACCTATGTTATAAACATAAATAAGAAAAATAGCCCATACCCCTGCAAACCCCACTTTTCACTTTATAAAGTGGGGTTTGAACCGCACGGGCATGTTAACGTAATGAATTGTCATTTTGAAGCAAATACGCTCAAACTTGACAGCATATAGAAAAAATCCAAGATAATGGACAAATTGCATTCTTTGTATTTAGTGCAATTGAAAATTTTTCTTGTTGATTAGAAACTCCTAACCGTTTGCTGAAAATGTGTAAAGTTTTCTTTGACCAGGTCAAAATAATTTACAGCATGCAGCCGCTGGAGATAGCCATTGCAAATATCGCAAGGGCCATATCTGCTGAGCAACCCTACCGATTGCCATGACATTTGTTGCGAAATGTTCCTCTCTCCATAGGCGCTTGAAGTTCTTCGCTCTGAAAACCCCCTCGAAATGCTAAATATCAAAATTAATATTGACGCAGTCTATGTGCAATTTCGTAATGGCTCATCTAGCTGAAATATTTAGAATTTTTGACCTGTTTTAGCCGTATTTATACGTGAAGCGCCTGTGCGCTTTCCGACATCATTCTTCAAGAGTATTTGCACATGTTTGCAGCCCTATTCCTTTATCAAAGTACTGAAAATACTGACAGACTTGCGAATTTGAAACTAGTGTGTGCCTATGGTAAATGTAAATCTTTGTTGATTTATACCAGACTGAAGAAATATTGTCATATATTTGGTTTCTGAGTCCGTTCCAGGTCCATCGGTTCAATCTGGGCCCGTATTCACCAACCATTCTCAAGACCATTCTTAGTCTCATTCTTTCAAAATTTTTTCATTGTGAAAGTAACTGAACTTCTGATTGGCTAAACCAAATGGTTTAGCCAATCAGAAGTTCTGTTACTTTCACAGTCAGGAAATCTTGAAGAATAAGACCAAGAATGTTCTTAAGAATGGTTGGTGAATACGGGCCCTGGTTATTAAATCTAATTTGGTTCGATTCAAATGCAGTTCAATCCATTGACTTTACGCGACGCTCTTGACTATATATTTTCTTCTCTAACACAAGAAATATTGCGAAACACTACAGTTTGTTATCTTTCAATTTAAAACAGGTTATTTTGTTGAGATGAAATCTCCTGCCTAAAAAGGCATCTTCAGATAGAAAGAAATGAGAGGTAAATTGTATTTTGCATGTACACCTGGCCTTTTAGTTATTTCCATAGCATAGCATTAGAAAAGATAAGACAAATATGATTGTATGCGGCCTATAAACAAAATTAGTACGAAGTTTCATAAAATTTTGTCCAATAGTTAAAAAGATACCAGTCCGTAATGAAAATATATACATCAAGCCCCCCCCCCCCTTTTCCGATGACACGGCATCAAATGAAAAAGAAATCTTTATCGGTAGACTATCGTAAGAATGATGCTTCACAATTTTCATCAAGAATTTTAAAAGATGTCTGTCTGGACAGACGAGCAGACAGACAGTGTGTAACAAGATCAGGCTACACAGTCTGTACAATCTGATCTTGAATCTATACTAACCGATAATGGGATATTTTTCTTTTACAAAAATCTAACCATCCGCCAGAATGTTTTATTTAACCCTTTTTTAGCAGGTTGAGGATTGACTTGGATTATACAATTAATTAACCCATTACCACACAGCAAAAATTTTAAACCTATCCAATTTGAAAGAATAATGGAGATGGCAATTTCAAAGTGGCTCAAATGGTGCAAATTTGCTTTGATAGGGGCGTTAAAAGTTGTCATTGTGTGGTAAAGGGTTAACAGCACCGGATGCAAAAGTCAACTACATGTATATTTAACTCTTTACAAAACAAAACATTTTACGGCCCTCCACATTAAAAGCTGTTCCAGACAATAAAGTTAAATGTGATTAAATTTATGAAAACATTCTAAAAGGGTTGACAAAACATGAGAAAAGTGGGAAATGCTTGTATCCAGCATTTTCCTATTTCTTTTCCCGCATTGTTTTCAAAGGGCTTCTTCGCCACTAATATGAAAACTCGGGATTGTGTGGTAAAGGGTTAATATACAATACTTTAAACAACAGTGTAACATATCAGTTTCGCATTCAAAATGATCTAAATAATGAATGACTGGAGGAATGAGAAAGGTTCCCTGGCCAGTGAGGGTTTTTGTAGCTGGGATTTGCTACAAGTCACCTGGGGGTATTATTTTTAGATCCATTCATACTTTTTATGTACTCCGGGGCAGGAATCAGTGATATGAGCCTGATTTGCATATAGGTCACTTACTTTACATATAAGAAGCATCGTGTACCTTATCAATGACATCTTGTACAATCTACTGCTTTGAAAGTGCACAAGTTCAAATTGGGATGGTAGAGATTATGCGCTTGAAGTCAAAGTTGTCGTAATGACTGAATTAAGATTCTAAACAGTAAGGAGGTTTTTCTTTATTGTGAGGCAGTATTTGGCAAATGTGGGTTTTTAGCTCCACTGGCCGAAGGCCAGCGAGCTATTGTCCTGGAGTTGTGTCCGTCGTGCGTCCGTCCATCCGTCCGTTCGTCCGTCCGTGCGTGCGTGCGTCCGTAAACGTTTTCTATAAAAAACTTCTCCTCAGAAACTATTGACTGGATTTTTACCAAATTTCACAGGAATGTTCCTTAGGTGGTCCTCTTTCAAATTCCTTCAAATAATTTTGTTCCATGAAGAATTCTGGTTGCCATTGCAACCAAAATAAAAAAACCTTTAAAAATCTTCTCCCCCCAAACCGCTAATTGGATAGCATTATTTTTTTTTGCAGGAATGTTCCTTAGATAGAGGTCTACAGAATTCCTTTAAAAAAAAAAAAGATCCGTCAAAAAACATGGCTTTTATGGGAGACTCATTTTCCTTTTATGGTATAAAGTAAAATCTTTGAAAAATTTCTTCTCTCAAACTATTCGTTTTGATTTCATTGTTGTATTGCAGGTTAGTTCCTATGGTGGTAAGTCTTTAACATACAATCCTGACTTTTAACGACCCTAAAGAAGAAGTCTTTGGAAAACACTTTGGAAAAGGAGAAAATGCTGGTAATCAGCATTTTATCCTTTTCCCTCAGTGTTTTCTACTCTATCAAAGAGAGAAATCATCATTTCATCAATGTTTTATTTGTTATCTGCAAATGCTTTCAGTTTGGTCATATCCCAAATTTTGTCGTTTGGTAAAGAGTTAAAGATGGTTGCTTTACATAATCTATAATCATTTTCATATAAAACAAGAGAACCTGTGCACTTTGATTAGTTCTGGTAAAGGTTTGTTGACCTACTGGTGACCTAATACAATGAGGGACAGGGCTTTACTGTTGTGATAAGGCATTTTGTTATCCAATCAAACTGAACCTACAACTTCAATAAAACGATTGCCACAATACATATTTTCTGTATTTTGATGTTTCCCCACCCAAAATGGTTTGTAACAAGACCCTTTTTATACGCCCGTCGAAGACGGGACGTATTATGGGATCACCCGTGGCGGGCGGGCGGCGTCCAGTTCTTTGTCCGGAGCATATCTCCAAAACTATTCTACCTAGGGTTATGAAATTTCATGGGTGGATAGATCTCATCAAGGGGGAGTGCAGTGCACAGGAACCATAACTCTTGCTTGCTTAATTTTTGAGTTATTGCCCTTTGTCGTTTTTCATCCTTGAATTTTGTCCGGAGCATATCTCCAAAACTATACTAGCTAGGGTTATGAAATTTCTTGGGTAGATAGATCTCACCAAGGGGGAGTGCAGTGCAGAGGAACCATAACTCTTGCTCGCTTAATTTTTGAGTTATTGCCCTTTGTCGTTTTTCATACTTGAATTTTGTCCGGAGCATATCTCCAAAACTATACTAGCTAGGGTTATGAAATTTCTTGGGTGAATAGATCTCACTAAGGGGAGTGCAGTGCGCAGGAACCATAACTCTTGCTTGCTTAATTTTTGAGTTATTGCCCTTTGTCCTTTTTTCATACTTGAATTTTGTCCGGTGATTATCTCCAAAACTATACTACCTAGGGTTATGAAATTTCATGGGTGGATAGATCTTATCAAGGGGGAGTGCAGTGCACAGAAATCATAACTCTTGCTTGATTAATTTTTGAGTTATTGCCCTTTGTCGTTTTTCTTACTTGAATTTTGTCCGGAGCATATCTCCAAAACTATACTACCTAGGGTTATGAAATTTCATGGGTGGATAGATCTTATCAACGGGGAGTGCAGTGCACAGAAATAATAACTCTTGCTTGCTTAATTTTTGAGTTATTGCCCTTTGTCCTTTTTTCATACTTGAATTTTGTCCGGTGATTATCTCCAAAACTATACTACCTAGGGTTATGAAATTTCATGGGTGGATAGATCTTATCAAGGGGGAGTGCAGTGCACAAAAATCATAACTCTTGCTTGATTAATTTTTGAGTTATTGCCCTTTGTCGTTTTTCATACTTGAATTTTGTCCGGAGCATATCTCCAAAATATACTACCTAGGGTTATGAAATTTCATGGGTGGATAGATCTTATCAACGGGGAGTGCAGTGCACAGAAATAAT
Organism: Tridacna crocea; assembly: GCA_943736015.1. Classification (NCBI taxonomy): domain Eukaryota; kingdom Metazoa; phylum Mollusca; class Bivalvia; order Cardiida; family Cardiidae; genus Tridacna; species Tridacna crocea. The sequence continues at coordinate 57,849,140 of OX031060.1, read as the reverse complement.
AACTCTTGCTTGCTTAATTTTTGAGTTATTGCCCTTTGTTGTTTTTCATACTTGATTTTTGTCTGGTGAATATCTCCAAAACTATACTAGCTAGGGTTATGAAATTTCATAGGTGGATAGATCTCATCAAGGGGGAGTGCAGTGCATAAGAACCATAACTCTTGCTTGCTTAATTTTTGAGTTATTGCCCTTTGTCGTTTTTCATACTTTATTTTTGTCCGGAGCATAACTCCAAAACTATACTAGCTAGGGTTATGAAATTTCATGGGTGGATAGATCTCATCAAGGGGGAGTGCAATGCATAGGAATCATAACTCTTGCTTGCTTAATTTTTGAGTTATTGCCCTTTGTTGTTTTTCATACTTGATTTTTGTCTGGTGAATATCTCCAAAACTATACTAGCTAGGGTTATGAAATTTCATGGGTGGATAGATCTCATCAAGGGGGAGTGCAGTGCACAGGAATCATAACTCTTGCTCGCTTAATTTTTGAGTTACTGCCCTTTGTTGTTTTTCATACTTGAATTTAGTCTGGTGCATGCCCCAGCTTTACAACTTGGGGTAAGACGGGCGTATCTTGCGACAGTTTGCCGCTCTTCTTAACCCATTACCACACAGTCCCTACTTTTGACGTCCCTGCCAAAGAAGACTTTAGAAAACATTGTGGGAAAAGGAGAAAATGCTGGTAAACAGCATTTTTCTCCTTTTCCCACAATGTTATCTACCCTTCACAAAACTTGCAAATTTTCAGTCACTTTTATTTTTTCATCTGCAAATGCTTTCCATTTCCATTTGGACAACCCTAAATGGTAATGAGTTAACTATAACCAGAAGACAAAATTTTTATAAATGGTCATAATTGAAAGATGTTGCAGACAACATGATAAATCTTCAAATTAGTAAAACTTGTATCAAAAAGGGTAGAAATTATTGTGTAAAACTAAGAAAATGCAGGTTACTATTATTTTCTTCTTTTCTCACAATGTTTTTCATAGCTTTTTTTTCTTTAGTGACCTAAAATGCTGGAATGAATGGTAATTGTTAAAAACTTCTCTTCACCGTTACAGAAAAATCAGGCCTGTGGAGCGATACAGGCGCTCAAGCGCCTCTAGTTTTGTTTACATTGAGTCTGGATCAATCTGGATGCCTATAGACTAGCTTTGCTAGTCTAAAAACATATTTTGCAGTTTTGTTCTTAATCTGATTTGACCTTTACATGTTTAAGTATTTACATCTGTGATCAGCCTTCTAGTCTGTTGTGTGAACTATATACGGGCGAGTTAAGGGTGTAGATATATTTTTGGCGACTGTTGCGACCTTTAAGACACCAGTCCGCACAAACATACAGTTTTCTTCATGGCTCCCAGTTAAATCTCCGTTTTGAACATTGAAAGTCATTTGTTTTGAAACTTTTTTTCAGTCTTGACAAAGTATATTTCAAATAAAATGGTAAACAAATTAATAAAAAAGCCTTTTAAGTGAACACTAGTCACCAATATTTTCTCTTTTTACCATTATGTTTTGTACTTTTTCCCAGCCAAACGGCACATTTTTACCTGCTCTCAATTTATGATCTGGTAATTGCTTTAATGTAGATGGTACTTATTTTTTGTTATTTTCTGAAGGGTTTTGTAAAGGGTTACTAAGATGAGAGAGTCAAACAAAAGTTTGATTATCATTATCTGCTACTTTTCCTACAATGCTTTGAAAAGCTTCTTCTTCAACATTGTTGAAAGTCAGTATTGTAATCTAAAAGGCTGAATCTCAGTTTCTATACTCTAAAATGTACCTTTCTACAAACTCTTTGCTCTCTCAATAAAATTGTCCATGAATGGTATAGACTTTCAAGAAATTAATCATCTCATTACAGAGTTACAGTTTCACGGGTAGGAAACTTCATATTCAGAGCCAATGGCTCCGACGAGAAAATGTTGTGTAGGTCTTCGGTTTCTGAAGATGGCTGAAAAACAATCCCAAAACAGGTGGGCATGTCAATATTTGTAATATGTGTTCTTATGTCAAAAAAAGGAGAATGTCATTCGATCCACTGGTCATTCAACGTGTTTTCTGCACTACGGAATGTTTGAACAGGTGTACGATGTTGTCTGAATCATTTGTGGCGTTGGTTGACCTTAGCCAAAATAATATGCCTCGGAGATAAATACAGGCTCTTTCTGCCCATTAAATAAGCAAAGTAAAGAAATTTATCTGTTCTACAGGCTTAGATAATTGTCTTTGCCGTTTACATTCACTCAATGCAAGAATCGATAGAAAACTACACAAACACGGGCGTAATTTAAGAACGGCTCCGATTGTGTAGGTTGGCTACGAAATATCGGTTGGCTCCGATGGAAGAGGAATTTCGTTTATTTTTTTTTTCTAATTTCCGGGCATATATAAGAAGGTGCATCGAGTTAAATGTGAAGCAACAAGTTCAATTTACGAGGGGCTTTCAATAAGTAATGCCCCTGACCGACTTTCAGTTGTCTGATTTAGCTGAAATTTTGCATGTGTAATGATTTATATCTCAACGTGCTCAAGGAAAACTTTTAGGATAACGATCTGTTCGTGGTGCGTCGTTCGTAGTCCGTCGTCAAAAATTTCTTTAAACTTTCAAATTTTCTCCTCTTATACCGCTGGATTTGGACCAAACTTGGCTGGAATTTTTATGCTTCCCGAAGGGCGAGCATATAGTCGCCGCTTCGTCTGTCCGTCCATCTGTCCGTCCGTCCGTCCGAAGCATTTCTCCACAATCCTTGGAACAAATTGAATGAAACTTCATATATGAACTTCTTAGGGCAAAGTGCCGACCTCTCTTTCCCGGTTTTTCAATTTGACCCTGTGTCATGGAAAAAGGGGGCTTAATGCAAAATTGCAATTTTTACTAATAACTCATTCAGTTTTTGTCAAAATATCATGAAACTTCATGGTTATATTGTTTATGAAAAGTTTCAGCATGTGCCCTTGCTAATTTTAATCTAGGCGGTTTTTTAAGTTGACGTTCTGTCATGGAAAAAGAGGGTTTCTTGCAAAATTCCAATATTTACTAATATCTCTTTCAGTTTTGGTCAAAATTTCATTAAACTTGATTGTTATATTATTTTTTCAAAGTTTCAGCATGTGCTCTTGTTTCTTTATCTATGTGTTTTTCAATTTGACCCTCTGTCATGGAAAAGGGGTTTTCTTGTAAAATGCCAAGGAAAAAGGGCCTTAATGCTAAATTGCATTTTTTACTAATATCTCGTTCAGTTTTTGTCAAACTTTCATGAAACTTCATGGTTATATCCTGTTTTACAAGTTTCAGCATGTTCCCTTGTTATTTTCAATATATGAATTACTAATGCACAAATGCCTCTATCCTGGTTTCTCAATTTGAGGCTGCATCACGGAAAAAGGGGGCTTCATGGAAAAAAACTGTTTCTCACTAGCATGTCCTACATCAGTGCTCAAAACTTTGTGAAATTTCAAATCTGAACTTGTTGGAACGTTGCCCAGGTACCTCTCTTCCGGTTTCTGAATTTCAGGCTGCGTCACGGAAAAAGGGGGCTTCATGTATAAAATGGTTTTATGTAATATTTACTACATGACTGCTCAAAATTTTATGAAATTTCGAATTTTGAATTATTATTAAAAAATGCCACAAACCACACATCCGTTGTATTTAATTCAATGATGCAATATTGTCTTATGGGAAAAGGGGACTTAAAAGGGGCTTAGTGGGCATATTGTCCTCTACAAGTTCGTGTTGGCTATCTCTAAGATAGTAATTGCCTTTTCACTTCAATTTCTTGGGGGGCATGAACAGGTCCTTTTTAGGATAAAAGAAGTGAAATTATATCAATTTCATATATTTTATGACAAGCACTTGTTCGGGGAGCATAACCCGTCTCTGACGGCTCTTGTTCTTGGGAGGACATCTTTTAAAAAAAATTACAGAATTTGATTCCATTAAAAACCCTGGTAGCCAAGAAATTCTTAAAAAATCTTCACCTCTGATACTGCTCGTCAGATTTTAAAATCATTTCACAGAGATGTTCCTTGGGTGACCCTTCCCAAAAACTGTAGGCGAAATTCTAACCTCGTAAGAAACATGGCACTGGTGAATGAGGGCTACTTGCACTGAACGGAAATGAAGAAATTCTTGAAAATTCTTCTTCTCTAGAACCGCTGGTCAGATTTGAAATAAATTCACAGAAATGTTCCTTGGGTTACCCTTTTCCAAAATTGTTCGCCAAATTTTGATCAAGGGACCTGGCTCTGTTGAATGGGGGCTACTTGCACTCTACGGAAATGAAAAAAAAATTCTAAAAAATCTTGTTTATTTTGATCCGTCAATAAACACGGCTCTGATGACTGGGGGCTACTTGCACTATGGCCATGAAGAAATTCTTAAAAATTCTTCTCGGAAACCGATGGTCAGATTTTGGAATCATGTCACGGAGATGTTCCTTGGGTGACCCTTTTCAAACATTGTTCGCGAATTTTGATCCGTAAATAAACATAGCTCTGGTGAATGGGGGCTACTTATACTGTACGGAAAATTCTTCTTCCCTGAAACGGCTGATCAGATTTTGAAATAATTTCAGAGAAATGTTCCTTTGGTGGCACTTTTCAAAAACTGTTCGCGAAATTTGATCTGTCTAGAAACATGGTTGCACTATACGGCCATGAAGAAATTATTAAAAATTCTTCTCTGGGACGGCTTGTCAGATTTTTAAATACTTTCACAGAAATGTTCCTTGGATGACCCTTTTCGCAAAGTATTCGAGAAATTTTGATCCATCGAGAAACATGGCTCTGATGGCTGTGGGCTATTAACACTATATGGACATGAAGAAATTTAAAAAAAAAATCTTCTCTGGAATGGCTGGTCAGACTTTGAAATAATTTCACAGATATGTTCCTAGGATGACCCTATTCAAAAACCGTTTTGGAAATTTTTAATCTGTCGAAAAGCAACAGCTCATTGTTGGCACCTGCATGTGGTTCTCTCGTTGGACTTATGATTTTAGTCACTTTCAAGCATGTGCTCTTATACAAAAAATTGTTCTTGGGTGATCTATCCAAAATTTATTTGCAGAATTCTGATTCATTAAAATCATTGCTGTGGTGATAATTGTAGGGGTGGTGACAGATTTCGAGATGACTTTTACAGGTGACCTTTTGAAAATTGCATGGCAAAATAATGATTTTGCTTCCAAAGTTTATATATGGACCATTCGGTCTAATCAAAAGCTATGCAGAAGTATTTTCAAAATTTAGATAGACTTATGTTAAACAGCATTTTTCTAACGTGACAATACCAGTCCTTTGTATTTTCATACATGTTCCATCCAATAAATGAACTAAAATGTGGTGTCCGTGGTCGCGAGGTAGGGCGTCGGCCTCACAACCTAAAGGTCCTGAGTTCGATACCCGGGAGCGGGTGTCAACTTTGGGATTTTTCATTGGCCCACACATTCGGCGCGAGTACTGGTGTAGTTCCCAGGAAGCAGAATCGAGAGAGATTAGTATAAGTTGTAAGAACTTGTTTCTCAATGGATGTAAAATAAATATGTTTAAACTAAATGAACTAAATTTTGGACGGAAAGATATTAATTAATGGAAAAACAAAACTTACGTCCTTACTAATTATTTACAGAAAACTAAAATTTTGAAAGCGAGCCCTCTTGAATCGGTGCCGAGTAACTATAGTCAGAGCCGGTCCACATAATCGGAGCCCTTCTTTATTTTTTTATCAATTCTCGGGCTTTTCTTTTCAATTTTTGACCAGTAAGAAATGTAACATTTCTCGTCATTAATTCACGGTTTCGGGACAGTAAGACAAATATTGACATGCCTAACTGTTTTGGGATTGCTTTTCAGCCGACATCTTAAGAAACGGAAGACCAACACAACATTTCTGGCCGGAGCCATTGGCTCTGAATATGAAGTTTCCTAACCGTTAGTTTTAGACCTATCAAAATTGATTGCATTTTCCAGCAAAAACTATTCTTTAATCCTTTACCATACCCTATCAAGTACAGTTTTAACAACCCTGAGGAAGAGGCCATTTAAAAACTTATTTTTGAAAAGGAGAAACTTTCTTGATTCTTTACACCAAGAAAAAAATTCAGACTTTCAAAAATTGAATGCATTTTCAGGTAGCAACTTTTTGATCTGGCACCATTGATGGGACCTGTATGAAATAGGATGGAAGACATTTTAGGAAAAGGACAAAATGTCAATTAGCACCGTATTCTCCTTTTCAGACCAAAAGTTCTCAAGCCTTCCTAGACCTTTTAAACTCATTATTGGGGTAAAAGAGAGTTAGATCTAAGTTCTAATACAAGTTAAAAAAATATACGGGTAGCGGTAAATCAAAACTCTCTGCTATCACATAAAACTTTTCCTTCAAATGAAATGGAAAGGAGTTTCAGAAAAGTCCATTTGTTTTAATTTTTTTCAACGTACTTTTTTAGCCTTCTTCAAGTTTGTTAAAACTCAGGATGGTAAACTGGTCCTCATTGCACAGGAACATTGCACAACTCTATAGACTTCGTTGTATGAGGAGAGGCGATTTAAGTACATGAAAATGTATTGCAATATGTTATGCCTATATTCTAAACTCGCCTTCTAACATACTTTCAGCACTTTGATTGAAAAGATATGAATAGGCATGCCACTTCACACTGGAGAGACTTTACGAACTTGCTCCTGGTCAACGTTACTGCCCCTGTCAATTTTACGTACCCGCTCGAGTAAAAAACTTGGCTGCGCCCACAAGATTACACAAGGTAAGCAGAAAACATACTTCTATAACAACCAGATGAGCAGATGTGCTGTAGATGGTTGTCGCACGGAATGTCTGGGATGTCAGTGTATATTTCTGTATTGTTCCTTTGGTGGTTAGTTATTTGTTAAAGACATTTAATCCAACAAACTTCCGTCAGCGACTGTGATTTCTGAATAATCAACACACGGGAGTCAGCAAAAAGCTTTTTTTAAACATACAAACACAATAATCTGAAGTTTGTATTGTGTCAAGTGAATCACATATGCTTTATTCACCACAGTTGAAAACAAAAACTATACGACATCCATAAAAAAGCACTTTTCTGTCAATTTTTGTAGGCAACGCTCCACGCACCAGAACACAATAAACGATCCAATTTCTGAATTGAAACAGAGAACGATATCATAATGTGATTGAATACGAGTTTAATGATTTTTTTCCCCTTTTTTAATCAATATGTATAACTGTCTATTTGTGCATCTTTCGGTTTTTCTTTCCGCCAAGTTTATTGTCCTTTAGATGCTTTTGAAATGAAATGCCATGATATAGACACGGGAATTTGACATTCTATAACCAAAATAAATGATAAAATATGGAAAAGAAATCTCCCCTATATAATATAAACACAAGGAATGCAAGGTCTAGATTGCAAGCCCCTGCACAAGACAGCCTTTCTCACCCAAAATCACCCACGAAACAAACATTGATCATAATTTCCCTTAGCCTAGCGATAGACAACACAAAAATGTACCTGCGACATTCGGCGATTCCTCAGTAGACACCTGTATCGCTAGGCTAACAGTGATCGGTAAAGAATTTATTTCAGTGAGACAATGTCTCCTGTTTTTGAAAGTGTCCTATCATATCTAACCATTGGATTTATTAAAAGAACATTATTCTTGTGTTACTGTCGCATCATAAAAAAAATGGACTGTAAATTGGAAAATGGCGGAAGCTCTACCTCAACCAACAATGAACTGGAACTCATCGAACATGCCAGATACATGGAATAAATTTGAAAAACATTGTCGCCTAATGTTCGACGGACCCCTGAAAGACAAATCCGCGAAGGAACAATGCGCGTACATTTTATTGTGGGTAGGAGAACGAGGCAGAACGATCCATGAGTCATGGAATCTAACAGAAGAAGAGAATAAAAGTCTAAAAATAATTTGTGATAAATACAAGGCAAACCCGGTTTTCGCTAGATACAAATTCTACCATGAACTTCAAGACGATGATTCCATTGACGAATTTATCGCCAGACATACTCTTTCGGCCAAAGACTGTGACTTTGCCGATAAAACAGATGAAATGATAAGAGACCGAATTGTGTTCGGATGCAAATCGGATCGAGTCCGAGAGAAATTGATCGAAAAAGGGCTAGATTTAACAATGGAAATAGCGAAACAAATCGTACAGGCTCACGAATACAACAAAAGACAGATGGATGCCATGAAAGACAACGGAAAACAAATCGACACCGTAAATGCAAGGCCCAAAAAGCAAGAAAGACCAACCAAACGCCGGCACAGAGACGAAACTAACCGGAAAAGGGAGAAAGTCCACGAAAAAGAGACAATCTGTTCCCGTTGTGGGTATAAGAAACATGGTAAAAAAGACTGTCCAGCCATGGGCCAAAAATGTAACAAATGTCAAAAATTAAACCATTTTGCAAATATGTGTAAACCTCAACATGACAGTAAATCTAGTGTCCATTTGGTTCAAAATTCGGAAGATTATGGAAAATCGGATTCTAGTGAGGAAGAATCTACGTATATACGGTAAGTGGTTCTTCTCGATCAGACCAAGCACTTGTGCGTCTCACTATTTGCAACTCGAACCTTGATGCTAAAATCGATACAGGGAGCCAGGTCAATATTTTACCAGACGAATTACTAAAACGGTTAAAAATAAGTGCCCCAATGTTGCCCCCCCCCCCCCCCCCGACTCGAGATTAACGCCATATAGTGGAGATACATTGACACTCCTTGGTAAAATGAAGCTGCGCTGTAGATATGAAGATAGGTTAACACAAGCCACTTTTTACATAGTAGACCAGAAAAACGCACCCGCGCTGATTAATTTAGAAACGGCACGCGAATTAGGGTTGATAAAACTCACATACGCTGTATCTCAGCAAAACTCAGAACTAGAACCTCTCTTATGCGAATATAAAGACGTTTTTGAAGGTATTGGACAGTTCGAAGGTCAGTGCTCTATCAAATTAAAGGACAATGCTACACCTGTAGTGTGTGCCACAAGAAAAGTACCCCATGCTTTACAAGACAAGTTGAAAGCAGAACTCAATTGTATGGAAAATAAAGGCATAATCGCAAAAGTGATCGAGCCGACAGAATGGGTAAATGCTCTCGTTTTTGTCGAGAAGCCTAATGGCAACCTTCGCGTTTGCATTGACCCGAAGGCCTTGAATGATTGCATTCAAAGACCATACTACCCGATGCGTACCATCGATGACATTACTGCTAAGCTTACAGGTGCAAAATTCTGTATCGTACTGGACTCAACAAAAGGTTACTATTCTTGCCAGCTAACCGAAGAATCATCCAGACTTACGACCTTCGCGACGCCATTTGGAAGATTTCTTTACCTACGTCTTCCTATGGGTCTGAAGAGTACGATAAAAACCTAAAAAATTTGCTTGCCCTGCAAGAGAGAAGGGTATAAAAGTTAACCCAGAAAAGGCCATAATCAGACAAAAGCAAGTAAAATATTTTGGTCACATGATAACTGACAAAGGCCTGTCCGCAGACAAGGACAAAATCTCCGCGATCTTAAACATGAAGACCCCGGAACCTAGACATGAGCTGGAAACCCTACTGGGCATGCTCACATACCTCTCCAAATTCGCGCCAAATCTTGCAGATATAACCAGTCCCATGCGCATGCTCCTGAAAAAAGACACCGAGTTCCTCTGGGGACCGGAGCAAGATAAAGCATTTCAGACTGTAAAACAGATAAGTACGCAAGCACCAGTTTTGCAATACTTTGACCCCGCAAAACCTGTGACTTGCAAGTCGATGCTAGCTCGAAAGGCATCGGAGCCGTTTGCTTACAAGGCGGAAAGCCAATTGCATACGCGTCGAAAACTTTGACAGAAAGTCAGACTTCATGGGCACAAATTGAAAAAGAATTGTTGGCAATTTTGTTTGGTTGTTTGAAATTCAAACAGTATATTTATGGCAAACGAACGACAATCGAGAGCGATTGCAAACCAATATCGTCAATCATGAAAAAACCCCTTTGTGTTGCCCCACCAAGACTTCAAAGAATGTTGTTGCAGCTACAGCCCTTTGACATAGAAGTTCTACATAAAAAAAGGTACTGGTTCCTTTAGATGATGCATTGAGTAGAAACTATGAGTTTAAGACTTACTCAGATTTGTTTGATGGTCTCGACACGCATGTTCATACTGTTATGAAACAATTGCCAGTAAGTGACGAAAGACTAGAAAAAATCCGTACGGCACTGAAAAGTGATCAGCAATCTCAAAACTTGATAAAAGTTATCACAAAAGGTTGGCCTGAACTGCGCCAAAACTGCCCAAAGTCTATCGTCGACTTTTGGAATCATAGAGACGAGTAATGTTTCGAAAACGGACTGATATTTAAAGGACCAAAGACTGTCATTCCGAGATCAATCCGTTCAGACACGATAAAAGCTGTCCACGACAACAGCCACCAGGGCTGCAATTAAGCTACACGCCGAGTGCGTGATATTATGTTTTGGCCTGGAATGAATAAAGAGCTCACAGATTATGTTCTTTCATGCCCTATCTGTGAAAAGCATCGCTCTGCAAATGCAAAAGAACCCTTAATGCCACATGACATACCACTTAGACCATGGCAAAACATATCTTGTGACATATTTGCTTTTGACAGCCAGCAATACTTGATTACAGTACATGCATTCAGCCGACATTTGAAATAGACTTATTACCCAGTACAAAGAGTATCACCGCAATTCGTAAGTTGATGGTACACTTTAGCCGCTTTGGCATACCTGAGCATTTAAAAACAGACAATGGACCACAATTTACGTCAGAGGAATTCTCTAAATTTGCAAAAGAGTGGCATTTTACTCATGGTACATCCAGCCCAAATCATCAAAGTTCGAATGGTTTGAGCGAAATCTATGTCAAACATGCCAAACGAATTCTTAGGAAAGCTAAGGATGCTAACTGCGACCCTTACCTCCCTCTGTTAGAGTATCGCAAAACTCCATTACCGTGCGGATACTCGCCCGCGCAACTTTAGGGAAGACGCCTACGTTCAGTTCTTCCATCAACCAATCAACAATTGACTCCCGCACAAGTCAACATTGAAAAAGTCCGCGAAGACATGCTTGCGCTACAAGAAAAATCTAAATTTTATTACGATCAAAAAGCGAAGCCCCTTCCTCTAATCAAGCCAGGTGAGAACGTCATGTTTCAGAAAAATCCCGGTGAAGCTTGGGAACGCGCGAAAATATTGCAACAAAATACAGACAGGTCATACGATATCCAGACCTCAGACGGTGCGACATATAGGCGTAACCGGATTTTCATAAACAAAAAGAATCCACGACCTAATTCAATTAAAGGCAATGATAACATCGCGCCAATCCCTCTAGAAACCCCAGCCTCTGTATCACCTAGCATCATGGATAATGTCACGTACAATTAATTATGTGACCAGGTCTGGTCGAAAAGTCAAACCACCACCGACTCTCTCACGGGATGAATGGGAAAGATAATCTATGTAACCTGATGCTATATAGTACTACGGAATTTCATTCAGTTATATCACACGTTCCCTTATATTTTCTTTTATTTTTCTTTCTTTTAAAACAAAAGGGATGTTACATATTGTACATGTATTACAGCATATTATTGTTGTCTAATGCGCATGCCCATATATTCCCACCTCTGAAGACCCGGACTAGGTCCAGGCAGACTCGCTTATTAAAGTTAGAACGACACACACGTATTGTGTTTATTCTATTTTCAAAATACCACACTTGTGTAGCCAAAACCTGACAAACGAAACAGTAACCAATACTATTTAGGGGCATCAGTGTCTCTTACACAACTATTTCTGGTGTTCACTAGGGCTTGTGTGCATCCGAATATTTCCGTTCCATAACTTCTACAATTGTGGATGGATTTCAAAATGTTTTGGCACAATTGACCCCCATCACGAATAGATATGCCATTTGAAACATCTGTTCAAGTAGGTTCAAGATCAAGGCCACATTGAAGGACAAATTTTCGTCCGAACCATAACTCCTACATTTTTGGATAGATTCCGATATAAATTAGCTTAATGCATTGTTCTTCATCATGAGTAGAAGTTCCCTTTGAAACATTTATTCCGGTCCAGGGTCTAGGTCAAGCTTGAGAGTCAAGTGTTCGTGGGCTTGACACAAGTTGTCCTTGGACAACGATTATGAATTAGGATTACGTCTTTTTATATTATGTAGATATAAGTATCGAAGCTGAAGTCACTGTGACTTGTCCGTAAAATAGGAAAGTAAAATGAACGGTAAACCGAGCCTAATCATTTTCCCAAAACAATCCAACCTTTTCACAGTATTTTATTGAGAAAATATTGTGGCAAAAAGAGGATTTACTTGTAACAAACAATTCCTCCCAATTTCCCCAAAATCTTACATTTCAATATACACGAAGATCTACTTTGGATTTTCATCTACAACTTCCTTCAAATATGACCAGTTCAAAATTTCGTCGACTTGTGGAAGGTAAAGACAAAATGACCAACTGCCATATCTCTCCAATCTTTATTATTCATTACATGTTACATTGATATCTATCTTACATGTATTTTCATTGAAATCAATAAAAATAAATTGTATGTTCTTGCGTCATAAATGTAAAAAAAATAACGTCATTCAGGACTACAAGACATCACATATCTCAGAAAATTTAGATAACCAAAGTTGGTATTGCACCGATTGAATAGTTCAATTTTGACTTGGGATTGTTTACAAGCACGACAAATTACTAAGTATTCTCAGCCGTTATCAAGCACCCCATAACTGTGAGTACATGCCTAGCTCTGGCTTAGTTAGTTTCTTGCTGGTGCTTTCTAGTATCAGTTCAAAATTTCCTGTTAAAACCAAGAATTCCAGGGGCTTAGTGGAATCCGCTTGTATCCCTGTCCGTCTACCTGTTTGTATTAATTGAAATTGACCTCTTGTGTTGTTTCGTATCCTCAATTTCCTGGCCTTCAGTACTATCAGTACTTTGATTCTTTTATGGTGTTTTCTTCAAAAAAGATAATGTGGATCCAATCAAACTCAGCCATTATCTCGTTCGAATAATGATAAAATGTTTAAAAAAAAAACTAGCTAATGAGCCAATCAAAGTCATCCGTTATGTCATTCGAATGACATTATCTCCTGCTAGATGGCAATCTTCAAATACTCATCTATCTAATTTGGGTATCCTGACATAATATTTCATTTTCATTGCCCCCTGGACAATTGCCCCCCTGAGGACAGTTGCCCCGGACAATTGCCCCCTGAGGACAATTCCCCCCGGACCATTGCACCCAGGACAATTCCCCCCGGACTATTGCCCCAAGGATAATTCCCCCCTCCCCCAGGACTATCGCCCCCAAGGACAATTCCCGCCCCGAGGTTGTTGTTTCCAGGGGCAAAAGTCCCGAGCGCTACGGGGGAATTACATGTATCCTGGGGGGGGGGGGGGGCAATAGTCCGGGGGAGGGTTGTTCTTGGGAGGCAATGATCCGGGGGGGGGATTGTCCTCGGAGGGAACTATCAGGGGGGAATTGTCCTTGGGGGCAATGGTCGGGGGGGGTTGTCCTCAGAGGGCAATAGTCCGGGGGGTGAACAAGTGTTATTGAGTGGAAATTCTAGGGTGCCCGTTGTTTTTGCGATTTAGCGAAAAATGCTATCGGTTGATATATGTTGTTTTTAATGCATTTTAATGAAGGACTAGGGACATACTTTAGAAGCAAGAGACGGCAAAAAAGTTTTGCCATCAAGCGATCTGTGAGGCTTTGAACAAAGATTGGCAATTTCAGTCTATTTTCAATGTGGCTCAAAAGTTGTGGTGTGACACCCTCTTGAAGTACGGAGGGGTACCAGATTAATCGAAATCTACCACATGCGCATACAACGCGGGTACCAGTCGTAAAACCGGTGCTAAACATGGAGCTCTCTTTCAATGTAACATTCGAGTATGGGTATGTTTTGCTTATCGTATGCTCATCATGGTTCTTGACAAACTGGCTTGAGGCAAGAACTTTGCAAGCACGGAGAAGATACGAGGTTCCGGTGGGTAAATATTTGAAATTATTTCCGCCGACATCTTCGGGTCAATTATACCTCGTGTATTTAATCCGTGGCAATTCGCTTGATCATCCACTGTGTCCTAATTTGTCACCGCGTCCTAGATGTAGATACTGAAGAAGTTGCTAGCAATAACAACCCTGCAGTTATAATCGGTAGAGATACCACTGTAATCAACAGAAATTAAGATGGCAGCCTTGCAAGTAGACAACGATTATGGCTACGTTATTTTCGTGTTTGTTGCATCGGTATTTGTGCTCCAATGGATGGGAATCAAAGTGGGAATGGCTAGAAAACAGTATGGCGTAAAGGTAGAGTAAATTTTGACCTTATAAAACTTTCCCAATTCAAATTCTCTTGCCAAGTCTTTACCAGACCACAAAATATTTATAATTCAACCTACCCTCATTGAAAGGATTTCCCATTGAAAGTTCTGTATCTTCAGCAGGATTTACGGATGTTTCGGTAACAGCATCGGTAACAGACGAGTTCGGTAACATAGACTTATAGAGTAAATCAGTTGGATGTTTCGGTAACAAAGCAATTATATAGAATTTATGTTTCATGACATTCTTTACACCCAATGCATGACTATATTTTATTCAAACCTTTGTTTTCAAAACCTTAATTTGTAATTTCCATGATGTTTTATTTAAAAAAAAAAAAAAATGTTATGAACCTCATTCCATGCTGTATGTATTGACCATGTGGATTGCCTATCTATCAAGTGAAAAGGGTGAAAAGTGAAAAAATAAAGGATTTGAACCTATCTATCATGAGATAAATGAGTGAAAAGTGCAAAAGTAAAAGGTTTGAACAAAACAAAGCCATACATTAGGCGTAAAGAATGTCACAGAACAAAAACACAATATAATTGCTTTGTTACCGAAACATCCAATCGATTTACTCTCTAAGTCTATGTTACTGAACTCGTCTGTTACCGAAACATCTGTCACCCTTCAGCGGTATAACTAAACACCGAAAGGATCTTCCTTTTGCATTTAGGCTACCAAACTATCCCTGGTTTTTACGGGTCATACTAGAATACGCCCTACAGGAAAAATTAGCTCTACGACACCCTAAGAAAAAAATTATCGCCCTACGTGTAGATGGACTGTGTCAGATGGAATTAATTACTTACATCTTTTAGAATATACTTTATCTAACATGTCTTCAAATATCATGACTTTATTTTGTGTAATTTTGGAGATATTTGATTGATAATTTTCATTCTGACGATTGCTGACAGGTGCTCTACACGCCCTACCACTTTTGACTGACTGCTTTCTTAGATGATTCAGAGGCCTCGGGCCAGACATAAGTGTGTTCCGACCAGGTTTTGAACCTGCTATGCCTTGACCAACTGAGCTAACCCGAATGAATACAGCTTTTTTCCTATATGTAGTTTATACATTTGGCCTTTTTACCTATGACATTATTACCTCTAGTATTTTTACCTCTGGCATTTTTACCATAGGTAAGTTTGGATATATGTGTCTAAATTGAGATGTTATCTTTAGTATATTGACTTATTTTAAAGCTGATACATTTTAAGTGTCTCAGTAAAGATTTGATGTTGAAAGAAAACAATATTCAGCCATAATCTGAATGGTGCCATAGTTGAATAAAGGGTAATTTTCTGAAATTGTATCTATACAACTTTAAATACATTAATATTTCAGTTCAAAGAATATTTAGCAGTATTATGAATGGAATCATAACTTTGTAACCATATTGTTTCGAGGCTTGTGTAAAGTGGGATTGATAGAAGATGGTGAAGGAAAATAATTCTAACAAATGTTTGGCGCTTGTTGTCACTTTAATCTTTAATAGTCTGGAGACAATATAGTTTATTCCATTATCATTATATACTAAACATTGTTTAATCCAGTACCGCACAATGCAGACTATTAACAACTGACAATGAAGACGTCTTAAAACATGGTTGGAAAAGGAGAAATTGCTGGTGATAAGCATTTTCTCCATTTCCCACACTGTTTTCTTCCCTATGAGAGACAACTTTCACAATTTCAGCTACATTTCATTTGGTTCTCAATATGATTTGGGTTTGGGTAAGTTTAAAATTTTGGCATGTGGTAAATTGCTAATATCCGAAGAATTGAAAAATAAATCTGTAGGAAGATACACACGCACCCAAATATAGAGGTTAATGTGTAATACAACTATTTGGCATCATAGAGATAGTGACTGGCAAACAACACAAAACAATGCTGTCTTTCCAGATCGGATTTCTATCAAAATACGTAAAATACAAGAAATTTCTTTGTATCTCAGAATGTTTTTCAAAAGCATTGATTCTGCATAAGAGTTTTTAGCTCACCTGAGCACGAAGTGCTCATGGTGAGCTATTGTGATCGTGCTGTGTCCGTCGTCCGTCGTCAACTTTTTACCTTGTGTACGCTCTAGAGGCCACAGTTTTGGTCGGATACTCATGAAAGTTGGTCAGGATGTTTGTTTCGATGAAATCTCGGACGAGTTCGAAAATGGGTCATGTGGGGTCAAAAACTAGGTCACTAGGTCAAATCTTAGAAAAACCTTGTGTACGCTCTAGAGGCCACATTTTCAGTCCGATACTCATGAAAGTTGGTCAGGATGTTTGTCTCGATAAAATCTCGGACGAGTTCGAAAATGGGTCACGTGGGGTCAAAAACTAGGTCACCAGGTCAAATCATAGAAAAACCTTGTGTACGCTCTGGAGGCCACATTTTCAGTCGGATACTCATGAAAGTTGGTCAGGATGTTTGTCTAGATGATATCTCGGACAAGTACGAAAATGGGTCACGTGGGGTCAAAAACTAGGTCACCAGGTCAAATCATAGAAAAACCTTGTGTAGGCTTTAGAGGCCACATTTTCAGTCGGATACTCATGAAAGTTGGTCAGGATGTTTGTCTGGATGATATCTCGGACGAGTTTGAAAATGGGTCACGTGGGGTCAAAAACTAGGTCACCAGGTCAAATCTTACAAAAACCTTTTGTATGCTCTAGAGGCCATATTTTCAGTCCGATACTCATGAAAGTTGGTCAGGATGTTTGTCTGGATGATATCTCGAACGAGTACGAAAATGGGTCACGTGGGGTCAAAAACTAAGTCACCAGGTCAAATCTTAGAAAAACCTTGTGTACGCTCTAGAGGCCACATTTTCAGTCGGATACTCATTAAAGTTGGTCAGGATGTTTGTCTGGATGATATCTCGGACGAGTTTGAAAATGGGTCACGTGGGGTCAAAAACTAGGTCATCAGGTCAAATCTTAGAAAAACCTTGTGTACGCTCTAGAGGCCACATTTTCAGTCGGATACTCATGAAAGTTGGTCAGGATGTTTGTCTGGATGATATCTCGGACGAGTTTGAAAATGGGTCACGTGGGGTCAAAAACTAGGTCACCAGGTCAAATCATAGAAAAACCTTGTGTACGCTCTGGAGGCCACATTTTCAGTCGGATACTCATGAAAGTTGGTCAGGATGTTTGTCTTGATGATATCTCAGACGAGTACAAAAATGGGTCACGTGGGGTCAAAAACTAGGTCACCAGGTCAAATCTTAGAAAAACCTTGTGTAGGCTTTAGAGGCCACATTTTCAGTCGGATACTCATGAAAGTTGGTCAGGATGTTTGTCTCGATGATATCTCGGACGAGTTCGAAAATGGGTCATGTGGGGTCAAAAACTAGGTCACCAGGTCAAATCTTAGAAAAACCTTTTGTATGCTCCAGAGGCCACATTTTCAGTCGGATACTCATGAAAGTTGGTCAGGATGTTTGTCTGGATGATATCTCGGAAGAGTTTGAAAATTGGTCACGTGGGTCAAAAACTAGGTCACCAGGTCAAATCATAGAAAAACCTTGTGTACGCTCTGGAGGCCACATTTTCAGTCGGATACTCATGAAAGTTGGTCAGGATGTTTGTCTTGATGATATCTCAGACGAGTACAAAAATGGGTCACGTGGGGTCAAAAACTAGGTCACCAGGTCAAATCTTAGAAAAACCTTGTGTAGGCTTTAGAGGCCACATTTTCAGTCGGATACTCATGAAAGTTGGTCAGGATGTTTGTCTCGATGATATCTCGGACGAGTTCGAAAATGGGTCATGTGGGGTCAAAAACTAGGTCACCAGGTCAAATCTTAGAAAAACCTTTTGTATGCTCTAGAGGCCACATTTTCAGTCGGATACTCATGAAAGTTGGTCAGGATGTTTGTCTGGATGATATCTCGGAAGAGTTTGAAAATTGGTCACGTTGGTCAAAAACTAGGTCACCAGGTCAAATCTTAGAAAAACCTTGTGTAGGCTCTAGAGGCCACATTTTCAGTCGGATACTCATGAAAGTTGGTCAGGATGGTTGTTTTGATGATATCTCAGACAAGAATGAAAATGGGTCATGTGGGGTCAAAAACTAGGTCACTAGGTCAAATGTTAGAAAAATCTTTTGTAGGCTCTAGAGGCCACATTTTCAGTCCGAAACTCTTGTAACTTGGTCAGAATGTTTGTCTTGATGATATCTCAGACAGGTTTGAAAATGGGTCATTGGGGGTTAAAAACTAGGTCACCAGGTCAAATCTTAGAAAAACCTTGTATATGCTCTGGATGCCACATTTTCAGTCCAACACTCTTGAAAATTAGTCAGAATGTTTGCCTTTATAATATCATGGATGAGTCTGAAAATGGGTCATGTTGGGTCAAAAACTGGGTCAATATGGTCAAATGTTATAAACACCTTTTGTATGCTCTGGAGGGCACATTTCAGTCTGATACTCCTAAAACTTGTTCATAATATTTGTCCTGGTGATACCTTGAATGAGTTTGAAAATGGGTCATGTGGAGTCAAAAACTAGGTCAATGAGTCAAATATTAGAAAAACCTTGTGTACACTCCAGAGGCTACATTTTCTGCCTGATACTCTTCAGACTTGGTCAGAATGTTTGTTTTGATGATGTCTCAAAAGAGTTTGATAATGGGTAATTGTCGGGTCCAAAACTAGGTCACTTGATGAAATCTTAGGAAAACCTTGTGTACACTGTAGAGGCCACATTTTCAGTCCAATACTCATGAAACTTGGCCAGAATGTTTGTCTTATTGATATCTCAAAAGTGTTTGATGATGGGTAATGTCTGATAAAAAAGTAGGTCACTGGGAAACTAGATGGTGCATGTTTGGTCAATAAACTCAGGTGAGCGATTTCAGGGCCATCATGGCCCTCTTGTTTTAAAACCTCTGGATCATGTCGTAAAGAGATGGTGCTCCTTATACATAATTATTGGCCTTGGCTGCCTATGTAGACCAAGATAAATTTGGCAGAAATTCTGGGTAAAAGCAACTTTGAAATTGTATTTGAGACATGCCCTGTAGTTAGGTAGTTTAATGTGTCTGCAAAAAGTATAAGCCCAGGTCAGCCTGCACAGTCAGTATAGGTTTACCTGGGTCAAAACTCACTTTTGGTTAATTTCTGCATGTCAAAGGACCAGTCTACCTCAATACTTTAGCTTGTCTTCAAGCAAAATAGGTTTGTATCTATAATTACATGTACAGTATATGGTGACTTGCTTGATATTATACATTAAAAGCCTTCATTTACGTTGGACTTACTTCTTGACAGAAAATGTTTTTTTGTTTTATTTGGTGCTCTAACAATTTATCATTTAATTTGGCAGAAAATTAAAGATTCAAGAGTTTATTGTGAAAAGTTGATTGTTTGTACTAAATTCACTGTCTCTGTTTGAGCAGTTACACAGTCTTTTATCATTTTTCTTTTTGTTCATTCATATTTCAGTATCCAAAGATGTACACTGAGCCATTTGGCCATGTTTTTAACTGCATCCAAAGAGTTCATCAGAATACGTAAGTAATATTCAGTGCTCCAGATAATAAGGAGTGACGGTATTCTAGATCCATTATTTCTTTTCCAAATCCTATGTTGTTTGTACTCATTAGAATCGTCTTGAAAAGACGATTCTAATGAGTTCCCACAACATGGGGTTTAGTGGAGAATAATTAATATTTTCAGTTTTGAAATCTAAATCACTTCCTCTCTCTGGATCCCTGAATATTTAACCCTTTACCCCACAATCCAGAGTGTTAACAACCCTTAGAAAGAGCCCTGTTGAAAACAGTGTGGGGAAAGGAGAAAATGCTGATAACAATTTTCCCTCTTTTAGACTCAAATTGCACCATATTTAAACATATTTTTTTATATGCCCGTCCATTAGCAATTTCCTGTGTGGGAAACTCCTCCCACAGTTTGGATCAGAATAACTTGAAACTTATCACAATGAATCTCTAATATGTGTAGTTGAGCATGTGACATTAAACTTTGGAATTCTGTAGGTGTTCCAGATTTAACCACATTTCACTGACAAACCCCTATTGGCGTATATGGGCTGCTATGGGAAGCTCAAATGCTTTTGATTTGGACTAGGGTAAGATTTTGTCATGTGGTAAAGTATTTATCACATCAATATTGTATGAGATTCGTAGTTTGAGTTCTGCAACATCCGCTATGAATATGGTTGATTCAAGCTCAGCTCTACAATGTATGTGCTAAAATGATGGACAAGATTTCCTCAACTTTACAACGAAAAGTGGTATCTCTGGATAATCATAACAACACGGAAGAAGAAACCTTTTGAAAACATTATTGGGAAAGGAGAAAATGCTGATACCCAGCTTTTTGTCCTTTTCCCACAATGTTTTCTACTCTTCCCAATGCAAATTTCAAATTTCAGACACCTTTTTTTTTTGTGGTCTGCAAATGCTTTCAATTTGGACCAGAACAAAATGTAATACTTTGGTTTTATTTTTACTGGTTGAAAAAGTGTCTCATTTGATCTATTTCTCATTGTATGTATAATACATACAGTATATTTTGGGTTTAATTTTTGTCTTTTTTTTTTTATTTTATACAGGCTGGAGGGTTATCCAGTATTTCTTGCCTTGCTGTTCTTGGGAGGCTTGGTGTATCCGGTAAGTAAATATGAGCCTGTATTCACCAACCATTCTCAAAAAAGACTCTTTATCAGATGAAGAAGAATTTTCTAGATTTGAAAGTAACACAACTTTTGATTGGCTGAACAAATTGGTTTAGCCAGTCATAGGTTGTGTTACTTTTAGATATAACCATATTCAAAGTAAGAAGCTTTTGTAGATGACATTGTTCAAGATCAAAATGCACAGAAAATGCAGAGCTCCAGATAGAGGGGTTGATTTTGATTTCAAAATTGAAAATATTGATAATTCTCCGTTAAGCCCTATGGTGTTGTGAGTACTCATAAAGATTCGTCTTATAGAGACGATTCTAATGAGTACCCACAACATAGGGTTTTGAAGAGAAATAATGGTTTTAGAATACAATCACTTTCTCTTATCTGGAGCTCTGGAAAGAGCATCTCATCTCACTACCATCTCATGATCTGTCACATATTACCCAACTAAACCAAGAAAATCATGTTTTTCTGATATTTTAAGTATTCTTGAAAGACATTACATATCTAATGGCCACATAAAAATTTAAAAATCATTCACATTATACCGTTATCCTGCATTCAGGCAACAATATGCGAAGCTAAATTTGGACAGTAATTCAAGTGTTTAATATAAAAAAAATGGTAACAGATGTTGTTTATTTCATGTGAAAACATGCCTATATCTCTGTATTTATTTAAATATGTTTACTATAAAGAACATAATGTTTTAACTCTTTTTACCAAGTAAGAAAATTTTAATTTTGTCCAAATTGAAAGCATCTGCCAATTACAAATCTAATGTACATGTAGCTCAGATGCATATATTTATCTGTGAAAGTTTGGAAAACATTTTTGGAAAAAGGAGAAATTTCTGCTTACCAGCTTTTTTTCCTTTTCCCACAGTCTTCAAAACTCTTTTGCTTCAGTGTTTTAAAAATTTGCCATTGGGGGGCAAGGAGTAAGAGGTAGCAAGCTTTCAAAGAACTCTTTTCTTACCTCTTTTGGTCTGAATATAAGATTGACAGCCTGAGGGCCCTTTGTCTAATCTACACTAATGGTGGCTTTTTCATGGTACTAATCTTAGGCAAGCCACTTCACATTCCCTGTGAAAGCCAGGACATAGAAGAATAATTATAGGTGTTGCCTTTGATACAACTAAAATAATGTCGAAAGGAGCCCTTACCTCTTTACCAAAGAACAAAACTTTAGACTGATCCAAAACTGAAAGCTTTTGCAGATGAGATAAAATAGATGCAACTCAGAAGTACACATTGGTATTTGTTTCTGGAAGAGTAGAAAACATTGGTAAACGAAAAATTGCTGTTTATCAGAGTTTTCTTCTTTTCCCATAATTTTCTGTTGTGTCATTAGAACTTGCAATTGCATGGCTTAGGATTAACATTGTTCAGTCAATACATGTAGATCATCTGTGATTTCAGAGAGTAAGCGCTGTAGCTGGGTTGTTGTATATTGCTGGAAGAATTGTGTATGCTCTAGGATATTATACTGGAGGTATATTGAACTTTCATGGATTTTAACGCTTTACCTCTCAATCCCGACTTTTATCGACTATCAGAGAGAAGCCTTTTGAAAACATTGTGGGAAAAGGAGAAAATGCTGGTAATCAGCATTTTCTCCTTTTTATACGCCCGTCAAAGACGGGACATATTATTGGATCACCCGTGGCGGCCGGGCGTCTGGGCGGGCAGGCGGCGTCCAGTTCTTTGTCCGGAGCATATCTCCAAAACTATACAAGCTAGGGTTATGAAATTTCATGGGTGGATAGATCTCATCGAGGGGGAGTGCAGTGCACAGGAATCATAACTCTTGCTCGCTAAATTTTTTAGTTATTGCCCTTTGTCATTTTTTAAACTTGAATTTTGTCCGGTGAATATCTCCAAAACTATACTAGCTAGGGTTATGAAATTTCATGGGTGGATAGATCACACCGAAGGGGAGTGCAGTGCACAGGAATCAAAACTCTTGCTTGCTTAATTTTTGAGTTATTGCCCTTTGTCATTTTTTATACTTGAATTTTGTCAGGTGAATATCTCCAAAACTATACTAGCTAGGGTTATGAAATTTCATGGGTGGCTAGATCTCATGGATGGGGAGTGCAATGCACAGAAATCACAACTCTTGCTTGCTTAATTTTTGAGTTATTGCCCTTTGTTGTTTTTCATACTTGAATTTTGTCTGGTGAATATCTCCAAAACTATACTAGCTAGGGTTATGAAATTTCATGGGTGGATAGATCTCATGGATGGGGAGTGCAGTGCACAGAAATCACAACTCTTGCTTGCTTAATTTTTGAGTTATTGCCCTTTGTTGTTTTTCATACTTGAATTTTGTCCAGTGCATGCCCCAGCTTAACAACTTGGGGTAAGACGGGCGTATCTTGCGACAATTTGCCGCTTTTGTTCCGCACTGTTTTCTACCCTTTCTAAAACAAATTTCAAGTTTTCCGTCACATTAATTTTCTTGTTTGTAAATGCTTTCAATTTGGACCAGTCTGTAATTTTGTTGTTTGGTAAAGAGTCGACCCATTACCACACAATCCCTACTTTTGATGCCCCTGAGAAAGAAGCCTTTTGAAAACACTGTAGGAAAAGGAAAAAATGCTGATAACCAGCATTTTCTCCTTTTCCCACAGTGTTTTCTACCCTTCCCAGATCAAATTTCAATTTTTCAGGACTCACCTTTGTCGGCTGCAAATGCTTTCAATTTGAACCAGTCTGTAATTTTGTTGTTTGGTAAAGAGTTAACTCTTTATTTCATGCTTCTCGGTAGTTAAGTAGGAAGTAATGTTGGATTATATGATTTGATAATTCATGGGTATGACCAGTGAAATTTACTGTAAATGTTACTATAGGTTGCGGCACCCATGAAAATGATAATCTTCACTAGAAAAATGTAACTTACTTTGGATCTTTCACCCTAGAAACAAGTATCTTTATTTATCACAGGACAGCTGATAGTGCAAATTGAAAGCATTTGTAGATAAAATATTAGTAGTGGCCAAAAGGATAGAATTTGTGTTTGTCTGTGGAAGATACATTCCAACATTCCATCCTTTGAGCTGCTTTCTATGAATACTTTTTATGCTTGATGAGTTTAAAGTTGTTTTGTTAACTCTACCAAACTACAACCTTTTAAGACTGGTTGAAATTGAAAAAACACTTGCTGACAATAAAACAAACATTCCATCCTTTGAGCTGCTTTCTATGAATACTTTTTATGCTTGATGAGTTTAAAGTTGTTTTGTTAACTCTACCAAACTACAACATTTTAGACTGGTCGAAATTGAAAAAACACTTGCTGACAATAAAACAAACATAGCTCAAAAACTGACATTTGTTTCCACCAGGGTAGAAAACAGTGTGGGAAAAGGAGAAAATGTTACTTGAACAAACTGACCTGAAATTGACCTTTATGCAAAGAAAAATCAAAGACTGAATATTTATATCATCTGGGTATAACCACTAAACAGATGGTATGGAAATTCTGTTAACGGTAAATGTTTGGTTTGACACTTACTGTGCCATGGTTAAAATAAGATGTGTTTGTGGACGATGTATATCAAGACCAGACCGTGCAGAAAGTGCATCTAGATACATGTATATTTAACCCACCAAGTACAATGTATTACCAATTCAAACCAACAAACTCATGTTTATTTCAAGTATTTTAAGTATCATAATAGACAAGATAAATCTGTAAGCTGTATAAAAAGTTGAAAAAACATAGTTTTGCATGCAGACGACAATAGCAGAGGCCAGGTCTAGACAATAGTTCAACCACATAATATATGGTAATAGAGGTGATTCATTTCATGTCAATTTGCACGAGTAATAAATGATGATTTTTTTATCTCTTACAGACCCAGAGAAGAGAACTCGTGGTAGTTTTGGATACATTGGGTTGATTACGCTGCTGGTCAACACCATCATTCTTGGACTTCGAATGTTGGGCATTTTGAGTGCATAGACATATAGTGCTGAACTTTGTTTGATATACACATTACCATATATGCCATAATAATTTCAAAAATCCTGAGTAGGAAGCACTTTGAAAACATTATTTGAAAAGGAGAAAATGCTGGTGAGAAAGCATTTTCTCCTTTTCTTACAATGTTTTCTACCTCTATACTGAAAAGATTTCCAGAACAGAAAAATCTTACTGTTTTACCCACAACAAGATTAACTTTAAATTTCAGTCATGGTTCAAAGCTTCACCGGCAGATAAAAAACAAGAGATTTGTAGATGTGTGTCATACATAGATCATTCTAGACTTATCTTTTTGATGCGATATCATAATGATGTCACTTTGCCTTATAGTCCAATATAGCATTAACTCTTTACCAAGCAACAAAATTTTAGGTTTGTCCAAATCGAAAGCATTTGCAGACAACAAAATAAAAGTGACTGAAAATATGAAATTTGTTTTGTTACCAGCATTTACTCCTTTTCCCGCAGTGTTTTCTAAAGGTATCTTTCTCAGGGTCGTCAAAATTAGGGGTTGTGTGGTAATGGATTAACTCTGTACCAGATGAGGTAATTTTGGTCTGCTGTAATTGAAAGAATTTGCAGATGACAAATTTAGAGTGGCTAAAAAGGTGGTATTTTTATCTGTAAGGGAAAAAAACCCTGTGGAAAAGGGAAAAAAAATACTTATTATGAGCATTTGGAAAGAAATGCTCATTATGAGATTTTCTCCTTTTTTCCCCACACTGTTTTTAAATGCCGTAAAAACCAAGACTTATTTAGGAAAGGGTTAGAAAAAAAGACAGAAAAATCTCTACTCAGTAAGTATTTCTTTCAAGGACAACTTCAAGACTGTGACTTGAAGACATTTGTGAAGATTTAATAAAAATCTGTATGACATTTGTTGGTTTTTTACATTTTGGAATTGCTCATTTTAAGTGATATCACTAATTGTCACATTTGTTCTAGAACACACAATTGCTCATGCATTAACTCCAATCATAAAAATCGTATACTAATCCAAACATTGCACATTGCAAACTAAATGTGTCTCAAAAGATTTGAAAGGGTAGAAAACACTGTGAAAAAAGGAAAAAGTGCTGGTTGAAAATGCTGGTTACCAGCATTAATTCCTTTTTCCACAGTATTTTATATGCCTTATTTCTACGGGT
This sequence comes from Tridacna crocea, assembly GCA_943736015.1. Taxonomy (NCBI): domain Eukaryota; kingdom Metazoa; phylum Mollusca; class Bivalvia; order Cardiida; family Cardiidae; genus Tridacna; species Tridacna crocea. The sequence goes on along the minus strand of OX031060.1, from coordinate 57,822,903 downwards.
GGTTTAGTCTCAGGATCATTTGATAAAGGATTGAAACATTGAAATGATGAAAACTGTATTTGAATTTTATATATCTAAATCTGAAAATGGAAAGTACAATATTTACTTGTGCACATGTTCTTGTCTTTGACGTTGAATTGTTAGTATGTGCATTTTTGTGACTATAGTGAAGAATAAAAATGTGTTTGAAGAAAAATTATGTATTTTGGAAGCAGAATTTAGATATTATATATTGTAGATAGTGTTAGACTTATAGGTACATGTATTTCCAAATAAAATAAAATGATAGTAAAAAGATTTTTTATCTATAGATTTGATTGTATATCTTTTCGTCTTCATTTTTTTCACTTTAAAAATTTTACATAATTCTTTACCAAACAACAAAATTTCAGACAAGTCCAAATTGAAAGTAGTAGTGTATGAAAATATAAATGAGGCTTTAAAAACAATTGACATTTCTTTTGGAAGGGATTAAAAACATTGTGGGAAAAGGGAGAAAATACTGGTCACCAGCATTTTGTCCTTTTCCCACAATGTTTTCAAAAGGTTTTTTTTCAGGGTTTTTTCAAGTCGGAATTCTGTGGCAAATGGTTATAAAATTGTATAGTTGTATGAAGTAATAATTTGACATATAGATAAGACTCCCATAAGGCCCGTTGGTTTGGGTGTGGAGTTAGTAATCATTAAATACTGAACATGATCCTCAGCAAAGTCATCGGATTTCTTATGAGAGTGCTTCTGACTTCAGAGCTCCAGCCAAGCAATGGTGATATTACCATGGAAAATCAGGAACAGGTGAACTGGGGCCTGAATGACATAATACTAGAATGATATTGAAAGAGGTGTGAAACATCTTTTAACCCATTACCACTTCATCCCTAATTTTGACGCCCCCGAGAAGGAAGCCCTTTGAAAACACTGTAGGAAAAGGAGAAAATGCTGGTTACCAGCATTTTCTCCTTTTCCCTCAGTGTTTTCTACCCTTCCCAGATCAAATTTAAATTTTTCAGTCACCTTTATTTTGTCGTCTGCAAATGCTTTCAATTTGAACTTGTCTAAAATTTTGTTGTGTGGTAAAGAGTTGACCCTTTATCAAACAAGCTAGATTGTAAACTACTTTCAGAGCTCCAGATAAAGGGAGTGATTTTGATTCTAGAATTAAAAAAAAGAAAATTAAAATATCAATTATTCTCCATCAAAACCTATGTTATGGGTACTCATTAGAATTCTCTCATCTAGACGATTTTAATGAATACCTGCAACATAAGGTTCAACTCTTTACCAAACAACAATATTTTGGATTGATCCAAATTGAAAGCATTTGCAGATGATGAAATAAATGTGACAAAAGAAATGAAAGTTGTTGTAGGAAGGGAAGAAAAAATTGTGGCAAAAGGAGAAAATGTTGGTTACCAGCATTTTCTCCTTTTCTCACAATGTTTTCGAAAGGCTTCTTTCACAGAGGTGTTAAAAGTCAAGATTGTGTGGTAAAGGGTTAATATAGAAATAATGGATTTAGATTACCATCACTTCCCCTATCTGGAGCTCTGTAATCTGACCTAGAAGACTGTAAAATCATTGTTGGAAAAGTTGAAATGCTGGTAATTACCATTTTCTCCTATTCACACAGTTTTCTACCCTTCAAAAGAATTACCCATAGTTGTAGCCATATTTAGAGACACATCCTTACCACTTGAGAGAAAAAAATGAAGTGTTTCAACTTTTCTTTTTCCCATAATCTTTTCTTACCTATCAAAGACAAATACCATCACTAGTGACATATGGCTTTCAAAAAGGGGCATTCGGACATTTGAGTAAAATCTTGTCTCAGATCAGCCTGCGCAGTCCACGCAGGCTAATTCAAGACGGCACTTTACGACTACATTAGATTTTGTGCTACAGTAGACTTGTGCAAAACAGAAAATGACATAAAAATGGAAAGTGTTGTTTCGGATAAGCCTGAGTGGAGTGCACAGTCTGATCTGAAATGACCTTTTATGCAAATGTCCAAATGCCCCTTTTTGCGTGCTGCAAGCCATATTGGAGATGTTGTCTGCAAATATTTTCAATTTGGACCGTCTACATTTTTGTCTACATTTTTGTCATGTGGTAAAGAGTTAACAAGTTGTGCTGCAAACAACAGGCACTCTTGCATCCCAAGGAGTATAGTCACTAAAACCCTGTAATTAAATATAAGTCCAGTCTCTAAACTGTAGGACAAGATTTGGACTTGCCTGAGTTGAAAGTATTTTCAGACAACAAATGAAAGTGACTGACATGTAAATGGCTTGTATTGAAATTTATATTAGGTTTTAACCATTTATGCCATAGATACTCATTTCTACACATTGCTTGTAGATGCCTTTGGAAAACATTGTGGCAAAAGGTAAAATTGCTCATGACGAGCAATTTCACCTTTTTGTCAAAATGTTTTCTATGCTATCAAAAGGTATCATATACACATAAGAAATTGCTTCATCCTTGCTGTTATTTAGGGTCAATTAGAGATACCATAGAAATGCCTTATGGGGTTAAGGGTTAATTCATTCAGAATGACAGAATGGGCAATAGACATACATGGTCTGTATAACCCTTTACCAAATAAAAACATTTTAGACCTGTCCATATTTAAACCCTTTACCCCATAATGCATTTCTATGGTATCTCTGACTGACCCTAAGTAACAGCAAGGATGAAGCCGTTTCCTATGTGTACATGTATATGACACCTTTTGATAGCATAGAAAACATTGTGGCAAAAGGTGAAATTGCTCGTCACGAGCAATTTCACCTTTTACCACAATGTTTTCTAAAGGCTCCACCTACAAGCAATGCATAGAAATGAGTATCTATGGAGTAAAGGGTTAAATAAATTGATGATGACAAAATAAAAAGTGTCCCAAATGATGGGGTTTGTGGATAATGGGGTAGAAACATTGTTTCAAAATGTTGGTTACAAACATTTTTTCCGTTTTCCACATGTTTTCTAAGGTTTCATTTCTCAAGGGCATAAGAACCTGAAATTTTTGGTAGAGAATTAATCTTTCACTACACAAACCCAAGTTTGAACAACCCAGTAAAAGATTTTGAAAAACATTATGGGAAAAAGAGAGAATGCTGGTAACCAACATTCAGGTTTTTTCCCACAATAGTTTCTGCCCTTTTAGAGGTATCCAGGTATCTTCAATTGAGCAACAGTTTTTTTGTCGTCTGTTACAAATTTGAGTTTACATGTTTGTTAAATTTTGTCAGTCGATAAAGAGCAATACTGAAGCCATTTTTCCTCACCTTCCAGTTTCCAAAGATGACTATAGAGCCATATACTCATGAGTTCAACTGTATAATGAGAGCTTATCAGAATACGTAAGTGAGTACGATTTTTTAACAAAAAGGCATCCTCGTTGACCCAGTTTCCATTTATGCTGTAATCGACCCTTGGTTATTTGGCTGGCGTTTTCTCGTTCTCATGAATTATTAATGAAGCATTTTGATTGGTAATCTCAGTTTTTCTTTGAGAAAATTTAAACTTTTTTTATCACAAATATGCCTTCATTTCTATTTGTAGTAACTGGTGAAATGAAATTGCCCTCATGAATATTCATAGGAAACATAGATTTGCTAGTCAATTTTCCCAGGGGTAATGCATGGAGAGTAACATAATGCATGAAGCTGGGTTCAGAGGATGAAAAAAAGGTTGAAAACATAAAATCAAAATTTGTAATTAATTCTACCACATGACCCTGACTTTTAATGACCCTCAGAAAGAAGCCCATAGAAAACATTATGGGAAAAGAAGAAAATGCTGGTAACCAGCATTTTCTCCTTTTCCCACAATATTTTCTACCCTATCAAAATCAGAAATCAATATATTACCAAGATTTAATTTGTTGTCTGCAGATGTTTTGAATTTGGTCCAGTCCAAAAATTTGTTGTTTCATAAAGACTTGAGCATTTCCCCATTAGCAATAATGCACATACATGTACTATAATCCTTGGATAGAGTTTACATATGATATTACGGATGACATTGATCAAAACCAGATAACATTATTAAGAAGGGTACGGTCAGGTGGCAGGGGACTTGGAAACTTTTTCACGGCTGTGTGAATCAAAGGCAAGGTGGCGACATGGTTTGACACAGCCGTGAACAAGTTTCCAAGTCCCCTGCCACCTTGCCGTACAACGAATTTATTATACTGCAAAGTTTTACCCTTTCAAAGCCAGTTAAGCGAAATGATGCTGTATTATAATCTCAGGAATCGAGTATGCTGACGAAATAGAAATTCCCTTCTGAGTGCCCCAATTCAATGAAAACTGATGTTACTGGACACTGACGTCACTACAAGGTGCAGTTTGGTGCATAAATGTGCAGTCTGGTGATTGATCAACGCCACCATTTTTGTTGTTGTGTTGCACATGTAGTGATGTTTACAGGCCACTCAAAAGGGAAACTGGCTTTACTTTGTGGGAAAAGGAGAAAATTCTGGTTACCAGCATTTTCTCCTGTTCCTACAATGTTTCAAAAGGCCTCTTTCTCAGGATTGCTCAGTCGTCATTGTGCAGTAAAGGATTGAATGACGGAGAGGGTTAAATTGCAAATTAACAAAACCAGTAATAAAATCCAAATTAACAAAACCAGTATTAAAATCCAAATAAAATCCAAATTAACAAAGCCAGTGTTTAAAATCCAAATAAAATCCAAATTAACAAAGCCAGTATTAAAATCCAAATAAAATCCAAATTAACAAATCCAGTATTGATGTCTCGTGCTTACCTTGTTTTCTATTTTCTGTTGTTTGCTTGTTTGCAATGACATGTACTTCATTAATGTTTCATAATCAGTTATAATTATTTTCTATCAATTTCAGTCATATTGATGTATTTGTTGTTTTGATTTTATTTCAGATTAGAAAGTTATCCACATTTCCTTGTTTTTACCTTACTTGGAGGGTTATCTTATCCAGTAAGTATTTGATCCTTTTCCTGGAAAACAAAAAGTTTAATTTTAACATGACACGTGAATTCGGCTCTATAAACACTGTAATGAAATCATGGTAAAATCTGCATCATTCTATGGAGTAACGTCATTCTATATAGAGTGACATCATTCTGTGTAAAGTAAGTAAGTTATTCAGTGGAATATAATTTTCATCTGTGTTTTTACTTTAAGTTTTCCTTTAAAGAGTTAGTCATGTTAGAATGGAAATAATCTTCTTTTTATCATGGATTATCATTCAATAAACCATATTTTGAGTTATGAGGCACAATAAATAAACTATTACTCTCAGATGATAATTTAAGCCTTTGTTGACATACACAACATAACAAAACAAACACATAAAAGGTAAGACAGGTAAAATACATCACTTCATTACATAGACAGTACAGCGGGTATTTAACCCTTTACCCCATAAGGCATTTCTATGGCATCTCTAATTGACCATAAATAAGAGCAAGGATAAAGCCGTTTCTTATGTGTATATGACACCTTTTGATAGTGTAGAAAACATTGTGGCAAAAGGTGAAATTGCTCGTCACGAGCAATTTCACCTTTTGCAACAATGTTTTCCAAAGGCTCCTACAAGCAATGCGTAGAAATGAGTATCTATGGAGTAAAGGATTAAGTTGTGAGGAATACCTGTTTCCCCTACAATTATGAAGTCAGTTGACCCTAAAAAGACACTGCTATCGTCTGAGAGTAATACCAGGGCTATTGTCCCCATGTATTATTTATTGTGACTCATAATAGATAACTGGTTTATTGAAAGATAAACTGGGATATAAAGAGCATTTCTCAAACAACCCTGAATGAGAAAGCTTTTGAAAATACTGTAGGAAAGGGAGAACTTGCTTGTAACATGCAGTTTCTTTCTGTACTGCTGTATTTTTAATTTTATGTCAAAAGAACAATTTATTTCGACTGATTGTCAACTGAATTTAAATTTTATGTCTGAACAGTTGACTATATTTTTAGCTCACCTTAGCACAAAGTGCTAAAGGTGAGCTATTGTGATCGCCCAATGTCCGGCGTCCGTCGTCCGTCAACAATTTCTTTAATCATCTTCTCCTCCTCAACCACTGGGCCAATCTTCATGAAACTTGGCAGGAATGTTCCTTGGGTGAAGCTCTACCAAAATTGTTCAAAGAATTTAATTCCACCCATAACTCTGGTTGCCATGGCAACAAAACGAAAAAAAAAATGAAATCTTTGAAAATCTTCTCCTCTGAAACTAGAAGGGGTAGAGCTTTGATATTTGGTATGTAGCATCTCCCAATGGACCTCTACCAAGTTTGTTCAAATTATGCCCCTAGGGTCAAAACTGGCCCCGCCCCGGGGGATAACGCGTTTTAGCGTGTTTGAGCATAGGAACAAAGATGGAAAACTTTAAAAATCTTCTCCTCTGAAACCTGAAGGGGTAGAGCTTTGATATTTGGTATGTAGCATCTCCTAGTGGACCTCTACCAAGTTTGTTCAAATTATGTCCCTGGGGTCAAAACTGGCCCCACCCCAGGGGTCACAAGTTTTAGCATAGGAACAAAGAAGGAAAACTTTAAAAATCTTCTCCTCTGAAACTTGAAGGCGTAGAGCTTTGATATTTAATATGTGGCATTTCCTAGTGGACCTCTACCAAGTATGTTCAAATTATGTCCATGGGGTCAAAACTGGCCCCACCCCGGGGATCACAAATTTGAGCATGGGAACAAAGAAGGAAAACTTTAAAATTCTTTTCCTCAGAAACTAGAAAGCATAGAGCTTTGATATTTGGTCTGTTGTATCTCCTAGTGGACCTCTACCAAGTTTATTCAAATAATGTCCCTGGGGTCAAATCTGGCCCCACCCCGGGGGTCACTAGTTTGAGCATAGGAACAAAGAAGGAAAACTTTAAATTTCTTCTTCTCTGAAACTAGATGGCGTAGAGCTTTGATATTTGGTATGTAGCATCTCCAAGTGGACCTCTACCAAGTTTGTTCAAATCATGCCCGTGGGGTCAAAACTGGCCCTGCCCCAGGGGTCACAAGTTCGAACATATATGAACAATGAAAGAAAATTTTAAGATTCTTCTTCTCTATAACTAGAAGGCATAGAGCTATGATATTTGGCATATAGCAATTCCTAGTGGATCTCTACCAGGTTTGTTCATATTATGCCCTTGGGGTCAAAACTGGCCCTGCCTCGGGAGGTCACAGGTTCGAACAAAGCAACAAAGAAGGAAAACTTTAGAAATCTTCTCTGAAACTTGAAGGTGCAGAGCTTTGATATTTGGTATGCAGAATCTTCTTGATGCAACTTGGCAAGGATGTTCTTTGGGTGAAGCTTTACCAAAGTTGCTCCAAGAATTGAATTTCACTCATAAGCTATAGTCTAAGGTGAGCATTCCAGGGCCAATGGCCCTCTTGTTGAGAGTCTGTTTTCATGACTAGGAGAAAGAGGACCTCTGAAAATATGGAGGAAAAAGGAGAAAATGCTGGTAACAAGGTGATCATCATTTTCTCTTTTTCCCCAAAATCTTCTCTACACTTAAGCTCATGTTTACCAATGTTGAGATCGTTTGATTTAGAAAGATTCTGAAATGAGTTGTTTGGAAAGGGTTAAGAAGATTTAACCCTTATCCAAATATTCGCTGGTTTTTAAGACCCTGAGATGGAAGCTTTTTGAAAACAATGTGGGAAAAGGAGAAATTGTTGGTAACCAGCCTCCTTCTCACACATTGTTTTCTACCCTGATGGAAACAAATACAATTTTTGAGTTACGTTTATTTTTTCATCTACAAGTGCTTTCAATTTGGACCTTTATGATCTGCAATTGCTTTCAATTTGGACCTTTGTCATCTGCAAATGCTTTCAATTTGGACCTTTGTCATCTGCAAATACTTTCAATTTGGACCTTTGTCATCTGCAAGTGCTTTCAGTTTGGACCTATCTAAAATTTTGTCATTCAGTAAAGATTCATAATGTTGTTTTTTTTTTATTTTGCAGAAAGTTAGTAGTGTTTGTGGGTTACTATGGATAATATCTAGGGTAGTATACACAAGGGGTTATTACACTGGAGGTAAGTAGTGTTGGCTTGCCTCTGCAAGGCATTGGATCCTAGCCTGGATCTGAGTCCATTTTGAGGTATCTTTAGCTGAAAGTAGCCTGGTTAGATAGTTTGGTGTACAGCATTTGTGGTTTGATACCCAGATGTGACAAACTTTCCTTTTTGGGCAATTTCTTTGCCTCTCATGTCTGATGCATGTTAGAAAAGTAGTCAGTGACTTGGAAAGAAGGTTGTGGTAGTACTGGTGTGAGAAAGTCTGGAAAGTTATGCCTAGGTGCACTTAACCCTTTCCCAAACAATCCCTGTTTTTATGACCCAGAGGTAGAAGCTTTTTGAAAACATTGTGAGAAAAGGAGAAAATGCTGGTAACCAGCATTTTCTCCTTTTCCCACAATGTTTTCTACCATACTCGAAACAAATTTCAGTTTTTGGGTTACCTTTATTTTGTTGTCTGCAAGTTCTTTCAATTTGCACCAGTCTATAAATTTGTCGTTTGGTAAAGGGTTAAGCTGTTAAAACAGCATTGAAGTCCAATATAAACCAAGTTCAATTTGGTCAAAATTTTGTCATTTGGCGAGGAGTTAACATAATATTCACATTATTCACCTTTCTGTTACCATGATATTTTGAAAATTGTCTGATGCAAATTTTATTTAAGAAGGTAAGTTGAACTTTCAAAGTTATCTCATAATTTTTCTGTCCCTAGGAAAGCCTTTGAAAACATTGTGAGAAAATGAGAAAACTACGGTACCCAGCATTTTTAGCTCACCTGAGCACAACGTGCTCAAGGGGAGCTTTTAGGGTCACTGGCTGTCCGTCGTCCGTCGTCCGTCGTGCGTCGTCCGTCGTGCGTCGTGCGTCGTCAACAATTCTTTAAACATCAACTCCTCCTAAACCGCTGGGCCAATTTGGACCAAACTTGGCAGGAATGTTCCTTGGGAGGTCCTCTTTAAAAATTGTTCACAGAATTTGATTCCGTCAAAAACTCTGGTTGCCATGGCAACGAAATGGAATTTTTTAGCAAATTCTTTAAAAATCTTCTCCTCTGAAACCCCTGGTCGGATTTTGAAATAATTTCACAGATATGTTCCTTGGGTGACCCTTTTCAAAAATTGTTCGTGAAATTTTGATCCGTCAAAAATTGTGGCTCTGGTGAATGGGGGCTACTTGCACTATACAGAAATAAGGAATTCTTAAAAAATCTTCTCCTCTGAAACCGCTGGTTGGATTTTGAAATAATTTCACAGATATGTTCCTTGGGTGACCCTTTTTAAAAATTGTTCGTGAAATTTTGATCCGTCAAAAAATGTGGCTCTGGTGAACGGGGGCTACTTGCACTATACAGAAATGAAGGAATTCTTAAAAAATCTTCTTCTCCGAAACCGCTGGTCAGATTTTGAAATAATTTCACAGAGATGTTCCTTGGGTGACCCTTTTCAAAAACTGTTCGCGAAATTTTGATCCGTCAAGAAACATGGCTCTGGTGAATGGGGGCTTCTTGCACTATTGGGAAATGAGGAAATTCTTAAGAATTTTTCTTCTCTGAAACCACTGGTCAGATTTTGAAATATTTCTCTGGGATATTCCTTGGGTGACCTTTTTCAAAAATTGTTCACAAAATTTTAATCCGTCAAGAAACATGGCTCTGGTGAATGGGGGCTACTTGCACTCTAGGGAAATGAAGAAATTTTTAAAAATTCTTCTTCTCTGAAATGGCTGGACAGATTTTAAAATGATTTCACAGTGATGATCCTTGGGTGACCCTTTTCAAAAACTGTTCACAAAATTTTGATCCATGAAGAAACATGGCTCTGGTGAATGGGGGCTACTTGCACTATATGGAAATGAAGAAATTCTTGAAAATTCTTTTTCTCTGAAACCCCTAGTCAGATTTTAAAATAATTTGACAGAGATGTTCCTTGGGTGATCCTTGCTCTTGTGAATGGGAGCTACTTGCACTATATGGACATGATGATATTCTTGAAAATTCTCTTTCTCTGAAACCCTGGTCAGATTTTAAAAGAAATTTTCCGAAATGTTCCTTGGGTGACCCTTTTCAAAACTTGTTCGTAAATTTTGATCCATCAAGAAACATGGCTCTCGTGGATGGGGGATACTTGCTCTTATACAGAAATGAAGAATTCTTAAAAATTCTTCTTTTTTGAAACTGATGGTCAGATTTGGAAATGAATTTTACATGTGACCTTTTGAAAATTGCTTAGCAAAATTATAAATTTGGTTCCAATGTTTCAATACCTCAAAAAAAAAAAAAAAATAGGGTATGGTCATCTCAAAACTCAGGTGAGCGATCCAGGGCCATCTTGGCCCTCTTGTGTTGTTCTCTAGTATTTTCTAAAATTTTCCAAAATGAAAACAAATTTTTTTCACCATTTCATTTGTTGTGTGACAATATTCGTAAACCTTTACCACACTATCCAATATTTTAACGACCTTGAGGATGAAGGTCTTTAAAAATATTGTGGAAAAGGAGAAAATGGTGGGTATAAGGAGTCCCCAGAAAATGCTGGTAATCAACATTTTCTGCTTTCCCAAAATGTTTTGTGACCTTCCCCAACAAAGGTAAACTTTTGAGTCACTTTATATTGTTGTTTGCAAGTGCATTAAATTTGGACAAGTCCAAAATGTAATCATTTGATAAAGATGAAAAAATAAATATGAATTCAACAAAAGTTTTGTGACCTGGTAAGAGTTAAATCTAGACAGAAGAACATGAAAAATATGTTTTTGCTCTTTACATCCAGAGAGAAAAAACATTGTTACAACTTAATAGTTTGTAATATGAATCAGATACTCATAAGCTGTGTAAACATAGATAGATAATTGATAAATATGGTATGCAGGACATAGAAACTTAAAGTGGGGTTTTCTTTGATTTAGAACTGGAAATGACAACAGTGCGTCCTTTGATGGCCATAGAGATTGAAATGCATTTTCTATTAGCTGTAATCTGTGCCATCTTGCAGTGACAGGGGCAATATTTGGGACGTATATATTAGAATGATGTTAGTTTTGTAACATCAAAATAGATTAAACAAGAGCGGCAAATTGTCGCAAGATACGCCCGTCTTACCCCAAGTTGTAAAGCTGGGGCATGCACTGGACAAAATTCAAGTATGAAAAACAAAAATAAAGCGAGCAAGAGTTATGATTCCTGTGCACTGCACTCCCCCTTGATGAGATCTATCCACCTATGAAATTTCCTAACCCTAGCTAGTAAAGTTTTGGAGATATGCTCCGGACAAAATTCAAGTATGAAAAACAACAAAGGGCAATAACTCAAAAATTAAGCAAGCAAGGGTTATGATTCCTGTGCACTGCGCTGCCCCTATGTGAGATCTATCCACCCATGAAATTTCATAACCCTGGGTAGTATAGTTTTGGAGATATGCTCTGGACAAAATTCAAGTATGAAAAACAACAAAGGGCAATAACTCAAAAATTAAGCAAGCTAGAGTTATGATTCCTGCACATTGCACTCCCCCTCGATAAGATCTATCCACCCATGAAATTTCATAACCCTAGCTAGTATAGTTTTGGAAATATGCTCCGGACAAAATTCAAGTATGGAAAACAACAAAGGGCAATAACTCAAAAATTAAGCAAGCAAGAGTTATGATTCCTGCGCACTACACTCCCCCTCGGTGAGATCTATCCACCCATGAAATTTCATAACCCTAGCTAGTATAGTTTTGGAGATATGCTCCGGACAAAATTCAAGTATGGAAAACAACAAAGGGCAATAACTCAAAAATTAAGCGAGCAACAGTTATGATTCCTGTGCACTGCACTCCCCCTCGATGAGATCTATCCAGCCATGAAATTTCATAACCCTAGCTAGTATAGTTTTGGAGATATGCTCCGGACAAAATTCAAGTATGGAAAACAACAAAGGGCAATAACTCAAAAATTAAGCGAGCAAGAGTTATGATTCCTGTGCACTGCACTCCCCCTTGATGAGATCTATCCAGCCATGAAATTTCATAACCCTAGCTAGTATAGTTTTGGAGATATGCTCTGGACAAAATTCAAGTATGAAAAACAACAAAGGGCAATAACTCAAAAAAAAAGCGAGCTAGAGTTATGATTTCTACGCACTGCACTTCCCCTCGATGAGATCTATTTAGCCATTAAATTTCATAACCCTAGCTAGTATAGTTTTGGAGATATGCTCCGGACAAAATTCAAGTATGAAAAACAACAAAGGGCAATAACTCAAAAATTAAGCAAGCAAGAGTTATGATTCCTGCGCACCGCACTCCCCCTTGATGAGATGTATCCACCCATGAAATTTCATAACCCTAGCTAGAATAGTTTTGGAGATATGCTCCGGACAAAGAACTGGACGCCGCCCGGACGCCTGCCCGCCACGGGTGATCCCATTCGACGGGCGTATAAAAACCAGGAGAAAACAAGTAAAGATGCATCTTTAACCCTTTACTCCATAGATACTCATTTCTACGCATTGCTTGTAGGAGTCTTTGGGAAACATTGTGGCAAAAGGTGAAATTGCTCATGATGAGCAATTTCACCTTTTGTCAAAATGTTTTCTATGCTATCAAATGGTGTCATATACGCATAAGAAACAGCTTCATCCTTGCTGTTATTTAGGGTCAGTTAGAGATACCATAGAAATGCCTTAACGGGTAAAGGGTTAAAACTCTTTACCATACAATACCGACTTTTAACAACCGTGAGAAAGGAGCCTAAAGAAAACATTGTGGGAAAAGGAGCAACCAGCATTTTCTCCTTTTTCTGGCAATATTTTCTACCCTATCAAAGTAAAAAAAGAATCGTCATAATAACAAGATTTAGTTTGTTGACTTGTATGCAGGTGCTTTGAATTTGGTGCATTCCAAAAATTTGTGGTTTGGTAAAGAGTTAACATGTTATTTTTTTTTTTGTCATTTCAGATCCGGAGCAGAAAAAGTATGGAGCATTCGGTCAATTTGCCATGTTCGTATTATTTTTATTGAATATAGCACAGGCTTTACAAGTTCTTGGTGTGATGTAAACATTGGTAAATATTGCATCATTACACCCATGCCAAACATTCCCATGTTTTAATAACCCTAACAAAAATGGCTTTTGAAACCAACATTTTTTGTCTTTTTCCAACAGTGAATTCTATCTTACTTTAGACTAAAGTCACTATTTGAGCTTTGTTAGCTCTTTACCACACAACAAATATTATATATTCAAAATTCAAAACATTCAAAAACCAAAAATTAACTGTGGCTCAGATCATCCTGAGTTTTATCAACACCAAGTGAGGAAGCCTTTTGAAAACATCATGGAAAGGGGAAAATGCTGGTAACCAGCACTTTCTCCTTTTCCCTGATGTTTTCTACCTTTTCCATAATGTTTTCAAAAGGCTTCTTCGCTTGGTGTTGATAAAACTCAGGATGATCAGGTGATCTGCAAATGCAATCAACTTAGACAAATGCAAATTCTGCCATCTATCGAAATTTTGTCATAAAACTCTTTATCATACAACAACATTTCAGACTTTTCCAAACTGATACCACTTGAAGGTTATAGGATTGTTGCATCTCAAAAAATGATTTCCCTTTTTACAATCAATGAAAACATTGTGGGAAAAGGAGAAAATGCTGTTATCAGCATTTTCTCCTTTTCCCATAATTTTTTCAAAAGCCTTTTTTTTTCAGGATCATTAAAACTTTAGCTTGTGTGGTATAAGGTTAAGTGTTACAATTATTAAGTAAATAATTGGGGCAGCTGTGTCAACATCCTTTTAATTACGTTATATTGTAAACTGTTACAGTAGACTCGATGTCATACAGATGTGAATATTCTTAGTAGCAAGTGATGCGTTTTCAGAAATGGCAATTATGCTTAAGTTTTATTGTAGGAAAGACATCTTAACCCATTACCAAACGACAATATTTTGGACTGGTCCGAATTGAAAGCATTTGCAGATGACAAAATAAAAGTGACTGAAAATTTGAAATTTGGTTTGTGAAGGGTAGAAAACATTGTGGGAAAAGGAGAAAATGCTGGTTACCAGCATTTTTTCCTTTTCCCACAATGTTTTCTAAAGGTTTCTTTCTCAGGGGCGTCAAAAGTAGGGATTGTGTGGTAATGGGTTAATAGAATCTTGCACAAAATATTTCCATCTTTAAAATCTCTTGGACAGAGGCCTTTGGAAACCATTTTCAGACAAGAAGAAAATGCTGTTGGCAAGCATAGTTTGCTTTTCCCATGTTTCTACCCATTTAACTCTTTAGCACACAATCCGGACTTTAAGGACCCTGAAAAAGAAAGCTTTTGAAAACATTGTGGGAAAAGGAGAAAATGCTGGTAACCAGCATTTTCTCCTTTTCCCACAATGTTTTCTACTCTTCCGAAATCCAATTTCAATTTTTTATTCATATTATGTTTGTCGCCTGCAAATGCTTTCAATTTGGACTAGTCTCAAATTTTGTCGTTTGGTAAAGAGCTAAATACAGGCTTCATCACAGAGCATTGAACAATGTTTACTTTGTCCAATGCTATTGCTTACAAAATTGATAAGTCTATAACTTATCATCTTGAAAAGATTTAATTCTTTACCACTCTGTCTCAACTTTTGATGAACCCTAGGAAGAAGTCTTTTGAAAACATTGTGAGAATAGGAGAAAATGCTGGTAACCAGCATTTTCTCCTTTTCCCACAAGGTTTTCTACCCTTCACAAACATATTTCATTTTTTTAGCCATATTTATTTTGTCGTCTGCAAATGCTTTCAATTTGGACAAGTCTATGAATTTGTCGTTTGGGAAAGAGTTAAAACACTAAGGTCCATATTTACCAACCATTCCTTCTAGCATTCTAGTCTTAATTGTCAAGATTCCTAGACATTTCTAAGTAACACAATTTCTGATTAGCTTAACCATTTGGTTTAGCCAATGACAAGTGGCTTTGCTTTCTTACTCTAAAATAAAACTATAAATATGATTTAGAATGTTTGGTGAATAGTAAGCTTAAAAGTGCATTTGGAGCTCTATAATTGATTTGCAGACTCTATTTGATCTATATACAATGTGTTCTGTCTTTTGAAAGTGATCAATTTTTGTTTTTATCGCATAACTTTACTTAGGTTACTTATTTTGATATATATATATACATGTACATGATTTTTTTTTAAGAAGAAATGATGCTATAAAATAAATGTTTCTGTACATGTTATGATGGGATGTATTACTGCTATAATTTGTTGCTGAATTATCTCCCCTTGAACTTGAGGAATTATTTCCCCTTCAACTTTTTTCAACCCTTACTTTCGTATTCTGCATTCTGTAAGAAAGACCTGTTTTTGTGACAAGGAGCTTGTGGGGGTATAATCATATTTAGTGATAGCTCTCACGATTTATTTCCTCAGCAAATGCTTTCAATTTAGATGAGTCAAGAATTTTGTTGTTTGGCCAAGAGATAAATCATTTAACGGTTATTGTCATGTTCTGTACAGATAATGAAGCTGTGCTTCTAAAATTTTCATGATACCATATGTGAGAAAGGAACACATATGGCTTCAGTCATTATAGGATTATGCCAAAAGAGGCAGTTTTACTGGGGGAAGACCGACAAATAAGGCGTTGAAAACAGCAAGACATTTATCTCGATTGCCACCGATTTTCTTGCAGGTTTTTTTTTTCTGGGGTTTTGTATCAAAATAACAGCTGTTAAAGCTAATAACATAATAGGACTTGTAACCAAGGGCGTTCAAATCTAAACTCATCTCAGATTTTTTAAGGCTTGATAAAAATCAGTTCCACAGGATTCATGCCTTTCTCGACGATGAATATTGTTTTCACACTCTGCTCCGTCAAAAGGTTACTTAATGCATCTGATTCAAGTCATTCTGCACAGACTGACCTGGGCCGAAACTTTCCGCTATTGGTCAAGTTTATGTATGCCCAAGGACCAGTTTACCTCATGATTAAGTCGTTTGCCTAATAAATTCTTTACCCATAACATTTCTAAATATAGACTCATGAAATAGAATATTTTGTCTTTGGTCACGTGTGTCACTAAAAATTGATTGCTTCTCAATGCAGTACAGAAAGTCAGTGTAGCGCTGTGGTTTCTCTGCCGGATAATTCACGATGTACTTGAGACGCTGCGGTGTACAATTAACCCATTACAATACAATCCCTACTTTTGACGCCCTTGAGAAAGAGGCCTTTAGAAAATACTGTGGGAAAAGGAGAAAATGCTGGTAACCAGCATTTTCTCCTTTTCCCACAATGTTTTCTACCCGTCCCAGAACAAATTTCAACTTTTCAGTCACCTTTATTTTGTCGTCAGCAAATGCTTTCAATTTGGACCAGTCTAAAATTTCTCGTGTGGTAATGGGTTAACGTCCAAAATATGAAAAAGAAACATCGTAAAAGTCTCATTATTGAGACTAAACTCATAGCAAGGTGAATGATTCACTTGATATCTATATTCAAAGCAGCAACAATTCATCAGATATCAATACTTATTTCACCGATGATCCGTCTAATTACTCAGTCTGACAGCTCGAAAATGCAATAGAGAAAACGGAAGAGCAATCCAGAATTGCTGATTGACTCTTTGCAAAACGACAAAATTTTAGTCTGGTCCAAATTGTACAAATTATAGACGACAAATTGAAGGTTGCCCAGATG
This sequence comes from Tridacna crocea, assembly GCA_943736015.1. NCBI lineage: Eukaryota > Metazoa > Mollusca > Bivalvia > Cardiida > Cardiidae > Tridacna > Tridacna crocea. The sequence continues at coordinate 57,806,198 of OX031060.1, read as the reverse complement.
CCGAAATTTCTCCTTGATACGATAGAAAAGATTGTGTGAAAAGGAGAAAATGCTGGTTACCAGCATTTTCTCCTTTTCACACAATCTTTTCTAAAGCCTTCTCTCGTGTTGTAAGATGGAATTGTACCATAAAGGCGTAACCTTTCGTAGTGCTAGATAGGCGAAGAGAATGTATAACTTGTCTGTAAAACGGATAGGCCCTATAAAACTTTCAATTCAATATATAAATATTTTTTGTCTGAGTTCTTCATAAAATATCGGCTACCATCAATGAAACATCATCCTGCACGTTTTGTGCAGCCTGATATTATCTACATTTCGCGCGAAGGCAACGAAAATTATCTTCAACGTCAAAAGAGTTAACACTTACAGCCCCAAACATACAGACTTGACCGCTCTCGATGGCTGAAAACAGATTCTTTCAAAATCAGAAATCTCTCTTAAAACAGGCTTGACTGAAGAAGTGGATGTTATAAATCCAAGATCAGACGACACTTTCTTAGCAGTCTGATCTTGATTCATACCGTCCGCAAAAGCCCATGTGTTCGAATGTACCACTGGAAGAGTTAATCTCCGGGCTGTTCGTGGTCAGAATCTGCCCAACAAGATGATTTTTCTACTGATACAAATCTTGGTCAAAGAGCAGACGATCGTCTGCCGTCTCGCTATCAGTTCGAGACTTCACGAGGTTTCCGGTATGAATACTAATTAACCCGTAAGACGCCCTATAAACCGAATGGACATTTTCAGTCTGTAAGTCAGATTACAAATAAGTTAAATTTTTAAAGATGTACTCGTACAGCCAGAGAATAAACTTTGTTAACCATTATCCTGCTGTATATCTTAACCCTTTCCCAAACAAGCCCTGGTTTTTACGTGTCTGCAGTAAAACTCTGTTAAAAAAACACTATGGGAAAAGGAGAAATTGCTCGTTACGAGCAATTTCTCCTTTTCCCACAGTGTTTTCTACCCTTTTTTGAGAACTTTCTGCCATTTTCTCAAAAACCTAAGATTGTCGTCTGCAAACTGTTTTAGTTTGGAAGAGTCCAACATTTGTCGTTTGGGAAAGGGTTAAATCAAATTTTCAATACCATATTAACCCTTGTCCTGTGAAATAAATTTATTTCATCAACTTGTGGTTAATATGGGGGAAAATATTTGCCGAGAAAGGGAAAGGTATGCTAAAATAATGAGGCAAATATTTCCCCATATTAACCACAAGCTGATGAAATAAATTATATATTATAATTATATAAGCTGTAGTTACGAGGTTTTGGAAGCAAACCGACGATATAATATTTCCTCTGATCATTTTGTCAACGAATGCCACTTTTAAAACTTTTAAAAGCTCAAGTCAATTAACCATTTTCGGCATGAGAAAAATATTCACTGTGACGGAGAAATAATTGCCTTCCCCCCCCCCCCCCCCCCCCACTTCCCAGCTGAAATGACGTCATTTATTACATGCTTTCCGGTAGGATATTGAGAAATAGCAGTGAAAATATTTTTCGATCTTACACTGGTATCACCAGTGAAAATACCGATTTTCACGTTCTTGTCGCCTTGGTAAATTGCTCGTGCCTAACAACCAGATGGGAAATATGACGTCATATACCTTAGATTTCTCGCGCTTGACGTAACGTTGCTATGCGGGAGGGGTACGCCACGGGGAATAAAGGAAAAGAACTGTACTGAATTTTGATAAAGCTCCTCCCAGAAAGGGTTAAAAGCATAAAATAAATAGAATATTTGTCTTTTTCGGTGTAAGATCGAAATTTATTTCATCTCGTGAACACCATCGGTAATATTTTCACTCGTGGCTGCGCCACTCGTGAAAATATTACCGATGGTGTCCACTCGATGAAATAAATTTCGATCTTACACCGAAAAAAACAAATATCCTCTATTTCTTTACCCGTAACATTTCTTAAATAGACACATGAAATATATTATAAATGTTTGACGACTGCACAAAAAACAAATGCTAATCGAACAGGCATTAGACTAGGCTTATATGATCCAAACTATCAAGCAGCGGATGGTGTACAACAAGATCAGACTGCACGTATGTGCAGGCTGATCTTGCTGTACACTCTCCGCAAAAGTTATCCATGGTCGCGAACGGCAGGGTAAGGATTGATAACCCAAATGTTGTTGTTACAAAGTTATGTTTTTGGGACCAAATATGGTTGTTACAAAGTAAGTTTTGGGGAATGATATCTCCTTATCGGACAGTGTAGATCAAAGATCAGACTGCACGTTCTGTGCAGTCTGATCTTTGATCTACACTGTCCGCAAAAGGTCAGCTAGTCGCGCTTAGCAGCCAAAGGATTAAAACATGGCGGTGTTATAATATAGTCAGCTATGTAAACGTAGATAAAAGATAAATATAAGATGTATTGGGTAAAAAAAACTGTAGCTATTTGTCTTCGATTTAAGGTAAGACCTGTGTAATGGAAAACAGCTATTTCCACTAAAATATCATCATGCAAAATTAGCTATAATTAAAAATGAGTATTATTGAACTACTTTCACCTTTTCATTTTTTCCATTTCTTCCTTCTTTGAATTATCATTTATAAATCTAAAACCGCTATATTCTCAATTGAATAATAGATAATAATTACCCCCTTTTTAGAAAACAAACAAAAGTATCAAAAAATAATTTCAAAATAGACATAAACGGAATTTCTGATCCATTAGAAATGTGCAAAAATACTATTTCTGCATAAATCCTTATTTATCCTTATTTAACAACCAATTAGAATTTTTGCCAAATGTTCACCTGAAGTGCATTACACAGGTCTTACCTTAAACCGGAAACTGTGTAATGAATATGGCTAGTCGCAATAGAATGACATGCGTTTTCTATCCGTCGCAATCTACGCAACTTTACAAACGTCAGGGGCATTATATGGCACGAAGGCACAAAAATGGTTATAATTTCTTAAAATAAAGATAAAATTGATTACAAAACTGGATAAAAAACGAGTAAAGATGTATCTTTAACCCTTTCCCAAACGGCAAATTTTGGACCCGACTTAATTGAAAGCATTTTGCAGATTTCAAATTAACATTTGCTAAAAAGATGATTTTTCTATATGATAGGGTAGAAAACTTTGTGGGAAAATGAGAAAATGCTGGTCACCAGCATTTTCTCCTTTTCCCACAATGTTTTCAAAAGGCCTCTATTCCTGACCCGTAACAACCAGGGATTGTTTGGGAAAGGGTTTAGGTTTAGGTTTGTCTAGATGGACAAGCTAACAGGACGGTTTAGAAAAAAAATCGGACAGCACACTGCTTCTCTTTGATCTGTACATTCACTGGCTGCACACGAAACTAAACATGCCAAAGGCTCTGTACACAAGGAATAAACTACAAATATTTGTCCAAATGCTTATTCTTTTTGTGTAGTGTGCAATTCCTTTCCATTTGGACAGGTATTAAGCTTTTGTAGTTTCCCTATGAGTAAATGTGTAATGAGTGAATTGTGCACGTTTTTTTTTTAAAGTTTTCGAGCCATCTACAACAATTCGTCACATAAAATAACAACATAACCCATTATAAAACTTTCACCTGTTTTGTTAAATCTGAGGAAAACCTTTGACAAGCAATGCAGGTAACCAGCATTTTATCATTTTAGCCAAATTTCATTGGTCAGCTGCAAATACTCCCTAGTATGGGAAAGTCTAAAATTTTGTCTTTTGAAAAGTGTTGGGCCAATAGAACAGCCGCATAATCCCCCATGTAGTTCCGAAAATAACATCACATACCTCATTATCTCCCGCTATATGTATCTTCGAAGAATATGACATGCGCAGAAAGCGCACACACATAGTTATCTACTTTACGAGTTGACTAATGGGCGTATTCATTTTCTGGCACAATGTTCTGTGTTCTGTGTGAGAATGCTGTTCTGGAGAGTGCAAAAGGACTATTTCAGAACACAATACACTGTTCCGGAAGTATGTTGTGAATGGAGCATGTTCGGAACATTGTTCAAAACCATATCGAAATGAAATTACATTGGCATGATGGCTGTTGCAAGAGCTACTGTCATAGCTGTGTTAGTTAAGAAAAAGTTTAGATGCAGAGAGCGGGTAGAGACGAGTCTACAGTGCGCCTATTTATGGTATTTATGTCGTAAAAAAGAACAATTGCAAATTTTGCCATGATGAATCGTCGGTCTTTCAGCCATCTTGTATCACCTAGCAACCGCTCAGCAGGCGCGCTACACCTCGATTGGATTAGAACAGTCAGACCATGTTCTGAAGAACGCGGCATAGTGTTTCGAAATAGTCCATTGACCTAGCACATGTTTGGAGAGTTCGGAAGCGAAAGGAATACGCCCTTTGAATGCAAAAACACGTAAAGATTTAGCCTAGGAGAATGCTGTCTTGAACCCTATTGTGAAACAACGATTAATATGTCAATTACATTTGTTTGTTGTTTTTTTTTTATAAAATGTATCTGCAGTATCAGCTTCTCGTTAATTTTAGGATAAGGAATTTCAAAAATAAAGAGACAAAAAAAAACATCGTGTCTGACTTTCTGTTTATGTTTCATTTATAAGGCGTTCTTTGAAGAAGAATATCTGAAACCAGTTTCTCGTTAAAATTTTTCTATAATTTTTTTTTAAAGTTTACCAATACGGGATGGTTTCCATTTCCTTAAACTTCAGTTATCGTGTAGGAAGACTTAAAACTGCAAGAAAACAATTAAAGTGTTTTAAGATTTATATCCTTAACTCTTTACTCTTTACCAAACGACAAAATTTTTTACCAGTCCAAATTAAAGGCATTAGCAGATGACAAAACAAGTGTGAATCAAAAATCGAAATTTGATTTGGGAAAAGGTAGAAAACATTGTGGGAAAAGGAGAAAAATGCTGGTTACCAGCATTTCTCCTTTTCCCACAATGTTTTCAAAAGGCCTCTTTTTTAGGGTCGTTTAAAACCGTGATTGTTTGATAAAGAGTTAAGCCCGTTTATGCCTGAGCGAGGCTCATTTATATTTCGACCTACCATCATCGATACTAGTTCTAACATTACTAAATAAATAAATATGTAACAACCGAGGTCACTTTGAAGGACGCATCACATATTATTTTCTATGTAAAACCACAGTACAGTAAAGCAACATTGGTCGTGATTGTATTAGAAAGACCGGGAGAAATACCCTAATAAGGCATTTCTTAGTGGCTTGCGGAGTTGTTGAGCGGATATTCCACAGCGCGAATTTATTTATCATCGACTGTTTCACGCGGAATACAAAGTCAGTGGATTTGTTATTGTGGCACTCCGTATTAATTGATACACTTTGGTACTGAAAAAAAAGAAGATTTATTTGCCCACAGATGAAGATCGGATTCATTGTACATATTTTATTCAGGTGCCGATGCCACTTTTTTTCTGAAACAGGAAAAGTTTTATGACTTCGAAATCAAAGTTATAGGATAATGATACAAGAAATTATGGATACTTGAAATGTGTTTTGCTGAGTTAGGTAATCATAGCCGCTTTATCTGAATTTCCTAGTTTGTTAAGATGCTTTCATGTGCTAAAGTGAATAAGTATATTATAATGCTAAACATGTCTTTGATAGTGATATCATTTGTAATGTTACAGGAATGTTACAAAAAAAAAATCGATAACCTTATTGATTGTTTTAATTAAGGTAGTAGACACATAACACTTCTAGTGCAGCATGGATTTTTTTTTTAATAGTTGATAAATACGGATTTATAGATATAACACTTTTGGACATTTTTAACCTACCAGAAATTCCTTGGATGTCTATCTTGAAATCATGTGTTGATACTTTTGTCAATTTTCAGAAAAGGGAGGTAATTATTATCTCCCTTTTTAATGAAAATATAGTGGTTTTAGATTTATAAATAATAATTCTAAGAAGAATAAAAAAAAAAAATGGAAAAAGTGACTTGATTAAAGTAATACAATAATACTCATTTTTACTAATGGCAAATTTTGTAGGATAATATCATCGTGGAAATAGCTGTTCTCTATTACGTGTCCACTACCTTAACCGTTCTCCAGGTAGATAACTGAAATGTAATCCTCATTTCGGCCATGAATAGCCAATTCAAAAACCCAAATATTGCTATTTTAAAGTTATGGTTTGAGCATTAATGTCACCATATCGGACAGTGTAGATCCAAGATCAGACTGCACGTTCTGTGCAGTCTGATCTTAATCTGCACTGTTTGCAAAAGGTCTGTGAGCAGCGCTTAGCAGGGTTAAATTGAAATTTGTTCTGATGAAAATAGTGTGCAGCTGGTATTTACATATAGAACATGTATATGTGACATTTGAACGACCTAATCAACGTGTTTCTTTCACCTTTTGACCCGTTACCTCACCGACCGGCCCTGACTCGTGACCTTGTGGTTGCAAGTTCGATACCGGATTGCGACAAACTTTCTCTCCAGTTTTTTTTTTTTTTTTTTTTGAGAAAACTAGTCAGTGTCTTGGAAAAGGAAATTATGTCAAAACTGTTATGAGAAAGCCAGGAAACACACGCATATGTGGACTGTCCACTGTGATATAACTTACTTTGATTGAAACCCAATATAACAAAACCAAAACCTTTGCCCTAATTGAATTAAGAAAGCACTTGAAAACACTATAATAAGGTCTGAATTTGATCTACCGTAACTGTGCCAAAATGCATGTAAAGATGCTACTGGCATCGTAAATGCTATACTGTTATTTCAGTCACTTGCCTTATGAACTTTGAGTATCATCCAATGTAACCGACATACATCATTGAAAAAATTCACTCGAATTTTTATTACTTGTTGGTTTTTAGGACATGAGCAGCGCTCTGGTAGAAAAAGGATTAGATGCAAGTCCTTGATGTATATACTAAGGTAGACATCACAACGAACTAAAATTAGACGAAATCATGACATAAAATGGTCTTTTGACATGCAAAACATTGACCAATAGCAAAAAGTTTCAACCCAGGTCGGCCTGCGCATTCCGCGCAGGGCTGACCTGGGTCGAGACTTTTTGCAGATGCATTTTACGCCTTTTCACAGAATTGGCGTATGTATATCAAATCTTTACCTAAACTTGTCCAATCAGAAAGAGTTTGAGGACTGCGAACCAAACGTAGTTCGGAAGATGGGAAATGTATTTGAAAAGAAGAAAATTCTACCATCATTTTGCTCAACAATTTTCTCTTTAACCCATTACCACACAATCCCTACTTTTGACGACCCTGAGAAAGAAGCCTTTTGAAAACACTATGGGAAAAGGAGAAAATGCTGGTAACCAGCATTTTCTCCTTTTCCCACAGTGTTTTCTACCCTTCCTAGTACAAATTTCTATTTTTTAGTCACCTTTATTTTGTCGTCTGCAAATGCTTTGAATTTGGACCAGTCTAAAATTTTCGCGTGTGGTAAAGAGTTAAATAACTGTCTTTCTTAGAATCGCTGGAACAGGAGATTATATATATGGAGTGCAACACGCGAAAAGGTCCATTCGGACATTTGCGTAAAGTGCCGTCCCGGATTAGCCTGCGCAATCCGCGCAGGCTAATCCGAGACGGCACTTTACGACTACATTAGATTTTGTGCTACAGTAGACACGCGCAAAACAGAAAATCACATAAAATCAGTAAGTGTCGTTTCGGATTAGCCTGTGCGGACTGCACACGCTGATCCGAGACGACACTTTACGCAAATGTCCGAATGACCCTTTTCCCATGTTGCACTCCAATTAGACCTTCTTTTTATTTCATTTTTTCAGTAGTAACACTAATCACTATATCATCAGGAACAATTGCTTTCTCAGTCTTTAACCCTTTAGCTGCTAAGCGCGACTCGCTGACCTTTTGCGGACAGTGTAGATTAATATCAGGTTGCACAGAATGTGCAGTCTGATCTATGATCTACACTGTCCTATAGGGAGATATCATATTCGAACACAGAACTTTGAAACAGCAGTATTTGGGTTGCTAGTATCAAATTGGAAATTTAATTAATTTTAGTTTTTTTAGCGGGAAATGGGTTAATCACTAAAATATCCAGCGAGGTTATGATAACTGAAATGTTGGAAAGGAAAAATCTTTGTTCCCTAATCTCTTGCAATTACGTAAGTCAAAAACCCAATACAGAAGGTTATGTAATCGTCTGCGCTTTTGATATTTGATGGTCACGTGGGGAAACAGAAAATAAAGCGGAAATGACAGTGCACAAGTAATTGATAACATTTGATGGACATGAAGAAAAATTGTCTTGTTTCTGAATAGAACTATGATCATTTACTATCTATACTAGGACGAAAGAGAAACGAAGGGTAACATGCAAGATATTGAACAAGCTTTCAGTCTCCATATGCAGTCAGTCACTACCCTTTTTCACTGAGAAGGAGTTGCTGTCAATAAGAAGCCGCTTTCTCATTTCCTTTTGGCCACACTGAAATGAAATTTCGTCAAAATATTCAAAACTGATCAGTTGTAAACATAAAATCGTAATTTAGAATTCTTAATCAAGTTACCCCAAACTACCTTGAAAGGTATCCCTGCGTTTCTTTTTCGTCCTTGTATACGATGAATAAAACCTATGTTCACCAACAACTCTTCAGAAACTTAGTCTTATTCTCATTGAAAGTAACATAACTGCTGATTGGCTAAACCATTTGGTTTAGCCAATCAGAAGTTATGTTACTTTCAAATCTAGAAAACCTTGCAGAATAAATTTTTAGAAGATTTTTTAGTGAAAAGATTGTTTGGTGGTTTCAGACCCAACTGCTCTGTCAGGGTATTTCTTCTGTGTCAAGAAGTGATGAATGCATCAGATTTTTGCCCTGTTATCAGTTATCATTAACGTTAATTGGACGTTAAGGCCGTTGAGAAAATCTCTAAAACGTGAGTGTGTCGTCACTAATATTCATAAACTACCGTTTTGCGTGACACGAAACCATGGAAATACAGTGCGACATACAAAACAGTATCCCATACGCGATTACTAACTTGACTGAAAACGTTTCCTTGGAGACCATTCTGACAGAAAAACTTGGACCTCGCAGAAAGAACATGCCGATTGTCCTTCTGCTGTTGTTTGTCTATGGTCTCATCTTTATTTCTGGTGTGGTGGGGAACGTTTGCACATGTATTGTGATTCTGAGAAATCGGTACATGCGGACTACTACGAATTACTATCTGCTCAGCCTTGCCATTTCGGATGTGCTCATTCTGATAATAGGTAAGTTAAAATTTTGCAAATTTACGTTTCTTACAATTGTAAAATATTAAATGAAGTCATTCTCTGCCACAAGGAGGCTTAGTTTAAACAAATTTATTTTACATCGATTAAGAAACAAGTTCTTACAACTTATACTAATCTCTCTGGATTCTGCTTCCTGGGAACTACACCAGTACTCGCGCCGAATGTGTGGTCCAATGAAAAATCTCAAAGTTGACACCCGCTCTCGGGAATCGAATTCAGGACCTTTTGGTTACGAGGCCGACGTTCAACCTCACGACCACGAACACCACACAAAAGAGACCTTAATGGTTTTCCATAGTGAATTCTACAAAGCAAATCGTGACATGGTTGTGTATATGTAAAGTACAGTTTGTTGAACAATCGGCTGAATCCTGAATACACTGGTCCTTTGGGATATAGACAATTGACCAATTGCAAAAAGTTTCGACCCATGTCAACCTGCGCAACCTGCGCAGGCTGACTTGGGTCGATACTTTTTGCAGATGCTTTAAACCCCCTTTTCACAGAGCATGACTCAAAGTCTAAAGTCAATCGATGGGACATCTTAAAGGTGCAATTTACTAGGAAGAGAACATTCTACGAAAGAACGTTTCCTTTCATTTATAAAAGAGAAAGCCTGGACGCCACAAAAAAGTAAAACTTTTTACCAAGCCGCAACTGCCAAAGGAACACAATGGGGTTTTGAAAAACATCTAAACATACTTTATACCTTTCAAAAGTATTGCTAAGGGAGACCACTCCTTCATGCATTGATTCATCCCACTTTGTTCTTAAGAGTAATGATATCATTGTGAAGATGACACACCGTCGATCCAAGTGTTAGTCGCTGACAGGAAAACGGATTTCAAAACCAGGTGAAATGTAACCATAAGATAGGGCCACCTGGCAACGTTTGACCTAGATTTAAAATTCATTTTTCTGCTATCGACAAACACTTATACGCCGATCATAAATTAACAGATTACCATGTTCACAAAAGATTCTATACTTTTCTATACTTTTCATCGGTATCATTTAAATCCAAATACATTTCAACACCCACATTGTTTACATTTGGCACCTTTAGGACCTTTAAGGCGAGCGTCAAGTTTATGCAAAAGGCGACTCGATGCTGTTTTGCGGACAGTGTAGATCAATATCAGACTGTACAGAAAGCATAGTCTGGTCTTGAATGCTCCTAGTCCGACCCAATTTTTATTATAATAATAATAATAATAATAATAATAATAATCCATTTGCGCGTGACAGGTCACAAATACATTTCATGTTTTCTGGCGGCCATTACGGAAATTACTGGTGTAATTCTTCCGGTTTTAAACCAAAGATTCAAATACTTGCAGTTATCCCTTATATCATATTATGACGGTAATTTATTTATGTTTACACAGCTGACTAGATTATGAAGCATTCTATAGTCTATCGAATTTTGCAGCGTTTTTTTCTCTCTGGCCGTAAGGGTATAACTTTAACTCTTTAACGAACAATCCCTGGTTTTTACGACCAAGAGGTAGAAGCCGTCTGAAAATATTGTGAGAAAAGCAGAAATGCTGGTGACCAGAATTTTCTCCTTTTTCCACATTGTTTTCTACTCTTCTAAAATCAAGTTTCAATGTTTGAGTCACATTTATTTTGTCGTCTGCAAACGTTTTCAATATGGACGTGTCTAAAATTTTGTCGTCTGGTAAAGAGTTAAACTGAATCTGTGTATGGCTTATTCCGATAGCAGTTAGAACCCCTTTTACCCAGTAACTCTGTAACGAACGAAAAAAATCTAAACCGTTTTTAAGATTGAAAGAATGTGCATACGACAATGTAAGAGTGGCTGTAATTATGAAATTCAGCTGTGAAAAATTAGGAAACACCGTGGGAAAAGGATAAAATCGGATTGAACAAACGGACGGTATAGATCCGAGATCAGACTGCACGTTCTGTGCAGTCTGATCTCTATCTATAACGTACGTAAAAGCAATTTCTTCACCTATGGAGGCGACAGTTTAATGATCATTCCGGAAAATGGAAAAAAAAAAACCAAAAGCGCCGAGAAAGCCCCGTGAAGAGCTGTATAAAGATCGTGCATTGCTATGTAAGAAGATTACAAAGTTGTCACCAGATGTCGTTGAAAGCGCTTTGTTTATTTGTAACCATTACGTCAGATGGCATTCTACAAATACTCATCTAATTTAGGCAACTTTGGTACACAGGACCGGACCACATTTCTACGCGACAACCTTTACTTTGAATTTCAAACTAAAATAAACGTATACTCGATAAAAAACTACCTCACGGGTGCGATTCACCCAGCTATAATCAGCAGTTTAAAGAAATCTGGAGCTAAAGCAAGCCTGATTATTCCTTTAACATATTGATAAAAGCCAGTTTCTCCATTGCTCCCTTAAAGCGCGTGTTATTACAGTCTCCCCGATAATCGGGCAAAGTGATGCGTCCGTCATATAAGACAGGTCGAATCTTCGAACAATATGACATGCGCAGACAAAGGTGTTATAACAATTTCAAGAATTTTAATCAGTGATTATTATACAAGTAACTTGCGGATCTCTGTTAGCGCAGTCAGTCGTACCATAGGCCTTGGAAGCTCTGTTGCTCTATCACAGAACACTAAAATTGTCCTTGGTGGATCATTGAACATTCATAGCACATTGGTGCATCGCCTTTGTATGATCACTGAATATATTTACAAACTTTCATCAACACTGTTACTATAAATACTACATTGGGGATACCCTCTGTAATGTATACTTAAAAAGACTTACTATATACAATAGAGAGGGAATCCCCTTTGTGCTATTTATAGTAACAGTGTCCGATGTTGAAAATGTCTTTATCCCTTTATAGACCAACGGAGTTTCAGAGGCCTATGGTCACACACACAACTTAGGATTAATTGATTCGAGACTCCAGCTCGACTAGTTTCTCTCTGAGGATTGGTGACTTTCATTTCGACAAGACTTTTTCCCTTCTCACCGCTGATCATTCAAGTTTTATCGATGATTATATGGGAAAGCAGCCAATGCCCTAAAAAGAATACTTTGCGAAGTACTGGTAAAAAAAAACTCTTGGAAGCAAGGGTAGACTCACCTTCCGCCGCGATAAAACTGAAACAGTGTTGAAAACGGCGTTTAACACCGTAGCATCAATCAATCTGTTCACTAGTCATGTGACAGACAATACACCTAGCCAAACGTTTTCAGCTTTCTTTAACAAGTAGGTACAGGTGCACGGTTATCGAAATCGCTGGCTCCCTTCCCATAGGAGAAAACATGGACTTTTGCGGACGGCATAGATTAAAGATCAGACTGCACAAAACGTGCAGTCTGATCTTTCATGTATGCCGTCCGCTCGTGCAATCAAGCCTTTGCAATCAATGTACATATATTAGTAAGTTAAACCCTTTACCACATGCATAATCCCTACTTCTGACGCCCCTGAGAAAGAAGCCTTTAGAAAACATTGTGGGAAAAGGAGAAAATGCTGGAAACCAGCATTTTCTCCTATTCCCACAATGTTTTCTACCCTTCTAAAAAAACAAATTTCAAATTTTCAGTCACTTTTATTTTGTCGTCTGCAAATGCTTCCAATTTGGACCAGTCTAAAATAGTCGTTTGGTAATGAGTTAAATAGATTGTATCTAGAACCATCGAAAAAGGTCAAGTTTATCTATTTGGCGCTAAAAGAGTTTGTAAGAGTGGACGCGGACGTCTGTTGCTGCTGTTGTTGTTGTTGTTGTTACCTTTTTTATTGTTTCGATCATGGCGTAAGCGATATTAAAGGAAATTGTCCTGGAGCTTTTATGGTGTCTGCCACGAATTTTACTGAAAAAGGCTTGATTTCGACAGACATGAAAAGCAATTCCAGTCTAATTTCCTTACCCTGTTCGATGCTTGTGAGATGTGAGAATGAAATCGGTTACTTCAATCTGCTCCGTTGTCTGCGCATGTCATATTCTTCGAAGATTCGACCTGTCTTGTATGATGCATCACTCCCCCAATATTGGGGGGATTGTAGTAATATGCGCTATAATGTAGCAATGGAGATAATGGCTTTTATCAATATGTTAGAGGAAAAATCAGGCTTGTTTTAGCTCCAGATTTCTCTAATAAACTACTGATCATAGCTGAACGAATCGCACCAGGTAGCGTTTTATTGAGTATACTTTTATTATAGTTTGAAATAATTCAAAGTAACGGTTGTCGCATAGGAAAGTAGTCCTGTTCTGTACCCAGGATACCCAAATATTAGATAGATGTGTATTTGTAGAATGCCATCTAGCGGGAGATAATGCAGTCTGCTCTGTTTTGTGTGCCATTCAAAGTAAGTATGCCACGACTCGGTCAGTAAATTTGTTCAAGAACTAAAATGATAAAAAATCCGAACGCCCTTCAGCTATTTATGCTGCTTTGGCAGTTTTACCACAAAACTCGGGTTTTAACGACCTTGAAGAAAAAAGCTTTTGAAAACACTGTAGAAAAGGGAGAAAATGCTGGTAATAAACAACAGAACCTCGTGGTTTCAGGTTAAATGATCAAACTCTTTCGTATTCCATAAATTCCGGGCTAATTTGGACTGTTTCAATACGACGAAAATTAATTACAAAAAACACTAGTTCGCGCTGAAAAAAAAACATTTGCTACAAACAAACAAGCTAATGCGGTCGATTTTCCAAGTGAATGAATTGGTGAGGACGCTAGCAACATTGGAAACTAATTTATATAGCGGAGAAATCAAAGAACCAGGGCCCGTATTCACCAACCATTCTTGAGAATGGTTTAGCGAATCAAAGGTTTTGTAACTTACAAATTTAACAAAAAAAAAAAAAAACCTTGGGGAATAAGACAAAGAACGTTCTTAAGAATGCATGGTTGGTGAATATGTGCCCTGAAACTGTCTGTTTTCTAAGCTCAAAGACCAGGGATGTGATTGGTTAAAAAAAGTGTCCCTCAGCCTATCAGGCGACTTGTCTTGCAGGCGCTGTATTTCTGCTTAAGAACAAACAGAATGACCAACTAAAGTTGTTCCAGTGTAGTGCAGATTTGACTCTACATTTGCAAAGCTTGTTTTTTTTTTCTTCTTAAATTTCGGCAATACAAGTTTGCCCATTTAATGTTCCCCATTGGCCTTGGAGAGTGAGGTCGGAGAGCCATCCCGCCTACCAACCTCAGAAATTCAATCATGTTTTCCATTAGCAAATTTCAACTTATACAAGCTTTAGAATACATATAGATCGAAATACATATTCTTCTAATCTTGCAAGGTATTATCTTAATTTTTTTTTTTTTCTTTTTTCTTTTTCTTTTATAAACTACATAGTCTTATGAAATCTTCAACCAACCATTTTGAATTTACTTTTTACACTAGCACCCGTTGGATTGAACTCTGAGAAAACGCTGACCATATTATAATGCGGATGTCCTGTGGCTCCCAAAGGAGGGGGTGTGTGTGAACCCTGCCTGGTGACCAAATACTGATGCAAAGTGTAAACTCTCCCTTTTTTGCGGATAGACATCTGTTTTACCAAGGTAGTTACGAACAAAATTTGCATAAGTTTTACATAACTATACGAGTATTTTAGTGGCATTAAATCTGCCACAAGACAAATGAAAACTATTATTATAATTTTAGAAAACTAATGCGATAAATCAAAATTTCCTGTAAATTTTATCTTTTCATTTTATCTAGATCAGACTGCACAGAACGAGCTCAGGGACTCAGGAACCTTTGGCAGACAGTGTAGATTCACGTTCTGTGCAGTCTGATCTTGTATACGCTGTCAGCAACGGGTCAGTGAGTAGTACGATAGCTTATACGATATCTGATCCATTAAGTACTGTCTACACGTCCCGTGCAGTCTGATCTTGGATCTACACTGACCGATAAGGAGACATTTTCCCTGAAAATAAAGCTTGAAATGGAATTATTCGGTTTTTTACAATCGACTTGAAAGATTCATACAATTTATTCAGCAGGATAGAAAATTAAAGTACAAAGTTTTATCATCCCTGTGTCCTAG
The DNA here is from genome assembly GCA_943736015.1 of Tridacna crocea. Taxonomy (NCBI): domain Eukaryota; kingdom Metazoa; phylum Mollusca; class Bivalvia; order Cardiida; family Cardiidae; genus Tridacna; species Tridacna crocea. The sequence goes on along the minus strand of OX031060.1, from coordinate 57,790,922 downwards.
TTACTGTCGTTCTCTCAAAGCCCCATTAATTTCCAGAGTGTATCAAAGTAAAACCTTTTTAGAATCAAAATTGTTAATTACCGTAACTTATTGGTTTTAAGGAAAGGTTCTCTTTTGATCCTAATGTCATTTACCGCTGCCAATACTTGTTCCATTATGTTTCATATTGCTTTTGATAACCATATTTTACTGTTTAACCAATTACCACACAATCCCTACTTTTGACGACCATGAGAAAGAAGCCTTTGTAAAACATTGTGGGAAAAGGAGAAAATGCTGGTAACCAGCATTTTCTACTTTTCCCACAATGTTTTCTACCTTTCACAAAGCAAATTCTAAATTTTCAGTCACATTTATTTTGTCGTCTGCAAATGCTTTCGATTTGGACAAACCTAAAATATTGTCGTTTGGTAATGAGTTAAAGTATCAGAATCGTTCAATTTCAAGGCAATCGCTAGTGTAACCCGAAGGATGATTTCTGTCATTGCAAGAAGTTTGTGAAAACATTGTTGGAAAGTAAGAAAAAGCACTGGTTAACAGCGTTTTCTTTTGTTTTTTACCAACAATAATTTCCAAACCTCTGTCATCAGGTTCGATGACAAGGAGATATTGTGGTGATGGGTGAACTTAACCCATTACTACACCATCCCTACTTTTGACGCCCCTAAGATAGAAGCCTTTTGAAAACATTGTGGGAAAAGGAGAAAATGCTGGTAACCAGCATTTTCTCCTTTTTCCACAATGTTTTCTTCCCTTTACAAAACAAATTTCAAATTTGCAGTCACTTTTATTTTGTCGTCTGCAAATGCTTCCGATTTGAACCAGTCTAAAATTTTGTCATTTAGTAAAGGGTTAATCTATGCTAAAAGTGCGAAGTGGGGGATTGCGACCAACTTCTGTTGTACCAGAAAATTATTTAAGTCATGCCCTGGTGAAGGGGGCCTAATGTACCTCTTTGATACATTTTACTAAGCGAATTATATTATCTCATATACTTACGGATAAATAATCCTTTTTGTCGACCAATGGGATCGATTTTGAGGTAAAATGGTACTTTGACATGGAGAAAATTTAAAAACAGCAAAACAGTTTCGACTCATGTCAGCCTGCGCGGACTGCGCAGGCTGACATGAGTCGATACTTTTTTGCAGATGCATTAAGCCCCCTTTTCATGGAGCGAGGCTCGTTTACATTTAGAAAGCTGTAATAGCCCAAGGCTAGTTTGTCTAACTTAATATTTCATCCGTAATAAACAAGTGCACTGAGTCAGGTTTGGTTGGCGGCTGTTTTTTGTTGGCATTTTCGCACCAAATACAATTCTAGGTCAACTTTGGTCTGACAAAAAGGAGCTTACTGTGTTTTCTTGATGCACTATACCAAGCTAGCCTTCGTATAACGATACATTATCTCCCGCTAGATGGCATTCTATAAATGCTCATCTATTTATTTTGGGCATCCTGGGTACAGAACCGAACCACTTTCATACGCGACAACCGTTACTTTGAATTTCAAGCTAAAATAAACGTTTACTCAATAAAACGTACCTCGTGCGATTCACTCAGCTATGATCAGCAGTTTTGAGAAATCTGGAGCTAAAGCAGGTCTGTTTTCTTCTCAAACGTATCGATAAAAGCTATTTTCTACATTGCTACTTTATAAAGCGTAATATTACAGTCAGCCCGCTTTCGGGGCTAGTGATGCGTCATATAAGACAGTCGAATCTTCGAAGAATATGACATGCGATGAATTTAGAAAACCATCACTCCCTCTTATCAGGAGATCTGTTTGAATGATTCGAATTTTTTTGTATGAAGGGTTTTCAAAAGCAGAAACTTGTTCATCTTGTTAGCACGTTAAGGGTTAGTTTATGCATGTATAATATCCTCATTTATCGGAGAAACATTTCGTCGCCAATCAGGGAATCAGCAATTTCTTAGAGCCTTTCAGCGCCTATAGCTACATGTAGACAACATATTATACCTGGAAGATGACCACTTTAATGGGAAAAACTTGCTGGAAATAAGTGATTGCTAAACTTAAGTGCACACTTTTATTTGCTTCATAAACACGTGGGAGGGGATACAACTGGAAAACATACGTCGAACATTATTCATCGTTTCATTACATCTACTTTATTACTTGCATGTGTTTATACTTGTACCAGAAATCATTTAACAGAAGTTAATCAATATACTATCTTGCTTTCAAGTAGACCGGAAGTGTGGCACAGTCGGTATGGCGTAAAGAACTTGAGATCTGGGCCCTTATTAACTCAAGATTTTTGAGAATATTCTTAAGGTAGTGTCCCCTAACACTTCTTGAGCAACATGGAATAGAATTTCTTGATAGTTGACAAATACAGATTTATACAGATATAATACATTTTCACGTTTATAACCGACCAGAAATTCCTTTGATGTCTATCTGGAAATAAATTGTTGATACTTTTGTTAGTTACATTAATTGTTCGAAGTTTTCAAAATTTGTAAGTAACACAACTTCTGATTGGCTAAACCAAATGGTTTAGCCAATCAGATGTTGTGTTACTTACAAATGTACAAAATTCTGGAGAATAACACAATGAACGTTCTTAAAACTGGTTGGTGAATACAGGCCCTGCAGGTCGTCGCTGATTCAAAATCCTAGCTCAGCCCATTTCTTTCCGAGGATTGATGATAGTCATTGTGACAGGATTCATTCCTCTCTCACCGCAGATCATTGTTTCGTTGGTTCGACGATGTTATTTGGGAAAGCAACTAGTAGTTTGTGAAGACTGCTGCGCTTAGTACTTGTAAAAAAAAACTACAGGAAGGATAGACACAGTGGCCGCAGCGATATAGCTGAAGTAATGTTGAAAACGGTTTTAAATATCATAGAAAGGAGAATTATATACTTTTTCTAGTAGTTTGGCTTTGCACTGTCATGGATTTTAATGTTGCCGATATTTTTTTTTTTACGTAAAATCGCATTTTTATTCGGCGTATCCCTGTTTGCTAGCTTTTGCCTTTCTTCTTGATATTAGTCTTGAATGAGTAAAACGTAACTTTTGATTGGTCAAACGTGGATATGCTTTTCTTCAGACCTCTGAAACTTTCTTCTTCCTTCACTTGACATCTCTCTGAAGACTCTGCAGTCTTGTAATTTGTGAGGAATTTTGTGGATTAGACATTTCTCTTCTGGGACTTGTTTTCTTGACTGTTACTACTTTGTCTGTATTTGACGTGACAGGTCCTTAGACCTTCCATTTCTAAGCCCATTTTATGATACTTATAACCATGGTTTACTATCATTAAAGTCATTATATCCCGCTAGATGGCATTCTACAAATACACATCTATCTAATTTGGGCATTCTGGGTACAGAACCGGACTTATTTTCAAAACGACAACCGTAACTTTGAATTTCAAAATGAAATAAACGTTTACTCAATAAATCGCTACCTGGTGCAATTCATTCAGCTAAGATCAGGCAGCATGTAACCTTTGCATCGGCCATTAAATTCTCAAAACAGCACAGGGCTGCAGCCTTGGGTTACAGTTTGGTCCTACTTTTCTAAACGGCGTCATAGGTCTAGCAGACAAGTGGAATCTATCTTCGAAGTATATGAAATGTGCAGACAACCAGTAAACAGTGTCTGTCATTCAACCCGACAGAAATGTGACGTAATTTACAATCACTTACCCTACACTTTTCAAGCTTTACTAAATATTGTTTAAGAAATAGTCTTCTTTCTATCGTGGTATATCGTTCAATAAACCACAGTTGTGAGTTATGAGGCACAATAAATAATCCACGAGGGCGATAGCCCGACTGGGTTATTCATTGCGCCTCATAACTCACAACGCGGTTTATTGAACGATATACCACGATAGAAAGAAGATTATTTCGATTCTAACATGGCAAATTCTTAATGAAAGGAAACAAGTTCAAACTAAGAGTAAACACGCGGATGAAGATTATGTTCCATTGAATAACTCACTCATTGAATGACGTCACTCGATATAGGATGACGTCACTTTACATGGATTGCATATTTTACCACGTTTGCCTTGCACTGTGTTTATAGAGCCAAAGTCGCGTGTCATGTTAGAATACGCGTTCACTGAAAATTGTAAGGCTCCTCTCATAAAAGAAAACCAGAGTCTCAAATTTCTATAGAAATCTTTCTAACTATTATTTCAGTTGACAAACAGTTCGAGGATTCATTTCAAGTAGGGTATACACACCTAGCTGATTTCGGCATGATGGGTGCTGAACCGGACTACTTTTATAAACGGCAACTGTTGCTTCTATTCTCAAAATAGAAGAAAAGTTTACTCAATAAAACGCTACCCGGTACGAATTATCTAGCAAGTAACCTAGACATCAGTCATTTATAAATATAGGCCCTAAAAGCTTCAGAACTACCCTCGATATATGCCCATCATGTTTTGGTCGTTATTCTTGTTGTTAATGTCTGGTGCTCTTATTCCGGTTTTCCCTGTGTATACTGTATATTAACCCTTTCCCAAACAATCCCTGGGTTTTACGGGTCAGGAATAGAAGCCTTTTGAAAACATTGTGTGAAAAGGAGAAAATGCTGGTAACCAGCATTTTCTCCTTTTCCCACAATGTTTTCTACCCTATCATATAGAAAAATCATCGTTTAAGCAACAGTTAATTTGTCAGCTAAAAAATGCTTTGAATTTGTTCAGGTCCAAATTTTGCCGTTTGGAAAGGGTTAAGAAACTGGGGAAAGATTGGCAGAAAACACGGTTATTTCTTTAAATAATAATTTTCAAATGTAAAATTTTCATATTTTTAGAAAATTCGGAGCGATGAATAGGTTTGATTTTTGCACATATTTATCAATAACAGACATTTTCCAGTTGAACATTGTCCGAAGAATATGACGTGCACATACAACGACCTTTGAGAAATATTGGCGAGAACTAGAGTCTAAATTCTTTTATGAAAATGCCTTTATTTCTTTTTCTTACTGCTCGTATTTATATCACGGATTGTCATCTAATGCCTCTCTTACCCTATGAATTCTTTTTTTTTTTCGGACAGGAACCCGAATAGCCCCGCCTGTAAAAGATCTCCATTGTTTTTTAATCTGGGAAAATGTATCTAGATCAGATAAAAACAGGTTCCTTGTCAGGGACATATATAGGTAACAAATTTAGGCTAAGATGCCAACTGTGTTGGGCGACGCAAAACAAGAATTAGAAAGCTGTTTTCCCCGCGGACTGTCAATAGGTTTCCAATTTTCTTATCTCAGCTTTTAAGTAATAAACACGTATCCAGTCGTTGTGTCACTTAAACGCTTTACCAAACGACAAACTTTCCCACTGATCCAAATTGAAAGCACTTGCAGACAACAAAATAAACGTAACTCAAAAAATGAAACTTGTTTCCAGCAGGGTAGAAAACATTGTGGGAAAAGGAGAAAATGCTGGTTACCAGCATTTTCTCCTTTTCCAACAATGTTTTCAAAAGGCTTCTATCTCAGGGTCTGTTTGGTGTAGGATTAAACGCTTCACCTTCCGAGCACGATGTATACAATTTACAGAGAGCGTGGATCAAGGTCAGAAATCTGTTAAAGTTCAGTCTGATCTAGGGTCTACAACATCCGATATTCTTTTGGGAGAAAGGGTCCCAAAATGAAATTCAGTATGATTTTCATGGCAGATGAAAATGTAGATTCCATTTATTAAGCTCTTCGGTTCTCCAACAAACGATCCTGGAATTTCAAGTTCTGGCCTTGGAAAGAAAGACTTCTGACAATATTGTGTGAAAAAGGAGATATTACTGGTAACCAACATTTTCTTCTTTTCCCACGATGTATTTTTTTTTTTTATCCTATCATAGACAAATCTTGACTTTTCCAGGAATGTCTAATTTGTCGTCTGAAAATGCTTTCAATTTGGAGCAGTCTAAAATTTTGTCGTTTGGTAAAGGGAAAATACGGCAGTCAGTTATTACAGTTATTATGATCATTAGGAGAGACGCTGACGTCCAACATGGCGAAGACTTTCCCCGTGGACATTACCCATAACCCTTTACCAGACGACCAAATTTTAGATTTGTCCAAATCGGATTGAACATCGAGACTCAAAATTTTGAAATTTGTTTAGGGAAAGGTTGGGAAAATTTGAAAACATTGTGGGAAAAAGACGAAATTCCTCTCTTCCCATACTGCTTGGAAAGAAATTTTCCTTCTAGTTTGTTAAAACTAGGAATTTTTGTAACAAAGTGTAAAAATACCTCATACGTCCAATGTTAATTTAAGGTCAATAAAATTGCAGTCTTGAAGTCTTTTCAACGAAAATAAATCATCTATCAGATTGTGTATAGATGATAGGTCAGTCTGCATGTTTTATGTAATCTGATCTTGATCTCAGTTGGCCACAGATACAAACCGAGCAAGCCTTAGCGGCGAGGGGACTAATAAATAAGAATTTCTTCCTACTTTATATGATTTTACACCCAGTTATCTCAATAGAAATAGAGACGATTTCAGGAACTTTTTACCGGGTGAAACAGAACAGAATTACATTTATATTCTGTCTTAAACCTTTCCCAAACAATCCCTGGTTTTTACGGCACAGATATAGAAGCCTTTTGAAAACATTGTGGGAAAAGGAGAAAATGCTGGTAAGAGACTCTCTAGTAAAAGGAGGCTTAATGCATCTCAGCGACGTATGATACCAGCATTTGGATTATTACTGTCGGCAATATCTCCCGCTAGATGGCGGGATTTGGGTATCCTGGGTACAGAACCGAACCACTTTCCTACGCGACAACCGTTGTACTTTGAATTTCAAACTAAAATAAACGTTTACTGAAATAAAACGCTTCCTCGTGCAATTCACTCAGCTATGATCAGCACTTTAGAGAAATCTGGAGCTATAGCAGGTCTCATTTCTCCTCAAACGTATTGATAAAAGTTATTTTCTACACTGGTACTTTATAGAGCGTAATATTACAGTCAGCCTGCTTTCGGGCCTATAGTGATGCGTCATATAAGACAGTCGAATCTTCAAAGAATATGACATGCACAGACAACGTTACTATCGGTCGTTTCATTTAACCCTTTCCCAAACAATCCCTGGTTTTTACGACCCAGAATAAGAAGCCTTATGAAAACATTGTGGAAAAAGGAGAAAATGCTGGTTACCAGCATTTTCTCCTTTTCCCATAATGTTTTCTACTCAAGTAGCAATTTGTAGTCTCGTTTATTTTGTTGTCTGCAAATGTTTTCAAGTATAAAATTTTGTCGTTTGGTACATCTATCTAGCAGGATAAAGACTGAGATACAAAATATAGATTTTTTTTTTTTCAAGTGCAGATTGAAGCTGTAGTATCTAGCCTAAGTAGAAATAGTAGTAAAAGATCTTAAAACCTCAATCAACGGTTCAATATTAAAAGAAACTTATTTGCTCTTCTGGCATTTATTATTGTATGTTTTAAGTAGGTATTTACGCATCTACGTCGGAGAAAACCCTTGAGGTTTGTTACAGTTTTAGTCTTTACCAAACGGCAAAATTTTGGACTAGTCCAAGTTAACAGCATTTGCGGACGACAAATTACATGTAAATTTGACGGATAATTTGAAATTTGTTTTTTGAGAAGAAAAGATTGTGGGTAAAGGAGAAACTGCTGATTACTACCTTTTTTTTTTCTTTTACCACAGTGTTCTCATATAACGTTTTCTTTTCCAGGTCGTGAAAAGTCGGAATTGTCTGGTAAAGGGTTAATTCTTTACTGAACACTTCCAGGTTTCCAACAACCAGGGAAAGAGGGCTTTTAAAATCATTATGGTACACTTACCAGTATTTTGTCCTTTCCCCTTCATGTTTTCTACCCTATCAGAGAGCCAAAGCTCATTTGTATCAAATTTGAATTTGTCGTCTGTAGATGTTTTGACTTTGAAAGAGTCTATACTTTATCGTTTGGGATAGACTTAATGCTTCAACAAACGACAAAATCTTAAACATGTCCAAATTGAAAGCATTTGCTGACGTCACAATTGATGTGACAGAAAATTAAAATTTGCAACGAGAAAAGTAGAAAACATTACTACTAGCATTTTCTCGTTTTTCCCACGATATTTTGGAAAGTTTTCGCTCCAAGGGTCTTTAACATCAAGGATTATTTGGGAAAGGGCTGACTTGTTACCGAACGATAAAATATTTATTCCTTGCCCACAATGTTTTCTAGTCTTCCAAATAACTCTCATCGGTCGAGCTTTAGTGAATTTGTGGTCTGCAAAAGTTGTCTAAAATTGTGTCGTTTCGTAAACATTTATTCTAACTGTAATTGTAATTATTGTGTCTACCAAAACTTTTTGGAAATTAAACGAAATTAAACCTGTTTGAAGTACAGGAAAGAATATGTCGTCGGTGTACTTCCAAAACCTCGTAACTACAGCTTGTTACAAGCTGTAGTTACGAGGTTTTGGAAGTACACCGACGATGTGTTTTATAGTATACGTCTAAACACATAACCATTCACAAAGCAACAAACACTCTTTTGCAATAGCCGAGACGATCGCTAGGCAGTTTTATTACGTGTGCGTTAGGTACTTGCTAACGCACTATATATTTTCAAAATATAAATATATATATATATGTATATATGTATCACAGCATTTACATACAGCGGCGGAGAAGTCTAAAGACGTAATTACACATAACTATCAACCTACGTGTTTTCTATTACGGAGGTACTGGCCGCCCACGTAAAACCCCTCTTTGAGAGGAACCGTGTTTCCGTAGCAAATGCACGAAGTGAATTATTACCTCTCAGACTACCTCTAAGAAAACAGGACGGACGGATTCCGGCCTAAGAACTTAGAATTTATACATATTTATACATGAAAACGCAGAATTTGAATAGCATTATGCCAAAACGACTGTGCCTTAGCGCGTCTGGCGTGGAACTGATATTTTGCCTCCAAAACTCTATATACATACCACGTATCTGCACGGACAAAACGTGCGTAACCAATGTATACTATACCTTAGTGCATTAAACCGGTTTAGACAAACATTCTCTGCTATACTCCGCACCGCAGAGAATTAATAATTCTTATTACAAGCAGTTAGTTCTTTTCTCATTAGGGGTGAAGGGGAAAAAAAAAGCTGTACCGAAAGGTCACATGTCTTTACACCTGATATTTAGAAAGCTGTTGAAAACATCGCGGGAAAAGGAGAAAATGCTGGTAACCAGTATTTTCTTATTTTTCCTAAAATGTTTTCTACCATATCAAAGGCAAATCTGTCATGAAAACATATTTTATCTATCATCTGTAATGTTTTCTGCAAATCCAAAGGTTTCTTGTTTGTTAAAGAGTTTGAGGGAAAAGAGAATAAACCCTTTACCTTACAATCCCGAATTTTAAAGTTTCAGAGAAAGATGCCTTTTGAAAACATTGAGGGAAAAGGAGAAAATGCTGGTGACCAGCATTTTCTCCTTTTCCCACAATGTTTTCTATCTATTCTATAACAGGTAGTACTACCATTTGAAAAATTAGTTGAATTATTGTCAGTAAGTTCCTTCAATATGGGTGTAAAAAATTTATCATGTAGTTAAGGGTTAAAGTGCATTGTAAACTCAAGGAAGAAAAATTAAATGGAAATTGCCTTTGGTAATAAAAACTCTTCTATTCAGATTTTCATGCCGTGCGTTACGTAGAACGGACTGGCTGCAATTTAAATGTGTGTGTGTGTGGTTTTTAAAGAGAAATTTGTAATGTAATTTAACTTAAAAAAAAAATAATTGCTGTTTGATTCAACCGGATTTTTCTCCTTTTCAGTTAATGAGAGTATTGAATTTTTTTTCCCTGTAAATTCATTTCATTAAAAAAAAAAACGATCAAAGACAATTTATCGGGAACAAAGACTAAGTTTCGTGATCAATTATATAGTAAACATGTTAATTAATTACCATACAATCCCTACATTTGACGACCCTAAGAAAGAAGCCTCTAGGAAGCATTGTGGGAAAAGGAGAAAATGCTGGTAACCAGCATTTTCTCCTTTTCCCACAATGCTTTCTACCCCATCAGAGACCTAAAGCTAAACCTAAAGCTAATTTATTCCAATTCTTAGTTTGTCGCCTGCAGACGGCCTCAGTTTGGAACAGTCTAAAATTTGTCGTTTGGGAAAGGGTTAACGGGTTACCAACTCCAGTAGATTATCTCTGAAAACATTGTGGTCCGAGGAGAAGCTGTGCGAAAGAAAGATTCTCTCCTTTTGTCAAAACGAGTTTACGTGCCTTCTCGTTGAAAAACTAAAAACGACAAAATTTTTAATCTGTGTCGATAATCCGACAGAGGGTGTTTCAAAATCGTGTTTAGTTAACCCACTACCACACAATCCCTACTTTTGACGACCCTGTGAAAGAAGCCTTTAGAAAAACATTGTGGGAAAAGGAGAAAATGCTGGTAACGAGCATTTTCTCCTTTTCCCACAATGTTTTCTATCCTTCCAAAAACAAATTTTAGTGTTGAATTGGAATTCATTTTGTCGTCCGCAAATGTTATAAATTTGGACAAGTCTATAATTTGGTAGTTCGGTAAAGAGTTGATCTTTAGACTGCAAATTATTTTTGAACTTTCATATAAAATGGTCGTTTCTTTCTTTGTGTGTTTTTTTAAAGTTCTTTTTCATTTTGTTTCATTCCCACATTTGCCCGGCCTAACAGCTCGGTGACTTGTGTAGCTTGTGTATCTGACTCATGACCTGACGTTTGTATGTTCGATACCCGTCCAGGACATGACCTGACGGTTGCATGTTCTATACCCAGCTAGGACATGACCTGACGGTTGCATGTTCGATACCCGTCTAGGACATGACCTGACGGTTGCATGTTCGATACACGTCTAGGACATGACCTGACGGTTGCATGTTCTATACCCAGCTAGGACATGACCTGACGGTTGCATGTTCGATACCCGTCTAGAACATGACCTGACGGTTGCATGTTCGATACACGTCTAGGACATGACCTGACGGTTGCATGTTCTATACCCAGCTAGGACATGACCTGACGGTTGCATGTTCGATACCCGTCTAGAACATGACCTGACGGTTGCATGTTCGATACACGTCTAGGACATGACCTGACGGTTGCATGCCCGATACTCGTCTAGGACATGACCTGACGGCTGCATGTTCGATACCCGTCTAGAACATGACCTGACGGTTGCATGTTCGATACCCGTCTAGAACATGACCTGACGGTTGCATGTTCGATACACGTCTAGGACATGACCTGACGGTTGCATGTTCTATACCCAGCTAGGACATGACCTGACGGTTGCATGTTCTATACCCAGCTAGGACATGACCTGACGGTTGCATGTTCGATACCCGTCTAGAACACGACCTGACGGTTGCATGTTCGATACCCGTCTAGGACACGACCTGACGGTTGCATGTTCGATACCCGTCTAGAACACGACCTGACGGTTGCATGATCGATACCCAGCTAGGCCATGACCCGACGGTTGCATGTTCGATACCTGGCTAGGACCAATTTTTTTCTTGTACTTTCTCGCCTCTCACTTCTGATGCATGTGATAACGGTAACCATTATACTAAGTATAATTATCACATAATTACGGATCCATAATGTCATGAGGCAGTTCTTTGACAGGCAGGAAATTGACCCATAGCAAAAACTTTCGACCCAGGCCAGCCTTTGCGACCTGAGCAGACTGATATGAGTTGATACTTTATGCAGATATATTAAGCTCTCCCTTCACAGAGCAGGTCTCTTCTCAGATTTACTTGATTGACACGGATTAACATTTTGTTAACTCTTATCATAACGGCGATATGAAAGGTTTTTCCGAATTCGGAGCATTTGCAAAAAGCAAAATAAATGAACCATGCTCCGAGCAAAGAGGGCTTAATACATTTGCAAAAAAGTATCGGCTCATGTCAGCCTGCGCAGTCCGCGCAAGCTGACATGAGCCGACACTTTTTGCTAACAATAAATTTTCTGCGTGTCAAAGGATCAGTCTACCTCATGAGTTGATTGATAAGAAAACTGGATTTTATGGATCCAGGGCCATTTAACCCATTACCACACAATCCCTCCTTTTGACGCCCCTGAGATAGAAGCCTTTTGAAAACCCTTTGGGAAAAGGAGAAAATGCTGGTAACCAGCATTTTCTCCTTTTCCCACAGTGTTTTCTACCCTTGCCAGAAGAAATTTCAATTTTTCAGTCACATTTATTTTGTCGTCTGCTGATGCTTTCAATTTGGACCAGTCTAACTTTTTCTCGTGTGGTATTGGGTTAATGACAGTCTTGGTGTCATGGACCACTGAGATGCATTAAGCACCCTTTTGTCAGAGCAAGGTTCAGATAGAGACTAATTGTAATCAGCCAGTGGAAGGATAGAAAACAATTTTGGGGAAACCGAAAATTCTAATTATCAGCATTTTCTCTTTTCATGCAGTGTGGTAAAGGGTTTAATAATATTATAAGCAAAAAGACATTCAATTTTACAAATGGGATTGCATAAAATCTCAATGTTACATGTAGTAAAAGTGTTTACGAACGTTACCAATCGGTTAACAACATCATCACCGTAAGACGCATTTACCGAGTTTATTCAGCGGTATAAAGAGATATAATGCGAAATTAAACGAGTCGATGATAACACAATGTTATAATCGAAACGTCAGTGCAGCGCAACCACATCGATGATTTCTACAAATAGGTTCGGGCAAAAAACGCAGAATAACGCCAAGAGCTCTGTGTAATTTGATGATAATAGGAGTGCACTGTCGCCTACGGTTTCGATACAAGTCTTGATTGAGGTTGAACTCTGCACTTCGGTAACAGTAGAAGTGGGCAAGTATAGCTGTTATCTTATTTTGCTTCTTGCACTCTATTAACAGTACTTTGAAAAGGTGGCTTTTGTCTGAGGTGGCGCTGTACACTTTAGTACCAACGGTGCTGCGCAAATATAGCTATTGTCTAAAGTGGCGCTGTGCACATTAGTACCAAGGGTACTGCGCAAATACAGCTATTGTTTTAAGTGGCGCTGTGCACTTTAGTAACAACGGCACTGCGCAAATATACCTTTTTTTTCTGTAGTGGCGCTATCCTCTTTAGTAACAACAATCCTGCGCAAATAAAGCTATTTTCTTAGATTGCTTTATGCACTTAAGTAAAATCGGTACTGCGAAAGTATACCTATTGTCGGAAGTTGCGCTGTGCACTTTAATAAAAACAGTACTGCGAAATTAAAGATACTGTGTAAAGTGGCCCTGTGCACTGCAGTAACAACGGCACTGTGGAATAAGAGCTATTGTCCAAAGTTGCGCTGTGCACTTTAGTAACAACGGTACTGCGCAAATAAAGCTATTGTCTAAAGTGGCCCTGTGGACTGTAGTAACAACGGTACTGCGGAAATATAGCTACTCTCCAAAGTGGCGTTGTGCACTTTAGTAACAACGGTACTGCGAAAATATAGCCACTGTCTAAGGTGGCACAGTGCACTTAGGTAACAACGGTACTGCGGAAATATAGCTTTTGTCTAAAGTGCCACTGTGAACTGTTGTAAGTAGAGTGAATAAAAAAATATAGCTTCTGTATAAGGTGGCACTGTGCACTTTAGTAACAACGGTACTGCGAAAATATAGCCACTGTCTAAGGTGGCACAGTGCACTTAGGTAACAACGGTACTGCGGAAATATAGCTTTTGTCTAAAGTGCCACTGTGTGCACTGTGGTAAGTACAGTAAAGCAAAAAATATAGCTTCTGTATAAAGTGGCACTGTGCACTTTAGTAACAACGGTACTGTGAAAATATAGCTATTGTCTAAATTGCCCCTGTGTACTGTAGTTACAACGGCACTATGAAAATATAGCCATTGTCTAAATTGCCCCTGTACACTGTAGTAGCAACGGTACTATGAACATATAGCTATCGTCTAAAGTGCCACTGTGCACTGTAGTAGCAACGGTACTGTGAAAATAAAGCTATTGCCTAAAGTGGCGCTGTGCACTTTAGTAACAACGCTACTGTGAAAATATAGCTATTTTCCAAAGTTGCGCTGTGCACTTGAGTAAAAACGGTACTGCGAAAATGTAGCTGTTTAAAAGGGTACTGTGCACTTCAGTAACAAAAGTACTGTGAAAATATAGTTATTTCCTATAGTGGCGCTTTGCACTAAAGTAAAAACGGTACTGCGAAAATATAGCTATTGTCTTAAGTGGCACTGTGAAAGAACGTTATTGCGCAACTAAAGGTGTTGTCTGGAAGTCGCACACTCTAATAACAATGATATCGTGCAAATAAATCTGTTGTTTGACCTTGCACTGTACATCATTGTCATGTAATAGATGTTTTGTGCAGATATGGCTGTATAATGAGTTTTGAAGACAAAACACTTCTCTTCTTTGACAGACCAATTACAAATAGAGCGATTGGAAAACTGTTGTTTGATATTAAATAAAGATGAGACAGAGAGGCAGGAAGTGCGATTACTCAAACTGAATAACGTATATCTTTATGTTTTATTCACATCTGCCATACTGCTAAAGATGTAAAGTTCACTTGGGAAGTTCTGACTTGGCAGAGAGTACATCATTGAAAAACTCTTTTTCAATTTTGATGTCCGTCGAACGTTTCTCTTTTCCAGAATATTCACACCCATGCATCGTTTAAGAGGTTGTTTACATCAGTAATAGGTGTGCAAGTCCATAGCTAACAACTTCAGACATTCTCATCTGCTCAAAAACATAGCTGTACATTGCCTTCAAGATCAATAAATGCTCAAATATCGCTGTGCACAGCTAAGTATTAGTTTTTTGGCACAAAGATCCGGTCCAGAAATGTGAAAAAAACATAATAGCTCCTAGATAACAATAAACGACGTGGCAGTAAAATGGCGATGTTTGGTTCCGGATTTTCATGATCAAATTCTCTCACACCCCATAAATCATGGACCAATTTACAGTTTTTCAAACAGGGAGCTCTTTACCGCAAAACTGGTTAGATGAGAACAGATTGAGTACAACTAAACGACTCGAGTTCTCTTACTCGATCGATGGTCCAGTTTATAAAGGAAAGCTGGGTTGCCAAATTGGTTGTACAATGCCAGGGCTTAATCCACCACCCCCCGCCCCCCCGCTTATTTGGTCATTCAGCCTGTTAAAGTCTATTTAACCTTTTACCACACACTTCCGGCTTCTAACAACCCTGAGGGTCGAAGTCTTTTGAAAACGTTATGGGAAAAGGTGAAAATGCTGATAACCAGCATTTTCACCTTTTCCCATAACGTTTTCAACCCTTAATTGGCAAATTTCGTGTTTTAACCCTTTACCCCACAAGTCATTTCTATGGTCTCTCTAATTGACCATAAATAACAGCAAGGATGAAACCGTTTTTTATGTGTATATGACACCTTTTGATAGCATAGAAAACATTGTGGCAAAACGTGAAATTGCTCCTGAGGAGCAATTTCACCTTTTGCCACAATGTTTTCCAAACGCTCCTACAAGCAATGTGTAGAAATGAGTATCTATGGAGTAAAGGGTTAAGTAACGTTAATTTGTCGTTTGCTAATGCTATAAACTGGTCAAGGTATATGTTTTGTTTTCTTGTGAACATTTAACCATTTTCTAAACTCTTCTATGTTTTAACGACTACGAAAGAGAATACTATTTGAAAACATTTTGAGAAAGTGATTAAACATTTTCTCATTTTTCAATAACGTTTTCTACCCTTTCCAAAAAATTCCGTCATTTCGTTCACATTTTACATGGAGAGGGGGGTGTCCATGGTTGTGAGGTCGACCTCGTAACCGTTCCGTCCCGAGTTTGATAGCCGTGTGCCAATGTCAAATTAAGGACTGCTCCTTGGCCCGCACATTTGACCAGCCCGCATAGCTCAGTTGGTAGACCGTGGGACTCGTTATCATGAGGGTGTGGGTTCGGTCCCCACGCCTAGCCATCTAAAATTACTAATAGTCTTTCAGATGAGACGTTAAACCGAGGTCCAGTGTGACGGTGCTATACACCAGGACCAGGAGAAACTTAGGATAGGTTTTGTCCTGGATCTGCAATTTCCCCTGTAACAATACTAACAGCCTACAGGGGGCGTCGCCCATATGGGAAACTGGTGGCGACGATAAACAAACGCAAATTCGATTAAATCACACATTCGGCGCTAGGTGAAGTTTTACTGGATGCAGAATCGAGATATATTAGTATATAAGTAAAGTTGCAAGAACTTTTTTCTAAAACGATTGAAAAAATATAGATCTAAATGTTATGTTTTAACTAAGCCAAATTTCATTTGCAGTTGGGAATTTGTTTGAATTTCAACAAGTCGATATATATAAAGGCCGTGTCACACAGCCGTTGACGTACAAATTTCGCACGATTTACGCATAAAAATTGAAAAATCTGGATTTATACGCGGCGATAATAGAAAACTTGGTGGTTATACGTGAAATTTTGACCGATGAATCACGCAAGAACGACGCGGAAACTACGTATAACTTACGCATGAAACACGAATACACCGCGCAAAGAACACGCATATCCACGGAAAAGCCATTTTTCTAGATAGTGAAACACGCATGATCACGTAAGAAATTCGTATGATTTACGCATGATTCCCGCAAAGCACGAATGAATAGGGCATGCTCCGCTTAAAGATCGCGTATGTTTTACGCATGAATCGCGCATGTTCCGCGCGTGCTCCGCGTCTGCAACTTGTGTATAAATTTGCCGCCTCCGCTGCATTTCTTCACAAACCACTGATCGTCATTTCTCATCTCCACCATCAATCTGTCGTAGATCCCAAGTTCGAATCTTCTCCCATGCCTTCTTCTCCTCCTGTGGTTCAGGATCTGCTGGAGCTGGACCAGTTGGTTGTTGTGCTGCTAAAGAAGGAAGGCAAGAACTTCTCTGTGTTGGGAATTCATGGTCTTCTCTCTTGGATGGCATACGACAGAAATGTGAACTCATGGACGGCATGATGGAGACTGATGCAGCGGTCCGAAATCGGCCGGTTTATATACCCTGTCCCCATACGCGTTTCTTGCGTGAAGCATGCGTGATTCAAGCGTAAATCTAGCGTATTTCATCTGTTTTTATAAGTGATCCATGCGTAATGTTTGTAGTTTTTTAGCGGTATACGCGACATATAAGTGGTACATCTGCGATACATGAGTGTTATATCCGTGAAAGGTTCGTTAAACATACGCGGACAAACGTGGAATGGTCGTGAAAATTGCCCACTTTGCGTATGTATCGCGCACATACGCGTATGAATTACGCACGAATTACGTAAGAACTACGTAAAATCTACGTAAATGACGCATAGATCGCGTAAATCTAAACAGTCGAAAAATTTTGTGCAGCTCAAAACCGTTTTCGCGTATGTCCACGTATGCTCACCCTGGACTCCACTCGCTGCGCACAGAGACGAATGAAATGCGCATGAAAAACGTATGAATTACGTATATCGCGCATATATTGCGTATCTCCGCGTATGCCTCAAATTTTATACGTAGTTTATGCGTAATTTATGCGTAAGTGCTGTGTGACACGGCCTTAATTTTTTTTAACCTAATAAATGTTTCAATAGATTTATCCTCCTAAATATACCGTTCTCGTATACTGTCAAGCAACTTTCTGAACTCCCATTAGCCATTGCACAGACCGTCCGGGTTGCTTAGTTGTTGGCGTATCTGACTCGCGACCTGATTGTTTTACCGTAGCTTTACACAGTTGACCTTAATTTACCGCAGTTGTGCGTACTTAGGACGTAGTTTATGCGTAGTTTGGCGTAGTGTAATTAATCGTGGTTAGACGTAGTGATACCCTAGTTAGCCCACAGCCACTTTCAAAGTAGTTGAATGTAGTTAACCGCACTTACACGTAGTTCAACCTACTTAGAATTTCAGTATCGCCAAGTTTGAACCTACTTTGGACGTACTTCAACGTAGTAGCGGTACGGCAGATTACGTTTGAAATTAACTGTGGACAACTACATACATTGACCGTAAATGTGACCATAGCTTTATATACGTCCTCGCCGCAAGAAACAATTGTGTCATATAATAATTACAGTAGGTCCAATAAAATAAATACTAGTATATAGTGTACGCCAAACGTTTAATTAACACGTAACCAAACACTGCCTGGTTTTTACGACCCAGAGAAAGAAGCCTGCTCAAAACATTGTGAGAAAAGGAGAAAATGCTGGTAACCAGCATTTTCTCCTTTTCCCTATTTTTTTTCTACTCTTAAAAGTCAAGTTTCAAGTTTTGAGTCATTTCTATTTTATCGTCTGCAAATGCTTTCGATTTTGACAACTCTAAATAAAACTTTGTCGTTTGGTAAATAGTAAAGCTATTAGTAAAAATCTTAGAGATAGACAACAAGAAAAGATGTATGGAGAATGATCGAGGCTAGAAAATTCTACTGTAACTCGTTTATTTAGATTTAAATACTCAAGACATTTTTCCCATTGCTTTTAAAAGCAGATTTATCGTTTCAAAATTGATGTGCAATTCCATTACAGGAGCCCGTTGAAATCTGAAAAAAAAAAAATCCCGAAAATACGCTTTCCTCTCAAATTTAGTTATTTAAAGACTGTGTTTCCAGAATGTCTCAAGGAACACCAAACCGTGTGAATCTTAGATCAGATGTTAAATAGGCCTACCACGCGTTATTGTAGTCAGATCTTGTTTTATACTACTTAAGTGTGTCTGACGATTTAAATTAGCTTTCTTAGATTAAATTTATCTTAGTTTTACCGCCAGCAGTCTGTTTAACCCATTACCATACAATCCCTACTTTTGACGACCCTGAGAAAGAAGCCTTTAGAAAACATTGTGGGAAAAGGAGAAAATGCTGGTAACCAGCATTTTCTCCCTTTTTCCCACAATGTTTTCTACCCTTCACAAAACAAATTTCAAACTTTCAGTCACTTTTACTTTGTGGTCTGCAAATGCTTTCGATTTGGACAAGCCGAAAGTAGTATCGTTTGGTAATGATTTTAAAATGCATTTGCCTTGTTCAGCGTAAAAAATGCACAGAACTTGCTGTCTGATCATGAGTTTCAACTAATTGATTGTGTATTGGAGTTTCACATGGTTCTAACATTATATGTCATATCTTGACGGACAGTACACCTACGCATGTGTTTCCTGTCCTTCTCACACTTGTACTGACACGACGTTTTTTTGAAGTCACTGACTACTTTTCTCACATGAATAAGAAGTGAGATGCGAAAAATCGCAGTAAAAATTGGCTCAACCGGGTATATAACCCGCAGCCATCAGGTCACGAGTCAGATACTCTAACCGTTAGATATTGATCGAACCGCTGATCGAACCCGTGACTCCCTTTTCTCAAGTCTTGCACGACACGGACTTAACTAGCGGGACTCTGCGTAAGACTTGGTATAGCTTGGTAACTGGTTGAAGAATGTGTTTGTTCTATACATTTTCCGCAAGGTTTTATTTTGCACAATATTCAGTACTTTACCACGTTCCAATGACACCATATTTTCCTTTCTACATGTATACTACTAAAGATTTGAAAGGGATCATTTAGATATTTCATGATATACTCTAACTCAGCTTTGCAAAGAAAAATTACTGTGCAACAGGTGACTGATTTTATCGGTGTGTCTGTGTGGCAAACTGAAATATCTGATGAATACTGTACATTTTATTGAACGAGTCTTGTGTCAAAAAAGTTTTTTCTAAAGTTTAGGAAAACATGGTGATCCCTAACAAATTTTGAGTAATATATTACACTTATCTTATTTATTAGGATTTCGAATAATCGATAGCTTATGATGTCTTTGCTCTTTGATCAGCTTAAAATTTAATAAGGGAAGACTGTTTTACATTACTAGCGAGGCCAACATCATATACCGAGACTAATTTCTTACAAGGAGGAATACTTTGGCATTCTTTACATGATTGTGGCTTTTCAATCGAGACCGGAAATGATATCGATCATCAGGCAAAATTCAATACCAGAATGAAACCGAAGATGGCTATCATTATTTTTTCCCATGACAGTATTTTTGCCCACAGGCATTTTAACCCTTAACCCATTACCACACAATCCCTACTTTTGACGCCCTCAGAAAGAAGCCTTTAAAAAACATTGTGGGAAAAGGAGAAAATGCTGGTAACCAGCATTTTCTCCTTTTCCCACAATGTTTTCTACCTTTCACAAAACAAATTTCAAATTTCAGTTTTATTTTGTCGTTTGCAAGTGCTTTCGATTTGGACAAACCTAAAATTTTGTCGTTTGGTAATGAGTTAATACGCTGAGCGCGACTCACTGACCTTTTGTGGACAGTGTAGATCCAAGATCAGACTGCACAGAACGTGCAGTCTGATCTTGAATCTACACTGTCCGAGGAGATATTTTTTCCCTCAATATACATGTACCTTTGAAATAGTAAAAACATAAGGTTTTAACTATCGATTTGGAATTTTCACTTTACTCTTTTAGCAGATAAAGGGCTAACTACTAAATAAGTGCAAACTTTTTAGCCCGTAGTAACAACTCAAATTTTGCTATCTCAACGGGTTTCTTTTATGCAAAGATATCTTCTTATCGGACTGTGTAGATCCAAGATCAGGCTGCACGTTCTGTGCAGTCTGATCTTGGATCTACACCGTCCGCGAAAGGTACACCAGATGCGCTCAGCGGCATAAGGGTTACAATACCTGGAATCTGGGAAGCACTTTGACGCCAGTTCCAGTGTCTGTTACTTCTTTACCAAACGATACCGTAATTTTTTAAAGAAATATCGCGGATGAAGATATCATAAAATATTGTAGGGAAAGACAAACATGTTGGTTAACAGAAAAACAATACCAGAACAGAAATGAAGACAGCTAGTGTTAATTTTTCCCATGACATCATTACATCATTATGGTTACAGCGATTTAAATTCCAGTTATCTGGTGATTTCTGTGACGCCATGTCTAGAGTCTGTAAGTTGATCCTTTATAAAACAATGCCGTGTTAAAACAACCCCGAGGAAAAGGGCTTCAAATGACGACTGTTGTGGGAAGTAGAAAAACAAAAAAATCAACACCCAAATAAAACTGAAGAAGAACACCATATTTTTTTCCATGACAATATTTTGACCACAGTTTTATTGTTTTAATCTGGAATCTTGAGAGACTTTTGATGTCATTTATATTGTTGTTGATCTTATTCCTTGCCAAACGATACCGTGTTTGGCCAAACCAGAAGAAGATAGCAGCTGAATACATTCTGGAAAAAGGAATATATGCTGATTATCTTTGGGATCTTTTTTTTTTTTAAAGAAAACACTTATACCGACAGATCTAAGAACTCTCTCTCTCTCTCTCTCTCTCTCTCTCTCTCTCTCTCTCTCCTTAGGGAATATGCACGAATATGTATTCGTTCGTCGCTGCAATACATCACAATCAATTATGTTCGACAGGGTAAACAATAGTTGAGACATACAAGAAATTCAAAACAAACATATCGTTGTCAAGTTTAACGAAACAGAACGCAACTTCAAACCACTTCAGTAAAGACGAGAAATTCGAGAAACAAAAATATAAACATCCTTTGTACTATGCGCAGATACAAAGGCATTTGCAGACGACAAAATAAGAGTGACTGAAAATTTAAAATTTGTTTTGTGATGGGTAGAAAACATTGTGGGAAAAGGAGAACATGCTGGTTACCAGCATTTTCTCTTTTTACCCACAACGTTGTCTAAAGGCTTCTCTCTCTGGGTCGTCAAATGTAGGGATTGTGTGGTAATGGGTTAAATAAACATTTTGATCAACCAAGTTAATAGATATAACCGGAAAAAAATTATTACAGATTCCAATCTTGGTGTTTTCTATACACACACCATTGTGAAAATATCATAAAATACTGGAGAACAGGGTTAGTCCAAGATTAGAAATGTACTTCCTGTTTTATCATGGCCTACAGTTTTTTAAAAAAAAAAACTGGCATATTATATCATGCTCTGGTATGCTACAAGGATTAATGAGAAATATATGGATTGCAAGATAAAAAGGTATTTACAGTGATAAACTAACGACAGTGATATATTGTATAAAAGACGAACCTAGTTCAATCTTCTCGATATTTCTTACCAGTTTATATTGTGATGATAATAGTGTCTTTCCGCTCCCTCTCACTGTGTCTCTTCACGCTTTGATAAATTCTGTTGATTAAATCAGAAATAATGGAAACTAGCTGTCAGTCACAGACCGGATCAAAAATAATAACAGTGTCTATCTTGAGGGGATTTCGGACCCTCATTTCGGATATCAGATATCATACAGCTTATCCCAGGGGGAACTGTTGTAAACAGGGAGTGAAACCTCGAGAGAAAAGTCAATTACCCGTCAGCGCCTTAGGAAAAAACATGGACTGTTGCGAACAAGAAAGATTAAGATCAGACTGCACGTTTTGTGAAGTCTAATGTTGCATCTATGCCCTCCGCTTGTTCAGTAACCCTTTATGATTAAAGTCTGGCTTTGGTCTGTGTTGCAAAGGATTAAAATTTCAGGCGTCGACAGAGATGGAGTACATGAGTTCGGAGCTAGAACAGTGAAAGAGGGGTCTTTTGAAACGATCAGTTCACTTCCAAAAGCCAAAACATTATCATCAAGAACAGTTTAAAAAAACAATTGCTAGGATAATAATATATAAATACGTTTGTATTTCATCAACAAAATTTTAATATAAATTAAGCAGAAAAGGACAAAGTACAAATTTTGTCCGTTAGATAATAGGCAGACCTGGGCCTTTAAACCCAGAGTCCATAGCCGTACTAAATCAGTCGGTATCTTAGAGGTATTAAACATGAAGCTAGTTAGACGGAATGATATTAAGTTTAATCTTTTCATCCCGAATTATAACGACCTTGAAAAGAAAAGATTTTTGAAAACCTTGTGAAAAAAAGACAAGAATACTGACATGTAATACTTAATTTTCCACACTTTCTAAACTTTCAAAGACTTATCTCAGTATCTGAGCTATACGTAATTTGTTGTCTAATAATGCTTTTCAAACTGGACCGGTGTTAGCGTTATGGACCCGTAATAGAAAACAGCTATTTACACTATATCATTATCCTAAAAAGAGTTGCTAAGATTGAAAATGAGTATTATTGTACTACTTTCACCAAGCCACTTTTTCATTTCTGTCCTTCCTGGAATTATCATTTATAAATCTTAAACCTCTATATTTTTATTACAAAAAGAGATGATAATTACCTCCCTTTCCTGGAAAGTAACGAAAGTATCAATAGATAATTTCAAGATAGACATCAAAGGAATTTCTGGTCGGTTAAAAATGTGCAAAAGTATTATATCTGTATAAATCTGTCTTTATCAACTGTCAAGAAATTTTATGCCATGCTGCTCTAGAAGTATTACGGGTCCACTACCTTAAAGCTTGTTGTCTGGCCAAGGGTTCAAGTCAAAATGGGAGGGGATGCTTTTTCTTCTTTCATCAACTGTTGGCTATATCCCATCATTCGCCTTGAGTTACCAGCATTTTCTCCTTTTCCCACAATGTTTTCCAAAGGCTTCCTTCTCAGGGTCGTCAAAAGTAGGGATTGTGTGGTAATGGATTAATTACAATTCATGCCAAGTAACTTAAAGGTGGGTATTTAGAATTTTCACATCACACCAAATTAAAAAATATGTATGTCCGTGAAATTTATATGAAAAAACAATACAAATCATCAGTAATTAAAAATCATAAAATTGCAAAAAAAAAATTTTTTTGTGGTATTCCCTTAAAAGGCTACGTAGCCTCTTAAGCTATTTTTAGATTTCCCGCCAAAATCAAAAAAAGCATTGTGGGAATGTTAAGTGACTCGCACGTGGCTAATGACTATTAAATTCCATAGTATTACAAACATGTAATTATTTTCCATAATGTGTAGAACTTCGGACGCTATGTTTGAAGCATAGTATATTTCCGGTATGTAAATGAGTGAGTTGCTCATGTAAAAATAGATCATGTTTCCCTTCAGTGTCGACCTGGGCTGTAGTAAATCTCTAATTTATCTACTTGTCGGGTGGTTTTCGACTACTGGGGTTTAATGAATGAAGATGATAAGGCTTTGGGAGTATAAGGATGATTTTTTTTGTATTTTTGTAAAATTTTCGTCCCAATATCTGAAGGGCCACCTTTAAATACAAAGTGCCGTCCTCCCGCTCCCTCTAACGAAACACACACACACGCATACACAGATGCATGTTTTTTTGTCTTTGTAATGGTATCATAGGAAAAGTCTAAGCCTTTAACCACAATCACGAGTTGTAGCGACGACTAAAGAATACATTGTAGGAAAAGGAGAAGATGCTGGTAAACAGCATCTTCTCCATTTCCTACATTTTTCTATCCTTTCTGTCAAATTCCATACTTTGAAGTATACTTAATTCCTTGTCTGCAGTTCCGTTCAATTTGGATCTCTCTGAAATTTTGCCGTCTGACAAAGAGCCACTTTCCACCATTACTCATGATTTCTGGATTTCAGTGAGAAGAGCGGGGCATTGGTAATAAAGGACAGACTCTCTATCAATTATAATTGCGTATCGTTGTCAGCTAGAAAATTGTTACGAAAATACTCAGACCATCTCAGAGGCGCAGCTAGCCCAAACTTAAGTGTTCGCAGAAGTAACACCGAAGGTATTGTCCGAGGCACAAAGTGCCGAGAGGGGAGCCGGACTTCATAGGGGGGCCTTGGTGGTTCAGAAATTATTTATTATAGTTTTTGTAGAACTTATTTGGTGGCCTCTGGTGACGTCTTCTGGCAAACTTGTCTTTTCTTTTTATTTTGTGCAGGGTGTACGTAGTGCTACGAAGCTACGCCCCTGCAACTTGTAAATGACAGGAAATTAGCGACGTTTTGGAGAGCTACGACACCCAGAGGCTGTCTCTAACAACATATCTCACTGGTAGTTATTGCAAACTTAGCAGGCTAACTTGATGGGTGTATGAACTCTGGACCAGTCGACAAAAATATAGATTCGTCCATATTGAACGTTTTTGCAGACGACAAATTTATTGGTGGAGTTTGTTCATGAAAAGCGGAAAACTTTGTTAGTGTTGGAAAAAGAGAAAAATGCTGGTTACAAGTTTTTGTCGTTTCCCACATTGTTTTCAAATTATTCTAGATAGAGTTTTGGGTCAGTTTTGATCAATTCTTTACCAGAGGACAAGTCGTCTTAATTGAAAGCACTTGCAGACGACAACTTGTGTGTAGCTCTCACGTGGAAAGATAGAAAACAAGTTGGAAATTTAAAAAAAAATGTTGCAACCATTTCTCCTTTTCTAACGCTATTTTTTAAAGATTTTTTCCACCAAGTGTCGCTAAACAGGGATTGGATGATGGTAAATGGTTAAGGAGTAAACGGTATTGATCAAACACCAGGCTATATGTTTTCAACAACCATTCTTTGGAACGAACGATCTTCCCCTAGAATGGGATTGACGTAATACAACGCAGAGGAACGGGATAAGCAATCTTAACCTATTACCACACAATCCCTATTTTTGACGACCCTGAGAAAGAAGCCTTTAGAAAACATTGTGGGAAAGGAGAAAATGCTGGTAACCAGCATTTTCTCTTTTTCCCACAATGTTTTCTACCCTTCACAAAACAAATTTCAAATTTTCAGGTACATTAAGTTTGTCGTCTGCAAATGCTTTCGATTTGGACAAGCCTAAAATATTGACTTTTGGTAATGAGTCAATCGCATTAGAACTTACCGACACGTAACAAGCCGTAACAAGACTCGGAGATGATTCCAATTTGGACGTGGAAACCGTTTTTTTCCACTGGTTTCGATCAGGCCGTAGTTGAACGCAATGAACAACCCGTTCATCGAAGGTCTGTTAGATTTCTCTTCAACACCGGGAGTGCCGTGGCAAATTATCTGACAGTAAAAAAAGTCTGTAACGCCAACCCCGTAGATCACGGTCTGATAAGTTTCTTTTCTGACACTTTTTTTGAAAGAAAGTTTGCACTGAAGATATTAATAAAGATGGACGTACTACAAAAGGAACTGCCGTGCTTAGATACTAATAAAGATGTGGTGCAGTCAGGCATCAATTGATACTGTGTTTGCATATTACCGGCCGAAAATACACGTCCTATCCCGTCCGCAGCCCGTTTTACGGTTTTGTTGACCGTGGTAAGACTTTCTTAGAACAGGTTTAGTAAAACAGGGGCCACAAGAAGTCAAGCCAAAATTACACGTTCTGTCCCAACGCATACCCTTTTTCGCTCATGTCAGGACTAGGTTGGTTTGACGGGGGCTTTATTTTGTTTGGTGTGACGAGGGCTGTATATAAAAGATCCTTGTGAATCGTAGAAGAGCGCAACCTTTTCCCTCCTCATGGCTTTTTATGGATTCCTTGAGG
Source organism: Tridacna crocea (assembly GCA_943736015.1). Classification (NCBI taxonomy): domain Eukaryota; kingdom Metazoa; phylum Mollusca; class Bivalvia; order Cardiida; family Cardiidae; genus Tridacna; species Tridacna crocea. The sequence continues at coordinate 57,764,492 of OX031060.1, read as the reverse complement.
TAATGTAAACAAACTTAGCTTGACCTAACTAAACTTGGTACATGAGAAAAACAACTACAAAAATCTCACACTACAGTTCGGACAAACGGGCTGCCATGGTCGCCGAGAACATGGTGTAAGTGTAGCATTACCTAGTGTAAGTGTAGCATTACCTAAGAAATATTTAGAAGAAATATAAAATAGCAACTATAAATCATATGAACAGAACTATTGGAAAATACAGGCGTGTACAGTACACTTGCTTTTCTTAATATAACCCAATTCTTTTAAAACATAAAAAGTCGTAATGGTGTTTGTTCAAAATAAGTCTTACGAAGCCGTACAAAAATCACAAATGAAAAATATTTGAAGGACGTTTTAGCACTCAAATTAGATTAATCAGCATTCAAGAACAACTTGAAATGCCTGTGCATTAAAAACTTGTAGATCAATATCCGACAGGAGTACAGTTTGATCATGCATCTACAAAATCAAAGTCTATATTCACCATCATTTTTCGTTCCATGTATACTATTCGTCTTTCTAACAGTTTTTATTAGTCTAAAGTCATTTTCACAATTTGTAATATGCAAGTCAATCAAGATTAGATTGTAAAACTTTAAAGACGGGACTCTGGATTAAGTTTCTATTTGAGAAGAACTTTATAAGCTTTCAGCTTTTGTTCTAATCCATTTCATACATTTGCTTTTGCATGTCTCATTATATTGTAATTATTACTTGATTGTGAATAAAATTTTATTAAATTGAATTATATTCAACAACCATTCTTTAGAACATACCTTGTCTGGTTATAGACTTTGAAAGTAATACATCTTCTGATGGGCTAACCCATTCTGTTTAGCCAATCAGAAGGTTTGTTACTTTAAATTTTGGAAAATATTTTGGAATCAGACTTAAATTCCCGTTTCATTTATTTAGCTCTTCAAAAATCAGTTAAAGGCTCAAATTCACAAGCGATCGACCAACGAACCCGTTTAAATGCATTATTCTTTGAATCACTTCTGTTTTAGTAGAAATCCAATGTAACAAATTGGTTTAGGAAATAATCATTTAAAAATCTCGTGCCATTTATTGTATCTTTGGGATTTGTCGCCTCCTTGAACTATCCGGCTATCGATGACAAGAATTATTACCAAGTGAATTAACGAATCAGACCAGAAACAACTGCTGCTTTTCTAGATTTAATGGTGAACTCAAGCTTCTGTTATAAACAGTGTGGATATGTAGAATCTGACATGAGTTTGTGTTTGAGATAAAATTCTATTAACCTTTTATCAAACAATCCCTGGTTTTTACAACCTTGAGATAGAAGCCTTTTCAAAACATTATTGGAAAATGAGAAAATGCTGGTAACCAGCATTTTCTCCTTTTCCCACAATGTTTTCTACACTGCTAGAAACAAACTTCACTTTTTGAGTCACGTTTATTTTGTCGTCTGCAAGTGCTTTCAATTTGTACCAGTTTAAAATTTTGTCGTTTGGTAAAGGGTTAAACGAGTCTACAAAAAATAGTATTCAACGAGCCTTTTGCGAGCTCAGAACGAGACATTTTGTCGAATACAATACCACTATGGATTCAATATTAAATTCTAAAGACCATGCACTGTATTTTGTGCATAGACGAAGGAAATAAACCCAATTAAACTTGTTTTCTCGGGCAAATGGGCTTTTCGGTATCACTAAGGTATGTAACTGGAAATGGCATGTCAAAATACTCTGGGTGAGGCCATCGATCGTGGAAATACTATTTCTTTTTCTATTGAAAACAGTTTCACTCGCTCATAGCCTACTGTTGCCGCAATGATACAAAGTTTGTCTGCCGATCGCTTGGTCATGGGCATTTTCGATCCAAAACCAATTAGTCCCATGGCCTGTTCATCTGTGATTGCGGGCTGTCAATTTGATTGGGCATTGATATTTATAGATCTAAATAATTGATTGTAATGTTGGGAATTAAATGTTAACGACAAAAGATACCTCAAAATCGACAAAAGATACCTCAAAATAATAGTTTTCACGTACAAACTTAATTTTATTCGCTATATATTTACATGGTTTCTCTCTGTGTTCATCATGCGTCCTACTTTCAAGGGAGATTACTCCTTACTCCTCCTAACGATCAAAGGGAGATCATAAATACACGTAATCCTTACTTTGTCATGACTACTGTCCTTTCAACCAACAAGATATATATTTGCTTAGTGGGTTGACTTTTAAGCCAATGTTTGAATAATACGTCTCTTTTTCTTTCACATTATTAATTTTACACAATGCCTTCCTTGACAAATACCACCTCAGCGTTCTCAACGCTTTGATTTTACATGTGGAGAGTTTGATAAATTTTTAGCTGAAAAGCCAACATGTGTCAGATTCTATATATCACATAGCAATTTAACAAGAATTGTACTCCATAATGTTAAACAGAGCATAGATTTATAATGTGTAATGAAATTTACATTATGCTTATTCGCTTCTTTGACAGGCAGATTCCGAACGAAATATAGTTCCTAAGAAACTTGCAAACATTAACTTTTTGTTGAATCTGAAAGTAACAAACGTAACAACTTTATCATGATTACTAATTCTGATCTTTAATTTCACTCAGGAACCTAGATCTGCAACCTTTTAGAAATTCGACCTATGATTACAGAGTGTTAACCCTACAAAAAAAGTACTATTTTCTTATCTTACACCTGTGTGAGACAAGAAATTTTTTATCTCACACTTCCGTGGAACAAGAAAATTCGTGACGCTGTATAACATTGAAAACAAGGGGAGTCATGTGATAAGAAGAATCTGCAGTCTGATTTTAAATCATCTTCTCAGAAGGATACTGATAATTGTTGAGATTAACATTTTGTCTTTTCTGCTCTGTCTGATACTCGGTTGAGACAACGGCTTCTTTCCGGCGAATTTTCGCCTCTCACCTCTAAAGCATTTGAGAAAAGTAGTCCGTGGTTAGGAACGAAAGCTGTATCGGTATTGGTATCAGAAAGCCAGGATATATATGCGTTGGTGCACTGACCGCCATGATATGACCTATGAATTTCACCCTTATCTTGCTATATAAGTGAACTGGATTTTTTTTTTTAACTGAAAGTAAAAACCCAGTTACTTCTTCAAAGATAACTTCAGTGCAAACAAACTGTCTGAGAGAAAGTATATAGTACCATTTCCCATTGCCTTGCGTTGTCTGCGCATGTCATATTCTTCGAAGATTTGACTGTCTTATATGACGCATCACTAGTTAGCCCCGAAAGCGGGCAGACTGTACTATTATGCTTTATAAAGTAGCAATGTAGAAAATAGCTTTTATCAGTACGTTTGAGGAGAAATGAGACCTGCTTTAGCTCCAGATTTCTCTAAACTGCTGATCATAGCTGAGTGAATTGCACGAGGTAGCGTTTTGTTGAATAAACATTTATTTTAGTTTGAAATTGAAAGTAACGGTTGTCGCGTCGAAAAGTGGTTCGGTTCTGTACCCATGGTGCCCAAATTAGATACATGTAGATAAGTATTTATAAAATGTCTTCTAGCGGGAGATAATGATTGCCTTACGTTTGTATAAAGTAACTAGAGCAGCTTGTCGTTGCAAGTAATTGATCTGAGCCAGTTTTTTCTATAAACCCTTTACCACACGGCAAAATTTTAGACCTATCCAAATTGAAAGCATTTTGCAGATAGCAATTTCAAAGTGGCTCATATGAAAATTTTTTTCTTTGATATGGTAAAAAACTTTGTGGGAAAAGGAGAAAATGCTGGTTACCAGCATTTTCTTCTTTTCCCCACAATGTTTTCAAAAAGCTTTATCCTAAAGGGCATTAAAAGTTTATATATGTGTGTATAGACATAGATAAAGCTATATAGGATAGAAAAAAACTCCACGCGTTTGTCCTCATTTAGAACCGGAAGTGACATCAGCGATTTCTTTGACGGTCTCCAAAAAATGAATTTGACCCATCACGCAAAAAGTGACCATCTGTGAATTCTGTACATCAATCAGATGAAAACAGATCAATGATAGTGCAGGTCAGTTTAAGTTGATAATTCAAAAATGATTGTATAACAAGGTTCAATGACCACTTTTCATACAGAAAATGTCATTATGAAAATGATAGTGCTGGTCAGTTTAAGTTGATAATTCAAAAATTATTGTATAACAAGGTACAATGACCACTTTTCATACAGAAAATGTCATTATGAAAATGATAGTGCTGGTCAGTTTAAGTTGATAATTCAAAAATGATTGTATAACAAGGTACAATGACCACTTTTCACACAGAAAATGTCATTAAAGCGAAAAGTGTCAACCCTGGTCAGCCTGTGCAATTCGCGCAGGCTGACCAGGGTTGACACTTTTCGCAGTTCCCAGAAGGTCTCTTTTTGCGTGATGGGTGAGAAATGTTTTTTTCTGATCTGTGCAACCTTGTAGCCATCAGGGGCAAAATTTGGCATGAATAAACATGAATGAATATAGTGACATATATTATTATTTAATGGGCTCAAAAGTGGCTGAAGGCAGCCAAATAACCAGTCTAGATGTTCGCTATCTTTAACCCATTACCACACAATCCATACTTTTGATGCCCCTAAGAAAGAAGCCTTTAGAAAACATTGTAGGAAAAGGAGAAAATGCTGGTAACCAGCATTTTCTCCTTTTCCCACAATGTTTTCTACCCTTCACAAAACAAATTTCAAATTTTCAGTCACTTTTATTTTGTCGTCTGCAAATGCTTTCAATTTGGACCAGTCTAAAATATTGTCGTTTGGTAATCACTTAATAAGTCGTCTGTAAATGCTTTTGATTTCGGCGAGTGTAAAATTTTGTCGTTTGGTAGATTTAACCTGGTGAATGCGAATGACAGCTGTCAGTACTTGGCTGTGAGTGCTCGTTAACATCCGACCTTGATTTACTTGAGAATCATTCAAACGTAAAATGGCTGATCACCAATTGGTTTTTCGGATGGCTTTATATCAAGCACGAATTATCTGAAGCGTCTTCGTCTATCTTTCGAGGAAGCAAATTCCGAAGACGTCATCAATGTATTTAAAGCTATAAGCTATGTAAGCTTTTGATGCTTTCATTTCGATCCTTTTCGTAAATTGTTGTTGTAAATGATTATATCTGATATAATGTTATGATATTGAATAAATTATGTTTAAACTAAAAAAGCACAGACTGATGTTTTCAAAGATCAGAATTCAATAACAACTTTTAACCCCTTGGCTGCTAAGCGCGACGCACTGACATTTTGCGGACAGCATAGATCAAGATCAGACTGCACAGAACGTGCAATCTGATCTCTGATCTACACTGTCCGATCAGGAGATATTTTCTCCAAAAAGGGATAATTAAGTTCGGAACGCCGTCACTATAAGCGGCGGTAACAACACACTGATTACAGGTTACGCAGGGCACGACAAATAAATCACAAACGTAAAAACGGATTTTCAGACATTATTATAAGTTTGACTGGCAGATGGTTATAAGTTGTTTACACAATGTCAATATCGTCTGACTAAAATGACTGCTCAGTGTCTAGAATCGCTTTTGCTATCTGTCTGTCCGTCTCTTCGCAATTTAAAGATCTAAGTAGCTGCTCCCAGCTTATATAATGTATTATGAAGTAATTGTACATGTGGACGCCTTGTCCAAAATTTAGACTGGTTCTGCAGTGTACGAATACGATTAAATTCAGTATTGTACCCAAGCATGTTTAATGACCTCTTTATTTCACACCGCCGTATAGATTTTAAAGTAAACGACAAGTTTTGGATCATTTCAGTTTAAAAAAAACAACAAATTATTTAAAAAAGCCAATTAGTTGTTTTATGAAAGAGAACAATGAAGTGGTATTTGTCAAGCAAATCCATTGCGTGGAATCAATAGTTTGAAAGAAAAAGAGACATACTGTAAAAAAATTGGCTTAAAAGCAAATGAATACCTTTTTGGTAGAAGGGAGAGTACTCATGTACCTTAAAACTATAATTTTGAAATATCTTTAGCCTTTTACATTTAATTTCCAAAATTACAATCAATTACTTCGATCTATAAATATTCATGAGCAATCAAATGGAGTAGCGCGCAATCATAGGACGAACAAGCCATGGAACGAATTGGTTTTGGAACGAAAAAGCCCAGTTGGCAAATTTGTATCATTGCGCCAATAAATGGCTATGAGCGAGAGAAATGTATTTTAAAATGCCATTTCAAAATACATATCTGTGTGCCACCAAAAAACTCATCCGCCTGAGAAAGAATGAGTTTAACTGGGTTTATTTCCTTCGGCCTTGCACAAAATAAGTTATATGTACATGGTTATCAAATTCAATCTTGAACTCATAGTGGTATTGTCTGCGACAAATACCACAAAAATCCATATTCGCGGACTCTTGCCTCTTTCTGAAAAATCCATATTCGGGACTCTGCAGTGCCTAATATGGATTCAGATATTATGTATTCACGTGATAGGATTTAAGTGATTTCATTGGGAGTTACACTGTAGGTGGGAAATAAATCATTATAATGCATTTTTAAAATATTCACTACTTAATAATGACGACTTTTATACCTTTGGCATGAAAACTAGGACAAGTGCTTATTGTTGGCATTTCTGCTCTTTTTCAGATGGCCAAGAATTATACCTATAAACATACAAAGTCATTTTATTTATTGCAATCTCAGCTAAAGACTTTATCAACAGTGTGAGAAAAGGAAACATTTCTTGTTACTAGCTTCACTTCTCATTGATACTCTCCACATGGTGTGCAACAAGCGAAAAAGGGCATCCGGGCATTTGCGAAAATCGTCGTCTCGGATCAACCTGCGCAGTCCGTGCAGAATAATCCAAAATGACATTTTCCATTTCTATGTAATTTTATGTTTTGCGCAAGTCTACAATAGCACAAAATCTGATGCGGTGGTAAAGTGCCGTCTCGGATAAGCCTGCGCGGACTGCGCGGGCTGATCCGAGACGACACTTTACGCAAATGTCCGGATGTCCCTTTTCGGGTGTTGCAAGCCATGTTATCTTGAACATTGCGCTCTTACACATTCTGTATATATTTACATAAATTGCACTGAAAGGAATAACGAAAAAAAAAAGGATTGCCAATTCGGATCATGACGGATTTGCCAGGCAAGCACATCTGACTGATTTTATTTATCATTTGTGCATCTCAGTTACGAGGAGGCATTTGGTTTCATGAGATTACGTCAAATATTTTGTAATGTTATTCAGCAGCTCGTATCATTATCATCATATCAATCGCCAAACCAAAATGGAAATGCGAGCCCTTGCCCGCGGTCAACAATTTTAAACCCTTACCAATGTGGCTTTGCCTTGGCTTCGTGGTCACTAAAAGGGGTTGCAATATAGGTATTGTACAAGATTAGCACATTTAACCCTTTCCCAAACGACAAATTTTGGACTCTTCCAAACCAAAAGAGTTTGCAGACGACAATTTTAGATTTGGAGAAAATGACAGAAAGTTGTCAAAAAGGGTAGAAAACACTGTGGGAAAAGGAGAAATTGCTCGCTACGAGCAATTTCTCCTTTTCCCACAGTGTTTTCAAAAGACTTTTAATGCAGACACGTAAAAACCAGGGCTTGTTTGGGAAAGGGTTAAGAGGTTGCTTATTTAAATTCATGCTTATCCACAATGCTATCTGAATATCGATGGAATTTTTTGGCTCAGCATTCATTCATCTGTTCAACTCTTTTAACATCCCTGAAGATGAAACCTTTTACAAACATTGTGGTAAAAAAAGAAAATGCTGGTAATTACTCCTTTTTCTTCTTTTCTCACAATGTTCTCTAACCTTCCGAAGACAAGTAAAATCTTTTCAGCCGAATTCGTTGTGTCGTCTGCAAATACTTTCATTTCGGCAAGCCCAAAATTTTGTCGTTTGATAAAGTGTTACAGTAGTTTTGACAATGTTTATCTGGGAAAGCAGCCTGTGGCCTGAAAAGAGTTTAGACGAAAGCATAGGAGTGCTTGAAGTGCTACACTGTCCACTGTAACAAAATAGAAACAATAGTGAACAAACCAATCACTGGGGATATATTTTTCATTGAAGCCAGCCCCCTTCCCCATTTTATCTTTTTTTCCTTTTTTTGACCCATTACAACACAGTCCATATATACTTTTGACGATACCGAGAAAGAAGCCTCTAGAAAACATTGTGGAAAAAGGAGAAAATGCTGGTTACCAGCATTTTCTCCTTTTCCCACAATGTCTTCTACCCTTCACAAAACAAAGTTCAAATTTTCAGTCACTTTAATTTTGTCGTCTGCAAATGCTTTCGATTTGGACAAGCCTAAAATATTGTCGTTTAGTAACGAGTTTATGGAACTATGATAATTCTTATATGCTTATGCCAAATGTTGTTCCTGATGGTTGCAAAGTGGTAGAGATTACGACAGATAGTAAATAGATTTCATTCTATTGAAGGGAGCACTATTGTCGTTTCCGGTTTTAAATCGAAGAGAAATCCTTTTGACTTTCTTTATCCAGTACACAATACTGATCGATTATTTGTTTGTGTTCACAAAGCTTACCAATATTTCAACCTCTCTGCATACTATAAAGTTTTAACAACGTTTTTCTATGAGCTGTAAAGACGTGTGTTTAATGATCAGGTTCTCGTCCCGAGCCTGGCAGAATTAAACCCTTACCACACAATACCGACTTTTGACGCTCCTGGAAAATAAGCCTTTTGAAAACATTGTGGGAAAAGAAGAAAATGCTGGAAACTAGAAAAATTACACCATTTGAGCCACACTGAAATTGTCGTCTGCCAATGCTTCGAAATTGGACAAGGCTAAAATTTTGTTGTCTGGTAAAGCGTTAAAGCCATGGGGTGCTGAATAGATGAAATCGGCTTCTCAGCAAGTACAAAAGATGTAGACGTAGTTATTGCAATGATAAGCCCGTTTTTGTCTAAATATCTGGCTGAATAGCGCACAGTGTAGATCAAGATCAGACTGCACGTTCAGTGCAGTCTGATCTTGATCTACACTGTCCGAAAAAAAGCCACCAAAGCCGGGTATAGCGCTGTTAGGGTTTAATTACATTTAAGAGTTTTACTTAATAGCCATGCCTTACTGGCCACACTGCAATTATAGAAAGTTGATGGAAAACTGACACTTTGATGTACAACCAAATCCATGTTATTCGGTATTTAGACTTGAATGACAGCCAGACAAATTATATACATAAATGGATTTTCCTTCCTTTATAAATTTGTCCTTTTTGTTGGCAGTTCTAATATTGAAAGCAAGTTTACGTGAGAGAAATACCGTATTATACCGTAATCGGAACTATTTTAAATCTGATTTTGATTTTTCTCGAACACCTCTCCTGCCTATAGGTCATTAATCTAATCGGAGAGGTCATCAGACCTCTACAACACTGGTGAGTTTAAAAGGCAGACTGTCACAGAATTTGCTCTCTAATTGTATTTCTTCTAGCGTAATTGTTCTGATACACAGTCTGTTTCGTCATGGTTTTGTAAATAAAGCCAAATAAAAAAACCGAACCGGACAAATGAATGCTTCCTTATTTTTTGGTAAATCAACATGAAAGGTCATTTAGCGCGCAAGAGATTTTTTCTATATTTAGCAAAAAAAAAAGAAACTTGTCATTTCACAAACGACCCCCCTCCTCCCCCGTAAATGAAGTCTGACATTCGTGACCGGCGTATTTGTGCTTACTTATATAGCACAGTTAATCTGTCCATGTCCAACAGCGACATAAATGTTTCTCCTAGACATTTGCCCTTATCACATAAACAAAATACAAACTAGTCCAAATTGAAATAATTTTCAGACGAAAATTTAACTGAGGCTTAAGGTGGATCTTGTCTTCGATAGGGTAGAAAGCATTGTGGAAAAAGGAGAAAATGCTGGTTACCAGCATTTTCTCCTTTTCCCACAATGTTTTTTACAAAAGGACCCTTCCTCAGGGTCATTAAATCTGGGGACTCAGCGGTAAAGGGTTAATTCTGTATCAAAGGATGTAACCTTTTCACGACTCTTTGCACTTAGTCCAAAACATTGTGGAAAAGAGAGAACATGCTGCTCACCAGCAATTTCTCCCTTTTCAAACACTGCTTCTGTCCTTTAACAGACGAATTCTATGATCAGAACCATGCTGTGTATGTAGTCTGCAAAGACGTTCAATATTGGTACAAGTTAACCCTTTCCCAAACGGCAGACTTTTGGACTTGAAGAAATTGAAAGTATTTGCAGACTACAATACAACTCTTGCTGAAAAGATTATTTCTGTCTATGTTAGGGTAGAAAACATTGTGGGAAAAGGAGAAAATGCTGGTTACCAGCATTTTCTCCTTTTCCCACAGTGTTTTCAAAGGGCTACTATTCCAGACCCGTAAAGTCCAGGGATTGTTAGGGAAAGGGTTAAACATCTTATTGACCCGTAGGCTTACCAGAAGCGCCACGAACTGGACTTTTTGCGGGTTGTGTAGGTCAGGATCATACCGCACAAAATGTGCAGTGTAATCTTGGATGTACACTGTCTGATAAGGAAATGACTTTCCTGAAAAAATGACTTTGAAATAGCAAAATTTGGCTTTTTACTGTAGATTTGAAATTTTCATTTCACTCCCATTTAGTAGAGTAGAAGTTTATCGTTTCGCGGCCAAGTAACTAAAATCCACTTCTGTTGACCTTCTAAAATGTCGAATGCACTTCCTATTGTCAGACAGTCTAAGTTTCAAATCAAGTCTTAGACGATGTAAAAGATGTAATAGTATATAAGAACAGGTTACACATTATCTTTAAAATTCTATGCCGTCTGATCTTCTTCTACGTCTTCCGCTAACGTTATTAGTTGTACGGTCAGATGGCTTTGGTTGGTTGTATTGGGGTTTAACGCTACTTTAACAGCTAAGGTCATATCATGGCGGTCTTTGACGCACATGTGTTTCCTGACTTTCTCATACCGGTACTTACACAACTTTCTTTCCAAAGCCCCGACTACTTTTCTAACATGATTCAGCAGAAGTGAGAGGCGAAAGTACGCCGGAAGGAAAGTTCGCCTCAACCGGGTATCGAACTCACAACCACCAGGTCATGAGTCTGACACGCTCACCACTGAGCCACCCGGGCGGGCCGTTCAAGTGGCAGGGGACTTGGAAATTTGTTCACGGCTGTGGTTAATCATGTCGGCCCGAGTCGAAGACGAGGTGGCGACACGGTTCACCACAGCCGCGAACAAGTTCCCAAGTCCCCTGCCACCTGCCCATACAACGACTTTATAACACTGCAAAGTTTTAATACCCTTTCAAAGTGCGTAAAGCGAAATTTTCCTGTTCTATAATTTCACGAATCGAGTATGCTGACGAACTAAAATTCCCTTCTGAGTGCCCCAATTCACTGAAAACTGACGTCACTGGAAACTGACGTCACTAAAACAGTCTGGTGAAAGATCGACGTCGCCATTTTGGATGTTGTTCCCTCAAAAGGGAACTAGTTTTACGTGGTTTCTGCTAGGGAACATGATGAATGTTCGCGGCCTGTTAACCAATCAAATCACGAGAAATTTCTTTGCAGTATAATAATATATAATGTCTCTGACGGCGAGGGAAAGGGACTAATGACTTTCCTCGTTACTGGAAAGGAAATGTAAAACAAATCCTGACTGTGAGCCATTTTGTTTTCTACAGGATTTCATGAGGAACGGAAATGAGAAAATTATTACTGCGCCCACAGGAGTCTGAGCTGTTTAGACCTCACCAGACTCTGACCTCATGAAATAAAAGGCCTGCTCGAGCAAAAAGGGGTCAACGTAGTGGACCCGTAATAGAAAACAGCTATGCCCACTATATTATTATCCTACAAAATTTAATATTAAAAATGAGTATTATTGTACTACTTTCACCAAGCCTTTTTTTCATTTTTGTCCTTCCTGGAATTATCATTTATAAATCTAAAACCGCTCCATTCTCATTACTAAGAGATGTGATAATTACCTCCCTTTTCTGAAAACTAACAAAAGTATGAACACATAATTTGAAAATAGGACATCAAAGGGATTTCTGGTCGGTTAAAAATGTGCATAGTATTATATATCTGTATAAATCTGTCTTTATCTACGGTCAAGAAATTTTCTGCCATGCTGCACTAGAAGTATTACGGGTCCACTACCTTAAATGCATGTTCTTGAACATTACATCGAGCAAGAAGTCTTGTAAATTAAGGATACATAAAATTCTTTTTGACCATCAACTTAATGTATAATGAGGTAGAGTGGGTCCTTTGAAATGCATAAGAATTCGACCAAAAGCAAAAAGTATCGACTCATGTCAGCCTGCGCGGACCGCGCAGGCTGACATGCGTCCATGCTTTTTGCTAATGCATTAAAGGTGGGTACTTAGAATTTTCACATCACACCAAATCAAAAAAATATAGATCACTGAAATATATATGAAAAAACAATACAAATCATCAATAATTAAGAATCATAAAATTACAAAAAAAAAATTTTTTTTTTGGCGGTATTCCCTTAAAAGGCTACGTAGCCTCTTAAGCTATTTTTAGATTTCGCGCCAAAAATAAAATGCATTGTGGGAATGTTAAGTGACTGGCACGTGACTAATGACACTTAAATTCCATTACATAACGAACATGTAATAATTATTTTCCATAATGTCTTCTTCGGACGCTATGTTTGAAGCTTCGTCTGTGTATTTCCAGTATGTAAATGAGCGAGTTGTTCATGTAAAAATAGAACGTGTTTCCCGTCGATGTCAACTTTGGCCGTAGTAATTCTCTAATTTCTCGTGTTATCGGGTGGTTTTCGACTACTGGGGTTTTAAGAATGAATATTATAAGGCTTTGGGAGTATAAGGACAATATTTTTGTATTTTTGTAAAATTTCGTCCCAAATTCTGAAGGGCCACCTTTAAGCTACCTTTTCTCAAGGAATGGCTCAAATATAAACGTGACGACTAGACCGGATTTTTCTGTCTGACATATGATTTCTAATGAAACAAGTTAAACCTTAATCACCTTTACAGAAATTGTAGGAGTAGACAGGCATTATTCTTTATTTGTATTCGTTAATTTGTAGCCGATAAGCATCAAAGGGGCAAGCTATCAGATATTTGTGAAAAGAAAAATACCAGGGATGGATTTCAAAGCCGAGATATAGACAGAAAATACACATAAAACCTAGAATTAACTAGAGCTATCACTAAACCTGATTATATCCCCCACCAGCTTCTTGTCATAATCAAAGTACTGAAAGTACCGTTGAAAGGCGAGTTCAGATGGGCATAACATACTGCGATACATTTTCCTTCTGCTTAATCGCCTCTCCTGATACAGTAAAGTGTATAGGGTTGTGCAATGTTCCTGGGCAATAGAGACCAGACTGTCCTGAGCTTTAACAAACTTGGAGAAGAGGGCTTGTGAGAATATGTTGAAAAATTCAAACAAAAGGAATTTTCTAAAACTCTTTTATTTGAAGAACATTTATTTTGCAATAGCAAACAGTCTTGACTTACCGGTACCCGTATTTGTTTTTTCGTTGTATAAAAAAACGATCTACCCCTCTAATACCCAAATAATGAGTTTAAAAGGTCTTTAGGAAGAAGGCTTGTGAACTTCTGAGAATTTGATGCTAACTGACACGTTCTCCTTTTCTTAAAATGTCTTCCATCATATTTCAAACAGTCTCCATCAGTTGTGCCAGATCTAAGTAGCTATCCAAAAATGCATCCAATTTTTGAAAGCCTGAATTTTTTTCTTCGTGTAAAGAGCTAAAAAAATTCTCCCTTTTAAAATAAAGTTTTTAGATGGCCTCTTTCTCAGGGTTGAAACAGTACTTGATAGTGTATGGTAAAGGATTAAAGTGACACATGTTGTGATTTCAACTGATTAATCTTTTTCTTTTCACGGGTCTCCGGAATCCAAAACTGGCCACGCTGAAGCGTAACAATAACCTAGTCATTTATCATAATGTCAGGAATAACATTGATAGAAGAAAAAAATATTTCTTTTAAAGAGAAAATTTTGTTAAATACTTGATGATTCAAAGGAATTTATTTCATGGAAATTTTAATTCTCATAAAGACAGAATAATGTTGTCAACAGAAAAAAGGTCTGTCAGCGATACATCATTCAAAAAAGCTATCCGATTGGTTAGTTCAGTGGTCGTAAATTTACATATACGATCCCTCTGGTTATTTGTTTATGCGTTGTGGAATGGAAGTTGTGGAATGGAAGTAGATCCAAATGACGTCGTTTTAGTTGGCTTATTACAATTACAGTTTATTTGTTGCTGTAGCAACCGTTGTAACTATTAACTGATCCAAAGTATTTTGCATTTGTCAAAAAATAATGCCTTTTAAGATTTCAATTTCATTCCTTCTAGAAAATTGAAAATTCTTCTTGCTGCTCTGATTAAATTTACTATAGTATCGACATTATTTTGTTCCTATGTACTCGAGAAGTAACGAACTATTTGAAAGGTGTATGGATAATACTGTTCAGAGGCATTTGCATCAGACTGCCGAACGCTGACATATGAAGGCGAGAATGAAAGTCTCACCTTCCAAAAACAGGTCCTTGTCACAGAATGCAGATTGTTTAAGTACAATAGTAGGAGTTGAAAAAAGTTTAAAGGGAGATAACAAATCGCAGCAGGTTCATGAAAAAATTGCACATGCACAACTTCGTATTATATATAGGAACACTGTGTGTAAATTAAGGTTCAGTACGTGAACAACTGTTGGAGTAATGCTTCGAACAAATCTGTGTCTACGGGCGGATGGACAGACAGCAATGGCAATTCCAGTATACCCCCCTCCACTACGTTGTGGTGTGTGTGTGGGGGGGGGGGGAGATGTATAATGATAATTTAATTCGGCGTAGCTTTGACCTTCTTTTCAGTACTAAAACAGATAAAAGCGTATAAATTTGTGATTTGTCAAAAGTGTCGTCATGTTTATTTAACCCTTTATCCCTATGGTATCTCTAGTTGACCCTAAATAACAGCAAAGATGAAGCTGTTTCTTATATGTATATGACACCTTTTGATAGCATAGAAAACATTATGGCAAAAGGTAAAATTGCTCGTGATGAGCGGTTTCACCTTTTGCCACAATGTTTTCCAAAGGCTCCCCCAAGCAATGCGTAGAAATAAGTCGTAGAAATAAGTATCTATGGAGTAAAAGATTAAAGGGTTCCTAACTATTTGATGGCAGATTTACTCCGTCTATCAAGGCTTGATATTTCTTCAATTTATTCAAGCTTCCGTTTGTCACAGGGAAGCTTTCTTACTGTGTAACAAGGGGGTTAATAGACTCTCAACTTACCTCGACCGTTTTATACCAGAAGGAAAGCATTTGTAAATGAAATTTCAAATATGGTTAAAATGATACAAATTGTCTTTGAAAGATACGATTTGAAAATATCGTAAGCAGCATTTTCTCATTTTTTGCTTTTCCCACAATGTATTCTAACCATTCAGGAGCGAATTCCAGTTATTTGAGCCTCATTTAATTTGTCGTCTGCAAAGGACTTTAATTTGAACCAGTCTAGGAACTTGTCGTTTGGTAAAGAGACATGACCGAAATGATTTTTCAATCAAATGAAAATATGATCCTGATTGAAATCGTTCCTTGACAGTCGTCATCATGGTTATGAAATTAAAAGAAAACAAACCCTTATGATTTTATCATCATTTCGCTAAAAGGTATTGAGAAATCAGACAAAATCCAGCACATCGGTTGTCTGCGCATGTCATATTCTTCGAAGATTGACCTGACTGCTATGACGCTTCACTATTCTCTTCAGGATTAATATTATTAGGGGGTGAGTAAAATAAAAAATCTGCCACTAAAATAGTTACCGGAAACAGAAAAAAACGCCTGTGAAAAAAAATCAAGCTTGTTTTTCGCCAAAAATTTCTTAAACAAAAGATATTTTCAAACAGGAAAAATAATTTCACGCTTCCTCTCCCAAAAAACAACATTGTCTAGACATAGACATGGGAAAAACAGGATATATGTAAGGATTTTCAACGACTTTGACTAAACAACAACAACAAACTCCCCCACCATGCTTGGCTTATGTCAGGGCTATTTCCCAAGCCTGTAGAGACTGGGGTGTGTTTAGCAATAACTGACCAGTTCATATGTCATATGCTAGATAACCTCGGCAGGATGAATCATACCTGGTAGCGCTGTTTTCAATAAATATTATGTCTTATTTTGAAATTTGCTACATCGATGCAACTCGCGAGAAGAGTAGTCCGGTTCTGTACTTTGAATGTCCATCTTCGCAAGCCAAGGCTGACGATTCACTACGCTACTCTACCCTTGGCGGATCGAGCTTGATTTTTACATTCCCCCCATACGCTTTTTCATTGGATGCAGCCAGTTGTAACTGCAACGAATGAAATCGCTCGGAGCATTTCATCTTTGATAAAGATAGAACAAGGTCGCTACCTTTCGAATAGAATGTAAACATGGAAATCCACGTGGATGTCTGCTTATCGCTTCATGTGTATTCGTAAGCGGTTTGTAAAACGATATTTTATTGGCTTTTAGAAATATGATGTAAAAAAGGGGGGTAATAACCAGCATCCAATAGGGGGCGCATCGCAGGAATCCCGAAATCGGGCTCAATCAGCCAAGGTATCAACGTAGTGATCTTAACCTTGGCGCGCGAAGATGCGAATGTCCAGATCAGATATATGTTGGTATGCATTTATATAATGCCGCCTTGCAGAAGATAATGCCAAGATATCTGAAGCTATAGTCCTGTTTTATGATGTGGATAATCAGGTCCTTTAAAACTTGTCGTCTGACACATAAATATTGACGTATAAATATCACAAAACCAACCGCCCTGGACCCTCTAGTTTGCCAGCAGGTGTTGATTTTTTTTATTCAAGCATAATTGATTGATAATCTTACTAAGTTTGAGTGGACTACATTTTCCACACTCGAAACAGACCGAGTTTGACGGTATACTTCGGGCATTTAGAGTTTAAGTCTAGCACATAATTCCGAGTTTTAAGGATCCAAAGATAGAAGGCTTTTGAAAACATTTTGGAAAAGAAGAAAATGCTGATAACCAGCATTTTCTTCTTTTCCTGAAATGTTTTTGCCCCAGCAAAGACAGAAACTATCACATAATTCCGAGTTTTACGGATCCTCAGATAGAAGGCATTTGAAAATATTCAAGTGGAAAAAGAAGAAAATGCTGATAACCTACCGCCCTACCTAAGACAGAAATCACCATTCAGCTGTATTGAATCTTTCGTCAGCTAATGTTTTCCATTTGATCCTGTCAAAAACTTTTGTCGTTTGGTAAAGAGTTATGGGAAAAAGAATTCTATATTTAAAAAAGCCTTTATCGCTACATATTATGAAATGGATCCGATCAAACACGTAATCACATGCTAATGGTTCCAGAAAAAAATGTTTTACTGAAGATGAATGTCAAGTTGTCAAAACATGTCTAAGAGTGACAGAACCATTTTTGACAGCGTGGTTTATCGTTATTTGATATCATGTATTACCCAATTTGTTTACTCGACATCGATTTGTATCAATTACACAGCTGACAGGAGCGAAGCCCTGTGAACATGTCAAAGATTCCCTCTGGGCTTCGCATCTGGCGCCATGAGAGTTTTTAAAGGTGGCGCAAGAAAACGCCAGTTGGCGAAACTGACTGGTGTAGATATTTTCCATATCGGACTGCTGAACTTTTTTATACTTGTCCCCTTCACTGCATTGTTTGGATGCGTGATAACCAATCCATCGATTTAGCTTGAAATATTCATCGATTTAAGTTGAAATAAATCTACTTGATTAAACTAAGTGATCGACTTTAATAAACTAAGGCATCTATATGATCGGAATTACTTCACAAATCGATGTCATATCTACACCTCACTATCCGAATATACGTACACTTACGATTACATTATGAACTTCCGGCGACACAAAATTTATCATGTAACTTACCAAAACTTTAAGAAAGGGAAAACATCAAAACCCCGTGTCTCATGTAAATTGTAGATGTTACTAAATTTCTATATGAATCATGATGGCGGTGAAAGTCGATAAATTCTGTATAAATACAACGGGTTTCCAAAATGGAAATTATTTTGCAGTCGGCCCTGACTAAAACCCTTGACTTCCTGGCTAGATTTTAAAACAACGGACGACACATATACAAGGTTAGACAGCCTGATATCCAACTTTGCAACTTGCAAGAGCCTCTGTTTTCGCCTGTTGTGCTGGTTTTTACGACCCTGAGATTGAAGCCTTTTGAAAACATTGTGGGAAAATGAGAAAATCCCTTTCCCACAATGTTTTCAATCCTGCTGGAAACAAAGTTCAGTTCCTAAGTAATGTTTAATTTGTCGTCTGCAAGTGCTTTCAATTTGGACCAGTCTAAAAATCGTTTGGGAAAGAGTTAATTACTCTTATTGAACTACAGACGATGTCAGAAAGCAGCTTCAAATGCTTGCTGTAATTACCATACCTTGAACTCTTTCCAGGCGAAATGGAGGAATATTAACCATCCCTTCGACCAAGAAGTAGCAATTCTAAGGCCTTCTAGGGTTAAAATATCCCACAAAAATCGAACTGTGTACAAAAAGATCAGACGGCTCATCCTGTAGTGTCTGATCTCGATGTACGCCCCCAAAGCAACAATCATCATTGTTCTTTGTTGTCGAAAAGTTAAAAATGCTTATCTCTCAGATAACACAATTTACAATTGACAGACAAGTTAAACTATTACCATAATGGCCTTTGCTAACGAATGACACTTGAGTACTCAACCTGTAATTAGATTTATAATGGTTTCTTAAAGGGACATTAAACTAGATTTCTGTTTTCAAGTATAACCCATAGGTTAGTAAGAGCGATTCGAACACCTAGAGCGGACAGTACGTGCAGTCTGATCTTGAACCCACACTGTTCCCTAACGAGATATTTTTCTGCG
Source organism: Tridacna crocea (assembly GCA_943736015.1). NCBI lineage: Eukaryota > Metazoa > Mollusca > Bivalvia > Cardiida > Cardiidae > Tridacna > Tridacna crocea. The sequence goes on along the minus strand of OX031060.1, from coordinate 57,745,501 downwards.
ATGAAATAAGTTTGAAATAAGAAATATTCTGGTCGTTTACTATAAGTTTGAAAGTTTCTTTTAAGTTAAGTATTTAGCCGATTAAGGGATTAAACGAACAATGCAAGTTTAACAGAAAACCTGAGCAAAGATAGCTAATATTCATTTTACGTTCAAACAGAGCCTTAAAAGAGTTTAAAACATGGAAATGCTTGTAGAAAACCCAATGAATTATTAAGTTTTTTTTTCAACTGTACGATTCCTACCTGTTAGTAACGCCATTATTAGGGGTGGCAAGTTGCTTATCAACGTTGCCGTTCATAAACGATTTACATGGGCGCCGCCACGTGACTCGCAGTCTTTGAAAGTGTAAACCCCTTTGATACAGACGACGTTAGAAGAAGGTCCGGAGTCGGGCGAGTTGTGATGAGTTCCGTCTTTGCATTCCAAGGGATAAATACATTTTGTAACACAGAAAATTTCGATTCTTCAAAGTTCAGATAATAGAGTCATAAACTTAAAGAGTCATGAACTTAAGTTTTAAAGGTTACGGATACGAGCTCAAAGCGAAGCATCCCCCCCCCACCCCGAAACAAGGGGTTAGTATACTTACGACTTTTGCGATAATGCTTATGACTTTTTTCCAAAATATCAAAGTTCTCTCAAGAGATTTTGGGTCAAAACCTGGTTTAATACCCCATTTAGGCATTTCCTGACAGACATAACATTTGTACGACCGCACAGTCGATGACTCATGAATTTATTATAGAAAGAGACGCAGTTAGTTGTTTCAAACAGTCGTTTTCCCTTTTTTTTATAAAAATATTTTTATTGATTGTTCGATATACGACAAGATAGTGTTACCTTGTCAAAAAAATCTCCCCTTTGTATCTCTGAATTGAACTTAATTGGTTTGGATTGATTCGTCATCAAACTATCACGTCATGTTGACCTTCGGGATGTTGGCCTTTACGAAACATTATTGAAAACAGAGAGGATTATCTCCTTTTCCTACAATGTTTTATCTTCCTAAAGACAAATGATGTCAGTCGAAACAAATTCAATTTGCTGTCTGCAAGGGTTCAACAATATGTAGGGGTGACTGGGACCACGTCTTTCTAAGTATTTAGCAACATTTTAAACTTGTCCAAATTAAAAGCATCTCAGACGTCAATTGAAAATGAGCTCAAAAATAAAAATTTTTAGGGGAATAGGTAGGAGAATTGTCGTTACCAGCAATTTCTTATTTTCCTGTATTTTTTTTTTCAAAATGGCTTCTTCCTTATTGTCTTTAAGTCAGGGCTATGTGTGAATGTCAGGACTGTGCGGTAAAGTCAGGACTGTGCGGTGAAGTCGGGACTGTGCGGTAAAGTCGGGACAGTGCGGTTAAGTCGGGGCTGTGCGGTAAAGTCGGGACTGTGCTGTAAAGTCGGGACTGTGCGGTAAAGTCGGGGCTGTGCGGTAAAGTCGGGGATGTGCGGTAAGGTCGGGGCTGTGCGGTAAGGTCGGGACAGTGTGGTAATGTCGGGTCAGTGTGGTAAAGTCGGGACAGTGTGGTAAAATCGGGGCTGTGTGGTAAACTTGGGGCTGTGCTGTAAAGTCAGGGATGTGTGGTAAAGTCAGGGCTGTGTGGTAAAGTCAGGGATGTGTGGTGAAGTCAGGACAATGTGGTATAGTCAGGTCAGTGTGGTAAAGTCAGGTCAGTGTGGTAAAGTCAGGGCTTTGTGGTAAAGTCAGGACAGTGTGGTAAAGTCAGGGCTGTGTGGTAAAGTCAGGGCTGTGTTGTAAAGTCAGGGCTGTGTGGTAAAGTCAGGACTGTGTGGTAAAGTCAGGACATTGTGGTAAAGTCAAGACTGTGTGGTAAAGTCAGGGCTGTGTGGTAAAGTCAGGACAATGTAGTAAAGTCAAGACTGTGTGGTAAAGTCAGGGCTGTGTGGTAAAGTCAGGACAATGTGGTAAAGTCAAGACTGTGTGGTAAAGTCAGGGCTATGTGGTATAGAATTCAGAACAAAGACAGCAATTACGTTGTAATCTAAAGACGATCGAAGAATCCTTTACCACACAATCCTGACTTTAAACGACTTCGAGATAGAAAGCTTTTAAAAAATGAAGGGAAAAGCGGGAAATGCTTGTAACCACCATTTTCTCCCTTTCCCACAATCTTTTCTACCCTACCCAAAACAAACTTCTATATTTGACTCACATTTTAATTTGTCGCCTGGAAATGCTTTCAATTTAAACCAGTCTAAAATCCTGTCGTTTAGTACAGCGTTGAAACTTGTTGACCTTTCCATGGTGACGTTGTGATGTACTTTTGTGCCCACATTGAATACAGTAAGTGTCACAAATCCATTACATATTGAATCAAATTTACAGGGGACATCCTGGTAAAATGTCGACAATTAACTTTAACTTAGGTTTTCAATGCGAAATGGGGTGTAGCTACCTGTACACGAAAAGCTCAGTTGTGGATATTTTGACAAAAAGAGATAATTTAGACAAAAAATGTCACTAGAACCTATCAAATTGAGCGTATAATTCATAGATTTACTCGGGAAGACGCCCAGTCCTTCATAGGAAACCCTCCTCCCTCTTTCGGCTCTATATATGCGCTTCGGAGAGTACCTTTAGTATTTCTTTTGTGTATTGTGGGTGGGGGGGGGGGGGCTAGCTACGCCCCTAACAAGGATTTCGATACAATTACTATGATAAGAGAATTTGTAAGTTACGAGCACATTATACTTTTGTCACAATGTTTTTACAAGTTGCCTTTTTCCACACAAAAGAAGTATTAATGAATATAAAACAGTTTAAGGTTCGGCTGCTTGGCAGCTCAGTAACCTTTTGCGGACAGAACACGCACAGAATGTGTGATCTGATCTTAGATCTACACTGTCTGATAAACAGTATTTGTCTTCATAAAACATCATTAAAACAGTCAAGTTTGTGCTAATACCATCGGCTTGAATTTTTTATTTGACTTATTTAGCAGCTCAAGGGTAAATATACATGTCATTGAGCCTTATTCTGTGACAAGAGGCTATATATACACTGTTTGCAAAGCATTCGAAGCTGTGCGAGACAGGAATTATTGTTAGCATTAAAATTTCCCCTTCCCCCTCGTTAACTCGAATTGATTTATTTGATGTTGGAAGAGTTATGATATTCATTTCCCAATAGAATTTATCCATGATCTGTGACAAGGAATCTTCTCGCATCTCCAAAAAAGTATCGACCCAGTTCAGCCTTAGCGCCCTGATTGTAGACTGATATGAATGGAAACTGTTTGCTATTGGCCAATTTTCTGCATGTCCAAGGACTGCCGTACCTTATGATTTGGTCGGTTGTTCGACAAAATAGATTTATGGATTTATAGATAGGTGATGACATTAAGGTAGTAGACCCCAAACACTTCTAGTGCAATATAGGATAAATTTTTTTGATAGTTGGTTAATACGAATTTATGCAGATATCACACTTTTGCACATTTCTAACCGATGAGAAATTTCTTCAATGGTGATCTTGAAATTATTTGTTGCTAATTTTGTATGTTACCAGAAAAGGGAGGTAATCATCATCTTACTTTGTAATGAGAATATAGTGGTTTAAGATTTACAAATGAGAAATCTAGGAAGGGAAAAAAAAAGGAAAAAGTGGCTCAGTCAAGGAAGTTCAATAATGGGCATTTTTAATCATAGCAAATTTCAAAGGATAGTTTTATAGAAGAAATAGCTGTTTTCTATAACGGGATAACTACCTTAAAACTCTTTACCACACAGTCCCTACTTTTTAACGACCCGAACGAAGGTGACTTTTGAAAACATTTTGGGAAAAGGAGAAAATGCTGGTGACCAGCATTTTCTCCTTTTCCCAAAATGTTTTCTAACCTTTCAGTAACAAATTTCATTATTTGAACCACAATTAGTATCTCCCATTAAAATACCGATACTGATTGATTGATTGACTGATTGATTGATTGATTGTATGGTGTTTAACGCCATTTCAACTTTGCAGTTATAACGCGGCGGCCAGTGCGCCTATCACTGTGTTCCTGGGGTTTCTTTAACCATTATGTCGAACAATTTTCTTTCCAAGCCACTGGCTACTTTCCCACATGATCATCAAGAAATACCTTTATTACAGATGAGTCACAAAGTTTGTTGTGTGGTAAAGTGTTAAATAGTATGGCGCACCACGGAGATTCATCAAGCCCCCTTTGGCGAGAGCATGGCTGAATTACATGAATATTGCTCTGAATAATATTTTTGTATGGATATCGCAGATTTACGAGATAGTTATGGGACTGTTGGGACTAGAAGTGATTGGCATTTATGTTTGATATACTGCAGAGCAACCCAGTTGTTTATGAATCAAAGAACCATGTCTAGGAATTAATGACGATTCAATTTTTTCTTAACTTTTTACGACAGGACAAAAATCTACACTTGTCCCACATTGAATGATTTTTTTCAGGCGACAAATCAACTGTTGCTCATATGATGAGATTTGGGTTTGAAAATGTGGAAAACATTGTGGGAACAGGGGATAATGCTGGTAATTACCATATTTCCCTAATAAGGCACTGTTTTCAAAAGTTTTTTTTCTCGAAGGTCATTAAAAAGTTTCGAATTGTTACTTTATAAACAAAGGGTTTTGATTCTTGAAATCTTTACCAAAAGACAAAATGTTGAAATGTTATACAAGATTGAAAGCATTTGCAGACGACACAATAAACGTGACTCAAAAAATGAAGATTGACTTTCAAAGATTTAAAAAAAAAAACGTTGCGGGAAAAGGAGAAAATACTGGTTACCAGCATTTCTCCTTTTCTCACAATGTTTTAAGAAGGATTCTTCCTCAGGGTCGTAAAAACCAGGGATTGTTTTGTAAAGGTTTAAACCAATGCATCGTATACTGCTACGGGATATCTTACTCGTAAACAAAGTCCGTAGCAGAGAACCAATGAATATCTGAAAAACAAACCGCATCTGGCGGGATTCGAACTCATGGCGGACACGATCTTCGTTTTTCCGAGTTTTGAAAGTCCAACACCATAACCACTGAGCCAAAAAGATATCAGCCCAACACAGCAGTAGGGTATCGTATTTAAATCCGGACGAAGCCATGCATGAAAAGAGTGGTCTCCCGTAACACCCCCCCCCCCTCTTAAAGTCATCATTTATTGATGATTCAAAAGCCTTATACGGCAGAAAGTCCGTTTTTGGACAACAAATGGGATTAATGGCTCAATGGCCAATCCTGGACGAGCCCCAATCTTACGAACAAAGTCCATAACAAAGAAATAAAATGAACAAATGTTTGGCAGAAACAAGGGACCGGACAGGATTTGAACCGTACAACACCCGGACGAAAGGTCAATACCTTAACCCCTAAAGCGTTGGAACCGACTTAACTGATTTTTCTGGACAGTGTAGATCAAGATCACACTGCACAGAACGTGCAGTCTGATCTTGGATCTACACTGTCCATTGTTTTGTTACATATTCTGGCCAATAAAGCCTTGGTACAACAATATTTCAGATGTTTCCCATAGTAAAAAATGTCTCTTGTATTAATTCAGTACTTTAAGGGTTAACCACTGAGCGAAAGATATCTCTTTGGCTCAGTGGTTATGGTATTGGTCTTTTAACCCATTACCACACAATACCTACTTTTGAAAGAAGCCTTTAGAAAACATTGTGGGAAAAGGAGAAAATGCTGGTAACCAGCATTTTCTCCTTTTCCCACAATGTTTTCTACCCTTCACAAAACAAATTTTAAATTTTCAGTCACTTTTATTTGGTCGTCTGTAAATGCTTTCAATTTGGACCAGTCTAAAATATCGTTGTTTAGTAATGGGTTAAACCTCGAAAAACGAGGATATTTGCTCATCAGGGGTTCGAATCCCGCCAGATGCGGTTTGTATTTTAGTTATACATTTGTTCGTTTGTTTCTTTGTTGCGGACTTTGTTCGTGAGAATACGTCTTTCATCAGAGAAATCAAGAATGCTACCAGTTAGGGAAATCAGTGTCGGTATTTTCTAGAATAGATCTATATGATATGTTTTAAGTGTTGTGCAATCCGGAGGTGTCAACGAAATCAACCAATATTATCTGAGGAAAATGACCATGAAAAAAGGACCTATAGAAGCACCTTGCCTATACACTTGGAAGTGTATCCGGTCTCTATAAATAACTATGTGAACTATGTGAACTACACTGTAAAAAATGGTAACGCGTGACGCGTTTCGAATGTGTTCCATAGCGAAACACTGCCGTTTCGAGGTGTGCAATACCAAAACACATGACGTTCACTAATTAAACAGCCATTTCAAACTGAAACGGATGTGTTCCATAATGAAACGCGTGTGTTTATTTCAGAACGCCAGCGTACAGATATTAAACACCAGTGCTTTGGGCTAAAGTTTAAAAAATGTGTAGTAAATCATAGTAACTCAACTCTTGATTAATTATATTGAAATCTCATTGTAATAGATAGCGTCGAGTGAGTTCTGATGACTTCAAATACAAAACTCTGTAAGGGGTGTTTCATTATGAAACGCTGGTGTTCTCTTGTCAGCGAATTATGCACACTTAGGCGTTTCAACTGAGAGTTACCATTTACTCAGAGAGGAAAAAAAAACAACTAACATGAACTCACGATTCATACGATAATTGTATAGACATTAAATATAGAATCAAACAGGAACATTCGAAAGTTTCGATTTATGCATCAAACAAGAGTCCCACTACAAATGACTGACAATGATGTTTAGACTTTGGATTTATTTTGTATGGGGCGAATTTGTTATGGGCCGAAATTTAAATTGGGCGATTTATCCTAGGACGAAACAACAACCGCCATTTTGAAGCCGAAAGATACAGATGCGGGTAAGTTTGAAGAAAAAAAAGTCTTTTGTTTAAGTATGCATAGAATCTACACAAGGAACACGGTGTAAAGACATTTTCAACAAAATAGTATTGTTGTAGATCTACAGGAATTAGCAATATTTAAAAAGTGGATGCAGATCCACAAATGAAAAGTGCAGTTTCTTTTAGGCGCCTTTCTACAGTGCGTAGCCATAATGATGTAGGTATCTAGAGTCTACGCAACGTCAGATTTAACTATCTGAGGAAAAATAATGTCTTGCAATTTGTGTGTATTTCATTGTTATCTGTCTCCCTTCAGCAGAGAATAAACCGTTTCATAGTAAAGTCTAAACTTGTATCTGCAAATAGATTTGCCTATATAATATTGATGATGTCAGATGACGTCATGTTTGACGTCATCTAAAATATGTCTGCCAGAGGTCGTAATTTGACAACCGAACATAAACAAACAATCATAAATCTACGTGAAAAATAACTAAGTTATCTGGGAAAAGCTGTAGACTCTGAAACAAGTTCAAACAACACAGACATATTTGAAAAGATTTCTGGAGCGTGGAAATACCGAAAATCTTGAGCGAACTGGGAGGAAATGAAAATCCTATATGATAGTCTGCTGCTTTTTTATTCTTTTTTCTTCAATTTAATGCCATGTATTGAAAAAGGGGGCTTGATTTAAATTCCAATTTATATGTAGATCTACCAACATCTCTTTAAATAAGTACTAGGCAAATTTCATGAAACTTTATATTGATGTTCTTTATAATGAGCAACAGGCAATCACTATCCGTTTTTTCATTTGATTAAAAGGCCATTTCATGGAAAAGGGTGGCTTTATGTAAAATTTTACGATGGACCAATAACAAAAAGGCCATGTGTACATGCAAAATACAATACTACTCATACGTTTCTATAAAAAGAGGTCTATATGTTTCTATCAGAAGAGGTCTTTTTTGGAATGGGATTTCATTTCAATTAATAACTCTTTCTACATGATTTTAATTTAATACTGTTAGGATTGTGTTATGGGAGACCACTCCTTCCTGCATGGCATACTCCCGATTTAAATACAATACCTGGCTACTGCGTCAGAGAGATATCTCTTTGGCTCAGTGGTTAGGGTATTGGCTTTGCGTCCGGGAGTTCGGAGTTCGAATCCCGCTCCGACCCTTATTTCTGCCATGCATTTATTCATTTGTTTCTTTGTTACGGACTTTGTTCGTAAGATGGGGGCTCGTCCGGGATTGGCCATTGAGCCATTAATCCCATTTGTTGTCCAAAAATCGGACTTCCTGCCTAATAAGGCTTTGAGTCATCAATAAAATGATGACTTTAAGAGGGGGTGTGTTATGGGAGACCACTCCTTCCTGCATGGCATACTCCCGATTTAAATACAATACCTGGCTACTGCGTCAGAGAGATATCTCTTTGGCTCAGTGGTTAGGGTATTGGCTTTGCGTCCGGGAGTTCGGAGTTCGAATCCCGCTCCGACCCTTATTTCTGCCATGCATTTATTCATTTGTTTCTTTGTTACGGACTTTGTTCGTAAGAATTGTTACCATCAATAGGTGTTTTTTTCTGTACCGCAGTAGATATATAGCTTCTTTAGAATAAAAAATAAATCCCTGTTTAGTTTTGAGCTTATTCTTGGAATCATATTTCACTCAAGCAAATTTTAAAAAATGTGACAGCCAACGAAGGACAAATTTTCAGTGGTCGCAGAAAATGTTGATTCTCATCAAATTTTACAGATTTTGGCTGAAGTACAATGCTTGCTCATACTGAAAGAGGATAAAATCCAGTTACCCACTACCGGTTATGAAGTGGTTTGAGACCCTATTTGAAGCAGATACAAGATTGAGAAACATGGTAAATGTGAGTAAACTAAATTTTGCTTGGTTTCTGTAAAATACATCAAGGGTTTTCTCTGTCTTTCTCAGACAGGGGTCATTTGATCCTATTTACAAGACTGAAAGAAGGAAAACGATTAAATTTTAGGGGATAGATCTATATTATAGAAAATTTGAGGGTACCAATTAAAAAGAATAAGGAGTCCGAGTAGGGGAAAACCCTGATACATGTAGATTGTGTGGGTTTGACACTGTTTTTTTTTTTCCAAGTTACAGGATATGGCAGAAGCAAGTTTAACCACAGAAACTTTCTTTTATACCTTTCATGCTTCATTTAATTGGCCCATTGTTTAGAAGTGTAAATAAGAAATTGAATTGGAGTATTCAATAATTAGAATTTGATTTTTTTTTTTAGATCATTTAGTCTCATTGCTGTCTAGTTGTGTTTTGAGTACACTGAAGTGAACTTCTAAACGGCCACTTTTGTTTCTCTTATAAATTGGAGCAAGTATGAAAAATGCTAATAAAAACAAATTGTGACGTATATCTGGACGTCATCCATAATAGTGTGGTGAAAAGATTCCCGATTTTACCAACAGAAGAACTCTCTTTTTCGAAAAAAGGAAAACTAGTTGCTTGCGCATGCGTGGTATCTACCGGCCAAAACAGTGTAAAAAAGAGAAGTATAAAATACTGAACTTCTGTAAGCAATAAGAAAAAACATGAAAATTATTCTCTGTGAAAGAAATGTTATCCGAAAAAACAAGCATGAAGTTTTCCAAAATTGATATTTCAATTTACAATGTTGAGTGAATGGACGACGAATAAGTTTCTTCCGCGATAAAATTGAATGAATTCTCTTCAGAATTTGGCTCAGGTATGTTTTCAGACCGGGTAATTATTCTGCAAAAAATGAAACCAAATAACCCGTCCCTTTTATAGGCAGCGAACGCGGAAAAACGTCAATGGGAAATTACAGCTTAAAAATGGCCGTTTAGAAGTTCATTTCAGTGTATAAAGATTGAGCATAGAGGTTACATTCTTGTTGGTACATATAGCTAAAGATTACATTGCTGTTTACCATTAAATTTAAAATTCTTTTGCAATCCACAATTTTCTGTAGGTAAGAATCTAAATTGCTATCACAAGTTTCAAGAGCCCTGCAAAAAAACCTTTTAAAACATTGGAAAAGGAAAAAATGCTGGTAACAGAATATTCTCCTTTTCCCACAATGTTTTCTTTCCTCACAAAGACAAAATCATCATTGAGCTACTTTTAATTTGTGGCCTGCAGATGCTTTCAATTCAGACCAGTTTGGTAATGAGTTAATTCGTTACCAAACGACAAAATTTTAGACTGGTCCAAATTAAAAGCATTTACGGACGACAACATAAAAGTAACTGAAAATTTGATATTTGTTTTGTAAAGGGTAGAAAACACTGTGGGAAAAGGAGAAAATGCTGGTAACCATCCACGATGCTTTCCAAAGGCTTCTTCCTCAGCATCGTTAAAATTAGTCATTGTGTGGTAAAGGTTTAAGTCTGTAAACCATTTGATAAAATGTAGGATTTCCCAGAATGTAAAGCATCTGCACAGGACAAATTAGATGAATTTCAAATGATGTGGCTACAAGAGATAGATGAATGGGTTACAAAAGATTGTTGGAAAAGTGGTAGCTATAATTTATCCTTTTCCCATATTTTTTATGGTCTTCTTCCCCAGGTGAAAACAACAGGTTATTTGACAAATGGATAATGATGCACCTTGTATAGGATAAGTTGATAACACTGAGTGGATAACACTAATTGTTTGGCTGTGCTGATCAACCAATTGAGTCTGAAGCTGCCTATAAACAGGGAAATTGTCAGAAGACAAAACCTTTTGCTAAGGTAGCAAGGTATGTGCTGTATTCTAATTTATCGAACCATTTTACAGCCGGGCTGCATAAAGTTTAAGCATTGTAATACACGTTCCTATGTTGGTATTAAACTATTGTCAGGGACAGCACTTTATAATCTACTCCAAACTTTTGAAGCACACATCAATTCTTCATTTACCATTAAAACTGAAGAAAAACATGGTGCAAAATTTGTGGTAATTGAACTCTTCAACCAAAGGCTCAGAGTTTTTGTTGACCCTTAAAGAGAAAGCTTTTGAAAACACTGTGGGAAAAGGATAAAATGCTGGTATCAGTCATTTTATCCTTTCTCACAGAGGTTTTTTGATTTTGAAAATCATATGTAATTATTTTAGGCCAAATGATTATTTTTCTTAGCCTTTAAATGATTTCAATTTCAACCAGAGAGCAATTCTGTAAGGAGTTAGGAATCATCTATTTGCTGTTATTTTGTTATTTAAGGTACCTCTCAAAATAAAATTGCTATAAACCCTGAAATTCACCTGAGCGGAAAGTGTTCAATATGCTTGATCTTTGTCACATTGCTTGAATTGTTGAGTTCCTTTAATTAGTATCTAGCTACCAGAGCTAATTTCAGGAATCTTAACCCTTTACTACAAACCTAAACTTATAACCGCCATGGGAAAGAAGCCTTTTCAAAAAATAGTGGATGAAGGATAAAATACTGGTAGCTAGCATGTTTGTCCTTTTCCTATGATGCTTTCTCTCCCTCATAACCAATTTTTGAATCTCGTTTATTTTGTTGTTTTTTTTTTCGTTGGGGGGCAGGGGGGTGGGGCGATGTCTGTGAAATTGAATACTTTTAATTTAGACATGTCTAGAATTTTTTGTTGTTTTTCAGGTAAAATATTATCAGACGTTACTTGGGTGATGTTGCTGCACCAAAATTGCAAAAATAGTTGAGCTTTGCGTACAGTAACACAATTTTCTCTCTGGTTGTTACAGATTTAAGGACTGAGGAAACTTGAGCAGATTTTGAAATCTTCACCAGTCCTTACTGTGGGCACCCAGTTTGATAGTTGAAGAGAAATAGTCCAGATTGAGAACACGGCAGTTGCTTTTTGACAGTTGGCTGTGGCTATTTTGATGGGGTTTTGTTATTTAACTTGTATAGAATACCCTAATGATTTTTACAGTAGACAGTGCTTCAAAAACAATTTGATAACTAATTACAGTAATGGTAATGGTTTGATTTGGTGAATAACTGTTTTTATTTGTTAGACATATCTTTAATAAATGGGGGAACAATTTTAATCGTTCTATGTTACTGATCTCACCCTCTTATATTCAGGCCAAAGACGCAGCCCTGGTATTGAAACACATGAAGTGTTCATCCTGCATCTGCAGAGGACTTTAATAGGGTGTTGTAAAACGGCACACCATTTGTGTGAAACATGTTACGTGTTTCAATTTTGAAACATGTGACATGTTTAAAAGTGGAACATTAATGTTTTCCTGCATGAACGCCATGTGTTTCAAAAGGGAACGGACGTGTTTACCCGAAGTGTTCATGTGTTTAAAAAGTGTAACAGGGGATGTGTTTCGCTTTTAAACGCGTCACATGTTTCAGTTTTAAACATGTGAAGTGTTTAAAGATGGAACACTAGTGTTTTCCCGTCTGAACGCCATGTGTTTCAGAAGTGAACATGTGACACGTTCTATATTAATGTGTTTAAAAAGTGTAACAGAAAAAGTGTTTCAATATGTGTGCAAATGTGAAACATCTGTTTTTACAGTGTACACTTGCATTATTTCAGAGACCCATTGCTCAAGTGTTCGTTCGTTATTAAAAACAAGTTGAACAATTGCTAATAGCTTTGATGTCTCTGAACAGATAACGACGGAAACCATCTAAGAAAAAGTTAATATTTGAGAGAAGTAAAAAGCATCGGTTTTCTTCGAAGGTGTTTCAATTGATGACATTTACGGAGTTTTAACTGCTCTATAAAATCTAATTAAAAATTAAAAAACGAAATAACGCTGGACTTAGTTTTAACTATCTGACGGATATTCACTGTACAAGAGATGATGAAATCGATAATGAAAACGTTAAAATTACTTCTTGCCTTTTTATAATACAGTCTGTCTTATTAATTTTCTTTCATTTCATTGTTCTTTTCCTGTTTGATAACAAAAGAGCACGACGGATAATCGCTTGGTGCGGCCCGGCTGGTACCTTTGTGATTACCGTATCTGACTCGTAGCCTGGTGTTTGCGGGTTCGACATCCGATTAACCCCGATTACCACACAATCCATACTTTTGACGACCCTGAGATGGAAACCTTTATAAAACATTGTGAGAAAAGGAGAAAATGCTGATAACCAGCATTTTCTCCTTTTCCCACGATGTTTTCTACTCTGTTGGAAAAAAATTTTAATTTTTGAGTTAGATTTATCTTGTCATCTGCAAGTGCTTTCAATTTGGACCAGTCTAAAATTCTGTCGGTTGGTAAAGGGTTAAGGCAAACTTTCTTTCAAATACCTCTGATGCATGTCGGAAAAGCAGCATGTGGCTTGTGGAGAAAGTTTTTTCAGTACTGGTGTGAGAAAGCTAGGAAACACATGCTTATGTGGACTGGCCACCTTGATATAGCTAGCCTAAGCTGATAAAACGGCTTTAACCCATTACCACACAATCCCTACTTTTGACACCTCTGAGAAAGAAGCCCTTTGAAAAAATACTGTGGGAAAAGGAGAAAATGCTGGTAACCAGCATTTTCTCCTTTTCCCACAGTATTTTCTACCCTTCCCAGAACATATTTCAAATTTTCAGTCACCTTTATTTTGTCATCTGCAAATGCTTTCAATTTAGACCAGTATGAAATTTTCTTGTGTGGTAGAGAGTTAACCTATTACCACTCAATCCCTACTTTTGACGCCCCTGAGAAAGAAGCCTTCGGAAAACACTGTGGGAAAAGGAGAAAATGCTGGTAACCAGCATTTTCTCCTTTTCCCACAATGTTTTCTACCCTTCACAAAACAAATTTCAAATTTTCAGTCACTTTTATTGTGTCGTCTGCAAATGCTTTCAATTTAGGCAAGCCCAAAATATTGTCATTTGGTAATGAGTTAACTCCAATACAAACCCATCTTCCAGACCGCTTGGCAATATGCTGTATCAAGGAATTCAAAGGAATTTTTGAACTGTATTTGTAAATCACCTTGTACATTTTAGTTGATTTTGCAAATAAAATATGTTTAAACTAAGGAATCATTGCAAACACTGACATGACATTATTTTCCATTGTATGTCTGGGGGGTTTTTTTTTGGTCTCTTGATTTATTCGGTATATCCCTTCAGGACTGATTTGCACATTTAGTTGTTTACCAAAGGACAAAATTTTAGACTTTTGTAAACTGAGAGCATTTGCGGACGACAAAAAAAGATGTGAATCGAAAATGATATTTTTGTTTTGGGAAGGGTTAAAAATCTTGCGGGAAAAGGAGAAAATGCTGGCAACCAGCATTCTCTCCTTTTCCCACCATGTTTCCAAAGCATCCTCTTTCAGGGTCGTTAAAAGTCGGGATTATATGGTAAAGGGTTGAAGTCCCAATTCTTGGTGCAATAGACGGAAGTCTAGCCTGTAATATACAGACTTTTCAATTACCCCTGCATCATACAACAAAATCTCAAACAAGACGTTGTCTGCGCATGTCATTCTCTTCGAAGATTCGACTTGTCTTATATGACGCATCACTGGCCCCGAAAGCGGACAGACTGTAATATTTCGCTCTATAAAATAGCAATGTAGAAAAAACCTTTTATCAATACGTTTGAGGAGAAATGAGACCTGATTTACCTCCAGATTTCTCTAAACTGCTGATCATATTATTATATGAGTGAATTGCACGAGGTAGCGTTTTATTGAGTAAATGTTTATTTTAGTATGAAATTCAACGTAACGGTTATTACATTTTACAGAAAATTCTCACTCTATAATTGATCTTCTATTTGTTACAAATAAAGACTCAATATTAACAACGGGCGTTGGTGAACCTTGTCTGGATCTTACAATGCGGTATCACTGTCCTGTCTTTGGTGTCTTTAATTTTCTTAAACCCAAGGTTAAGAATATACAGCGAATAATTTGGAAGTATGACCAAGGTAATTATAATCAGCTCAGACATAACTTCTCAATTTTTGATTGGAGCTCTGTACACAATTCTAATATTGACATTTATGCTGACAGTTTAGCGGATGTCATTACAGAAAATGCGTGTAAGTTTATCCCCAGCAAAAAAGTCTATGTCAACCCCAAAGAACCTCCGTGGTTGACCTGTGAGATTAAAAAGAAAATACGTCGCCGTAAAAGATTATATAGAAAAGCAAAGAAGTCAAACGATGTCAGCCATTGGTCAAATTTTAGGTCGGCTAGAAATGAAGTCATTGCATTGATCCGACAAAATAAAGCACAATATTTCGAACGGTTGGCTTCACAATTGAAATTTGGAACTTTGTCTTCGCGTGGTTGGTGGAAAACTCTAAAGTCGCTCATGTGTCCTCATTCGTCAACATCTATCCCTCCTTTGTATGATACTGCCAATGACTCTATGATTATCAAAGAGGACGAGAAAGCAAACTTACTTAATTCATACTTTGCCAACCAGTCGTGCATAGACGATTCCTTAAGTTTCATTCCAGCTGAAAATCAGGAATTTACAAACAATTCTTTAGATTCTATCAATGTCACGCCGTCTGAAGTACTAGATGTTCTCAAAACACTTAAGCTTGGTAAGGCATCTGGACCTGACGGCATAAATAGCAGAATTCTTATCGAGGCTGCTGGTCAGCTAGCACCTCCCCTGTGTGATCTATTTAATCAATCTTTAAATACAAGTTCTGTTCCATCATCATGGAAAATATCCAATGTGTGTCCAATATATAAATCAGGTGATGCATCCCTTCCTTCCAATTATAGGCCCGTTTCACTGTTGAGTAATATTGAAAAGGTTTTAGAAAGAATTATATTTAAACATGTTTACAACTATTTAAAGGACACCGATTTCTTTACACCTTGGCAATCTGGTTTTATGCCAGGTGACTCAACTGTTAACCAAGTAGCTTGTCTGTATAACCATATTTGTAAAGCTTTGGATGATGGTTTGGAATTCAGAGTTTTATTTTTCGATATAAGTAAAGCATTTGACAAAGTTTGGCATGACGGTTTACTCTTTAAGCTTAAGAGAGCAGGGATTCGTGGGAAGTTATTATCTTGGTTTTCCAGTTACCTTTCTGCTCGTTATCAAAGGGTTATTTTGCCTGGCGGTGTCTCAACTTTAAGTCTTGTGCAAGCCGGAGTCCCCCAAGGTTCTATACTCGGACCTCTCTTATTTTTAGTTTACATCAATGATATAGTAGATGATATTCAGGCTAATATTAACCTGTTTGCAGACGATACCAGCTTATCAATGATTGTAGACAATCCGGACGAAGTAGGAAGAGTTTTACAATCAGATATCGACAAAATTAATCAGTGGGCTCAGAAGTGGTTGGTCAAGTTTAATCCATCGAAGTCTGAATCTTTAGTAATTTCTCGTAAACGTTCCAAGCCAAATCACCCAGATCTGTTTATGTCAAATATAGAAATACCCTCTGTTACCAGTCATAAACACTTGGGATTCTTTCTCTCCAATGACGGTTCTTGGGACATTCACGTTAGTAAATCTATTGAAAAGGCCTGGAAAAGGATTGGGATCATGCGGCATCTTAAAACGCGTCTCGATCGTCTTTCTCTTCAAACTATTTACTTTTCATTTATCAGGCCTATTCTGGAATATGGTGATGTTGTATGGGACAACTTTTCTCAGGGTCTGAAAGATCAAATGGATAAAGTTCAAAATGAAGCGGCTCGTATAGTAACAGGCTGCACCAAACTAACTGCTATCCGTGATTTATACCAAGAAACTGGATGGGAAACTTTAAGCCAAAGGAGGCGAAAACACAAACTGATTCTCTTTTATAAAATGTTCAACGGTCTGTCTCCTAACTATCTTAATGCTCTTGTTCCTCAGACAGTTGGAGAGTCGTCATCTTACAATCTTCGAAGACCAAGTAACTTGCGAACCATTGCTTGCAGAACCACTTTGTACAAAAATTCATTCTTGCCATCAGTGATAAATGATTGGAATTGTTTATCAGATGAAACAAAAAATGCCGGAACGTTGTTTTCTTTTAAATATCGCTTAAACATTGATAAACCGAGGCCAAATAAGCTTTATTTCTTTGGAGACAGAAAAACTCAGATCATACATGCTAGGTTACGTAACAAGTGTAGTTGTCTTAATGAGCATTTGTATTTGAAAAATATAGTCCAGTCACCCCTTTGTAGATGCGGCTCTGTTGAATCAACACATCATTACTTCTTTGAATGCCCATTCTATAGAGAATTAAGAATCAGTCTAAATGATGACATAAGTTCAATTACGAGAGTTACTCTTCAAGTCATCTTATATGGTGATGAAGATCTTGATCAACCTGATAACGAAAGAATATTCGCAGCAGTTCATTCTTATATTAGTCAAAGCAGAAGATTTACTTAGAATAATTATGGCTTTTTCATTCTTTGGATGTGTAAATCCTGCTTCCAAAACTTATTTTAAATGCTTATATTTAAAAAAGTAACTGCATGTTCTGTTATTAATAGCATCCAATATCTATTGATATGTGATGGTCATGGAGGAGGTCAATTGTTTGCGAAAATTTCCTCCCCGTTCCCACAGTGAAACACTCCACACCAATTCAGCTTATAATTCAGCTTATTTTTTAGCTTATTTTCCTGTTCTGTTTTTCTTTCCCACGGTTTTCTTTCAATAGCAATTAAAATACCATTATGATTTTTTATTACGTTATCAACCTGTAACTGTGTACCTGAAATTTTGGAGAAGAACAATATAAGCTTAGCTTTCGTTCTGATCCATTTCGTCAGTTATTGTTTGTTAATTTGTTGATTTGTCTTTAGATCTTTGTACTTATATGTAATTGATGAATAAAATATGTTTAAACTAACGTAACGGTTTTCGCGTAGGAAAGTGGTTCGGTTCTGTACCCAGGATTCCCAAATTAGATAGATGAGTATTTATAGAATGCCGTCTAGCGGGAGATAATGCAAACAAGACCGAAGCGAACACACTTTCAAACGACAGATTAACCATTCAGCTGCCAAGCGCGACTCACTGACCTTTTGCGATAGGCGAATTTGTTGCCGAGGATTGATGATAGTCATTGCGACAGGATTCATTCCTCTCTCTTTGCTGGTCATTGTTTTGATGATAGTTATGTGGGAAAGAAGCCGGTGGCTTGGAAAAGAAAATTGTGCGGAGTGCTGATAAAACAGATTCCAGGAAAGCATGGAAAGGTGCGCTGGTCGCCGCGATATAACAGAAATAATGTTGAAAACGGTGTTAAACAACATACAACAGCAATTGATCGTTTGCGAACAGTGTAGATTAAGATCAGACTGCACGTTCCGTGCAGTCTGATCTTGAATCTACACTGTTCGATGACGGGCTATTTTTTCTCCAAAAAAAAGTGTGAAATAACATTTGTCGGTTTTTTACTGTCAGCTTGAACGTTTTATTTAACCCTTTCCGAAACAATCCCTGGTTTTTACGACCCTGAGATAGAAGCCTTGTGAAAATATCGAGGGAAAAAGAGAAAATGCTGGTAACCAGCATTTTCTCCTTTTCCCACAATGTTTTCTACCTTTCTGGAAACTCCTTCCAATTTTTGAGTGACATTTATTTTATCGTTTGCAGTTGCTTTCAATCTGGACCGGTCTACAATTTTGTCGTTTGGTAAAGAGTTAACTAATTGAGCAGTATAAGGGTTAGATGTGGTTCAGTAGTGATATTACTTAGAGTCTCATCTTCACCCTAATTCTTCTAAATAAGTAAAATTAAATTTTTAATTCGATATTAATAACCCAAACATTGCTGTTTCAAACTCACGTTTTGGGTGATAATATCCCCTTATCGGACAGTGTAGATCAAAGATCAGACTGACCTTTATGTGCCGTCTGATCTTGATCTAAACTGTCCGCAAAAGGTCAGCAACAATACGATTACTGTACTTCTAAACTACATCTGTACCTAGCCTGGGAATCTCTGCTTTCTGTGTGATGTTGAAAATTGAATGATTTATTCATTGCAGACTTTTTACAGTGTTTCGGTGATTTGCACGCTTTTGCATAAATTTGCATGTGCTGCACTTTTCAACTGGAAATGGGTGCATTTTAAGATATATCTATTCTCGTTTCTGGCTGGTTTTTAACCCATTTTACTTCATTTTATAAAACCATGATAATTCTGGTATCTTCATAACCAAATATTGCTTCTGCCGGTTACAACTTTTCACCGATTACGACCGACAGAAAATGCATTTCAACTTCTTGGGACCATCAAAGATATCATTGTTGGTGTTTTCGGCTTTAAAGGTGGATATTTAGAATTTTTACATCTCACCAAATTAACAAAAAATTCATCAATGGAATTTATATGAGAAAATAATACAAATCATCAGTAATTAAGACTCATAAAATTACTAAAAAAAATATTTTGATGGTGTTCCCTTACAAGGCTTCGTAGCCTCTTAAGTTATTTTTAGATTTTGCACTAAAAATCAATAAAGTGTTGTGGGAATATCAAGTGACTGGCACGTGACTAATAACGCTTAAATTCCATTATATAAAAAACTTGTAACAATTCTTTTTCCATAGCGCCTTCTTCGGACGCTAGGTTTGAAACTTCGTCTGTGTATTCCTGTATGTAAATGAGAGAATTGATCATCTAAAAATAGAACGTGTCTCCCGTTGATGTCAACCTGGGCCGTAGTAAATCTCTAATTGTGGTATTTGACAAAGACAATACCACTATGAGTTCAAGATTGAATTTTGATAACCATGTATCTTAATTTGTGCAAAGCCGAAGGCAATAAACCTAGTAAAACTCATTTTTTCTCAGGCAATTGAGTTTTTCGGTGGCACTCAGATATGTATTTTGAAATGGCATATTAAAATACAATGGGCGAAGCCATCGATCGTTGAGATATTTATTTTTCATTGAAAATAGCTTCTCTCGCTCATAGCCTTTTATTGGTGCAATGATACAAATTTGCCAACTGACCATGTGTCTTTTCGTTCCAAAACCAATTCGTCCTATGGCTTGTTCGTCCTATGATTGCCCGCTACTCCATTTGATTGCTCATGAATCTTTATAGATCGAAGTAATTGATTGTAATACTGGAAATTAAATGTAAAAGGCTAAAGATATTTCAAAGTTATAGTTTTAAGCTACATGAGTACTCTCCCTTCAACCGATAAGGTATTTATTTGCTCAGTGGGTTGACTTTTAAGCCAATATTTGAATAATATGTCTCTTTTTCTTTGAAACTATTAATTCCACACAATGGGTTTCCTTGACTAATACCACTTCAACGTTCTCAACGCTTTGGTTTCCCGTGTTGTCGGATGTTTTTCATCTACTTGTGTTTTATGAACCCAAGTTAAAAGGCTTTGGGAATATAAGGATGATTTCTTTGCATTTTTTGTAAAATTTTCGTCCCAAAATCTGAAGGTAGTATCTTAATTGTGATTTCCGACAAAAATGGCGAAATACCGCTCTTATTTTGATAAACTTTCATTTTCATCATATGTAAGAATGGCAAAATGCTATTCTTGTTTGGTGAAGATCCAGCAACCGCCAAAGGAAAAGAACCCCGGCATTAAAATGCATTTGAATTTAAATGATACCTTTTAAAAGTATTGAGATTTTTGAAAAGATGACATAGAGGATATTTGTTTTTTTCGGTGTAAGATCGAAATTTATTTCATCGAGTGGACACCATCGGTAATATTTTCACGAGTGGCGCAGCCACGAGTGAAAATATTACTGATGGTGTTCACGAGATGAAATAAATTTCGATCTTTCACCGAAAAAAACAAATATTCTATTTATTTTATGCTTTTAACTCTTTCTGGGAGGAGGTTTATCAAAATTCAGGACAATTCTTTTCCCTTATTCCCCGTGGCGTGCCCCTCCCGCATAGCAACGTTACGTCAAGCGCGTAGAATGTAAGGTATATGACGTCATATCTCCCATCTGGTTGTTAGGCACGCGCAATTTGCCTAGGCAACAAGAACGTGAAAATCGGTATTTTCACAGGTGGTACCAGTGTAAGATCGAAAAATATTTTCACTGCTATTTCTCGATATCCTACCGGAAAGCATGAAATAAACGTTATTATTTCACATCTACAATTTAACTTCCGATGAAATAACTTTAACCCTTTATCCCATAAGGTATTTGTATGGTATCTCTAATTGACCCTAAATAACAGCAAGGATGAAGCTGTTTCTTATGCGTATATGACACATATTGATAGCATAGACAACATAGTGGCAAAAGGTGAAATTGCTCTAACAATTTCACCTTTTGTCACAATGTTTTTCAAAGGCTCCTACAAGCAATGCGTAGAAATGAGTATCTAGGGAGTAAAGGTTTAATACCACCACGTGAGTACGGAATATCTTAGCCCAAATTAGACACTGTAGAGTTCAATACGGATTTTTCAGAACGAGGCAAGAGTCCAATACGGATTTTTCAGAACGAGGCAAGAGTCCAATATAGATTTTTCACAGCGAGGCAAGAGTCCAATATGGATTTTTCAGAACGAGGCTAGAGTCCCGAATATTGATATTGGAATGGACGAGTAGTCTACCGAAGTCCGTTGTAAAAAAATAATTTCAAAACCCCGTTTTGATATATTTTGATTTCTTTTTTTTTTAAATACTCTATTTGATAATTAGTAATGTTAATTATTCCAATTGAAATGGCCCTTTATCTTAAAGTTTACTTTAAAGTCAATACGGAAGTGTGAAATAAAGAGGTCATCTAACATGCATGGGTAAAAGACTGAATTCAATTGGATTCGCACCCTGCAGAACCAGTCTATATATTGAAAATATTCATTGGCATATTCTTTAGACAGAATAGTGTACCAACTGACAATTGAAAATGTTCTATATTAAGAAATGGCCGCCAATTCCAGATATGGAAAATACAATTAGCTCTTCTATCGAAATAAGGTTTTCGGCGATGCCTTAGGAATAACTAATTTGCTGTCATTCACATCTCCTTTGGTGTGACGTAATGTAGTACATGTAAATTGCAACACTAGTCGATCTTTAATCGCCGTGGCTACATGTATTAAAACCTTTTCAATATTGTGAAATGGAAAGGAAGAGCTACAATTGATGTCTATAAGTTTACACGTAATGATAGTAACGTGTCAGGTGCATTATACATATGGCTTGAAACATGCGGAAAGGGACACTTGGACATTTGCGTAAAATGTCGTCTCGGATCAGCCTTCGCAGTCCGCGCAGGCTAACCCGAGATGGCACAATTTAGAATTTCTGCACATAATCTAGCCATAGAACAAGGGCGATATATTGAACAACCTAGGAATCTAAGCATCTGTGAAAATTGTAATCAAAATATAAATGAAAATGAATTCCATTTCTTGTTAATTTGCCCAAAATATATCACACCCAATTGAAAAATATACCGGTATATATATGACTGAAATTTATTCGAAAAAAAAAACAATACAAATCATCCATAATTAGGGATCATAGTATTACAAAAAACATTTTTAGGGGTGGTATTCCCTTACAAGGCTTCGTAGCCTCTTATGCTATTCTTAGATTTCGCGCCAAACTTAAAAAAGCATTGTGGGAATGTTAAGAGACTGGCACGTGACTAATAACGTTAAATTCAATAACATAATAAAAATGTAGATATTTTTCCATAATATCTTCTTCGGATGCTATGTTTGAAGCTTCGTCTGTGTATTTCCGGTGTGTAAATAAGCAAGTTGCTCATGTAAAAACAGACCGTGTTTCCCGTCTGTGTCGACCTGGGCTATAGTGAATCTCTAATTTCTCTTGTTGTTGGATGTTTTTTTTTACAAATGAATGAAAATTATAATGCTTTGGGAGTAAAAAAATGGGTTTTTTTTTGTATTTTTATAAAATTTTGTCCCAACATCTCAAGGGCCACCTTTAAAGTGAGGACGTTACTCAAGTTAATCATGATACTATATGTGCTGGACTATGGTCATGGCTTTGAAACATATCTAATTCGAAGGAATGTTTTGCTTGAGTCCTTTCTTCTTCATTTAACATAAGTACCAGTCTTAGAAATAAATCCAACAGGACAAAGACTGCCAAGTTAATGTGTCTGTCAGAAAAAGGCAATTAACAAGTCATTTTGGGTTAGACATCAATTAACTGCATCCAGTCAAGTGTCTATTTAAGAGTAGGGGATATATACTCTGGGTGACCTCGTAACTGTTTACCAAAACAAAAACATTTTGGTTTTGTCGCAATCCAAAGCATTTCCAAAGGAAAGATTTGACTGCTATGTTTTGAAGATGTCTTTAAAAGACTGGAAAACCTTGTCGGAAAAGCAGAAAATGCTAGCTACCAGCTTTTTCTCCTGTTCCTGAAAATGTTTTCAAAAGATCTCTTCTGCAGAGTCGTTAAAACCAGGTATTTAGTGGTGAAGGGTTAAAAGTATAGTTAAATCTGGTCCTTTTAATACTTAAGTCTTTACCAAACGACAAAATTTTAGACTGGTCCAAATTGAAAACATTTGCAGACGACAAAATAAAAGTGACTGAAAATTTGAAATTTGTTTTGTCAAGGGTAGAAAACATTGTGGGAAAAGGAGAAAATGCTAGTTACCAGCATTTTCGCCTTTTCCCACAATGTTTTTTAAAGGCTTCTTTCTCGGGGGCGTCAAAAGTAGGGATTTTGTGGTAATGGGTTAATTAAACAAACCAAAGAGTATTATGGTTTTTTCGCACAATGTGAGCAATATAATACTGATGATTTGTTTATTTCAAGTTTGGATAATCCATTCCACTTCAGCATCAGAGGTTTAAGCTATCATTTTCTATGGTTGTACCTAAAAATACGATAAGTGTTAAGTGCTGTTCGAGTTCATTTTGAATGATAGAAGATACATTATCTATTCCAAACTCTAAACTTACCTGACGATGAGCTACAGTTAGTGGCCATAAATACTTCATCAAAGTCCGAATCCGCACTGATTTACGTGTATTTTCAAATTTACTTTTAAAATGGTATTTTTTAATGGACGTCAATGGCGACGTCGCCAAAATTTAACGATTAAGAGAACACGCTTGGTTTTTAGAGAGCAAAAACTTCAAAGATGTCGGGTGACGAACACGAATAGAATAGTATTGTAAATAACTCCCGTTGACCTCGTTCTCTAATACATGTACATATATAGTAATATGAGTAAAGTTTTCACTGTGATCGAATGGTCAGAAGTAGGGTCATATTCTTGCTTACTGAAAATGCATGTGAGTGAAAAGTCGGTGAAAGATTTATCGCCACTATAGCTCTACATGTGTATGTTACAAAAGATTTATCATTCCATGTCTGTGGGAAAACTCAGAACGCAACACTATTAACGACAAAATGCCTGTAAATAACAGGTTCCCACGTCTGAAATTACACCTCAGGCAGAACCACTGGGTCATTATCTTATAATCTTCACACCGTCTGCCTCAGCCAATCTATCTACAATGTTCACATCTCGATGCAGACGTTCCTGATTCTATTTTATTTCCGGTGACGCCATTGTTTTAACTTTTAACATTCTGAATAAGTAAACTGAAACTTTCAAGCTTATATTAACCCTTTCCCAAACAATCACTGTTTTTTACGGGTCTGGAATGGTAGCCTTTTGAAAACATTGTGGGAAAAGGAGAAAATGCTGGTTACCAGCATTTTCTTCTTTTCCCACAATGTTTTCTACCCTACAGACAGAAATCAACTTTTCAGCAAGATTTGAATTGTCGTCTGCAAATGCTTTCAATTTGGTCTAGTCCAAAAGTTTGTCGTTTAGGAAAGGGTTAAAACCCAAATATCGTTATTTCATAAACAAAGATTTGTGTAATTTTTTTTTTATCGGACAGTGTAGATTATAGATAAAGTTGCACGTTTTATGCAACTTGATCTTGATCTACACTGTCCGCAAAGGCCCTTGTTTCGCGCTTAGCGTTCTTGGGTTTAACACTTTCACTACTTGATAAATGTATTTCACTTTTTCAATGGCAACAAATATAATTTCACTGCAAAATGAAAACAATTTTGGGTCAAAAATTGAATTGAAATAGTGGATGTTCTAGATCGGAGATCATACCGCACGTTTTATTCAGTCTGATCTAGATCTACAGTTTATAAAGGCTTCTGGTGAAAAAGTTGAAACAGGCCTGTCCATCAATCGCCCAAATATAACTTTTTTGAAATACATGTAGTTCAAAATAGTGTTCAGGTCAATGTTGTACACTTATTGTAAAAGTGGACATATCTGCGGTCAAAAATTTCACGAATTACCAAATAATGCCATTGAGTGATACTGATCTGTGTAAACAGGCAATATTTTAACCGTCATTAGACTGGCATTCTGTTCAAATTTGAAATAAAAAAGCCATAAACTGATGTTATCAAGAGCCTCTTTCAATCGTTTCCACATGACCCACTCTCCATTGGTAAAATATACCTCTAAGTAACTTAATTACGCTGGCAGATATTTTTGCGATTTTTATCAATACGCGAAAATCGTTAAAATTTTCCACGACGCGAATATTTCTCGTTTGACAGTATTTCAGATCTCTATACGGCCATCTTCTTCATTCCTGCCCCCCCCCCACCCCCCGGGTGGCTCAGTGGTGAGCGTGTCGGACTCATGACCTGGTGGTTGTGAGTTCGATACCCGGTTTAGGCGAACTTTCTTTCCGCCGTACTTTCGCCTCTCACCTCTACTAAAGCATGTGAGAAAAGTAGTCGGTGGCTTTGGAAAGAAAGTTGTGTAAGTATATACCGGTGTTAAAAAGCCAGGAAACACATGTGCGTCACCAATCGCCATGATATGACTTTAGTTGTTAAAGCGGCGTTAAACCCCAATACAACCAACTTCTTCATTCCTACTACGTTTTCCTGTCTTTAATGTCTGGTCTAATGAAATGCAGTGTGTACCATATTCGTATTTTACTTACACCAAACCCTACTTTTGTCAACCTGAGAAAGAAGCCTTTAGAAAACATTGCGGGAAAAGGAGAAAATGCTGGTAACCAGCATTTTCTCCTTTTCCCACAATATTTTCTACCCTTCAAGGGCAAATTTCAAATTTGCAGTCACTTTTATCTTGTCGTTTGCAAATGCTTTCCATTTGGACAAGCCTAAAATATTGTCGTTTGGTAATGAGTTAATGACGCAAACAAATATATATGAGGTATGCTCTTGAAAATACAGGTTTTAATGTATCCACATAATGAATGGTACCAAGCAAGTCGGCACATATACACTGAAACGAACTTCTAAACGGCCACTTTTAAGCTCTAATTTCCCATTGACGTTTTCTCTCGTCCGCTGCCTATAAAAGGGACAGGTTATTTGCTTTCATATTTTGCAGAATAATTTGCCGGTCTAAAGACATACCTCAGCCAAATTATGAAGAAAATACATTCAATTTTATCGCGGAAGAAAATTATGTGTTGTTCATTCACCTAACATTGTAAATTGAAATATCAAGTTTTTGAGAACTTCATGCTTTTTTTTTTTTTGGATAACTTTTTTTTTTTTCACAGAAAATAATGCTTATGTTTTTTTCTTACTGCTTCCAAAAGTTCAGTATTTTATGCTTCTCTTTTTTAAACTGTTTTGGTTGGTAGACACCACGCATGCGCAAACAAATAGTTTTCCTTTTTTTTTTAAGAGAGTCATTCTGTTGGCAAAATCGAGAATCTTTTCATCACAATACTATGGTTAACGTCCAGATATATGTCACAATTTGTTTTTATTAACATTTCTTTTACTTGCTCCAATTTATAGGAGAAACAAAAGTGGACGTTTAGAAGTTCGTTTCAGTGTGTATATATATGGAACCATAAGTCCGCTTTGTACAAGAACTTATTGAATCATGAGGTAAACCGATTCTCGGACATTCTGAAAACTGACCAATGGCAAAAAAGTTTCTGTTAGAGTCGAGAGTATTTGCAGATCGATTAACCCTTTACCAAGAATCCCTGCGTTGTATGACCTTGAGACAGAAACGTTTTTGAAAGCATTGTGGGAAAAGGAGAAAATGCTTCGGATTGGGTAAACCGACTGGTTTAGCCAATCAGAAGTTGTGTTACTTTTAACTAGAGAAAATTCTAGACATAAAGACAAAGAGCGTTTTTAAGAATGGTTGGTGCTAACAGGCCCTCTAACCTGTTCAAGAGGTACATACAAGATGACCCGTTTTTAGCGTTATTTCAATTTCTATCTGTCAGAATATCAGGGCTGGTATTCACCAACCGTCCTTAGGAACGTGCTTTGTCTTATTCTCTAAGGTTTTCTATATTTGAAAGTAAAACAGCTTCTGATTGGCTAAACCTTTCGGTTTAGCCAATCAGAAGTTGTGTTGCTTACAAATTTATTAAATCTTGGAGAACAAGACTAAGAATATTCTCAAGAATGGTTGTGAAAACTAGCCCTGTCCATACTTTCGTGGCTTTTTTTAACTTGTATCACGCAAAATAATTTCCCCAAGATGCTTGTTGCTTTGCTACGTAAGCATATTCAAAATAATGTGGGTATAAGATTAAGCTGCATTCAAGCATTGTACTTTATAATCAGATCTGATTTCCTTGCAAAAACAAAATGACGTGATCTATTTTCCAAGCAATGAATTATTCACGATCATAATTTAAGTTCGTGGTTCCCAGATACAATAAAATAATACGTCGATCAAACTCCGTTCGTTTCTAATATTTATCAAATGAGGTCGTATGTAATAGCATTGTGTATGACACCGCATTTTTTTTATCAGAACAAAAAGATAAAAGTTCTACGTGGTTTTTTTTGCGAACGTTAAACGTATGTAATAAAGCACTGACTAAAACTCCTCACATGAAAAGAAAAAACACTGACAAAGGCAGCTTTTGAAAATGCCTATTTTGTCTGATAATATATAACTCGTGCTCTGTAAAAAGGTAATTTAACTTGTATATAATATACAATATATCTATAATCTTTATCACTCTGATGTTGTCTAGTACATTAGTCTTTGATGTTCAGATTTTTCATTATCTGTTTCTCTTTATTATCCCTAACTACTGAAAAGTTTGAAATTTTTTTAGCTGCCATAAGACTGTTGTTTCCTAAATATGTAATTGGAGGAGGGGAATGGCCGAATCTAAGTTGTGAGAACTTGTGGCCAGACCCCTTTGCCAATGTACATTTGTCATTCTATGTATACTAGAAATTGTATTTATGTATTGCTGTTATTGACATGTACATATGTATGGCAATAAAATATGTTTAAACTAAACTAATTTAACTCTTTTGCCAAACGACAAAATTTTAGACTGGTCCAAATTCAAAGCATTTGCAGACGACATACTAAAATCTTGGAGATTAACACTAAGAACATTCTAAAGAACTGTTGGTGAATGTATGCTAAGATCTTGGTTTTATCATCTTCAAAACTGTTCGGAGAAGACTTATTTTTTTTACAAAAAGTATAGCATTTTTGGATATAAGATCAGACAGTTTCTTCTGTCTTGTATATACAACCCGTTATAGACATACACTTCCCATTTATCATTAGGGTGCTACGTGCAACTCAATGACATTTTGCGGAAAGTGTAGATCGGGAACAGACTATTTGAATTGATGTCTGATCGTGGACCTATATTGTCCAGTGAGGAGGTATTTCCTCTCAAAATTGTTCTTCAAGTAGTAAAATTTGGATTTTTAATACAGGCTTGTAAATCTCATTTCACTCATTTCGTATAGAGTCAAAACCGTCTAAAAGTGCATGCACAACAATAAGACAAATAGAGACAAGGGACATAACTCAAGAACTATAAAAGGTTGAATATTTTTGGAGGTTTGAGCTAAGGAGTGATTCTCAGAAACAGCATATGACCTGCAGCACGCAAAAAGTGGCATTCGGACATTTGCGTAAAATATCGTCTCTGATCAGTCTGCGCAGTCAGCACTGTCTAATCTGATCCGACAATTTACGACTGCAGTATATTTTGTGCTACAGTAGACTTGTGCAAAACAGAAAATTACATATAAACGGAAAGTGCCGTCTTGGATTAGCCTGCGCGGAGTGCGCAGGCTAATCCGAGACGACACTTTACGCAAACGTCCGAATGCCCCTTTTCGCGTGTTGCAAGCCATACATCTTTTTTTTTTCTTCAATAATGCTCGATATTGTTCACCGAAAGAAAATTATTCAATAAAGTAGACATTTTGTCCGTCTAGGACAGACCATAAAGAAGAGTTTTTGTTCTGGAACTGGTTACTTCCGTGGCTAATGGCCGATCGTATATCAATGTAATTAGATTAATGACGGCAACAATTCTTTGTTATTGAACTAGTCAGTAACTAAGGTTTGCGAATTCTGAATATCCTCTGTTTCGTATGATATTCATTCGCGCAGTCATTGTGGCGCCGCAAGAGCGGCGGCACTACATTTTTATTCGAATTTGAAAAGTACCACTGAGGCAACCATATTGTTTACTCGACTTCAAGTCATTTCGTAACTAGGCCAATGTCGTAGCTAGGTCATTTCGTTTTTTATATAAATTTGGTTATTTGGAACCTAGTTTTAATACTACTTTTTTGTGTTGTGCCTCGAATGACATCTGCTTTTGGACATAGCTCAAATTGAAATTATGTTTAATTTCATTGAAGAATGGCTATGACTGTGTCTTACCATTATTGGTTCTTTTTTTTAAGTTTAAAGTTGCATTCTATGGATTGTTTAGGACTTCTCCATTCATTTCTCAGCGAGTACTGCAAATATTTACTTTGGTCAAGTTAAAATGCTGTGAAGTGTTGTTTTTAAAGAAACAACCGATTGATGGTATGCATCAATATTTTCTTGTTTCTTTTTTTTTTCGGCTTAGCTGAATGTGCTGGCTTTGGACATACTTTTTGATACTGATAACGAATGAATGAATAGAAATTTCTGATTGGCTAAAAAATAAGGACATACTTAAACACATTACCACACAATCCCTACTTTTAACCACCCTGAGAAAGAGACCTGTAGAAAACACTGTCGGAAAAGGAGAAAATGCTGGTAACCATTATTTTCTCCTTTTCCCATAATGTTTTCTATCCTTCACAAGACAAATTTCAAATTTTAAGTCCATTTTACTTTGTCGTCTGCAAATGCTTTCGATTTAGACAAAACTAAAATTTTGTTGTTTGGTTGCGAGTTAATGACCTCTGCATAATCGCTGGCAAATGTACTTCGTCTATCGTTATTAGCTGGGGATGTATAGAGATGCTGTGAACATATCAAATATTGGATTAGCGTGACATAACCACTGTCTACGTTATACGAAAAAAAATAATATTCCAGCAGGATTAATTGCGTTTCTCAAATATAATTGAAGACATTTTCATGACGTGAATTCGCGTGTAAAATTGATTTGAAAAATGAAATTGAAATTAAAATGGATTGTGGCATATTGTATTAGCCTACAATAAAAGAAATCTAAAGTGCGGAGGATTCAACCCTTAAGCTTTTAAGCCCGACTCCGTAACCTTTGGCTGGCAGTGCAGATCAAGATCAGACTTAATTTAACTTCCAATCTGATCTTGATCTACACTCTCAGATACAGAGGCATTTTTCCTAAAATATACCTTTGAAATAGCTACAGTTAGGTTTTTTACTTTCGACTAGAAAATTTTACTTATTTAGTAGGTGAAGGGTTACCTCTTTACCAAACGACAAAATGTTAGACTTGTCCAAATTCAATGCACTTGCAGACAACAAAATAAGTGTAACTAAAAAATTGAAATTTGTTTTGGGAAGGGTGGAAAACATTGTGGGAAAAGGAGAAAATGCTGGTTACCAGCATTTTCTCCTTTTCCCACAATATTTTCAAAAGGCTTCTATCTCAGGGTCGTAAAAATCAGGGATCGTTTAGTAAAGGAATAAGATGCAATTTTTTTTATCTTTCTTTCTCTGATTTGATTTCAGGTCTTCCAAGCGAGGTTTATTCGATATGGGAATCATATCCCTGGAGATTTGGAAAGGAGTTCTGCATACTAAAGTCGCTCTTTGGTGAAATGACGTCATACGCATCTGTTCTCACAATAACAGCATTTACGGTGGAGAGATACATCGCCATTTGTAAACCTCTGATATCACATAAAATAGCAACATTCTCTCGGTGCATCAAAATCATCATCAGTATATGGATTGTTTCTTTTCTATGTGCTCTTCCCTATCCTATTCACACGGACCTATTTTTCCTGGTCAAGGATAAAAATGACAGCCCGATTGCAGACTCTTTACAATGTAACATTCCGCCGTGTTATTACAGCCTAATGACCTACGTGTTTCAGATGTCAACTTTTGTGTTCTTCCTCTTGCCGCTGACAATTATAGTGGTATTATACACTTTAATTGGATTGACTCTGAGAAACTCAGATCTCGTAAGAACCTCGTCAGACAAAGGGAGCACAGATGGGTGTCATGAAAGAAGCCCCACATCAATGCCAAGAAAAACAATTCTCAGGGTTTTAGGTACGTTATTTAGGTATTAAGCATAGTCATTAGTTAACGAAAGCACATTGTTTGCAGGGATTATGGATCTTATGCTCAGCAGCTATTTTATGGTTTCAAAGATCGCTTCGACGTCGCTATTTACCCCTTGTTCGAGAGAGCAGTTAAAACAAAAATGCTTTTAATTTGGACATGTCTAAAATTTTGTTGATATGTAAAGAGTTAACTATTGTTTATCTGTGAATTGTTTCTGTATATCTATTGAAATGACACTTTCTATACTTTTCCTACATGACTGTATACAATGTAACATGTATACGTCTGTAAGACGAGACTACTTGCGGGACCACTATTCGTCTCACAAGCATTAGAGGCGACAGGCGAAAATCGCCGACAAGAAAGTTTACCTCAACTGGGTATCAGCAGCTCAGGTGTCAGAAACACTAACCACTGAACCAACCGGCCGGGCGAAACTCTAAATGCAAGTATTGAAGGACTTGTTCTGTCAGTTTTTTTTGTATCAAAGTTAGGATATCGAACAAGAGATATATTTCTGTGCCTTTCAGTGGGAATTCTGCAAACAATTTATAGTAGTTAGATTTAATCTGCTGTAGACTTTTAGTTTATTGTCATAGTTTAAAACGCCGATTCTATCGCTAGGAAAGGCAGGTTCGGTTTCCAACTTGAAGCAATGTTATCAGTGAGTTTCTAGGAATCGTCTGAAACATTCTCTCCCATATAGAACCGCTTTATTTCAAGATCCAGTCGATAAAAGTTTGGTAAAAGTGCGTTTGATCAGTACGATATGTCAGTGTCTGACCACTTGTTCGTAATCCAATAGGGTCTCTAACTGAGAAGATTATTCTGCACGTACAAAAGGTTCACACAAGAAAATATTGTTGCATAACATCAATGGCGCCGCAAAAAGTTGTTTCTAAAATAAGGCACAATACACCTTTTCAAATTGGCCAAAGTGAAATTTGCAGAACTCGGTGAGAAATGGACAGAAGTCCTTAACAATCCTTAGACTGCAACTTAAAAAAACACTTATGATAAGACACAACCATAACTATTCTTCGGCAAAATTTAAATTTGAACTATGTACAAAAGCAGTTGTCATTCGAGAGTAGAAAAGGGAATAGTATAAAGACTAGGTTCCAAATACCCTATGTATATTAAAATGGGTATGAAATGACCAAAGCGAGTACAAAATGATCGAAGTCAATACAAAATAACCTAAAAAAATAGATGAATACGAAATTACCAAAATTGTACGAAATGCCTAGGTACGAAATGATCTTGTTACGAAGTGACTTGAAGTCGAGTAAACAATATGGCCGCCTCAATAGGTACTTTTCAAAACCGAATAAAAATATAGTGCCGTCGCTCATGCAGCGCCACAATTAAACGATACACTCGAAGCTTTATCATTATACAGTATCAAGATCCTCGGGGGGGGGGAAAAGATCTAACGTAATAATAGACCCTTTAAGTCTTGTGCAAAAGACAAAAAGTCTGGTTCAGTCACGAAATGTTTCACTATTTTGGTAAAGTTGCATAATGGAATGCTTCGTATCAAGACGCCGAGATAGCGTTAACTTGCGTTAACTTTTGAATTATACATGTATATATATTTACCTAAACTTTGATGAAAGTAAAAGTAAAACGTTTGTTTCGTACCTTATTTTATAGGCAATTTTAGACTGTGAAGCGAGCGATATAAGAAGTGATCAACAGATGTGATAAAGACGGATCAGGGCCTGTATTCACCAACCATCCTTAAGAATGTTCTTTGTCCTATTCTCCAGAATGTTCCACATTTGTAAGTAACACAACTTCTGATTGGCTAAACCATTCGGTTTAACCAATCAGAAGTTGTGTTACTTACAAAATTATAGTATAAAAAACCTTGGAGAAAAAGACTAAGACTATTCTCAAGAATGGCTGGTGAATACGGGCTCTGGTCGTCTCACCGTCTCATTTCCGTACCATACCCCTCTTAAAGTCACCATGTATTGATGACTCTCAGCCTTATCAGGCAGAAAGTCCGTTTATTGGGCAACAAATGGGATTAATTGCCCGATGGCCAATCCCGGGCGAGCCCCCATCTTACTTGCGAAGTCCGTATCAAATAAACAAATGAATAAATGCATCTATAGCAGAAATAAAGGGACCATGCATGAAGGAGTGGTCTTCCGTAACAATGTCAGATAATTATAACAGGCGACCAGGGTCCGTATTCGCCAACCATTCTTAAGAACATTCTCAGTCTTATTCTTCAGAATTTTGTCAGAGTGAAAGTAAGAGAACTTCTGATTGGCTAAACCATATGGTTTAGCCAATCAGAAGTTCTGTTACTTTCACTGTCAGAAAATCTTGAAGAATAAGACAAAGAATGTTCTTAAGAATGGTTGGTGAATACGGGCCCAGGAATATCAAAACCGGATGAGTAGGAACTGGTCTAGTCGAACACAATGTACTATTTTAACCTCTGTTTTCTGTTTCCAGTTGCTGTTGTTGTGGCATTTTTCGTGTCTTGGGCTCCTTTCCACTCACAGAGATTGCTCACAGTGTATAACCGTGATTGGACACCCATCTTGTTAGATTTCCAAAGCACTTTGTTCTATATATCAGGTAGAGTATCAACCATCTATCTCTTTAGAGTTATTATTTTATTTTTCAAACTGTATCTAAAATTGACGCATTTCGTTTCTTTTGTTTTTAAAATCTGAGGCTTGCAAGACTTCTTCCTTATCTCTTCGATCTTTGCAACCCCTTTGAACCTATTTTCGTGTTTGGCTTCGTGTGTCTTACGTGTATTGTATAACCTCTACTCTGGCTATTTAAGGGGCTTGAGTTATTTCATGCTTTCCGGTAGTTTATCGAGAGATAAATATATAGAGGATATTCGTTCTTTTCGGTGAAAGATCGAAATTTATTTCATCAAGTGGACACTATCGGTAATATTTTCACGAGTGGCGCAGCCACGAGTGAAAATATTACCGATGGTGTTCACGAGATGAAATAAATCTCGATCTTTCACCGAAAAAAACAAATGTTCTGTTTATTTCAAGCTTTTAAACCTTTCTGGGAGGAGCTTTATCAAAGTCTAGTATAGTTCTTTTCCGTTATTTCCCGTGGCGTACCCCTCCCGCATAGCAACGCATTACAATATTACGTCAAGCGCGAGAAATGTAAGGTAAATGACGTCGTATTTCCCATCTGGTTGTGAGGCACGCGCAGTTAACCTAGGCAACAAGAACGTGAAAATCGGTATTTTCACTGGTGGTACCAGTGTAAGATCGAAAAATATTTTCACTGCTATTTCTCGATATCCTACTGGAAAGCATGAAATAAATAGAGAATATTTCATGATTACGACCGGTGAAAAAATACCGATTTTACTTTTTAACTCTTCAAATGAAAGCGGAAACAGTAGTAAATAACACGTGATGGGAAATATGACGTCAGTTAGGCCTACCCTACATTTTTCGCGCTTTACATAATATGGTTTGCAATACGGGAAAACGGGCATTCGGATGTTTGCGTAAAGTGTCGTTTCGGATCAGCCTATGCAGTCCGCACAGGCTAATCCGGCACGAAACTTTCCCATTTTACGTAATATTCTGCTTTGCGCAAGTCTAATAAAGAACAAATGTAGTCTTAAAGTGCCGTCTCGGATTAGCCTGCGCAGATTGCAAAATGTCCGTGATTCCCTTTTCGCAAATTGCAAGTCATATGGTCATGCTAAATATTATGTGAAGGGGGTATGCCGCGAGGAATTACCAAAAGAACCGTGCTGCATTTTGATGTCTGCGCCACTCGCGAAAATATTACCGATGATGTTTACGATATGAAACAGATTTTGATCTTTCACCGAAAATAACAAATATCCTCTATGTATCTCACTGATGCATGATACCAAGTACACCATCACACCATTATGGATAAAAATCCATTTTGTCAACAGACTGAATCTTAAGTTAAACTGGTCCTTCGGCAAGCTGAAAATTCACCAAAAGCAAAAAAGCTTCGACCCATGTCAGCCTGCGAGGACTGTGCAGGCTAACCTGGGTCGATACTTTTGGCAGATGCGTTGAGCCCCCCTTTTCACAGCGCATTGCTTAATGTAACTGAAATCAAACAGGCCTGTGGGTATAAAATGGGCATACTTCTATATCTTAGTACTTTTGTTTTTCAAGCACACTCTATTAGTACATTTTCATTTATTTTTCAGTCTTAGCATTTTACAGTTAACCCTTTACACCATAGATACTCATTTCTACGCAATACTTGTTGGAGCCTTTGGTATAGAAAACATTGGTGCAAAAGGTGAAATTGCTCGTGACGAGCAATTTCACCTTTTGCCACAATGTTTTCTACACTATCAAAAGGTGTCATACACACATAAGAAACGGCTTCATCGTTGCTGTTATTTAGGGTCAATTAGAGATACCATAGAAATGCCTTATGGGGTAAAGGATCAACTTGACTTACTTTCCCTTTTAGGCATTTTATACTTCGTCGGCTCGACAGTAAATCCAATCCTGTATAATGTAATGTCACGGCGGTACAGGCTTGCATTCATGGAGACAATATGCCACAGACGGCCCATCCACCATGACGGCTCCTACAGGCTTAACACTCGAGCAACTTCGATCGGAATGAAAAACGATAAGCACCACCTTCATGAAAAAATACCTTTAAGTGCCCAGGCCACAGTGTGTGTAAAACATTCGCTTCAGAATGGCCTCAATCGCTCAGAACTTATAGCTGCCGAGAAAAAACACATGGCACAATGTAAGGGAATCTGGGTAGATTGTGAAGAAGACTAGATGTCTAATATGGTCATATGGCATCGCCTATTGTATGAACAAGTCTTTGTTTCAATGCAAAGAACTTCCCGCGATTTGATTGGATTATACGCTCCGAAAAATAATACATTGCTGCTCACCGGAAGCTCCCAGGGACCAGCACTGTTACCCTGTCGAAGCGCTCGTAGACACTTGACTTATACACTTTTGTTGAGGGAGACATTATTTGCCACAGCCATAGATATCAATACCAATCTCATATTCCAAAGAATCATGTCTTATACTTCGGCAAAATGGTGAAGCATCTATGCTTGTATGCGCTTTTCATTCCTATCTTAGAGAGTAATGGAATTTTCATTGTTTCTAAAACATGCAAATATGTAAACTTTTTATTTTTTCATATCTCTGATGATGACGCTGTTTGCACGAAAATTCTCCAATCAATGACCCTATATTCTTTAATTTTAAAAATCATTTTTTTTTCTTTAAAACTCAGGTATTTCAGTCCCTTTTCCTACATTTATATAATATCCTTTTGATAGTCGGGCGTATGGGTAAGTAGTTACTTTTGTTATGAAACCACTTTTAACGCAGGAAACAAGAAGCCCCGCAACATGCTATTTCCACCTGTGAGCAAGCCAATTTTATGTGGACAGAGAGCGAAACCCAAAACTGTCAGCCAACAACATAACAATCAAGTGATAATGAGGTCCGATTTCTCCAATTTTTCTCACTGACATTCTTTATCTCATATTGAGACAAGAAACGCAATTTCTCATTGGCTAAAGTCTGGTTTAGCCTACCCGAAATAGCGTTACTTTGAATTTCTCGAGAATTCAACAGAAAATGGTTGTGTGAAAAGCTCTTGTATATGAACCTGGTTCCCAATTCAACCCATACTCTCTTCGCAGTCAGACAGGTTAATTGGGATTAAATTTCAAGTGGTTTATTTGTATTACGCTTTGAAAGATGGAACTGTGCCATTTTGAAGAGGTACAAGAATTCAGCCAAGACCTAGAGGAGGTGCAAACACTCGGCCATGCCGGTATAATGCAGAGAAATGACCCTCCCCTTCAAAATGACCCGGGTCATTATTCTACGTAGAGAAATGACCCTCTAGGGTCATTTCACTTCGTAGAATAATGACCTGGGTCACTCCTTTACGTAGAGAAATGACCCATGGGTCATTTTGCAGGGGAGGGTCATTTCTCTGCATTACACCGGACAAGAGGTAGACCATTATCTCCCGCTAGATGGCATTCTATAAATACTCATCTATCTGATATGGGCATCCTGGGTACAGAACCGAACCACTTTCCTACGCGACAACCGTTACTTTGAATTTAAAACAAAAACAAGGTTTACCCAATAAACTATGATCACCTGTTTAGAGAAATCTGTTGCTAATGCAGGTCTCATTTCTGCTCAAACGTATTGATACGTAAAAGCTATTTTCAACATTGCTACTTTATAGAGCGTACAGTCAGCCCGCTTTCGGGGCTAGTAGTGATGCGTGATATAAGACAGTCGAATCTTCGAATAATATGACATGCGCAGACAACGAGAGGTAGACATTAGGCCAGGCCATGAAAGAGGTACAGACATTCGGACATTACAAGTACATACTCGAATATCAAAATGTCATATTTAATGTCTTATATTAAAGGCTTGTTGTTTACAAAATAACTTTTTGTAAAGGCTATAATTTAGCAGTACATAGAGTTCAGTTTAAAAATGAATATTTATTATATACCTGAAAATTTTTCGGTTGAAATCCATGAGTCGCCTGCAAATGATACATCACATACGACAAACACACTGTTGAAAAACAGTCTCAAATATGGTAGAAGACGTTACTCGCATGCGAATTATGTAAGACATTATTTGCAATTTGATTGTTCAATTATTTTCACTATAATATTCATCCGCCATTTATAAAAAAAAAAAAAAAAAGAAGTTACTGTCTTCTACACCATTACTTGCTTTATTTTGTTTACCTTTTTCGAATAAAAAGTCAATTATTTACAATATTTTGTTTGAAGGTGTAGGTATATCAAGTAGAAGGAATATCATGCTGTAGTAGTTTTCTTGGGGTTTGTATTAGCTTACCGCCGTACAAGAAAATTTTGACATCTCGCTCGACCTTCGGCCTCGCGCGATATCACTTTTATAATATTCCTATCAGTGAATTACTAGGATTTCTCAGTGTATTGTTTTTTCCAGTTTTTCACAATGAATAACATCATTAACGAGGAAATAGTATCATCACTAGTGATGATATAGTTTTAGAATGAATGATAGAAGACGGAACTTCCGCACGAACCCTCGAACATCGGTCATGTGTTGCGTCAGCTGCTTCCGCCAAAACTGGATCATGTGTTTGTAAAGAAAAGTCCTATGTATACCTACTGTTCTTGAAAACTGTTGGCAAACAAAGAAAAAACTAGTGATATAACAAAAAGAATAACTAGCGTTATTACAAAACGAATAATCAACTGATGGTGTGTAATATTAAAATTCTACATTATCTTTCGAAAAGGGTTTGATACGGTTAAGAAACTTGTCCTTCGGACTCGTTCTTGAACCGCATCATACCCCATTCTTGTGACAGATTTTTAATATTTCACACCGTCAGATAATTACCTACTATTTCTTACGCTGCTCTTTTCAAATACCATCCTCGGAACCCAGGTTGGAAGCATTACGTTGTTCTCCATACATCGCCCCTAGGCAAATTGACTGGCAAATTGTCGTTTCTTATGAATATTCATATGATCGAAAAGTACCCTAATAGCCATCGGAAGATCGATAACATAATGATACTCTTTTGTAGAGAGGATAATATAATTTCTTCCGCTTCTAAAAATAACCCTGAAAAAAACGGAGTTTGTCAATAATATATGGCGGCTGTTGGCGTGCTTGTCTCTTGTGAGTTATGCCATTCTGCAAAACAGAAACGACACTGCTGATCTTTGTGTACGATTTTTGCTGCAAATCTTTGGTGTTATGCTGAAAATATTTTTTAAACGCTTCTCGATTGTGGTGTTGATGGGTACGACATAAGTAAAGTATCGCTAAGCTTCATTTGCAACGAAAGGTGAGATTGGATACACACAAATAAGATATAGAAATTGTGGCGTATTTGTGACAAAAAGACGTTTATATTTTCTAAAAGAAAAACTGAGATCATCAAACAAAATACTTCATAAATACCGGTAATTCATATGAACCAAGACACGCCAACGGAATAACACAGGGTCACCGTAGTCTGTACAACGTGGTATTCCACATATTCTTTTTTTTTCATATATCTTTGTCTGTGTAAGGTACTTAACATTTCAGGTCACTTGGTATACAAAGAGGATATTTGTTTTTTTTTAGGTGAAAGGTCGAAATTTATTTCATCAAGTGGACACCATCGGTAATATTTTGACGAGTGGTGCAGTCACTCGTAAAAATATTACCGATGGTGTACAGGAGATGAAATAAATTTCGATCTTTCACCGAAAAAAAAAAATTGGCGCCACTCGTAAAAATATTACCGATTATGTCCACTCGATGAAATAAATTTCGATCTTTCACACACAAAAAAAAACACATGTATTCTATTTATTTCATGTTTTTAACCCTTTCTGGTAGGAGCTTTATCAAAATCCAGTACAGTTCTTTTCCGTTATTCCCCGTGGCGTGCCCCTCCCGCCTAGCACAATATTACGTCAAGTGCGAGAAATACAGGAAAATGGCGTCATATTTCCATCTGGTTTTGAGGCAGGCGTAATTAACCTTGGCAACAAGAACATAAAAATCGGTATTTTCACTAGTGTTACTAATGTAAGGCCGAAAAATATTTTCACTGCTATTTCTCGATATCCTACTGGAGAGTATGAAGTAAAGTATAATAATTATATTCTTATCGTTGATTAACGAAAAAAAAAAACCTAAAAGCTTGACACTACTGTATTTGCCCGTTCTAGAAGCCTAACCGATCAAAATTGACGTTCTAGCTTATGATAGAATGATGAAAGAGCTAATGTTATAACTTCTAAAATGATGTTTTTGTCAGTTGGTAAACGACTTCATTACCCCAATGTCAATCTGTAATTGAATATAAATGATAAATTAGTTCTTGGATAAGGATTGGCTTTGCTCCCGTTGGTTATTGCTAGATTTCTATAATTCCCTGTGTTGGATATGTCAGAAAATGTACGGTAACTTCTCATTAACTTCGAATCTGATATATGTATATAGGATCTGAATTGAGTTGGTTATTGAGGTTAAAATTTATTAAACGAGTCTACAAAAATGTTAAGTGAGCCTATGGCGAGCTTAATAACGTTTTTTTTGTGGACAAATTTAATAAATGTTTACCTCAGAAACCAACGAGTGTCAGATCCTTTTTATCAAATTACTGTATAACAAGAATTACATGTATAGTCCAAAATGTGTTAAGGTAAGACCTGTGTGATGGAAAAAAGCTATTTCCACTAAAATATCATCATGCAAAGTTAGCTATAATTAAAAATGAGTATTATTGAACTACTTTCACCTTTTCATTTTTTCCATTTTTTCCTTCTTTGAATTATCATTTATAAATCTACAACCGCTATATTATCAATTGAAAAAGAGATAATAATTACCTCCCTTTTTAGAAAACGAACAAAAATATCAAAAAATAGTTTCAAGATAGACATGAACGGAATTTCTGATCTGTTAGAAATGTGCAAAAATATTATTTCTGCATAAATCCTTATTTATCCTTATTTAACAACCAACTAGAGTTTTTGCCAAATGTTCACCTGAAGTGTATTACAAAGGTCTTACCTTAAACCAGAGGCATACATGTATCATGTGTAGTGAAATTTACATGAAGCCTGTACTTTCACTTTGACAGGTACATTACGAACGCAAATAGTTCCGAAGAAACTTGCATACTATTGATTTTTTGTTTGAGACTAACAGTGATTCTAACATAACACGCGACTTTGGCTCTATAAACACAGTGCAAGGAAAACGTGGTAAAATCTGCGACAATCCATTTAGAGTGACGTCATTCAATGAGTGAGTTATTCAATGGAACATAATCTTCATCCGCGTTTTTACTCTAAGTTTGAACTTGTTTTCATTCTTGCTGTCGCCCTCGTTGATTATTTATTGCGACGCATAACTCACAACTGTGGTTTATTGAACGAAATACCACGATAGAAAGAAGATTATTTCTTAATTAAATTAGCAACTTTATCATGACATAAACTTTGACCGCTAATTTCCTTCAGAAACCTAGGTCAGCTATGTTTAGAAATGAAGCGTATAATTACAGAGTGTTGACCAAATACAGCACTATTTTCTTATCCCACACATGTGTGAGACAAGAAAATTCGTAATGGCTGTACGACAAAATAAACATGACTCAAAAATTGAAATTTGGTTCCAGCAGGATAGAAAACATTGTTGGAAAAGGAGAAAATGCTGGTTACCAGCATTTTCTCCTTTTCCCACAATGTTTTCAAAAGGCCTTTATCTCAGGGTCGTAAAAACCAGGGATTGTTTGGTAAAGAGTTTTAAGACTAACCACCCTGGTCTGTTTATGTCGAATACCGAAATTCCACCTGTCACTAGTCATAAACATTTAGGCATATTTCTTTCTAGCGACGGGTCTTGGGACTCTCATATTAGTAATTCTATCAAAAAGGCATGGAAAAGAATTGGAGTCATGCGTCATCTGAAAACCCACCTTGATCGACTTTCACTCCAAATTATGTACTTTTCTTTTATTCGACCTATTCTTGAATATGGTGATGTCATATGGGATAATGTTTCTCAAGGGTTGAAAGATCAACTGGATAAAGTACAAAATGAGGCTGCACGGATCGTTACCGGCTGTACTAAATTAGTTTCTATCATTGATCTATATCAAGAGTCTGGTTGGGAAACATTAAGCCATCGACGGCGTAAGCACAAACTCATCCTTTTCTATAAAATGGTCAACGGACTTACCCCATATTATCTTAATACTCTTGTTCCATCTACGGTTGGCAATTCTTGCAGTTACAATCTTCGTAGGCCCAACAATTTGAGAAACATTACTTGTAGAACGAGCTTGTACAGTGCTTCATTTTTGCCATCTGTTATTAATGATTGGAATTCACTTTCAGATGATACTAAGAATGCAGAATCATTGTCAGCTTTTAAATATCGTTTAAACATGGATAAACCTTGTCCACGGAGGCTTTATTTTTTTGGCGAAAGGAAACTTCAAGTTATACATGCCAGATTATGCAACAGATGCAGCAGTCTTAATGAACATCTGTACTTAAAAAAACTAGTGGAATCCCCGCTCTGTAGATGTGGTGCGGTTGAATCGACTAAGCGCTTCTTTTTAGAATGTCCATTTTATAATAGCCAAAGAATTAGTCTTAGTTTCAGTGTAAACGCTATAACAAACTTAACACTCCAAACCATTTTATATGGGGATGAAAATCTTAATTTGTTTGATAACCAAAGATTATTTGCCGCCGTGCACATCTATATCCGTGATAGTAAAAGATTTACCAAGTGATATGTAATTCTTATGTTTCCTATGTAACAGTTGATTTTATACCCGATCTGTTGTATAAATTCAAATCATTTCATTACCTTTTCTTTTAAACTTAAATATTGGTTTGGACCACTTGAGTACGACTTGCTAACATCCTTATACGATTTAGGTTCCCTTAGTTTAGAGCAATCACTAGTTCTGTCATTTGTTTGGTCAATCTGGAGGTTTCTACAGCTAGTAAATAGGTGTCTTCAATTAAAATCTTCACCAATACCACTCCACACCGTTTGGATATTCACTATGTTTGACAACTTTTTCTTTCAATTGTGTTCTTTGTCAGTGATTAGTAAGGATATGCTAATATAGTAACCTTAAGCCGGATCTAGGAGAAGAACTTTATAAGCTTAGCTTCCGTTCTTATCCTTTTCCTCAGTATATTTATCATATATTTGTATTTCCTCTTGTTTTGTAAAATTTGTTTCTAATACTGATGAATAAAATATGTTTAAACTAAAGTGCTTACCCTTGTGTCGGATAAATACAGAAAGCAAACTTTGGCAACTAGACAGGGGTTGCCCGAGGGGTTTTATCGAGCGGTTTCATTTACAAAGTTACCTTTTTTCTCTAGTTTTTCTCTCCATATTGATGACTAAAGAGATATATTTATTGTCTGTATCCCATTTAACATCGTTTTCAACATTATTTTAGTTATACCGCGGCGAACAGTGTTCTTATCCGTGCAGTCCTTGAGTCTCTGTTACCAGTACTTCGCACAATTTTCTTTCCAAGCCACTGGCTGCTTTCCCACATAACCATTGTGGGAACAATGGTTAGCGGTAGGAGAGAAATTAATTCTGACACACTGACCATCATCAATCCCAGGAAAGAAATTGGGCGAGCCAGGGATCGAACTCACGACCCCTACTCTCAAGTCCTGTCCGCTACCGACTTAGCCACTGAGTTTCAGCAATGATTAAAGAGAACATATATTAAGCCGTTGTCTGCTCATGTCATATTCTTCGAAGATTCAACTGTCTTATATGACGCATCACTAGCCCCGAAAGCGGGCTGACTGTAATATTACGCTCTATAAAGTAGCAATGTAGAAAATAGCTTTTATCAGTATGTTTGAGAAGAAATGAGACCTGCTTTAGCTCCAGATTTCTCTAAACTGCTGATCATAGCTGAATGATTTGAACACGATGTAGCGTTTTATTGAGTAAACGTTTATTTTAGTTTGAAATTCAAAGTAACGGTTGTCGCGTAGGAAACTGGTTCGGCCGTGTACCCAGGATGCCCAAATTAGATAGAAGACTATTTATAGAATGCCATCTAGCGGGAGATAATGTGTATTAAGCTCCAACAGATGAATTTTGGAAGATAACCTGTATAGTATTGATGTTCGCTCCTAATGATCCAAATGTCTGTCAAGTAATAAAATTTAAGATTGTTTGGTGGTCGTAATTTAATTTTGCACGTCTATTATCTCTAATTTATTGAATAAAAGCTAACTGAAAGATAGAACGATCTTTTCTCTTTTAATTCCAATGATTCAGTTTTTTTTAAAGATTTCAACTATTGATCAAAAGTCACCAGAAAATACGTGTGTTTTTTCCCGGTCATGCAAGTAACATACATTGCCACACAGTCCCAAGTTTAAGCGGAACTGAGGAAGAAGCCTTTTGAAAATATTGTGGGAAAAGGAAAAATGCTGATTACCAGCATTTTCTCCTTTTCACACAATGTTTTCCAACTTTTCAAGAAATAAATCGTTGGAGACCCATTTGACTTGCCGCCTGAAAATGCCTTTAGTCTGGTCTACAGAAAAAAGAATGTCCTTTGGAAAGAGTTAGGGAGCCAAGGCAATTTTAGTATCTTTTGCAGATAGAGATCAGACTGCCCATACAGTGCAATCGGATTTCGGGTCTACACTATCCTATTTTTGTGTGATACCTTTATTTTAACCCTTTACCACACAACAAGATCTTAGACCAGTCTGAATTGAAAGTATTTGCTGATGACAGTTTCAATGTGGCTCATATGAAATGATTTTAATTTGAAAGGGAAGAAAACATTGCGGGAATAGGAGAAAATGCTGGTTACCAGCATTTTCTCCTGTTCCCACAATGTTTTCATAAGCCTTCTCTTTCAGGGATGTTAAAAGTCTTCATTGTGTGGTAAAGGGTTAAAGAAAGTCTTGAAATGGAAAGCTGTCATTTCACCTGTTTTGCGCGTAATTTGTGTTTGGTTCGTCTTCAGTCAATTTTCCAAGAACTGTTTAATCCTTTCTCAAATAATCCCTGGTTTTAACGACGACGACATAGCATCCTTTTGAAAACATTGTGGGAAAAGGAGAAAATGCTGGTAACCAGCATTTTCTCCTTTTCCC
Source organism: Tridacna crocea (assembly GCA_943736015.1). Classification (NCBI taxonomy): domain Eukaryota; kingdom Metazoa; phylum Mollusca; class Bivalvia; order Cardiida; family Cardiidae; genus Tridacna; species Tridacna crocea. The sequence goes on along the minus strand of OX031060.1, from coordinate 57,700,517 downwards.
ACAATGTTTTCTAGCCTGCTGGAAACAAATTTCAACTTTTGATTGATGGTTTATTTGTCGTCTGCAAGAGCTTTCAATTTGGACCAGTCTAATATTTTGTCGTTTGGTAAAGAGTTAAAAGGTCAGTGGAATACACATTATTTTCAGCTGTTTCTACTTACTGTAAAAGCATTTACAAAGGCATTCACTTAAATGGGTAGTTTCAACACAGTTAATAATTGAACTGTTACGGGAGACCACTCCTTCCTGCATGGTTTCGTCCCGATTTAAACACAATACCTGACGACTGCGTCAGGGAGATATCTCTCTGGCTCAGTGGTTAAGGTATTTGCCTTTCGTCCAGGAGTGCTGGGATTTGAATCCCGCCCGGTCCCTTACTTCTGCCATGCATTTATTCACTTGTTTCTGTGTTATGGACTTTGTTCGTAAGATGGAGGCTCGTCCGGGATTGGCCATTGAGCCTTTAATCCCATTTGTTGTCCAAAAACGGACTTACGAAAGGCAAATACCTTAACCACTGAGCCCAAGAGATATCTCCCTGACGTAGTAGTCAGGTATTGTATTTAAATCGGGACGGAGCCATGCAAGAAGTAGTGGTCTCCCGTAACAGAACTCAAACATCAGTAAGCTGTATATTTACAACTGAATACCGAAATTTTATTTTGAACTATTATAGGTCTCGGCTCCCTCCGAATACAACGTAACTAGTATATTATGTGTGCAGATTGTGTACGGTTCATACAGTAAATTGTAACCACTGAAAAGAGTCCTAATGTGCATGAATGCAATTTGTAAGATACATAGAGGATAATCAACTGCTATTTTTGATATGAAAAATATCTCACGAGGATGCGTTGTTAGGCGTTGAAAAAACGAGTGCGCAGCACGAGGTTTTTTTTTTGCGCCTTATGGGGCATCCGAGTGAGATATTTTTCATATAAAAATAACCAGTTGATTATTTATTATAAACCTTATTAACATTATTATTTTCAATTTTTCCTCTGAAAGTCGAAATCAATACTTTGGATAGAGAGAAGAAATCAGGGATATAGTGCGGATGAATACATCATTTAAAAGAACAAAACGAGACTTCACAAAACTTACAATTAAGACTATCTAAAAGTGCTTAATGAAAAAAAAGTAGTTCCTAAATTACGGCAGGAAGTGGAGGTGAAAGTTGATATCGTCACTAGTGATGATATCAAAATTTATTCCACTGGGAAATTCCAGGATTTCACTGCTAGGTATATAATAAAAAAGTTAATTCATCTGTACAGTATGGTGGTATATTTCTGCCACCATAGTCCAGTATAGTGCGATTATCTGCGATAATTTAAGAGACTATCATGACAAAACAAAATTTCCTGGAGATATCATCTCGAAAACAAGAATTTTCACGATAAAAATATCGCGATATATGGAGTGCAACACGCGAAAAGGTGCATTCGGACATTTGCGTAAAGTGTCGTCCCGGATTAGCCTGCGCAATCCGCGCAGGCTAATCCGAGACGGCACTTTACGACTACATTAGATTTTGTGCTATAGTAGACTTGGGTAAAACAGAAAATCACATAAAATCGGAAAGTGTCGTTTCGGATTAGCCTGTGCGGACTGCACACACTGATCAGAGACGACACTTAACGCAAATGTCCGAATGACCCTTTTCGCGTGTTGCACTCCATATTATGTTACCGTGATTCTCTTTTTTTGGTTGAGAAATATAAACTACCGAATACATCGAAATGGTAAATTTTCCGTTTACAAATATCGAGAAACGGACGTAATTATCGCGACAAATTCATCTCGAATGTCAGCTTCGTGCACGATTGAGAAATTTTGCATCAAAGTATTAGTTTATCGTGATTAGGTTTCCAGGAAACCTTTCGTTTCTTTGGATAAAATTAGAAGGAATAAAATAAAAGGAAACTTCAATTTATCCGGATACTTTTCTAAAATTATCATGATAGCTATTTCGTATGTTATGGCAGAAATTTGACACCATAGTCCAGGATATTCCAGATATTGTGCAGCATCAGCATATAATGTCCATTTAAGCCTAACAACTACTAAAATTTTATGCTGATGTGACTGAAGGTGTTTACTTGCTTTTCAGTCTCATCAGCTGATGGGATACAATGGAATGGAGCTTTTTTTTTTTTCCTGTATCTGCTATTTCTATAATTTTAGAGACATAAATGGCTACTTTTCTTACTATAGCATCGTTAATTGATTGAAAAAAGTCGACAAAATACCTAGCCTTTCCTACTTCCAAAATGCCAGTTGTACAGTTTCTTCCTATGTTAAATTTGGAGCATTCAAAAAATACATGATGTTCGTCCTCAGCTAAAATAGTGTTTCAGAATTGTGCAGTGCAGATTTTTAGTTAAGTTTTGTGTCATCTTTCACAGGAAAGTGCTGCAGTCTTCAAGCACATAAAGCAGAAAACATCATCGGCAAAAGCGACCATTAAAAGTACATATGTTCAACTGTGTATATCGTAACCTCCCTGAAGGACCGTTCTGGACCAATCAGTTTCCTGGTATTTTCTAAAGACACAATTCTCTACTGGATTAATTTATCTAATACAGTTATCTCGCCATGTGGGGCTTTTCATGTTCACAGTTAGTGTAATGGACAAATAGCCTGCCTTTCAATTTGTCCAATTCATTACCATAAGAAAACCATCTCCATTTTCAAGATCTAGATTGGGTCTTAACCCTTTACCACAAAATCACGATTTTTAAAATCCCTGAAGAAAAAAGCATTTCGAAAATTTTCTGGAAAAAGGAAGAATGCTGGTAATCAGTATTTTTCCTCCCTTTCCATCAATATTTTCTACGCGATCATGGAGATATTAAATTCTCATCATTTGAACTATATGTAATTTGTCGCCTGCAAACGTTTTGAATTTGCTTTGAGCCTAAGATTTTGTTGTTTGATAAAGAGTTAACCCTTAAACCGCGAATCATGGCCTAACCAGATGTTTTAAAGGGCAATAAAATTGAAGATCAAGGTGCACGTAACGTGTAGTATATATAATTTCAAATCTACACTGTCTGACGTTTTGACCAAAAACATTTTTACATTAGCAATATCGAATACTTTTTTGAAACTGACAAAAGAGATCTATCTTTTATTTATTTAGCGCTCCTAGGGTCACGCGGTATTACAGAAAATTGCCGTTCGTGCAGAGGTTTTTCATCATTCGTTCTAGCAAATCAATAAAATTTCATTTACGCAGCGAAGTCATTTGCTTGTTTTGATTTGGATAGATACCGATTAATCCTATTCTACAAAATCAATGCAATGACAGTTTAGCAAATATAATGGCTATATTTGGTGCAACTCAGCTAAGTAATATTTTGTCCATAATAATGCATATGATAATGGACATATAAGATTTTCGACCAGAACGCACTTTCATTGCATTCTGGTGCTACTATAATCTTGTGTACAAAACACACCCAGCATGCATCCTATATTCTAAGGGATGAGTGACCATGCAGGTATTGTGATTGGTGATTATGGTTTTAGATAATATCAGCTAAATGTATCACAAATAAATTGCGAAACTGGTAGTTAGAGGTGACAGCAGGGCAGGCATTTGTATATTTTCTTAAAAGCAAAATAAAAGTGCAGAAATGTTGCAGCGATTCACCTTTAAGGTGGCCCTTCCTTCAGATTTTGGCACACAAATTTTACAAAGATACCAAAAAAAAAATTATCCTTATACTCCCAAAGCTTTTATTTTCATTTATAAGTAGTAGAAAACCACCCGACAAAAAGAGAAATTAGAGATTTACTACGGTCAAGATCGACACAGACGGGAAACACAGTCAGTCTTTTACATGAGCAGCTCGCTCATTTACATACCGGAAATACACAAACGAAGCTTCAAACATGGCGTCCGAAGAAGACATTACGGAAAATAATTAAATGTTTATAAAGGAATGAAGATATTTTTTGTTTGTTTGTTTTCATGTGAGTATGAAAAAAAGATCATTCACACTGTATGAAACCGCGAAGATCTGAAGCCAGCATGAAGGGACTGTTTTAATGATAAGAAATAAATCGGACCGGTGCATAGGTTACATGCTACGTTTTCATAGCTGAATGGATCCTACCAAGTAGCGTTTTATTAATTGAACGTTTATTTTAGTTTGAAATTTAAAGTAACGGTTGTCGCATAGAAAAGTAGGCCGGTTTTGTACCCAGAATACCCATATTAAATAGATGTGAATTTGTAGAATGCCATCTAGCGGGAGATAATTCCGCTTTTCCACCTAACAAATCTTCGAAGAAGGAAAACTAACTTCAAAGCGAGGTTTCCCTGTTCACCAACATGAAGCACTGATAATTTGCCTAGAGCTGGTTTCTTTTGATTGAAAATTGCAATTCCTGATTACCAAAAGCACCTAACCATTTTAACATTTCTTGACTGTTACTTTGATATCTATACCTGTCTGCCGGAAGTATGTCGACAGCATGGAATAGAATCAAATAAGTAATGAATATGTCGTTTTCAACATCATCATGGAGTTGTGCTTAGGTAGCATTTTAATCCTTAGGCTGCAATGCGCGACTAGCTGACCTTTAGCGGACAGTGTAGATCAAGATCAGACTGCACAGAACGTGCAGTCTGATCTTGCATCTACACTGTCCGATACAGATATATTTGGGTCAATTATCAGGGCTACAATAACCTTTGACATAAGAAATCGGGAGTTGTCATTTTGGTCATAATCATCAGAGTGTGAAGCTACGGTTGTACTTACATTCCGAGTTTTTGGTATACTGCAATGGAAATGGCTTGTTTTACAATGTAACTATCGAATAAAAAGTAGTTTCAAAAACTTTGCTGAAACTGAAATAAGAAAAAAATAAATTTCAACGAAATATATAACAATCTATATAACAGTAACAATTATATAATCAAAGTACTGATAGTACTGAAGGCCAGGAAATGGAGGATACGAAACAATACAAGAGGTCAATTTCAATTAATACAAACAGATAGATGGACATGGATACAAGCAGATTCCACTAAGCCCCTGGAATTCTTGGTTTTAACAGGAAATTTTGAACTGATACAAGAACGCACCAGCCAGAAACTAACTAAGCCAGAGCAAGGCATGTGCTCACAGTTATGGGGTGCTTGATAATGGCTTAGAATACTCAGTAATTTGTCGTGCTTGTAAACAATCTCAAGTCAAAATTGAACTATTTAATCGGTGCAATACCAACTTTGGTTATCTAAATTTTCTGAAAACATGTAAAGTCCTGAATGACGTTATTTTTCACATTTATGAGTCGTCTATTACAGTAGCATATTTTTCCCCAAAATTTATCCTAATCAAATGACAAGTTTCTTTATTGTCAATTACGTCGCACAGTAGATTGTATACATGTATTAAAAATGTTTTATCACTATTTTAATTGCCAAATCAACTACCTCTATTTAATTTCCATTGATGACCCACATGAAATTAGTAATCACTTCATGAGAGATTATAGGACCAACATATAATTACAATTAAAAACTGAGATTTATGAGCAACTTTTACAGATGATAAATTAAGGTGCTTCATCAGAAGCAAAATTTAACATGGTGTCAGCCGAAAGAGCCCTGAAAAACATTGTGGTTTTGTCTCAAAATCAGGATGCTCTGTGGACAACACGCCTTTTAAATCAGCCTGGCTGTTGTAACGTATTTTTGAGAAAAGAGAAAATAGGCTGTTTGAAAGATATTTGTAGCTTGCACTAGTCAGTATGCCTCCAATCCCCAGATTTTCAGAATTATCAACATTGAATGTATCGTGCAGACAAATGAAGCGTTGCTAAAATGATGGTTTTATCAGTGGAATATAGTTCAATTGGTAGCGAAGAACACTTTAAGAATCCACAAGCTCGGTCAATTTTCTATTGAGGATTGATGATAGGTATTGTGATAGGATACAATTCTCTCTCATCACATACTAAACATACAAGTCTCTGAAATCCAAGTCCTTTGAATCTCTGTAAATAAGTTTTGGTTTTTTTTTTCAAAAATCTCCCTGAACCAAAAGACACTTTTTTTCTGGAAAAAGAGTTGAAAGCAGTTGCAGAAGACAAATCAAATGTTAATAAAAAAGTAACATTCGTCTTTCAAATGCTAGAAAATATTGTGGGAAAAGGAGGAAATGCTTTTGTGGAAAAGGGTTTCAATATACAGTAACCAGAGATGTGATTCAATAAAACACACTTTATGGGATCGAATATGCTAGTGACTTCAGGATCGAAGGCTGGACATGAAGAATCTCGTGTTGGGTGATGGAAAATGTACAAGTAGGAAAGGGCAGGAAAATATACGAGAGAGAGAGAGAGAGAGTGAAAAAAAACTTCATACAATAAATCAAAATAATGGGCATATATGAATATAAAAAAATACATTAAATGACAAGCGAACCACTACAGAAAAAAAAATATAAGCATTTATTTGGTTTCAAATCAAAGTCAATCAAATACGTATTTTAAGAATCACACAGGTGTAATCTATTTGTGACAGATGTAAAAGGTGTGAAATACATCCTATCAGTGTGAAATAGGCAGTTATAAACAATGGCAAAACTACCAAATTACGCTTGGATAAAAGTAACTAATACACATAATGTACGTACTAAAGACAACGAAGTTTCAAAAATAATTTTTATAGATAATTTGAATAACGATATGGATGAAATTTAATGTTGGGGTCGATTTCTCTAAAATTTTATTTGGGGATGATTTCACAAGATTTCTACGGAGAAATTGTCTCCAAGCAGTTTGGGGACGATTTTTCCGGGGGCCGATTTCTCCAGCAGTCGGAAATTGCTATCACAACAGCGGGTGGTATGCAGAGAAGTGGACACACTAGTGGGAAATACTAGTAGTTGATTTTTGTCGGTGTAGAAAGCACCACAGTCAAAGTATCCTAGATTTAGTCGATATACATAAGAAAAAGTGATAAACGTAACACGAGCCAATATTCTATATGTACATGTACTTTGCTTTATTTACAATCGCATTTCAGCTGAGACGCGTTTTGTGACACATATGTTCAAATGTCAACACAACGTTATAGATATTAACCGTATAGCGCGTAGGAATACACAACTGCCGGATAAAGCTAAGTTTATTAGGTTACCCCTTTATTAGGTCAATGTTAATGACGAAAACGTTATAAAAAAAAGACACACTCGTCTGTTATTTAAGGGTCGTAATACCCTTGCAATTCCATGGCATTTTGCAGATGAAAGCTTTGAGGGAAACTAGTTGTTTTGGCGGACTCAGCGATATCGAGTGGACACACCGTTCAACGTTTTGTCTGAAAGTAGTCCGGAAAAGGCAGCTTACGGAATCCCTTGAGAGGGATTCCCTGGCCTAAAAATGACAAATTTATGAAAGTGTTTAAGATATGTAAGAGACATGGCCTGTGAAAGGAGGCTAAAATTATGGATCTACAAGATTTATCGATAGTCTGTGCAGCCTAAAAAGGATCGAAACCTTTTGCTATGGGTAAATTTTCTGCGTGTCTAAGGGCCTTTCCGATTGTGTGTGGGGGTGTTTTACGCAACTCTACTGTAGGATTAGATCGTATGTTAACGTAAAGTGATGCCTCGGATTAGCCTGCGCGGATTGTGCATGCCGATCAGAGACGATACTATACTAAATTATCCGAAAGCCCCTTTTCGAGTGTTGCAGACCATATACAACATATATTCGATTTCGAGCAAAAGTTTTGGCTGGTTAAATCAATATTAGCTATGTCAACAGTATGCCAAAAAAAAAGTCCAGTAAAACTTGAAATCAAAAACAAAATCTACAGTAGATCTACTCCCTTGTGTTTTTGTAAGTCACGCACACATTGCACATGGAATTATTTATTTTTGTTGTGTTTTCAAGGCATCCCACTCGTTTATTTTTAATCGAAACATTGTTTTCACTTTGCATATCTTTTAGACATGTTTGTTATATATCTATCCAAAAATGTTACATAAAAATACATTTTATTGTTACTTTACAGAACCGTTCTTTAAATGAAACAATATAGGCGGATATATAGGATCTGAAACGAGTTGGTTTTTTTGAAAAAAAATTGTTAAACGAGTCAACAAAAAATGTTATCACGCGAGTTTTTGGCAAGCTTAATAACATTGTGGACGAGTTCAATAATTTTTACCTCAAAAGTCAATGAGTATCGCACTCGGGCGTTAAAGCATTTTTCGGGCCTCTGCGAATGTTAACGACCTCAAAAACGTGAATTAACCCTATATTATACTCCAAAATGTGTTAAAACATAGGCATACATGTGTAATGTGTAGTGAAATGTACATGAAGCGTATGCACTTCTTTGACAGATAAAGTTACACTAGACCGAAAAATACTTCTGAAAAAAAAACTTGCATATGACCATTCTTTTCCTTCAAGAAACTAGGTGAGCAATGTTTAAGAAATGAAGCGTATAAATTAAAGAGTATTAACCAAATGCAGCACTTATTTTCTTGTTTCACACGTGTGTGAGACAAGAAAATGCGTCATGGCTATATTATATTGAAGACAAAGGAAGTTATATGATAAACTAATATCTTTATTGCAACCATATGAATTCTAATTATGTAAAATTCATTGTATGTTCACCCTGATATCGGTCATATTTTTTCCAAATTTTCATTTTCTACTCAAACAGAAATCTGACAATTCATATCTATCCATTTTACGTATTATGGTATATTGTCATAATTTCGATTTGCTTTTAAAGTGCACCAAGTAAAACAAAATTTATACATCTACCATAGTCAACTGTTTGATAAGTTAGCCGAAATGACAACCGGATATATGGCACTACATTCCGAAGAATATTACTGAAGATGCACTTGAGTCCCCTAGCTACCACTGATAAACTTTTGAGAACACAAATACGCCTGCACTGTCGCAGAGATAAAACTGACATACTGATAAAAGTCACGTGTACTGACGTGATTGAAAGATGGCATTGATTTTTCCACATCATATCGAATACATTTGAAACTTGAATTATGCAAAACTTTAGAACAAAACTCCAACAAATTTTATTTAGAGCATAAGTACGGCTATTTCTGGATTGCCCTTCGTTCAATGCATACTTCTGGTCCTACACTGTGACACTCACCGCCAAAAACGATAAACTTGGGTATGTTGCATTCCCCAAACCGTCCAACAAGACGTTGAAAGCCGGTGTAATGCAAAGGAATGACCCTCCCTACAAAATGACCCATGGGTCATTTCACTGCGTAGAGGAATGACGCTGGTCAGTTTAGTTTAAACATATTTATTTTACATCGATTGGGAAACAAGTTCTTACAACTTATACTAATCTCTCTCGATTCTGTATATGATACAGCCGGAGGAGCAGTCACCTGAAGCTGTTAGAGAGGTTGTTACTGCATATCGCTTTATCACTATGAAAGACATTTTTTGCTAAACTAACTGAAGTTATGGTACTGTTCAGTGGATACTTACAGATAATATGAATATGAGGAAGATCAGCAGTCTGTGGGACCTCGTTCATTGACTCTGGATAATAAGAAACGAGTTCGGGCATCCCAGAAGTTCATTGCCCAAACGGTAATCTAAACTGGTGATTTTTCAGTTATAATGTTTTTATTATGAACACGTGTGTGCGTTGAACATTCCTTTGAGCGATCGGAGTGTCTTGATAAGTTGACCGTGGTAAAAGTACGGTCATTAAACTATCCAATCGAGTGAAAATCCAGCAAATAAAAATGCGTGTTTACTTGAGTCAGTCCCTTCTCGAAAGCGAAAGTAGAATGGCGAACCGTAGATTGACCCTCGAAGACCCTCTGCAGCAATTTTTAGCTCCACTGGCCGAAGGCCAGCGGGCTAATGTCATGGCCGGTTGTCCGTCCGCCCGTCCGTGCGTCCGTCCGTCCGTCCGTGCGTTAACTTTTTCTTTAAACATCTTCTTCTCTGAAAATACCCATCCAATTTTGATGAAACTTCACAGAAATGATCCTGCCATGGTCCTCTTCAGAATTTCTTGAAAAAATTTAATTCCTTCAAAAACTCTGGTTGCCATGGCAACAAAACTGAAAAATTTTGAAAATCTTTGAAAATCTTCTTGTCTGAAACCATAAGGCCTAGGGCTACCAAATTTGGCATGTAGCTTTTTATCTAGTAGACCTCTACCAAGTTTCTTCAAATTATAGCCCTGGGGTCAAAATTGGCCCCGCCCCGGGGGTCACAAGTTTTACATGGGCTTATTTAGGGAGAACTTTAAAATTCCTCTTCTACCTAGGCATAGGGCCTAGGGCTACCAAATTTGGCATGTTGTTTTATCTAGTGGACCTCTACAAAGAGTGTCTAAATTATAGCCCTGGGGTCAAAATTGGCCCCGCCCCGGGGGTAACAAGTTTTACATGGGCTTAAATAAGGAAAAGTTTAAAATTCTTCTTCCACCTAGCCATAGGGCCTAGGGCTATCAAATTTGGCATGTAGTTTTATCTAGTGGACTTCTACCAAGGGTCTCCAAATTATAGCCCAGGGGTCAAATTTGGCCCCATCACGGGGGGTAACAAATTTTACATGGGCTTATATAGGGAAAACTTTCAAAATCCTCTCGCACCTAGCTATAAGGGCTAGGGCTATCAAATTTTGCATGTAGCTTTATCTAGGGGGTCTCTACCAAGGGGTGCCCAAATTATAGCCCTGGAGTCAAATTTAGTCCCCTCACAGGGGGTCACAAGTTTTACATCGGCTTATATAGGGAAACTTTAATAATCTACTTGTACATAGCCATAAGGCCTAGGGCTACCAAATTTTGCATGCAGCTTTAACTAATGGGCCTCTACTAAGAGGGCCCAAATTTTGACTTTGGGGGGTCAAGTTTGACCCCACCTCAGGGGTCACAAGTTTTACATTGGCTTTATAAACCTGTCTCATGGGTCACATATTTTACAGGGCCTTTTATTGAGCAAACTTGTTTTACAGGGCTTTTTATTGGGCAAGATTCAAAAATCTTCGTGTTTATAACCACACATTCTAGTTTCAAGTCAGTGGTCAGAATTGGCTCCATCCGGGGATCACAAGTTTAATATGGGCTTCAAAATATAGTCACTTCAATATAAACATTAATCAAGGGAAATAACTCTTTTTTATGAAAGATAAAGTTTGGTACTATTTACCTCCCTTGATTATCAAACTGCATTGATACATGATTGGTGCTAGACATTAAGTCTTTTTGATAGAAAATATTCTGTTTTCAAGTGCGGTTCATTTTGATGCTAATGGTTATGCTCACATGAGGTGAATAATAAATTCAGAGTAAGGTTTCTGTCATTCAGCTTATTTTTCCAAGGATTTTACCTTTCGTGCTAATGAATTAACCTGGTTGTATTGCCTGACAGTGTTCATTGTTGTTGAAGGCCCTCTTTTTCATGGTCATGAACACTTCAATTTGTGTGGTAAAGGGTTAAAAAGCCAGTGGAGCGATACAGGGCCATCATGGTTCTCTTATTTGATGAAAGCGATGGACAGGAATCTTCACACGAAGGTGACAAAGAAATTATTCTAGAAGAAATTTTGATTGCTGCCATCGTTGTGGACTGACACTATGCGAGGCATGATGTAAATATAAACAAACCAAAATATCTCCAAATACTTATACAACCGTATATTCAGACTAAACAGATTTGCGTACACAAAATGGAACTGTTGGAAGTACTGCCTGTGGTACTGTGTCATCTTTTTAACTTGCAACATCAGTAAGATTGTAATCAGAATTGTTTTACTGAAATTATTCCCGGACAATTTTGTGTTCGGACAGCTGTCGACATTGTCAACTTACCCTATACCAGACTTTTTGTTCGGATTTTTCTAATTATGTTATAAAGAAGAAATGCTGTACAACCCATTCCGGTTGTTCATACATTATACTTCTTCTTGGCGGAGATGTTCATCCGTGCCAAGGTCCTGTCGTACCTCAAGACAGCATCACCAATATTTTTAATAACGAGGTCTTCATTTTCTACACATCAGTCTTTTGTCAAAACTAGATCTAATGCTGCTTGTAATTACAGAACCTGGTTAGATCCCAATATCTTTGACTCAGATTTTAATATTCCAAACTGCAACATCATTCGACGAGATCGAAAGACATGGTGGTGGTGTGTGTTTGTATATCAGAAGCGACATAGCTTTTAATGTTCGTAACGATCTTCATCAAAGCACTATGGATAGAACGTTTATTGCCAAAATGTAATCCAATGATTATCTCAGTGATCTGCCGACCACCGAAGTATAAAAACTTTTATAAGATCTTGGAGTCAGTTTGTTCAAGTACTTCACATTTTAATTCTTAAGAAACGTATACTTTAGGAGATTTTAACACCGATATATCCTGTCCAAATGTTGTCAACTTTACCCTTGCTTAACATCTTTTTATACATTGGTTTAATCTGACACAGCTTACAAGTGATTTTACCAGGGTGTATATATCAGCTTGTACTACTGTTAATCTTATTTTCGTTTCAGATCTTTGTAAAGTTCTGCAATAGAGGTTATTAGCACATGTATTAATAAGAGATCATTATTTGGTTTATTGTACAAGAAAAGTAAGCAAAATGTTTATTGGTAAGCACAAAACAGGTACAGTAAATACTATAGTAAAGAATCATTTCACTTATTATTACTATCTACTGACTGCAATCCTGTACTTTTCAGTGATTGTGTTTGTGAAGCCTGGTCATCCTTTGAAGCTATTTTTCTTAATGCACTTGATAGCATTGCACCGGTGAAAGAAAGAAGAATAAAAACGCTCTCAGCCTTGGATCGTTCCTGAACTTCTAGAGATTATCAAGTGTAGAGATAATGCATGGTCAGTATATAGACGTAATAAAACTGATTCCAATTGAAAATTTTAAAAGTTTAAGGAATAAAGCACAGCACACTATTTTTAAAGCAAAGCAAAATTATTTTAATAATACCTGTAATGAACATAATAATGATTAAAAACCTCTTTGTCAATGTTTAAAAGAGCTCGGACTACCATCAAAGCTAGCTCATCTTCATGTGACAATATTGGTTTGAAATTAGACGGTAACTTGTGCTTTGATAAGCAGAAGGTGGCTGATGGTTTATTAACTTTTTCACTACTGTGGCTGCGAAACTTGATTCAAATCTACAAAATCCATCCTTTAACTATGGTGGTAATTTAGTTAATTGCTTTTATGCTAGAAAGGGTGTAATAAAAAACAGGTTTTCCTTTTGTCTAGTCAGTGAAAATACTATATTGAAATGTATTTAAATAAGTTACATTCCAATAAGTATACTTGTTTACATGGTATTCCAGCACGCCTCATTGTTGACTGTCCTTTAGCGCATGTAATTAATTTGTCTTTAATTCAAGGAATTGTCTCTCCTGATTTGAAATTAGCAAGAGTTGTCCCTTTATATAAGAAAAACGATTAGACCGACGTTGGAAACTATCGCCATGTATCACTTCTGAGCGTTGTCTAAAAAATGTTGAAAGAGTTGTGTTCGATCAAATAGAACGGTATTCAAACGAAAAAACTTGTTATATGATCTACATCCTGGTTTCAGAAGGGGCTTCTCTACAGAAGGTTTATTCCCAGATCGCCCAATCCCATTTCGCTCATTCCCATTTAGCAAAAATTTTTCCCGTTTCGCCCATTCTTTTTTCGCCCTTTCCAACTTCGCCCTTTTCCCATTTCGCCAAATATCTGTCCTGCCCTTTTCTTGTTTTGCCCAAATTCATTTTCGCCCACTTTTCATTTCGCCCAGAAGCCATCTCGCCCAACCTTCCCATTTCGCCCAAAGACCATTTCGCCCTTTTCCCACAAGGCCCCTTCCTATTTCTACCAAACGCCATTTTTCTGATATCTGAGCCCAAAACTAGTGAAAAATTCTCTAATAAGTTAATTCCTCAATTAATGGACCTTATTTTGAGGGTTATAATGGCCAGCACAAATCAGAGGTGAGGAGGACATATTGGTTACACAGTGTTTCCTTTGGTAGGAACAGGGTGTAGGCTACAACACCTAAGGGCCAAAATGGTGATAGGACGAGCTGATAACTGGGCAAAATGGCATAAGGCGGAGTACTGAAGGGGCGAAATGATAAAGGGGGGAGATGGATTGGGCGAATCGGCAGAGGGTGAAGTGGCATAAGGGCGAAACGGTAATTGGGCGAAAAGATGATTCAGCGAGGTGGCAATGGGGCAATATGAAAAAGGGCAAAATGGGTAGGGGACAAGACGCCAAAGGGCGAAATGAGAAGAAAAGTTTGGCGAAATGGGAATGGGCGAAATGGGAATGGGCGAAATGGAATTGGGAGAACTGGGAAGACACCCTACAGATACCTGTCTTATTCATCTTTCTGACTATATTAGACATCAAATTGATAAAAGCAATTTTGTAGGCATGGCCTTACTAGATTTGCAGAAAGCAATTGACACGGTTGACCATTCAATTCTTATCATGAAATTAGGATTTGGAAAAGATATTGTTAATTGGTTTTCATCATATTTTAGTGAAAGAAAACAGCTTATCGATGTCAACAAAATCCAATCTTCTTTTGCTAGAATTACATGTGGTGTTCCACAGGGTTCCCTGCTTGGACCCCTTCTTTTTTTAATTTATGTAAATGACATGCCTGCTGTTGTATAAAACATGATTCTTCTTTATGCTGACGATTCTGCAATTTTAATATCAGAAAGAGACAGGTTGTCTGCTGAAAAGTCATTATCTGAGGATTTTAATCTTGTTAAATCTTGGCTTATTGACAATATGTCAGCACCTTGGCAAATCGAAATCTATCATTTTTGGTCCAAAGTAAAAGTTAAAAATCTAATGGCAAGATTAATGTTTTATGTATTGGAAATTATATTAATTCCACTTCAAATGTTAAATATGTAGGTGCAGTTCTAGACCAAAGCTTATCAGGTGATCTTATGGCAAGTTCGTTATTACATAAAGCAAATGCATGGCTTAAGTTTCTATATCGCAATAGCTAATTTCTAACATTTCATACCAGAAAAGTATTAGTTTCATCTTTGATTCAATGTCATTTTGACTACACTTGTGTGTTTTCGGTATTTTAGCTTGAACAAGAAGTGGACAGACAAACTTCAAATAATGCAAAACAAACTTATACGGCTTGTTCTGGACTTGCACCATATATCAAGTATCCTTAATATACATTTCAAAATTTTAAACTGGCTACCGGTTTCGAAAAGAGTGGAAGAAATAACACTGTTACGTATTTTCAAAGTTAGGAAAGGCTTAGTTCCACAGTACCGATATATGATGGAACAGTTTGTTGAAGCAGTCTCGACACATTCACATGACACTATATTCAGTAGAAGTGGTTGTTTTGCCGTTCCGAGGGTTGGAACACATGGAACAAAATCGTTTTCTTACGTTGGTTGCGAGCTTTGGAACCGTCTGCCAAAAAATATCAACAGTATTAGTTCTCTTTCTCTCTTCAAAGTAAATCTCAAAAACATTTTCTTCATTCCTTGTGATACACTTGTTGTACCTGTATATAACTCTATCAATAGCCTGTCTGTGATTATTATTATGTTCTTACCCTAGCCTTGATACATCCAATGTGATAATCCGAGTATATAATGTACAGCATCATGCCTTTCTGCATCAGCCATACCTGGACATGGGACTGCAATGGAATAAGAGATAACATCTCTTTTTCGCGTTAACCCAGGTGTGGATGTGGCAGACATGGTTAGAAAAATAGCACACTGCGATAATTATATATTACAGTTTCACGTTTGTGTTTCTTACGTTTTACCATGTATTGTCATGTATCTTTTACCTGAATAAAACCTCTATCGTTCTCAACGAATTTGAAATGAGATAATACAAAAGAGACTGCGAGCTGAACGCTGACAAAGAAATTGGGTAAAGTTGACTCGCCACCAGTAATGATGCCGTTCGTTTGGAACTCGAGAATTACTGAGAAGACGATTTCAGTCCTCTTGTGTTTTTTAATTATTTCTTGGATGACAATAATTGGGTTTTATTGTGTGACATGACAAAAAGGACCGGATTCGTCAAAGCAGGTTGAGCAACGGTCACAAAATTGAGTGACACTTGCGTAACCGTGCACGACATGAAGGTGGTTTTTTTGTGCTAATTATAGCAATGGGAACAGTTTGGAAAGCTGATTTAGAGGATAATTGGAGTACTAACAAGTGGCTTCTTTAAAAAAGAAGCCAGGAGAGGTCGACATCATTTTTTTCTAATACTTTTTATGCTTTTAGGTTAAATATAATCTAGGTACATGTAAAGAAACAAGCAAGACAATAAACGGGTAGTTGAAATCTGTTCAGTTGTAAATACACATTCATCAAGTGGATGGCAAAAACAGGATTCCGTATTCATCCGTCCTTGTAATTTATGTAAGTCACACGACCTTCTTCCCGCGTTTTAAGGTCACGTGATTTTTTCCGCTGTGTTCGTTTCTATTTTTAACGAAATTCTTTTTTCTTTTTCTTCTTTTTGTTAAGATTTAAGATTGTAATACAAAATTAAAATTGTTGGAAAGGGAATATGCAATTAAATCCTTACAATTTTGTTGAAATCCGTGATATAGAAACAAACCACGTCTATTTCCTATTTCAGTTTTTAGACTTCGATTTATTTATAAAATCATGACGAAACAGACTGTGTATCGGAACAATTCCCCTACAAAGATTGGATTTAGACAGCAATTTCTGAGGCAGTCTGCCTTTTAAACTCAACACTGTTGGAGAGGTCTGATGACCTCTCCAATTAAGTTTGTTATAAAGTTTATTTTCTGCGCTTTTCGATGTCTTTGATTCTTACAATACCTATGCATACGGAACTGACCGTGTGAATTAAAAAGAGGTCCCTATAGCTTTTCAAAGAATACATCTTAGACAAGTAGAAGTCGTGTTCAGAAAAAGAGATTGTCATGTATTGGATGTTAGGTACCGGATTATATACCGGAAGGTACTGTGCTTTAGTAGTCCGCCATTAAAAAATGTAATCGAAACGAATGCGGCTTTGTCGAGTTATTTTTGTTGTTTAACCTCAAAATTGGTATCCAACAGAGATAATATGCTTGCTCTGACATAGATTGATAAAAAAGATGTTCACATAGATTGATAAAAAAGATGTTCACATACTTACAAACATTCACGAAGCAAAATTCATGCTAACAAACAAAGTGAACAGACAAACCAATGAACCCATATGTAAACCTATTGCAATTGTGGGGAGTTGATTTGTCTGATCAAATTGTTTATATATTATATGATGTGCTTTGTAAATGTGTAAAGTGTTTCTTTTTCAAATGACTAATTTCTTATTTAGGAATTAAAGTATACTTATTATCCGGTTACGTGCTCTCCTACACTTATTACGTTGTTTGCGCATTATAGATTCATTACAGCATTACAGGCAACACGTCTTTGCACACTTGTTCTGATTTGTATTGCACCTTTAACTGTTTTTTTTTTTTTGTGTGTGGGTGTGTGTGTGTGGGTGTGTGATATCTCATTATGTTACGTAAACATTTTTTTTTCTTTATTATGGGGTTCACATATCGCATGCTTGCTGCGGATACCTCGTAACTACAGCTTGAATCAGGCTACAGTAGCGGTGTTTTTGCGGTGAATCCAAGATATGCTTAATAATATGTCTTACTCGTATACACCAAATTGCACGCTTTCTTATACGTATTTTCACCTTTTTCCGCAATTTTCTGTGTAACAAAGCGTTTATGACGCAACGTGTGTTTATATCAATTATTTTTGTTATGTACTCCTGGGTACCGTTTTACTAATAATTCGTAAGTTTGTACGTAAGAATTTTCGTAACTTCACGCATACGTTCAAACTTTAGAAATTCGTAAATCCGTTTTACTAAACTTGCGTAAGTTTGAGAAAAGCGTACGTAAGTGTTTTCGTAACTCTTTAATCGGAAGAACGTAAAGACCGCGCGCACTTTGCACTCTTCAAAGGGAGGGAAAAATGGCGGATATCTTGCGCTTTATGTCAACACATCTATCGTCTGCTGCATACAGATCTATGGAGGGTGCAAGAAGGAGAAAAGAAAACTGAAATCGGATACAGCCGAGCTTCGGGCTACCTATTTGGAAAGACATTCCATACTTGAGGGGCATCTGACCAACTCCTTATCTTCCCGAGACAAGGAATAGGCTTGGGGTAAGTAGTTAAGAGGTAGTGTAGATTTATGGTTGAACTAAACCTATCGGGTATCGTCTACTTTACAGTTGTGCAATGCATGTCCCATTGAAAATGGTATATTGTACAATTCAATTTATTATTTAGATATTTTTTATTTAGATATGTTACCTTGGAAACAATGGGGAGAGGGGGGCTTCATGATTTTTTCTTTAAAACTTTTGATGAATACGCCAGATTCTCGAAAATGCTTCTTACTAGATCTACAGCATGTCTAGCCAAATAACGGACTTGCAGTGACATTTTTGAGAATACCATCAAAGTCGCATAACTCAATTAAAATGACTGCCGGATTATGCCTAAGGTCATGTTGGGGTTTCTTTGAAATATCTTGATGAAATCTAATGATACTTAATGTGACTCTTATTGAAAGCTGAAGCTAACAAAAAGCACTGGTAATGTTTGAGTTTGAATAGATCTATGTCGTTGAAATTGAGTAGTTTTTTTTTTCTCATCCAACCTTAATACCATGGACTTATGTATCACAAGGCTACAGTGATTATAACAAGAAGATAATAGCAGTTTAGAAAATGTTTCCTTTCTTTTTGTTGTAGTACAGCTTTTTCACAACAGGTATTTTGTCCAAACTTATTGTTTTGGAAGATTTAAAGATTTTTTTTTTTTAGAAAAGATTTTTTCCCTCCTTAGTGCTACTAAACTTTGTACCAAACTTTGTACCGTTGCAGTAAGTGTTAGTCTCGTGTACTTACGATTTGGATAATCTATTGCTTCCATTTCTGAAAATTCTGTTATGTATGCCGAGAACTGAGCCTTGTGGAACGCCCGCCTTAACATTCATTAGTTTTGACTTCGCAGTACCAACAAATACTGCTTGTTGTCTATTTGAAAGATAACTTTTAATCCAATTTAGCAAACAACCATTAATTCCATTTTGTTGCAATTTGAAAAGTAGACCCTTATGCCATACTCTATCAAAAGCTTTCGAAATATCACAAAAAACCATACAAGTATTCTGGTTAGAGTCCAGAGAAGAAACAACTTGATGATAGATATCAATCAGCTGATGAACAGTAGAATGACCTTTTAGAAAACCTGACTGCTTTTGGTATATTATGTCATTTGAAACAAAGAAATTGTACATATACTTGTAGACACACCGTTCCATTAATTTTCCAACACAACTTAGTAAAGATATAGGACGGTAGTTACTAACGCAAGATTTGTCTCCTTTTTTGAACAGTGGCATGATAATAGACTGTTTCCAACTTTGCGGAAAAGTTTCTTGATCAAGAGATTTATTGAAGATCCTACACAAGGGCTTTGATATACTGTGTTTTGTAGCCTTGAGTAGTTTATGACTTATTTGATCCGGTCCAATTGCTTTATTTATGTCTAATTTTCCAATAATACTTTCAACATCCGCAACAGAAATTTGAATGGTTGAAAGAGTATTTAGTGTTTTGTGAACAAAGTTTGGTAAAGTGGCATTTGAGTCATCTAAAGTTGATATGGAAGTAAAATATTCGTTCAGACAATTAGCTTTATCTTCGTCAGTATAATGAAACGTTTCTAAGTCATTATTGAATGTTTTCAAAACTGGAATCGAATTAATGCTGGTACTGTTGTTGACCAAACTGCGAAGATATTTCCAGTACTGTTTTGGATTTTCAAAACGCGATGAGGATAGACGTTCGTCAAGATTACTGTAGTAGCGTTGTTTAGCGTACTTCTTTATGGAAGTTATTAGTGGTTGGGGAAAGCCAAAAACAAATTGTATTTCTCCCCAAATAGTACAATCTAGTAAGATAACGAGAAATCAACAAGCTTCAAAATACGAGAAAGCCCCGGGAACCAACCAAACCTATGCGGATGCCGTGAAAAACGGTTTGTTACAACAAACTGTGGAAAACTTTGTCAAAACAATGTGGAACGTGACCAATCTTCAAGAGGAGCCCCTAAGTAGAAGACAAAACAAAGATGCTACATCCAGGTCAAAAACTAAATTATCTGGAGGAAAACAAAAAAAAAAAGACTTAAAAAATACAAAAAGAGAAAAACACAGTATTAATCACCCAAGAAGCTGACCGATGAAGAATACCTACTATTAGACACGGGTTTAAAGTTTAGCCCTAAAGCCAGGTCCCATGATAAAATAAAATAAGCAGGGGACGTGTTTAAATTTATCCGACGACTCGGATATTTCTCCCGTAACTTGTCTGAAGATGATTCGCAGGACAAAAGTGATAATGGGAATGAAGATCGGTATACAAGTTTACAGTTTTTTAGTAAGTCTGAATCTACTTTTACACCGCCACCTGGAAGGGATATATATCTCGACATTTAAATTACTGCTGTTACGGAAAAACTTTTACATGGTGAACCAAAACGTAAACGCTGCAGTAACCTCTCAAAAAATGAACTGAAATCACTGAGACCAGACTATTGTTATCAAAAAGGCCGATAAGTCTAATAGAATAGTTATTATGAATACTGATGATTACGTTAAGGAGGTGCTTAGACAACTAGATGATGGAAAATATTATGAAGCCTTGTCGGATGACCCTTCTCATATTATCAAAAAGAAAATATCTGAGTGTATTGAGACATTCTCCAAAAGGAACAGCAACATTACCAAAGCATTTGAATTTTTCCTGCAGACATTCGAACTCCAGTATTCTGTGTTCTTCCAAAAATCCATAAATAGGCTAACGAAAATTTACCAATCAGATATCCAAGAAGACCGACAGTTTCTCCTTGTAATTCTGTTACAGAAAATATTTCCAAATTATTAGATTCAATACTTCAACCCTATGTTACCAGTTTATCGTCGTACATAAAAGGATACAACAGACTTTATCAAAAAGGTAAAGGACATCAAATTTAGTAGTAAAGATTCTTGTCTCGTGACCCTTGATGTGTCATCCTAATACACTAACATCCCTCATGAAGATTGAATCCGAGCATGTAAGTCGTTTTTGGAAACGGACGGAGTAAGCAAGGAAAGAATTGTTGAAATTGAACAGTTAATGCAGTATTTGCTTGAAAATAAACATTTCAAAATCGACGGAAAGCATTATCTTCAAAGTTTGGAACGGCAATGGGGAGTTCCATGGCACTTTCATATGCATCATTGTTTATGGGGAAATTCGAAGAAGATTTCTTACAATCAAGCGCGCTCGCATCTACAGTATGGTTTCGGTTTTTGGATGACATCTTTATGATATGGGATCACTCTTTCGGAGAACTCCTTTCCCTTATCTCGGATAAAATTTTCTTGTTCTACATCCAAGCAGTCAATACCATCTCTAGATGTACAAGTAATAAAAAGTAGGGTTTTTTTTTCAGGTATAGAAACAGACTTATACGAAAAGCCAACCATTATCTCCCGCTAGATGGCATTCTATAAATACTCATCTATCTGATATGGGCATCCTGGGTACAGAACCGAACCACTTTCCTACGCGACAACCGTTACTTTGAATTTAAAACAAAAAAAGGTTTACCCAATAAAACGCTACCTTGTGCAATTCAATCAACTATGATCACCAATTTAGAGAAATCTGTTGCTAAAGCAGGTCTCATTTCAGCCCCCCCCCCCCCCCCCCCCCACACACACACACACGTATTGATACGTAAAAGCTATTTTCAACATCGCTACTTTATAGAGCGTAATATTACAGTCAGCCCGCTTTCGGGGCTAGCAATGATACGTCATATAAGACAGTCGAATCTTCGAAGAATATGACATGCGCAGACAACGAAAAGCCAACCAACAATCATCTATACCTGGACCACACCTCGTGTCATCCAAAGTCCTGTAAAGATGGTATTGCATACAGCCATTCAAAACGTTACAGGAGATTAATTTCAAATGACGATAATTTCATGTCCTCTCTGTTACGTTTGAAAAAGTTTCTTCATGGAGCGCGGATATCCCAGCGATTTACTACATGATTGTTTGAACAAGGTAGCCAATCTGTCCCAAGAAGACACGCTAGAAGAAAAGCCAAAAACAACTGCATCTGTGATTCCCGTCACTGTTAAGTACAAAATTTCTCTGCTCTAAATAGGTAGAATTATCCACAAATATTGGAGTTTACTAAAGCCTTCCAAAAATGACTATGTAAAGAAAATTTTCTGTACATCCAAACCTGTTGTAGCTTTTAATCGTCCTAAAAATTTGTATGATTTCTTGGTGTCTTCTGACCTAAAAAGCAATTTAGATTTGCAGAATTCAAAGCTCAAAGTTGTAACAGTATACGTTGTTCACACTGTAATAGTATAGGAAATTTACAGACATTTACTAGCACTAGCACTGGTGAAACCTTTACTATGAGGCACGATGCCAACTGTAATACTAAAAATGTAGTGTACCTGATAAAATGTAGTCATTGTCAAACAGCATGTCGGACAGACTAAACAGCCTGTCTCATGGCGTATGAATAGTCACAGATTCGATTTTAAATTATTTCACAGATCCAGCATTATCTTCTTTAGTAGCATCTCAAGATTTCACTTTCATGCCCACTGATTTTGTACAAAATGGTATGGATCGACTTTGTAAAGAAACTCTCTTGATACATAAAGTGAAGACAATGAACCCAAATTGCTTAAATACTAAGCATTTATATAAGGTTTAATTGACCTATCCCTGCATTACCTTTCCTTCTGGACACAGGAGCGCTTTCCGTCTTTTTCCTATTTCACATTTTTTAAAATTACTTTTTTTTATTTTAGAAATTAAAGTATACTTATTATCTGGTTGCATCTCTCCTTCACTTATTACGTTGTTTGTGCATTATAGATGCATTACAGGCAACACGTCTGTGCACACTTGTATTGATTTGCATCTTTAGCTGTTTTGGTGACATCTCATTATTCACGTAACCATTTTTGCTTTATTATGGGGTTCACATGTCACCTGTTTGCTGAGGAGACCTGGAAACTACGGCTTGAATCAGGATACAGTTGCAATTTTTGTCGGTGAATCTAAGATTTGCTTAATAATATGTCTTACTCATTTACGCCAAATTACACGCTTTCTTATGCGTATTTTCACTTTCTTCCGCATTTCTTTGTGTAATATAACGTTTATGACGCGACGATTAGTGAAATCAATTTTTATGCTCCCCGAAGGGCGAGCATATAGTCGCCGCTTCGTCTGTCCGTCCGTCCGTCCTTCCGTCCGAAGCGATTTCTCCACAACCCCTGGACCAAATTGGATAAAACTTCATATATGAACTTCTTGGGGTAAGGCGCCGACGTATTTTTCCCGGATTTTCAATTTGACCCCGTGTCATGGAAAAAAGGGGCTTAATGCAAAATTGCAATTTTTGCCAATATCTCATTCAGTTTTTGTCAGAATATCATGAAACTTCATGGTTATATTGTTTATGGAAAGTTTTAGCATGTGCCCGTGCTATTTTTAATCTGGACGTTTTTTAAGTTGACGTTCTGTCATGGAAAAAGGGGGTTTCTTGCAAAATTCCAATTTTTACTAATATTTCATTCAGTTTTGCTCAAAATTTCATTAAACTTCATGGTTATATTGTTTTTTCAAAGTTTCACCATGTGCTCTTGTTTCTTTATCTATGTGTTTTTCAATTTGACCTTCTGTCATGGAAAAAGGGTGTTTCTTGTAAAATGACAAGGAAAAAGGGGCCCTAATGCAAAATTGCAGTTTTTACTAATATCTTGTTCAGTTTTTGTCAAAATTTCATGAAATTTCATGGTCATGTGCTCTTGTTTCTTTTTGTCTATGTGTTTTTCAATTTGACCCTCTGTCATGGAAAAGGGGGTTTCTTGTAAAATGACAAGGAAAAAGGGGCCCTAATGCAAAATTGCAATTTTTACTAATATCTTGCTCAGTTTTTGTCAAAATTTCATGAAATTTCATGGTTATATCTTGTTTTACAAGTTTCAACATGTGCCCTTTGGTTTTTTCTTTTTTTCAATCTATGAATTACTAATGCGCAAATACGTCTTTCCTGGTTTCTCAAATTGAGGTTGCATCACGGAAAAAGGCGACTTCATGGAAAAAATTGTTTTTCACTAGTATCTCCTTTATCGGTGCTCAAAACTTCGTGAAATTTCAAATCTGAACTTGTTGGAATGTTGCCAAGGTACCTCTCTTCCTGTTTCTCAATTTCAGGCTGCGTCTCGGAAAAAGGGGGCTTCATGTAAAAAAATTGTTTTATGTAATATTTACTACATGACTGCTCAAAATTTTATGAAATTTCGAATTTTGAAGTATTATTAAAAAATGCCACAAACCACACACCCGTTGTATTTATTTCAATGATGCAATATTGTCTGATGGGAAAAGGGGGCTTAAAGGGGGCTTATTGTCCTCTACAAGTTTGTGTTGGCTATCTCTAAGATAGTAATTGCCTTTTCACTTCAAATTTTGGGGGGCATGAACTGGTTCTTTTAGGATAAAAGAAATGAATTTATATCAATTTCATATATTTTATGACAAGCACTTGTTCGGGGAGCATAACCCGTCTCTGACGGCTCTTGTTTCATTTTGTAATCCTGAAGAAGGGCTTAAAGGGGGATTATTGGGCTTATTGTCCTCTACAAGTTTGTGTTGACTATCTCTAAGATAGTAATTGCCTTTTCACTTCAAATTTTGGGGGGCATGAACTGGTTCTTTTAGGATAAAAGAAATGAATTTATATCAATTTCATATATTTTATGACAAGCACTTGTTCGGGGAGCATAACCCGTCTCTGACGGCTCTTGTTTCATTTTGTAATCCTGAAGAAGGCAAATGCCGAAACGTCGGTACAGTACATAAATATTAACATTTTAATACGTGTTGTTGTAGTTATTTAGCCCTTTAAAGTCGTGGAGGAAATTATTTTTTTTGTATCTTCAACCTGATGTTATAAAATTCATATATGGTACTTTGTAGATATGGAGACCCACAAAAAAACGTGCCCAAAGTTAATTTAGGCAGGCTCTTGTCCTTGCACTTGTGGAATCCGCAATGGATACTCCGAGGCCACAAAGAAAGGGACAGCTGACTACTGAAACGCTTGTCCGCCTCACAGGAAGGCATTTTATCGGTCCTATTCAGCCTAAGCCCGGGGCTACAGGGTTCGACATTAACTTTTTTTTTTCTGCTAGACCAGTGGACTAGTAACTAACAATCTTTACTACACCACTTTTGAAAAATGAAAAACAAGTTTAAACTGCATTTTCTCAGTTATTATTTTACCAACATTTGAGACAAAAGCAAAATCACAATGTAAACGAATGTAATACATGTGAAATCATATAAACTATTGTCAATAATCACTTCATAATTTTTTACCAGAGGACAACATTTTAGACTTGGACAACTATATGTCAAAATCTTTAATGTAATTATTTTGGTTATGTCCTTTGCACTTTAAAAGAATAAATCACACTTGATGAACATGATATCACATTCTTGAAAATAAACTGTGGGCGCCTGTCCCTTAGGCCTCCATGCCACCATAATTCCAAAGCTCTCTGACATTAATAGTCACCTGAACTTGTATTTGAGACTGGAATACACAAACTGATTTCTACAAGCATTAGAATGTTTTCGAAGTTTCGCTTAAGGTTTGGGTTTGTGGAAATTCTGTTAAAGAAATCTATAACGGTACTTAATATTCCTTGGCAGTCTATTCATGTGCACTTTAAGAGAGGGCCATTCGTCTTCTATAAGATCAGAAATATCACAATCATCTTGTTCAGTACCACTAAATAATGGTCATAAGGTCATTCACAGCTTCTTTTCTATATATTGCTCGCTCTGCCTCGGAATCTGGTAAATTGACTGGGTAAAACACCTGCAGAGACTTAAGAAGCTGGTCAGGTTCTACATCTCCATCTCTTGGAGAAATGTGATCAATAAGAGCCGACATAAACGGATTATGCTCCCGGAGCAGGTCCCTTTTTAGGAAAGTGAACGATGTCAGTAGATGGTTGGTCACAGGAGAGGGGAATCGGGGTGAACTAGGTTACTTGTCAAACTGCATTTGCCAATGTTCAAATAATTAATTAAAGAAGGAGCACAACTCTTGGAACAATGGAGTAAAACTTCCTGTAAATGTAACAACCATTGAGTCCATTGAGTCAACTGACAGATCAAAAACAATTGCAAGACGATCACCTTTCTTTATTGAAAAAAACAATCTCTTCTATTCTAGGTAGATCTAACCCAAAATCTGTAAAGAATTTGAAAATGAAATCCTGCTCGTTAAATTTTTGCTTTTTCCAACAGCAGGCAAAAATCTTTTAGGTCACAAAAATTCTTCAATCTAGATTTGAAATTTATCCTCACAAGTCTTTGAATACCAGCAAAGGAGTCATCCGATGCAAAGACCTTTCATACTGTTGCTCCATAGAAGTGATTCAAACATATTTTCAATCTCAGGCTGTGTCTGATGTCTGGAGAATCTCTGTTTTTAGATATGGAGTACGCAGAGAATCTCACACGTAATTTCTAAGTTTCTCTACACCCTCTTTACCTGTTTCCATTAACCCTTTACCTGATATGCGAATTTTGGGCTCTGCCATTTCAGCAGCAAATAAAAATATGATGTCAAAAATATGGACAAATGAGGATACAAATATCTGATTGAGTGGAAAAAACATTGTGAGAAAAGGAGAAATTGCTCGTAACGAGCAATTTCTCCTTTTCCCACAATGTTTCAAAAGCTACCTGTTGTTGATGCGTCAAAATGAGTATCTATGGAGTAAAGGGTTAAGGTAGATTTCGGCCGGTAAAAGTTGATGTATGTGTGCCAAACCCAAACAAAATTTGAATATGATATGATAATTTTATTATCGTAAGACTCTTTTCCAGTGAGTTATGGCCCTTTCATTTTTTTTCCCGCTCTATATCTCAATAACTACTGGACTAATTTCAATCAAACCTCCATAGGCATTTTCAATCTGAAGTCCGGTTGTGCATATTATACTTTTTTATGGTTGAATGATTTTCTAATTACTTACAGCTTTTTTGTTTTTTTGTTTAACTCCATTTCTCAATAACTGCTGAGCAGATCTCAAACAAACTTCAAAGAGAGTTACCCTATAAGATAAATATGTGCATATTATAATTTGGTTACAGTTAAAGATTAATTCTATAATCACACGCTAATTCGGCTCTATAAACACCGTGCAACAAAAGTGTGGTAAAATCTGCGACATACCATGTAGAGTGACGTCATTCTACACCGAGTGACGTCATTGTGTATAAAGTAAGTGAGTTATTCAATGGAACATAATCTTCATCCGCGTTTTAACTCTTAAGTATGAACTTGTTTTCCATTCATTAACAACTGGTCATGTTAGAATCTTTCCCCCTTGTGGATTATTTATTGTTCCTAATAACTCACAACAGTGGTTTATTGTACGATAAACCACGATAGAAAGATGATTATTTCTTAAATCTTTCTTTTGTACTAAAACATTCTGCATTATGTAATACAGAGCTGTTTTGTGACAAGGAGCTGGTTTGGGTTTGATGGCGTTTAGTTATAGCTCTAGTTAACTTTGGACAGTTTCATGATCTTAATCCAATCTTATGATTAAAAAATTGATAATTTCATAACTAGATCTACTGAGAAAAAAGAATCTATCCTACACAGTTATGTTATTGTGGCTATTTATCATTTTATGTATGATGGTTTATAAATTTACAGACCTGTCTGTAGTATGGTAGTCCATCACTCAGACCAGGTTATTAGATACATAGCTAATAATGTCAGTAATGCTTTTTAATGACCATAATATGTGTTTAGAATCGATAACATTTTAATAATTATGAGGTTGGATGGTAAAATGTCTGGTTTTGCTGGTTCTGTATCCTTAATTCATATTACTTTTTTTAGCTCACCTGAGCACAACGTGCTCAAGGGGAGCTTTTAGGGTCACTGGGTGTGCGTCGTCCGTCGTGCGTCGTCAACAATTCTTTAAACATCAACTCCTCCTAAACCGCAGGTCCAATTTGGACGAAACTTGGCAGGAATGTTCCTTGGGAGGTCCTCTTTAAAACTTCTTCACAGAATTTGATTCCGTCAAAAACTCTGGTTGCCATGGCAACCAAATGGAATTTTTTAGCAAATTCTTTAAAAATCTTCTCCTCTGAAACCGCTGGCCGGATTTTGAAATTATTTCACAGATATGTTCCTTGGGTGACCTTTTTCAAAAAATGTTCGTGAAATTTTGATTCGTCAAAAATTGTGGCTCTGGTGAATGGGGCTTCTTGCACTATATACAGAAATCAAGGAATTCTTTAAAAATCTTCTCCTCTGAAACGGCTGGTCAGATTTTGAAATAATTTCAGATATGTTCCTTGGGTGACCCTTTTCAAAAATTTTTCGTGAAATTTTGATCCGTCAAAAAATGTGGCTCTGGTGAATGGGGGCTACTTGCACTATACAGAAATGAAGGAATTCTTAAAAAATCTTCTTCTCTGAAACCGCTGGTCAGATTTTGAAATAATTTCACAGAGTTTTTCCTTGGGTGACCCTTTTCAAAAATTGTTCGCGAAATTTTGATTGGTCAAGAAACATGGCTCTAGGGAATGGGGGCTACTTGCACTATAGGGAAATGAGGAAATTCTTAAAAAAATTTCTTCTCTGAAACCGCAGGTCAGATTTTGAAATAATTTCTCAGGGATGTTCTTTGGATGACCCTCTTCAATAAGTGTGTGCGAAATTTTGATTGGTCAAGAAACATGGCTCTGGTGAATGGGGGCTACTTGTACTATATGGAAATGAAGAAATTCTTGAAAATTCTTCTTCTCTGAAACCCCTAGTCAGATTTTAAAATAATTTGACAGAGATGTTCCTTGGGTGATCCTTGCTCTTGTGAATGGGGGCTACTTGCGCTATATGGACATGATGAAATTCTTGAAAATTCTCTTTCTCTGAAACCCCTGGTCAGATTTTAAAAGAAATTTTCGGAAATGTTCCTTGGGTGACCCTTTTCAAAACTTGTTCGAAAATTTTGATCCATCAAACATGGCTCTCGTAGATGGGGGATACTTGCTCTTATACAGAAATGAAGAGTTCTTAAAAATTCTTTTTGAAACTGATGGTCAGATTTCGAAATTAATTTTACAGGTGACCTTTTGAAAACTGCTTAG
The DNA here is from genome assembly GCA_943736015.1 of Tridacna crocea. NCBI lineage: Eukaryota > Metazoa > Mollusca > Bivalvia > Cardiida > Cardiidae > Tridacna > Tridacna crocea. Next base: position 57,671,145 of record OX031060.1, on the reverse strand, counting down.
CAAAATTATGAATTTGGTTCCAATGTTTCAATACCTCAAAAAAAAAAATAGGCTTTGGTCATCTCAAAAATTCAGGTGAGCGATCCAGGGCCATCTTGGCCCTCTTGTTTTACTTTTTTTTTTTAAACTGGTACAAGAAGGCAAAAGGAAATATTACATGTTGTTCTTTGATCCATAACATGTCTCTCTCTATCTATCTTTCTCTCTTTATATATATAGATGGAAACGAAATAATTCGGTAAATGCCTGTCCGACATATAGTTATATATAGTTTTTAGACTGTCATAATTTACTTAACATATACTTTTCCCCTTAATAAAATGATACATATAGAATATCATTTCATATTTGCTAATAACATTTCGGAAAAAAACTTGTTTTCAATTTTCCATTGTTTGTTTAATCTACGCTTAAAGTATTAAAAGTAGAAGATATGACTAGATCTACATCATTATGGAGTTCGTTCCACATGTTAACAACACAATTGGTGTAAAAATTATTTTTTGACCTTAGATCTACTTCTGAAACTTTTTAAGACATTTTCTGAAAATGTTTCTGAAAATTTTTCAGTATGGGCTTTGATGTTATATCAATTCCTTGTAGTAGTTTATATGTCTGTATGAGATCAGACCTTTCTGTTTTGAACTCTAAGCTTGGAAGACCAAGTTTCTTTAGCCTTTCTGGGTATGTCAAGTGAGATATAGGTTATATCATTTTTGTTGCCCATCTCTGGATATTTTCAATAGCAACTGCATCCTTTGGTGTCCAAATTACAGATGCATACTCAAAATGTGGTCACACTAATGATTTGTAAAGTTGAAGAAACATCGTTTTGTTCATGAAGGTAAAGGTTTTTCTTATGACCCAAAAGTTTCTGTTTGCCAAGTTGACCTTTGTGCTTATATGTTGTTGGAAATTGAGTTCTTGGTCAAATATGATTCCCAAATCTTTTTGGTTTATTATTTTTTCAATCTTTGAGATTCTCCTATCATTATTTTTTACAAAAAAGTCTCCAGGGTCTTTATCCCCGTATGTAATATTTTACATGTAGTTGATTGAATGTCATCTTCGATTTGTTGGCCCAGTCACAGGTAGTGAAAAATATTATCTTGTACACTGTAATCAACCCCCCCCCCAAGGTATTGATTTCCATATACAGTTTAGTATCATCTGCAAACAACTTTGTTGATCAGTTTAATCCTTGTGGTAGATCATTAATGAAAATTATGAACAGAATTGGTCCCAACACACTTCCTTGAGGCACGCCGTTACATTCTGCCAAGAAAAGAATTTCCCATTAATCAAGACTCGTTGTTTCGATTCAGTTGAAAGTTTTTCAACCAGTTGTATATCTTTCCCCTAATCCCTTATAGCATATATATAGCTATACTTTGTTTAATAATCTAAATTATATACTCTTGTCAAAAGCTGCTTTGAAATGTAAGTAATGATATCCAATTCTTTATTGTTATGTACAGCGTCAGTACAATCTTCGATACAATCTAGCAGTTGAGTTATACACGATCTCCCTTGCCTAAATCCGTGTTGTTCAGGTTGGAATAAGTTATTGCTTTCAAGATGTTTTATTAAGATGTCTCTATTTTTGGTAAGATTCAGTTCACAAGACCTACTGCGGTCTGGTCTTACATCCGTATACGAACCATTGCGATCTAATATGATTGCCAAGTTCTTGAAGTCTGCGACCGAATCCCGATTCGATAAGATTAGAACGAGGGGGTTTCACAAGTCGTGACATACATACAGAGCTACGTGTGGATAAGTCCAGATACATTTATTATGAACCGATGCGTTCTGTTTCCCTGAGATGCGAGTGCTGTCGCGACGTTTTTCACGCTCAAGTCTGGGGTAGAGAGCTGCGTTTAGATCCCGATGAGTACATATGGGTCACGACTGTCCATAAACTTCATTGTTTTTTCGTGAAGACTGATCGTTGAAAAGAGCGATGTGATATTTGCATTATTAGACATAATCACCAGAGAGGAAGCAAAACGAGCAGTTGCAAACCAGCGACAATCACAACCCGCAAGGGTCAGGAGAGCGGTAGTCAGACAGATTAATGCGCAATCATAGCTCACAGAAGAAAGAAGCCAACAAATTTATTCTAGCCTCCTAGACACATCGAATAAAAATATAATAATAAAGTTACCTGGATGATGGAAGTATGAAATAGACCTGAACATGATGTAAATAGTTGAGCTGAAGACATATACAATACCACAATTTTCATTTGATCTAGATTAGATTTATGTTTTCAAAATAAGAGTTACTTTTCTTAACCGTTGTTGCACAAATAGAAATGTTGTACTCCTCAGGAAAATTCAATGCAATCATTTTTGCTGCATAACTTAGGGATAAACTAAACGTATTTTTTTTAAATTTCAAAGTGTGATACTAACACAATTCTCTTTAAGTCTCTATTTTCGACCTCTCCTTTCGGCTCGACCGATCCAGATTTGTGGGCTTTTGGAAAGGCTTCTGGAGATGTTTCCAGAATGGTCTTTGCCTTCTTCAAAATTGGTCTCGGTCAGCATGGTTTAGAAGCACGATTTATTGCGATCTGTTGTGTTTTGTTATGATTCAATACTGTTAGATGCGATGACCACGATTGGAATTCAACTTTGTTAATCGTAGAACAATTGTTGAAAACCACGATTAACTCGATTGCCATGAGAAATATCAGGTTCTGATACTACCTAATAAGATCATCACGACTTGCTCACGATTAAGACCGCGATTTCAGTGGCGTAAATCGTGATACCGTATAAGTACTTTTTTCTGCGGGGTCCAAATTCTGCGGATTTTCAAAAAAACAGGGGGTTTGAAATTCTGCGTACCTTTTTTCTGCGCTAGTGACTCTGATTAAAAAAATAGATTTTATTATTGCGCTTTGTTTTGATGATGTACCGGTAACAGCTTCCATTTTGGACAGGTATACTCTATAATTAATTTCCGTTGTTATCGTCTTCAATTAAAAGGACGATATTCATGTAGTTAAAAAAACACAGACATACAGTTTTTTAATGTTAACTAATAACTATTTTATTCATTGCAATGCCATATTTATTTCTGTATCAAATCCAGAGGAACATATTCTTCCAATGCTTCCAAGATCACTGCCGATCCGAATCCGTTATCTATTAACTCATTTTGATTCGTTCTCTTCAAGTGAAATGATATTAGGGGGAGAAGGGTTTAAGACTTTAAATGGTTCGACGTGTGAAATTAACAATAGAATAAACTTTGTTTTCTACCCTTAGGCGATGTCATAATGGCATGCAAATATCGTAAAGCGCGAATAATAGGTCGCACATACCAAACTGTAAATTAATTGTACAGTAACTGTTGACATTAAAACTTAGAATTAAGATCGCTTAGACCCGTCTACCTCTATTGTCGATTCTGACACAGGTACTAAGTTCAAACCTGAATGGTCCCACCAGTTTATAACCATGCTTGCGTGTATTTCATGCTCAGACAACGCTTCCTTTATTCTATCAAGAAACTCAGTAGGTAACGGTAAAAAGACGATAATAATATGCCGAGTTTGATAATTACACATGTAATTTACCCATGTTCCCCCCAACAACAGCGAGTAAAAGAACAACAATGACAACATCGATAGAAAAATTCTTCTTATTTGGACTAAATTTTCGCGTCTTTAAAATCTGCGCTCCTGCATGTCCCCGCAGATAAAGCAGAAATAAAGTCACCGCAGAAAAAAGTGCTATAAATACGGTAATTGGAACCTAGCACAAGCGTTGTCATAAATGACGAAAACCTGTTACGGGAGGCTTACAGTTCCAGTGACTTTGCTAGCCAATCGAACTATGATCCTTCATATTTCTTTTTAGAAATACGTTCTTTTCAAAACCTCGAATGATGCAATAGCAGTATACAATGAAGCAATGTACAATGAAACTGCGGAAAGTAATGCATAAAGAATTGCATTTTTACGGTGATGGAGTCAAACAGTCAGTATAAAATACCTTAAAACAAATAATAATCAGGTTAGTTTTTAAACTATTAGAACATTTGATTACAGTTTCAAAGTCAATGATTTGTTATTGAAATGGTAGAGCAAGTCGGTTGATCACTTTGTCCAGAATGTTAGTCTTGTAGATCTACAAGGATTTGGCTTGTGAGAAACACAGAATTTTGATACCATCATCAAAATTTCCTAACAAATACTTCCTTAAAAATGGATATTCAGCTCCCTCCACAGGCAGTCAGACACAGCACCATTTTCAGCCAAGATGCAAGGTAATATCTCAGAAGTTGTCTATAATTGGTTGTAACGGACTCCGATTTTTTTCCCCAAATGCCTCCAATATTATTTAGCTTGCGCAAATACCCGTGTGCAAGTTCTATTTCAATTGGTTCTTCCAAGTCCTAGCTTTTTGCAGTTATTGAAGGAAACTTTGAGGGGTTGGGGGGAATTGGAAAATATGGGAAAATGGAATTAAAACGTAGGATTGCATCACAGTTAACAATCTTTATTCATTTCAAGTTACTCCGAATTTCTTGTAGACCATTATGATTAGTAGACTAGTTGAAATTTAGACTGCAAATGGAGAAAGAGATGAAATGAAGTTTATTGGGGGATTTCGGAGGACGTCGATTGCTCCATCACGGTTGCGATGAAGTCTTCCAAGATACACACAACTTTAGCACTAGATCTAATTCCTTACCGCCTGATTCATTTTCAAATGTTACCAATAAATTTGGGCTATTTGATTTGGAGGAAACTTGTTGCAAATTAGTAGATTATATAAATCTATAGTTATGTTGAAAACCCCATCCTCGGATACCCCAGGGTCTCCCTATTTGCTACGCTACATCGACCCTGGGACAATTGACTAATAAAACTTTGAATCAGCCGCCGAAAATCGATACTAAACGTCATACCGTACAGTACACTCGCCCATCACAAAATGATGATAGAACCAATGAAAAGCCAGCATTCGGCCAGCGGTAAAGCGAGCCGCCGAAAATCGATACGAAACGTCATAACGTACAGTACACTCGCCCATCACAAAATGATGATGGAACCAATGAAAAGCCAGCATTCGGCCAGCGGTAAAGCGAAGGAAATTCAACTAATTGTCCCATGGGTCGATGTACCGTAGCAAATAGGGAACCCGGGGTATCCGAGGATGGAAAACCCCATCCAACACAGTGTATGAGAGCTAGTTCTACTTTAAAGACTCTGAGCGAAGCGCTCAAGAAGCAGCGCATTTATATAAATTTACAGTTTGCCCTACTTTCTAAACCAATGAAAACGCCGGATTTCGTTCAAAACTGCTGGATTTAATTCCATACAGACTCAATATGTTGCAATATGTTATTAAATGGTTGACCTATATACAGTTGTATCCTGGTTAACGAGAAGCTCCGCCCACAGTATTTTAGCTGGTCCTTGTAGAGTAAATACCAATCTAATGCATACACTGTAGTAAAAGGGGCGGGGATTATTCCAAGTAATTGCATCATCGCCAAAAAAGTGACGTAATTTCCACGTGAATATCGGGACTAAATAACTCGTACTTGGCCACCTGGTATTTAACCCTTTACCAAATAACCTTTGGTTTTGACTACCAGGCTGGGAAATTTGGCTTGGGTCCAATTTGAAACCGTTTGCAGACAACAACTTGGTACTTGCTCAAATTAAAGGATTTGTCTGTGGAAAGAAAAAAATAGACATAGCAGGAAAGGAGAAAATGCTCCTTACAAGCAATTTCTCCTCTACCCGCAATGTTTTCACGCGCCTTCTGCCTCAGGGCAGTAAAAAAGAGGGCTTATCTGGTATGAAGCAGATCCTGGACAATGAGATTTCGATAAAAAATTAAAACCCAAGTTTTCTTTTGGAAGAGGAGCCTGACAATTTTCAGAACGGTATACCGGCGTATTTCCGAGTGTACCGATCTGCTGCATATCAATCCACTAGATACAGACGAGGGATATGATGGCTACCATCACCCGTGATATGCCGAATGAGTCTGACTGCAGACAATTGTCCTGAAACTAGTTCAAGGACAACCTGAGTAACAGTTTTAACGCCGTACGACTGAAAACGCACGTACGTACAACCGTCAATCAAAAGAGGCGTGTCGAACTCAGCTTTCTGTCGTTCTTGTATGGCTCTTTCCACTAATTCTTAGCTGTCAGTCAATTAGAAAGTAGGGCAAACTGTAAGTTAGTTATTGATCATATATTTCATTTGTATGAAACTAAATCGTCGGTCGGCTTCGCCTCCCTCCGATTTAATTCCATACAAATGAAATATATGATCAATAACTTATACTTATACTGAGAAAATGACGTCATCATGCATGACGTCACTTTAGCAAATCGCAACATTAAGATTAGCGTTCAGTACTTTGACTTCAATCAAAGCAAAAAAGAGAAGAAAAAATTCTTAAAGGTCTAAAATCAAACAGGTTTTAAACAGAATTGCAAAAGACTACTTTATCAAAGGGGTAGGGAAGGCAACTTCTAAAATTCCTATTCTGACTTTTGTAACTTTTCTGTACTCACAAGGGTCATACACTTGCAGTAAGGGAACGACAAAGGACGCTAGTATGTACTGTCTACAATGAATCTGATTTACTGAAATATGTTCGATCCTGCAGTCAGATTCACATTCAGAACATTTAGAGCTCTACTTGATCAATTTTTGCAACGATCGCCTCCATCAGTTTATTCAGGTTACATGTATAATATTTGGCCTCGTAGAGCCTTTCGTATTTTAAAAGTACCGCACGTCTTTTGGAAGGCTTCTGATAGATCTATCAATTTATATTCGTTCCTGGGATAGTTCAAAATAAATCTACTAAAATGAGCAGGATCATGATGAAAAAAAAAATGTCCCCAAACGGATGGTTTTAAGTCTGACCCTTCTTTGAAAATCTCGGCAAACAGGCTCTTCTAATCGGACAACAAGGATCCTTTACTTGCCTCAAACTCACACCTCCGACATTCAATACGACTTTCTGTCCAAGGTTGCGCCTTGCGAAAATTCTCCAACTTTGAAATACTACTGCTTGGCTTCGTCTCCACATCATCTGTGACAGGTGGGCGCGGGGAAGGTAATGATTTAGTCCATGGACTAAACACTAGCCCGGGAACTCTTTTTCCACATTAACATTTTCAAGGATCTCTGCTTCAGGTCCATTGAATATCATGTCTTCTCCCCGATTTACATCACTTCCACAATTTTCTGTGTGGATGCTGTTTTCATTATTATACCCCCCAAAACTCTGTTTGGGGGGTATATAGGAGTCAGCTTGTCGGTCGGTCCGTCCGTCGGTCGGTCTGTAGCTTTTTGTCTGCTCTATTTCTCATAAACTACTGGACGAATTTTATTCAAACTTCACAGGTAAACTCAGTATCAAGCAGAGATGTGCATATGAAATGTTGGTTATGGTTCATTGATTTTTCACTCAGTTATGGCCCTTTCATGAAATTTCTTGTCCGCTCTTTTTCTCATCAACTATTAGATAGATTTAGTTCAAACTACACAAATAGACTCAGTATAAAGCAGAGATGTGCATATCCTATTTTGGTTATGGTTTATTTAGGTTTCATGGAGTTATGGCCCTTTGATGATTCTGGACAAATTTCTTTTTCATACTTGAATTTTGTCCTGAGCATATCTCCAAAACTATACTAGCTAGGGTTATAAAATTTCATGGGTGGATAGATCTCATCAAGGGGGAGAGCAGTGCACAGAAATCATAACTCTTGCTAGCTTAATTTTTGAGTTATTGCCCTTTGTTTTTTTTTTTTTTAATTGAATTTTGTCCGGAGCGTATTTCCAAAACGATACTAGCTAGGGTTATGAAATTTCATGGGTGGGTAGATCTCACCAAGGGGGAGTGCAGTGCATAGGAATTATAACTATTGCTTGCTTAACTTTTGAGTTATTGCCCTTTGTCGTTTTTAATACTTGAATTTGGCCCGGAGCGTATCTCCAAAACTATACTAGCTAGGGTTATGAAATTTCATTGCTGGATACATCTCACCAAGGGGGAGTGCAGTGCACAGGAATCATAACTCCTGCTTGCTTAATTTTTGAGTTATTGCCCTTTGTCGTTTTTAATACTTGAATTGGGTCCGTCGTTTTTAATACTTGAATTGGGTCCGGTGAATATCTCCAAAACTATACCAGCTAGGGTTATGAAATTTCATGGGTGGATAGATCTCATCAAGGGGGAGTGCAGTGCATAGGAATCATAACTCCTGCTCCCTTAATTTTTGAGTTATTGCCCTTTGTTGTTTTTCATACTTGAATTTTGTCCGGAGCGTATCTCCAGAACTATACTAGCTAGGGTTATGAAATTTCATGGATGGATAGATCTCATCAAGGGGGAGTGCAGTGTACAGGAATCATAACTCTTGCTCGCTTAATTTTTGAGTTATTACCCTTTGTCATTTTTCATACTTGAATTTTTTCTGGTGCATGCCCCAGCTTAACAACTTGGGGTAAGACGAGCGTATCTTGCGACAATTTGCCGCTCATGTTCAACTCTTACTTTTGTACTCAACTATTGTGCATTCTGTGACAAAGACCTGTTTGGTGGCAAGGAGCTGGTGGGGGGTATGATCATGTTGAGTGATAGCTCTAGTTTTGATTATTACCGTCGTTTACACTTGCGTTTCTGACATCCTGCTCTCCCTCGTTTCCATCTTCCACAACCGTATCGTCGTCCTTGTCGCTGTCGGTCCGGTCTCGCTTTGTCCAATCTTATCAATTTTTATCGGTTTCAAGTTTTCATCGTCCATCTCTGTGTCCGATTTATCTGAATATAGGTCGGTAGAAGTATTAGTACTTTTCGTTTTGGCGTAGATGGGAGAGGCGATAGAGCTTTGGTGGCAATACAAAACTCGGAGATGTCTAGTTTTCTTTTCTTGGGTGTAAGGTCTACACTTTTGTCAACACAAGAGTGTGTGGTAGATATCAAGGTAGTTTGGACCTTCAATTTCCATTCCCTAAACAATACATAAGCCTCATCTCCTCTAACACCCCTGGGCGATAACAAGTCCATGTCTTGTTTCTTCAACACACCCCAACCTTATAATTTCGTCTGCTGAAAAGTTTTCTGCATTTCAGGCTTTGGTTTTGGAAGCCAGAGTGTTTTTCGTGAACGTGCCCTTGTGCCCGATGGCACTTCAGAAACATGTTCGAACAGATGGTGCACTTGTACTGAAATGAAACTGAAACGCATGTAAATGCATAGTCGTATAACCGAGCCTTTATTCAGACTCTAGTCACAGTACCATGAGGACTTTGATCCTTCATAGTTTCGAACGCGGCATTTTCTGAATTCTGTAAATTACATCATTTTCATGCTTTGTGGCAACCCAGGGCCCATCCTAAGGTTTGTAAGTTTTTAGCTTTTGCCGTTTTTTAGATTTCAGCTTGTTAAAAGCAAGTTCGCAGTCTTCAGACTACGAAAACTGTTCATCCTTTTCCATTAGCTTATGCAACGGTTTTGCTATTGTTGGAAACTGGAAAAAGTAACGGCGGTAATAAGAGCATAAACCTAGGAAACCTCTTACATCCGTTACACTCGTAAGTATAGGCAAGTCTTGGACCGCTTTTAGTAACCAACTTAGTGGAGGGTTCATTGACACCTATTGTATTGTTGACGGGTTCAGACAACTTACCAGGAACTATGATTTCGCATTAGGGGGGAATGACAACATTTTCTGTAATAGTTATAAGAGAACAGGTAGTATCCCAAGAACGCTGTACCGTGTAACATGGTAGTTTTTCATCATAAACCTTAATACAACTTTTACTTAACATGACATTTCACTTAACTTTTTTAAGGAAATCTACGCCAAGAATTCCGTCATTCTTTATGTCGGCTAAATACACTGTATGGCTGAAATTCTGAGAACCTAGAGAAATCGTAGTGCACAATTTGCAAAGAAATGGAGCAATTTCACCAGTCAGGCTAAACATGGGTTGGGTCACAGGTTCAACCTCTAGATGTCGACTGTTTGGCCATGAATACAAGTTTTGATTCAAAATGGTTTTGTTAGTGCCGGTATCCAGTAATGTAAAAGAAACAGTTCTGGTTAATTAACAATTGCGTTTATAAACAAGTCATCTTCCCTATCGATGTTGCAAGGATTTGTTGTCGGTTGTTCGCAAGATCTTTAGGGGTTTGATCGAACTTCGGTCCTCTGAAAATTCGACCCATCTTCGTTTCCCAGTTTGTTATTCCACTTTTCCATTTTCCTATTTCTAGAATAATAGAATTAATTGTCCAGGGCGATTATCCATTTGCGTTTTGGACGACGGGCCATGACATAAGCCCGCTGGCCTTCGGCCAGTTGAGCTAAAAACCAGTTAATGCACACAAGGACGGACACACGGACACCGGACCACGACATAAACCTGATGGCCTTCAACAAGTGGAGCTAAAAAATGTCATTCTTACGATAAATACAATACTTTCAAATATCATGATGCATATTACCACCACTCCCCCCTTTCCCTCCCCCCCCCCGCCCCACATCTATGTATTTGAGTGCTGTTCTACTGTGGGAAAAAAACAATAGTGAACCACACTCTGACAAAAGAGGTCTAATGCATCTCTGTGATACAGATCTTTTACACCAAAACAAGTCATCATATACATTTGGATCCGTAGAACCGATTTTGTCTAGCAGCTGGTTTTAACTGCAGGTAAAATGGTCCTTGGACATGGCTAAAATTTCCAAAAAGTAAAGAGTTTCGACCAATGTCAGCCTATACGGACTGCAGAAGTATTTAGCCCCTTTCATGTCTCATAAAGGCATATCCTTTCAACTTCATAGGCGAAAACATGGGCTTCAGAAAATATCGTAAGGGCATGCAAAATCAGACACTGGGTCATGATATAAACTTGTAGACCTCTAGCAAATGGAGCTTAAATTAACTGGTCAACACGATTAAGAGTTTATTATAATTTATTATGCTTTATAAAAATATACATGTATAAGCGTTCAGATAAGAATTTACTACTGTATAGTATTGGTGAATAATCTACGGCAAAACTCTGAAGAACACACTTTTAACAAAAAATAAAAACTTCTAGAGCATTCTTGGGCTGGTATTGTAACAATGAGGAATTCAAATAGTATATTATATTCCATGTGTCTATTTTAGAAATGTTATGAGTAAAGAAATGACGTCATTTAAGCTGGGAGGAATTATTTCCTTGTCACAGTGAATAATTTCCTCCTACAGAAAATCTGGTTTATTGACTTGAGATCACTAGCTTTAAAGGTGGCATTCGTTGACAAAATGCAGAATAATCAGAGGAAATATAATATATAATTTATTTCATCAGCTTGTGGTTAATATGCGGAAATATTTGCCTCGAAAGTGAAAGGTCCACAAAAATAACGAAAAGGTACTCTTTATTTAAGAAATAATCTTCTTCCTATCGTGGTTTATTGTTCAATAAACCACAGTTGTGAGTTATGAAGCACAATAAATAATCCATGAGGGCGTGTCATGTTAGAATTTCACATACCTTTCCCTTTTTCAGCAAATATTTTCCCATATTAACCACAAGCTGATGAAATAAACTCAATTTACTTTGTCAAACGACAAAAAACTATGTAAATTATGCTCTCAAACAAGTCATCAAATTATGGATCCATAAAAAATCAATTTTGTGATCACATAATTATGGATCCATAAAATCAATTTTGTGTAAAACTGAGTAAATAATGAGGTAAACTGGTCCTTTAATTCATTACCAAACAAAAAATTTTTAGACTGGTCCAAATTGAAAGCATTAATTTTGTAGGCGACATAATAAAAGTGATTTAAAATTTGAAATCTGTTTCTAACAGGAGCAGAGAAAACATTGTGGGAAAAGGAGAAAATGCTGGTTACCAGCATTTTCTCCTTTTCCCACAATGTTTTCTAAAGGCCTCTTTCTAAGGGTGGTCAAAAGTTGGCATTGTGTGGTAAAGGGTTAATATGCAGAAAATTGACAAATAGCAAAAAAGAAAGATCCAATTAACACACAATCCCTAGTCCCAATCCCAAGATTTTTGAAAACAAAGTCAGAAAAGGAAAAAAATGCTGGAAACCAGCATTTTCTCCTTTTCCCACAATGGTTTCTGTCATTTCAGAGACGACCTCCATAACTAAAAGCACTTTTAGTTTGTTGTCTTTAAATTATTTTATTTTGGTCAAATCTAAAATTTTATTGTTAAAGAAACAAGCTTAACCCTTTACTTCACTATCACAACTTCTAATGAACCTGGGAAAGAAAGTGTGCCTAAAATTGTTCAAGAAAAGGAGAAAATGCTGGTAACCAGCCATTTCTCATATTCACACAGTGTTTTCTTTTTTCAATTTCAAATAGCATGATTCAACCTTCATTAGATTTGTTGTCTGCAAATTTTTTCAATTTGGATGAATCCAAATTACAGTTGTTTCGTCAAGGGTAAAACCAATTGCTCATATAATTATGTAGCGACTTACAATCTCAAAATAACATTTTAAAAACATTTGTGCCAAAATAGAAATTATGTGGTCTGAATAAAACAAAAAACTCATGCAGTGTCGATTACAAAAAAATAAAGTTAAATGACACATGACTTATAAATAAACAGAATAAGACTGATCATTTATAACTATTAAAGCAGTAAACTGTTTGAGCAACTATGATTACTTCTAATTCTTTATCAATGTTGTTTCTCTTTGTCTGTGCATGTCATATTCTTCGATGATTCGACCTGTCTTATTATGACGCATCACCTGCCCGGATATCGGGAAACTGTAGTATTGTGCTCTATAAAGTAGCAATGTAGTATTACACTGTATAAAGTAGCAATGTAGTATTACGCTCTATAAAGTAGCAATGTAGTATTACGCTGTATAAAGTAGCAATATAGAAAATAGCTTTTATCAATACGTTTGAGGAGAAATGAGACCTGTTTTAGCTCCAGATTTCTCTAAACTGCTGATCATAGCTGAGTGAATTGCATGAGTTAGCATTTTATTGAGTAAAAGTTTATTTCAGTTTGAAATTCAAAGTAATGGCTGTCACGTAGGAAAGTGGTTCGGTTCTGTACCCAGGATGCCCAAATTAGATAGATAAGTATTTATAGAATGCCGTCTAATGGGAGATAATGTGTTGTTTCTAAATAATACATGAGCCTTACCTCTGTTAACCCTTTCCCAAACAATCCCTGGTTTTTACGGGTCTGGAACAGTAGCCTTTTGAAAACATTGTGGGAAAAGGAGAAAATGCTGGTAACCAGCATTTTCTCCTTTTCCCACAATGTTTTCTACCCTATCATAGGCAGAAATCATCTTTTCAGCAAGAGTTGAATTGTCGTCTGCAAATGCTTTCAATTTGGTCTAGTCCAAAAGCTTTTTGTTTGGGAAAGGGTTAAAAGGGGGGCTTAATGTATCTCTGTGAGATTTGATACCAAGCAAGTCATCACAGTATTATGAATGAAAAAAAAGGAACTGAATCATGAGATAGATTGACCCTTAGACATGCAAAAAAATTCTTTATCAGTAGACAGTTTCAGCTCATATCAGCCTGCATAGTCTGCACAGGCTGACCTGGGTTGTATCTCTTTGAAGATGCATTAGGCCCCACTTTTCCAGAGCGTGGTCAGACACAGAGCTCGAGATTGGAGGGAGTGATGGTTTTCTGTAACCATTATTTCTCTTCAAAACCTTATGTTGTGGTACTCATTAGAACCGTCTCGATGAGACGATTCTAATGAGTGCCCAAAACATAGGGTTTAGTGGAGAATAATAACTATTTTTAGATTTGAAATCAAAATCACTCCCTCTATCTGGAGCTCTAAGATAGGTGTATAGAATGAGGTACATGTAACAAATCTGACTGATTCCTCATCTCATCTATTCTATAAAAATTTATAGATGACAAGTTAAACTTTTACCACACAATCCCTACTTTTGATGACCCTGAGAAAGAAGCCTCTAGAAAACATTGTGGGAAAAGGAAATTTTCCACATTGTTTTCTGCTCTATTATCCCGTTACCACACAATCCCTACTTTTGACGACCCTGAGAAAGGAGCCTTGAGAAAACATTGTGGGAAAAGGAGAAAATGCTGGTAACCAGCATTTTCTCCTTTTCCCACAATGTTTTCCACCCTTCCACCCTTCACAGAACAAATTTCAAATTTTCAGTCACTTTTATTTTGTCATCAGCAAATGCTTTCAATATGCACAAACCTAAAATATTGTCGTCTAGTAAATAGTTAAAGTCAAGTCAAATTCCATCTATTGAGCTACATGTATGTTCAAAATGTCTTCTGCTGATACTTTCAATTTGGACAAATCTATTATTTGCTTGTGTGGTAAAGACTTAACCCTTTACCCCATAAGGTATTCCTATGGCATCTCAAATTGACCCTCTGTAGCAGCAAGGATAAAGCCATTTCTTATGTGTAAATGACACCTTTTGATAGCATAGAAAACATTGTGACAAAAGGTGAAATTGCTCGTCACGAACGATTTCACCTTTTGCCTCAATGTTTTCCAAAAGCTCCTACAAGCAATGTGTAGAAATAAGTATCTATGGAGTAAAGGGTTAAAGACACCACCATCTCGGGAGCCACATTTAGTTAGCCAGTTGCAAATGTTCCCATATGGAAAATTGTAAAATTCTGTTGCTAAGAAAGGAGTAAAAGAAGTGAGCTATACTCTAGACAAAAAAAAACGCTTGATGCATCTCCTCAACTCTTTACCACACAACAAAATTTTAGACTGGTTCAAATTGAAAGCAATTGCAGACGACAATATAAAGGTGACTGAAAAATTGAAATTTCTTCTGGGAAGGGTAGAAAACCCAGTGGGAAAAGGAGAAAATGCTGGTTACCAGCATTTTCTCCTTTTCCTACAGTGTTTTCAAAAGGCTTCTTTCTCAGAGGCGTCAAAAGTAGGGATTGTGTGGTAATGGGTAAATGGATTAACCATGTTAATCATCATATGACTACTAAGCCATAAAATCTATCTTGTCTAAAACCCAACTCAATCATGAAGTTCTCTGGTCCTTTGACATGCAGAAAGTTCATCTATAGCAAACAGTTTGACCTCAGTCAGTCTTAATGGGCAGGCTGATCTGGGTCAATACTTTTTGTAGATGATTTAACCCGTTATCACACAATCCATACTTTTGACGACCCTGAGAAAGAAACCTTTAGAAAACATTGTGGAAAAAGAAGAAAATGCTGGTAACCAGCATTTTCTCCTTTTCCCACAATGTTTTCTACCCTTCGCTATACAAAATTCAAATTTTCAATCACTATTATTTTGTCGTCTGCAAATGCCTTGGATTTGGACAAGTCTAGAATATTGTCGTTTGGTAATGATTTGAGATCCCTTTTTCCAGAGTATACCTCATATAACTTTAACCAAAATAAATATTTAACATAATTCATTACAACCAACATAACAATTTTTAAGAAAATATATCTTCTTATTACTGTTTTCTTAGCAGTTTTGAATATCATAAACATTCTTAATTGAATTTTAACTTTATCTATAGATCGAACTAGGTCACAATTTTAACATATCCTAAGTTTAAAAATAACTAATTATATCTTATCCCTAAAAAGCTACAACTCAATACTCTGGCAGTAATTGTTCGCCGTATTTTTTCAGGCTGCTGTAAGAAGATCTAAGAAGGTCCTCTCTGTAGTCCAATAACTCTTGATACGACGACTGACATTTCATCATCTCTGTGTTTTTATGGTTCTCATAGTGGAAGTCAGGGCCTTTCGATTCATACCTGAAAATTGTAAATAAAGATACATATCTACTCATATTTAGGCAGTTGTCAGTCAGTGTTTTAACCATTTAATCCTCAATAAATGAGACTATAACCTAGCTGTGTAAATAAAGATAAATGTCCAACACATACATAATTATGTTGTGAGATATAGAGAAGCACAAGGGGTTTGTCCTCATTAAATACTGGAAACAACAAAACAATTGCTTTGAAGGCCTTTGTTACAGTAGACCACTCCTTCATCCATGGCTTCATACTGGTTAAAGGTGGGTATCTAGAATTTTCACACCCCACCAGATTAAAAAAAATATATATATACATGTATCGCTGAAATTCATATGAAAAGACTTTCAAGATTTAACGGGTTTTTTCCTCTCAAACTGTAAGGATGTAACTTTAAGAATTTGAAACTAGAACTGTTGCAAGCTGACAAAAACATGTACCCCATTCTTTTCCTTTCTCCCTCTGTACATCCCCACTCCACACAATGTTGCCATGTGTCAATGGGTTAGAAAAACAAAATCAGGGGCTTGAATCCCTACAACAGTTGACCAATTATGATGGAAATTGCTCATGCACAAGTTCCTATAACACTTTATCAGATGTAAAAGTTCTAGACTGGTCCATAATTGATTTGTCTGTTTGTATTGGGGTTCAATGTTGTTTTAACAGCTTAGGTCATATCACTGCAGCCAGTGCACTTAGTCATGTGTTTCCTGGCTTTCTCACACCAGTACTGACACAACTTCTTTTCCACACCAGTACTGACACAACTTCTTTTCCAAGCCCTCAACTACTTTTCTCACATGCATCAGAGGTAAGAAGGCATGAAATTGCCAGACAGAAAGCTTTCCTAGCTATTGAACCCTCAACCACCAGGTCAGGTTGACCACTGACCTACTTGGCTATGCAGTCCAAATTGAACTTTGTTGCAGACAACAAACTGAATGTGACTCATATAGTGAAATTTGTTTTTTTAAGGTTAGAAAATGTTATGGGGAAAGGAGGAAATGCTGGCAACAAGCATTTTCTTCATTTCCACAATATTTTCAAATTGCTTTTCCTTCAGGGTCATTAAAACTTGGGATTGTATGGTAAAGAGATAAGAAGAAGGCTTCCATTAATATTTCAGCCAACTTGGTTGGAAAGTGAAGGAGGGAAATAGGGCGCAGAGTTGACTCTGCTTGTCATAGAGGTGGGGATCTGTCAAACAACATTGACTGTTTACAACAAAATTTTACACTCGACCATTTTGATACATGATGAAGATAACAAATTAAGTGTAGTTTAACCCTTTACCACACAATCCCGACTTTTAACAACCCTGAGAAAGAAGCCTTTTGAAAACATTGTGGGAAAAGGAGAAAATGCTGGAAACCAGCATTTTCTCCTTTTCCCATAATGTTTTCTTTGCTTCCCAAAACAAATTTCGGTATTTGAGTTTATTTTGTCGTCTGCAAATGCTATAAATTTTGAACAGTCCACAATTTTGTCGTCTGGTAAAGAGTTAAAGGATGACTTCTGCCATTATCAGGGCAGAAAACATTGTGGAAGAAGGAGAAAATTCTAGTTACTACCATTTTCTCCTTTTCCCATCATGTTTTCATACGCTCTACTTCCCATGGTCATTCAAAGTCAAAATTGTGTGGTAAAGGGGTTCACTCTAATCACCATTTTCTACTTTCTTCACAATGTTTTCAAAACCCCTTTTGACCAAAGTTGTTAAAACTTAGGATTTTCTAGTAAAGTTTGCTTGTAGATGCATTTGACACTGTTTTCACAGTACATGTCATATCATGGTGGTCGATGCACCTAGGCATGCATTTCCTAGCTTTCTCACTCAAGTACTGACACATCTTTTTTTCCACATTACATACTACTTTTCTCACATGCATCTGCAATAAGGGACAGAAATAAGGGGCAGAAAATCTCCATAAAGAAAGACTGCTTCAACCTTGTATCAAACCTGAAACCACCAGGGTCTGTATTCACCAACCATTCCTGAGAACATTCTTAGTCTTATTCTTTAGAATTTCTTCACTGTGAAAGTAACAGAACTTCTGATTGGCTAAACCAAATGGTTTAGCCAATCAGAAGTTCTGTTAATTTCACAGTTAGAAAATCTTGAAGAATAAGGCAAAGAATAGTCTTGAGAATGGTTGGTGAATACAGACCCTGGTCACAAGTCAGATGAGCGAACCACTGAGCTACCCTAACTGATGTGGGGTAAAGAGGTAACTTACCATTTAGCTTTCGGACCCCTAATTCTCTCTAGTTCCTCAAGCCTCTTTAGTTCTAATAACTTGGCTTCTTCCAATCTCAGCCTATCAAGCCTAAGTTTACCAAGTGTGCTTTGATATGGAGATGTTAGGTACACCATGGAAGAACCTGAATAATGTTAAACGATTTTTATATGTGCTGCTTACTCATAAAAATTTTACTACTGTTTACAAGGCAATAACATAAGACAAATCTGTCCTTATTGAAACCATTTCCAAATAACAAATTACCATATAGATGTGGATCAGCCTTTGATAAGAGCAGCCTTTGAAATGGTAAAGGTAAAAGAGAAAATGCAGGCAATCAGCTTTTTCATCTTGTCAAAAATGTTCCCCAATCTTATATCAGGCTAAAAGGAAACAAAAGCACAGCATGGGATGCCAATGCTCTGATGCAGACACTTACTTTCAATGAAAATTGTTGGTGGAAAAAGGGACATGGCCGTTTCACAAATACTTTGATGGTCATCTGCCCTTGTTTATGGATTTCCAAGTTGTATGAGTTTAACTCTTTACCACACAATCCTCAATTTTAACGATCCTGAGAAAGAAGCCTTTTGAAAACCTTGTGGGAAAAGGAGAAAATGCTGGTAACCAGCATTTTCTCCATTTCCAACAATGTTTTTTACCCTTCCCAAAACAAATTTCAATTTTTGAGTCACATTTAATTTGTTGTCTGCAAATGCTTTGAATTTGGATTAGCCTAAAATTTTCTGGTGTGGTAAAGAGTTAAAGTAAATACCTTCATAAATAATAAAGATACTGTAAAATGTCAAAGTTTTTGCACAACGATGGCAATGAAGACGCAGATGAAGATGGGGACAACTCCAGGGTGACAAGAATTACTCAATGTTTTCTATGAGAACAGCAGAGCTAAAACACCACTCTGTACTTTCTCCTTTTCTGTCAATATTCCAACCTTTTTTGAGTTTTACTCTACCATTTGCAATCCTCTTTCATTTATTGTATTTTCTCCAGAAAAGGCCATAATTTTGCTGTCTTGTAAAAAGTTAAAAAGGTATCTACTTAACAACAAGGTTTAACAACAATCAAATTTATTTACCAGTTATAGGAGCCTCAGCAGTAGTCAAGTATAACTTATCTAGAGACTTGCTTGGGTCAAATTTGTCATACTCTGTGAATGTCTTGGATCTTGTTAGTCTTGAGGCAGATTTAGATCTAGCTCTTCTCATTGAGGGTGAGGCAGTGACATTCATGGGCCCTGATGCTGGAAAGTCAAGAGCACAGAGTTCATAGGCTGAGCCTAGAGTAACTGGAAAATGTTTTAAAGCTACAGTGTCCTTGTCTGAAAATCGTTCATGGCTCCTGGATTTTCCCTTCCTGTATGTACTACCAATACTCTGCAATGTTGGGGCTTCTCCTGTTGTCTCCAGATGATTAGGGTTCACATACCACTGTGAGTCTCTGGGTGATACTGGTTTACCAGATAAACTGTCAAGCTCACCCACTTTTTTCTCATATAAGCGTAGAAGTTCATCTTCTGACAGATATGCGCGTAAACCCTCATCACAAGATGGTTTGCTGAATTCAAAGCCCTTTATATTTTTCTTTATTATATTGTGACCTCCATTTCCTTTAAGATCCTCAGAAAAAGTTACTCCTTTCATAAGCATATCACTGACTTTATCACTAAGATATTCAAGGTTATTGGCTAGGTCACCTATTGATGAAGCATACCTCCTCTCTCTCTTCTCTCTGTAATTATCTGGGTTGTATACTGAATGTTGACTAAGCCTTGTGGTAGTATTTGTAATTCTTGAATTTGACAGCTGTTCTGGTCTTTCCCTGTAAATAACAATTGCCACAGTTAATCGTTACTTAGAAATATTGACAGTTTTCATTCATGTACCTGACTGCGTATCCTTTGGGTTAAAAAAATTATTCTGAAAATAGCTGTGAGGCAAGGAGAAAAGCCCCTATCCCAGTAACTGGAGTAGATACTGTTCTAGATCTATATTACTTTAGGCTGAAATTTGTCCAAGCTAGTGTAACAGGAAACTTTGCTTTACCATGCTACTATGCTTCAACAACAACCAACCAAAAAGAATCAAGAAACCTGGACACCTAGAGAAGCAAAACTTATGTTTACTGTTGGTCCAGAGACCATAGACTGACTAAGTTATCATAGAAACTACAAGTAGCACATGTACATAACTTGCATATTATCATGTAAACTAAAGAATGCATAAATCAATGATAAATGGATAAACATGGAGTTGATCTGCATGTCTGCACAGTCCTACAGACCTATAGCAGACAAAAACTTTGAACAACCCTTTTTCATTATAGGGAACCTTTACAGATTGTCAGTGTGCTTCATAAATGCAGTTCCAGTTAAGATACTGTACTCCACAATCTTGAACTGTGTAAAATTTCTGATGAAAGCAATGAACTGAAACCTGTCCCTCCTGCAAAAAGATGCTCAAGCATTCCGCATCCATTTTGTCTACAATCATGTCTGCTGAATTGATTACCATTTTGTGGTTCATTGGTTTATGGTAGTTACAATCTGATCAAGAAAAAGTCAACAGTTGACCAAAGTATAGAATAAAATTTAATCCCCAAATAAATTCCTAATTCCATGCTTTTCTTAGTGTCATGGAAAATATCATTTAGTTTAATCCAAACATTTAAAAGAAAATCCATCTTTGTTTTCCTGGGTTTTTTGGTCTTTCTGGGGACCCTATACTTTCAGTCTGAAGGTGTCTGCTCCGATGTTATTTTTATTACTGGTCTTCACAGACATCTTCATATCAGCCCTCATTAAACACATCTGGAAAAAATACAATTTTACCCGCATCTTTTTTCAACGGCTCTATGTGACAAATTTCAAAAGACAGCTAATGAAATGGGCATGGATTGTTAGATTAATTATTAATCTTTACAAAAAGACTGATGTATGTTAATACCCATATCTTCCCTTTGTGCAAATCTGTACTTTTCAAAGTAAATAACCGTTGACCTACTTCACCAGAAATCAAAACATGGTGATATCATCAATGTGCATGTCTCGGCAGAAATTGCAGTATTCTGACACGCTAAAGGACCATTTAGTTGAGAATTTTAGTTTACAAAGGCACCTTGAGTGGAAATAATTATTAGGATTTGAGAACCAGACTGTACAATATTCAAATTCCACTGAGTGCACATGTCTGTTTAATGAAAGTGTTATTTGTTTACAAATTACACTGGATTTATTTAAGTTGGGATAAAAGGTGAGTTTCTATTGATATAATTGGTATTTAGCAGCACAGTTTGTGTGATGGTAAAGATTAATCATTTATCTAACCACAGGAATTTGACATTCTATAACCAAAATAAATGATAAAACATGAAAAAAAAAATCTCCCCTATATAATATAAACACAAGGAACGCAACATCTCGATTGCTGGCGCTAGCACCCGACAGCATTTCCCAACCAAAATCACCCACAAAACAAACATTGATCATAATCACATTTAGCCTAGCGATAGAAAAGATAATAATGTACCTGCGTCATCCGGCGATACCTCAGTAGACACCTTTCAACCAGAGATATCTGTCATGTTTTACAGCTCTATCAGGACATTTTGATTTATCCGGGTAGCCATTCGCTGAATTCACAAGAAGTGCAAGGAAGCGTATTTTCGTATTACTTATTACTATTATTTTTTTCGTTTTTAAGATATTTATGGACATCAAATGATACTAAAGATTCTAGAAAAATCTTTAGTCGTTTGTCATTCACTGTAGTTGTCAATCCGAAAGTCCAATACAAATATGGTTGTTTGCACTCTACGTCATCAATAGTCACGCACTTTCAAAATTGAGTTATGTATGGGGGACCAAGTGGGTCATAATTCTAACTTACTTATCAATTTGAAGCAGAGTTTATAAGTGGTAAAATCTATAAGTTTTAAGTTTGAAACTGTTGAAAAATGGAACAAAAATATATCTCAAAATAACTAACAGTTTTTGAGTCAAAGAAATTTACAAATTTGGTTTTTGAAATATTTTAAAGAGTTTATTCTTCAACAGATGCACATGGAAGACTATGGCAAGGGCAATAAAAAAGATCTTTTGCTCCAAGTCGCTAGATGCTGCAACAGAATTTTAAATGTGTCTAGTGCATACAGTTCTCATTTTTTCTGTTTTATATAACAAGTATGGTCTGTTTGGGCCTCCATAATTTCTAGATAATTCATTCATAATCATGTGATAGTCAAGTGACCTCGTAGCCCAGATGTAAACGAAAACGCATGAAAACTCTCAGTCGAGTTGGATGACTAAAAATGAAAAAAATATGTCACTTTCACCTTCAAATTTTTGGGGTTAAGAAATATGTATCAAAATGACACTGATTATACAATTTGATCAAGAACTTACCGGAAGATTGTTTGCTTTCCACATAATGACATGTGGCGAAAGATCTTTGAATGGAGACGCTAAAATTATCGTATGACATCATGGGTATTTGTGTAGACGACGTATTCGGCCGGCGATCAAGGGTGCGTGATTATTGTGTAGCGTGAAAAAGCATACTCGGAGGTTACATGTATCTATGCCCATTTTATCAGCTGCCATTGTGAATTTTGTCGCATACAGCAGTTTCAAAAGATGCAGGCTAAATCGTTTTTATTCCAGAAGTGTTTAATGAGGGCTTATATGAAGATGTATTGACACCAGTGACAAAAATAGCATCGGAACAGACACCTTCAGATTGAAGGTAGGGATCCTAAAAACACGAAAACACATAATTCTTTTCTTGATAGATATCATATTTCCATACATTGCTTTAAATATACAATTAAACTAAGCAAAATATACCAAAATGATGGCGAGCGTCCATGTAAGACAAAATCCTCGTCAGGATTTAGGCTTTTTCGAGAGAGTAGCAACGTCGTTGCCATCTTTCAGAAATGTGAGTCTGTAGTTACCGCACATGCGCAGAAACAATTAGCATCATCGACAATAAGGTAGCAGTACACGGTTGTCGGCTAAACTCGTCTCGGTCCGCCGTATGCCGACCTGAACTTCCTCAAACAAAGGTCTATTTAGTCAGCCTGAAATTATAAGGAGCACTGAAATGCAACAGCACAATCCTAATTCTTTAGATTTTATCAATAAACCATGTTCAACTTGTGAAATATTGATATCAATGATCAATATAAGCAAGTGACATGGTCGGAAAAAAACTGAAAAAAATTGCCATTTTAGCCTATATTCCAAAATTCACAAAATCCAAACCCAGGAAGCTAGCCTGAAAATGCCAAGCTGAATTGAAACTCCAAACAACACATAATCTGGGGATGAAATCCAAAATAGCACATTACCATGCCGTTTTTCCACAATCTTTCGTGCCCTGACCCTACCCTTGTTTTCTCCGCTAAAAACAGCCGCTTGCTCCATGACCCCTCACTTTCGCATTTGGGGTCAAAACTATAGAACAAAGAAGGAAAGGTCATGACCCCCTGTTTCACATACAAAACAATGCTTCTTTTCCTTAATCTAACACAATTCATGGGTGTAATAACTACTCTTCTTATCAAAATTGCATTAAAAACCTACCTTACTCACTTATTTCTATTTTTGACCTGGCCAATTCGAAGCAAACTGTTTACTTGTGCCTAAAATAAAAAAAAAACTTAATCTTTATGTTTATTTTTTTTTTAAGTAAAAAAATTAAACTAACGTGGCCCATCAAAGGAAAAGATAAGTGCAAGAATTTCACCAAGCATCTATAAAACACTATGATTAGAAGAAATGATCGCTTTGTCGAATTTGAGGAAGGCAACTCTCTAAAGAATGGGTTCTAAACTTATAAGAATAGCCTCCCTTGATTATTTTACAGGCGATAACGAACTCATCTCGATATCATTATTTTATAGGAAATTATACAAAAGTAAACATAGAATTGGAAAAACTTGATTGGGATGAAGAATTCAGACATGGCAATGTAGAACTGGCCTGGATGAAATTTGCATGAAATATCCAAAATTATTAAAGACAACATAGATCTACCTGTGCGCAATTTCATCCCGAGCGAACAGTCTAAAACTATGGATGAAAGCTAAATAAATGTCCTCAAGGCAGTTAAAAAGAAAAGAAAATTATTAAAGACAACAAACCTATGCGCAATTTCATCCAAAGCAAACAGTATACACTATGAATGAAAGCTAACTGTCCTCAGGGCAGTTAAAAAGAAAAGGACAGATTGGAAAAAGTACAAATACTGTAAAAGTAAAAAGAATAAAGAAAAGTATGACGAAGCAAAAAGATTCTCCTGCAAGAAAGTGAAGGAAGCTAAACTGAATTATGAAAAAGAAGTAACTGAAAATGTGAGAGAAAATCCTAAAATGTTTTGGAAATCTGTAAAATCTAAAACTGCAATAAAACAAACTATTCCAAGTCTTGTAGATTCTGATGGAACAATACACGTTAATGAATAAAAAGACAACGCTACTAAACTGCATTTTTAGGAGTGTCTTCGTTAGGGAAACATAACAACCATTCTAGATTTTAAAATGAGATCCAATATATCAATTACAGATGTCATTTTCAACAGAGACGACATAAGAAAGCAATTATTATCATTGAATGAGTTTATAGGTGTTGGTCCCAATGGATTTTTTCGAAATTTTTTAAGGAAAACGCCTTTTTAGTTTCAAAACCAAAACAAAGCCCTAGTTCAAATTGTGAAAATAGGTCAAAGGAAAAAGAAAATATTTTAATTACTGAAGCTTTTGATAAAACTACAAAGAAATCAACTGGGATTCTAATATTACAATATCCGGAATTGGCCATGAATCCACTAAATTTTTAGACCTTGTCGAAGACTCTTTCTTTTTATCCAGCATGTTAAGAAGTCTACTAGGTATAGAGGAGAAGATGTCCCTATCACGTTAGATCTCATTTTTATACGCACGAAGGGTCGTATTATATCATACCCCAGGTCGTCCGTCCGTCTGTCCGTTAGCAATTTCTTGTGTACGTCTACTTTTCCTACAGTTTCTATCGGAATTATTTGAAACTTGGCACAATGAGTTTCCATGTCTAATTATGCACTCGACTCTTAGAATTTGAATCACTGTTTATTTTCTAAAATTATCTGCCCTTGATTTCTGAAATAACCAACTTTTCACTTAGAATTTTGTTCAGGCCATAACTTACATGTACATACCATAAAAGGTATCAATTTCAAACTACATCCACTGATAGAACACATTTTAGAGAAAAGCAGTGCACAAGAACCATAACTCTACTACTGTTGTTTTTTTTTAAGTTATTGCTCTTTGTTAACTTTCAGTTTGAAGTTTTGTCCAGGCCATAACTTCCATCCTATAAAAGCTATTAACTTGGAACTTCATATACTGATAGAACACAAATTATGGAGAAGTGCAGTGCGCATTTTAACTCATTTCACTGACAAGCCCCTTCGGGCGTATATGCGCCGCCTTGCGAAGCTCTTGTTAACTATGAAAATGATATGGTAGATGAACTACATCACGGACTGCCACTCGGAAACAGAGATCACGAAACGTTAATCTGTAACTATGGAAAACATAAAGTTACTCCAATAGTAAAAAAATACGCATTTTTTTAAAGTAAACTACAACAATGTCAATCACGAAACAAATCAAATAGATTGGGAAGCTAGTCTGGACTAAGGTAGTGTTAATGATTTGTTGGATTGCTTTGCCGACAAATTATTCAATATCAGGAGAAAAATATTCCGCTGTGCAAACGAGACCTTAAAATCTTTGACACTCCCTGGATGGACAAAACAACATTGGCAGCTGTAAAGAAGAACAGATCCATGCTGAAAAAATACAAATACTGTAGAAATCCAACCACAAAGGCAAATTATAATGAAGCAAAGGAACTATCTGGAAAGATGGTTAAGGAAACAAAAAAGAAATATGAAAAATCTATTGCACTTGAAATGAAACAAGGCAACAAACTGTTCTGGAAATGTGTTCAAAATAGATTAGTCAAGAATGTTTAATAAACCAAGATAAAGAACCAGTAACAGATGACAAGGAAAAATCCGAAATGGTCAACACTTTCTTCAGTGTTTTTATCCAAGTAGAAATCAGTAATATTCCAAAATTTGCGAGTAGGACAGACAAATAACTTAACACTGTTGAATACGATGAGGAATGGGTAAGAAATAATCTATTAAAGAGTACCGAAACTAAAACACCAGGAGCAGATCAATTACACCCAAAGTTATCAAAGAAACTGCTTTAACGATATCAAAACCTCTTACTATTGTCTTCAAAAAATTGATAGAATAATTGGAAGTACTCTCGGCATAGAAGATAGCAAATGTCACTGCACTCCACAAAAAAGGATCAAAAACAGAAGTAGCAAAATAAAGACCTGTCAGTTTACAGGTGGGTATCTAGAATTTTCACATCCCACCAAATTAAAAAATATTTATATCGCTGGAATTTATATGAAAAAAAAACAATACAAATAATAATTAAGAATCATAAATTAAAAAAAATTGGGGTGGTATTCCCTCAAAAGGCTACGTAGCCTCTTAAGCTATTTTTAGATTTCCCGCCAAAAATAAAAAAATGCATTGTGGGAATATTAAGTGACTGGCACGTGACTAATGACGCTAAAATTCCATAACATAACAAACATGTAATTATTTTCCATAATTTCTTCTCCGGACGCTATGTTTGAAACTTCTTCTGTATATTTCCGGTGTGTGAATGAGCGAGTTGCTCATGTAAAAATAGATTGTGTTTCCCGTCGGTGTCGACCTGGGCTGCAGTAAATCTCTAATTTCCCTTGCTGTGGGATGGTTTTCGACTACTGGGTTTCAGAAATGTAAATTATAAGGCTTCAAATGGAGTATAATAATGATATTTTTGTATTCTTGTAAAATTTTGGTCTTAAAATCTGAAGGGCCACCTTTAACATCTATGATAGGAAAAGTTAAGGAAATTCGAATAAGGGACAATATTTTGGAACACATGGAAAAAAACAATCTATTCACTAATCAACAATATGCGTTTAGGAAAGGGAGGTCGCGTGCCACTCAACTGATTGAAGTATTATATGATTTGACGGAGCACATAGATAATAAAAATGTGTTGATGCAATATATTTTGATTTTCATAACGCATTTGATACTGTTCCTCACGAAAGACTATTAGAAAAAAAAATAGGTATAGAGTAACTGGAAAATTATTTAAGTGGATTGAAAACTACCTATCTGACCGTACACAGAGGTTAGTTCTAAATGGATATGAATCTAAAGTGACCCCTGTCTTAAGTGGTATCCCACAAGGTAGTGTTTTCTGACCACTCTTGTTTGCAATATAATTATATATAGATATATAAATGATTTACCGGATGTTATTACCATTTCAATCAAATTGAACTGTGACAGAAACAGGTAATTTGCTAGTATTTTGTACACAGACGGATACACAGACTGTCACACGGACGGACAGACGGGCTGATTCCAGTATACTCCCGAAAATAATCTTTTTGCGTGGGTATAATGATATATCTCATCAAGAAGAGGTACACTGCGCACGAACCATAACTCCTGATTACATAATTTTGGAGTTATTGTCCTTTGTTGTTTTTTTTCTTACTTTAATTTTGTCCAGAGCATAACTTGAAAACTACACAAGATATAAACATGAAACTTCACAGGTTGATGGATGACATTTACAGGAAGTGTAGTGTGCAAGAACCATTCTTTTGGTAGCATTATTAAGGAGTTTTTTGCCCTTTTTAAATTTTCATACTTAGATTTTATCTGAAGCATAACTAGGAAATTGTCAAAGATATCGATGTGCAGAGGAAGGCAGATTTTTTTTTTGAGTTGCGCACCATGATTTTGGGGGTTATATCCCTTTCTTTCACACCTGGATAGGCGTTTCTAAGGAGGTATGCATTTCACGAATGATAGCTCTACCTTCCATAATTTTCAATTCATTGCTTTTTGTTGTTTTCCGATTATCTTTTCTGTCTGACTTCATATATGTTTATACTTGACAGCTATATAAGAAAAGTGTACCATGTTGAAGATATTGTACTTGGTATTTAGCCTTGCCAGAAAATGATTCTTGAGTCTGGCTGTTTTAGCCTTTAAACCATTACCACACAATCCCTACTTTTGACACCCCTGAGAAAGAAGCCTTCTGAAAACAATGTGGGAAAAGGAGAAAATGCTGGTAACCAGCATTTTCTCCTTTTCCCACAGTGTTTTCTACCCTTCCCAGAACAAATTTCAATTTTTCAGTCACCTTTATTTTGTCGTCTGCAAATGCTTCCAATTTGGACCAGTCTAAAATTTTCTCGTGTGGTAATGAGTTAAACCAACCAACAAGAAGACACACATCTTCTATTGAGCAAGTATTCGGCGGGAGGTGGCTACATGTATGTCAACATGGCTCTTGTCAGCATTACATAGCATAAATTCTAAATCGAGGGGAGGTTCATTTTCGCAAAAAAGAGGGTAGTATAATTTTGAGACGTCATTTATTACTTCTTAGAGTCCCCCACCACCACTAAACAAGTTATATATTCACGGTACTTCAAAAGCTCAAACCCCCATGCTATGCACTTCAAAGTTGCACACCCCCCGTATCTAAATTGTTTTACACCCTTGAAAAGAAAGCCTTGCAAACATAATTCTGCTCTGTAACGGCTGGATTAAATACCCACTTACACTGTAAGTATTTATGAGCCTTAATCTTTTTCTCTGTAGGTCAAGAGTGTTTTGGCTAGCTACACGTCTACCATTGTAAAAACCTGGCCTGTATTTAACATATCGTCGGTTTACTTCGAAAACCTCGTAACTACAGCTTGTTACAAGCTGTAGTTACGGGATTTTGGAAGTAAACTGACGATACAAGTGGTCTGGTAAAATGGGGTCTCTGTGATGCATTATACCAAACAAGTCAACCCGAAACAATTTGGGATCAAAAAATATTTTTTACCGAACAATTAAATGGATCATGAGGTAGACTAGTTCCTTGATATGTAGGAAAATAACCAATAGCAAAATATTTCAATCCAGTACTGCCTATGCCAACTGCGCTGGCTGACCTGAGTCTATACTTGTTGACGATGCATTAAAACTCCTTATTCACAAGCATGGCTCATATCTAAAAGTGGCACTGTTTTGAGTGTCAAATTCTTCTACACATAAACAATGAAGCCATCGAGACCATTGACACGGGTCCTTCTATGGGTTGGCTCTTTACAAATACAGGGCGAAGTTGTTTTTAGAACATATACCCTGAAGTAATCTCGGCCGTTGCACCAGTTCCATTGCTTGAGCTCTAACAATTGTAAGTAGAAGCTTCTAGAAATAAACTTGACTGTGTGCTTCTACAACATGAAATAATGCTGCCCTTGCGCCAGAGCTCTACTTGTTTTCCAAAATACACCAAACGTTTTGTGAAAATATATTTTTGCATTTAGTAAACGTAAATACAAATTGCTTCCTCAGTGTAAGAATGTAATATCGATGATTTCAAAATTTGGACAGAGTTTAAGTTTACAAAATACTTTCTGTGAGAGATGTGGGATCTTGGTTTATGAAATACTTTCTGTGAGAGATGTGGGATCTTGTATACCAATGTTGTAATACATCGTTTGGAGCACTGCTCATGTACTATTGGCATAAGAACACAAATCTGTAACATCATTAAGTCCAAGTTCGGTGATGATGTATTAAATACTATAATTCATTAAGTGACAAAACTAGAGTGTGTATCTTGTGAGGAGCACCAGTTGCCGATGTTTTTTAGCAAATCTTAAAAGTATCTTGTGTGGAATTTCTGACAGCATTTTTTGTTTTGCTTAGACCGTATTTGGGGAACATACCAAGAAAAGCTTTAGCCTGCTATTCTTGGGAATAAAAGTAATAGTTAAATCAAGACTATAAGATAAAATCTTAGAAGTCCGAAGTAGGATTATACATGTTGAATTAGGATGAATTATGAGTGTGGGTTTGTGTGTGTGCTTTGTATAGTTCTAATGCATGTAATTTACGTTGTCTTCCATTATTGTGTATATCTGTATTCTTCAATGAAATTGGAGGAAATAAAGATGATATTTATGCTTCGTTTACAGTAATTTTTCGAGTCTATTTTGAAATGTTCCTTTGGCTTTTCACCTCCTACAAGTTTAACGGCGCTTCCATTATTGCAAGCTATTTTGACTCGTAATTCTGTTTTATCTTTCAATTTATAGAATTACAACAAAGCGGGTTCCGTATACATACTGTTAAATCCAATAACTAAGGCGTCCGGTCGATACTCGGTGTCGGTTGTCAATTGCCTTTGTCAACAAAACACGATAAAATTTCGATTTTACATGAAAACTTTCATGCAAATGTATGTTGTCAAAGTTGGACATAAATGTATTGTTGTGTCTACGAGTTTTTTTTCCCCGACCTTATATCTACGGAGATGTATTCTCTTGGATGTATTATCAACCACATCTGACTCGTAGGAAAATGGCTAATTAATAATACAAGA
The DNA here is from genome assembly GCA_943736015.1 of Tridacna crocea. Lineage (NCBI taxonomy): Eukaryota > Metazoa > Mollusca > Bivalvia > Cardiida > Cardiidae > Tridacna > Tridacna crocea. Next base: position 57,640,539 of record OX031060.1, on the reverse strand, counting down.
AATTCTCAATTTGTCTTTATGCTATTGTGATGGTCTAAGCACTCTTTGTCGACTTCAGTCTGAACTATTCCATATAGGAACTGGTGTATCTCAATGTTAAACAAAACTATCCTTCGGTCTATATTATTGACAAATCAATGTTTCTTCATTACATAATATGATTAATAATAATGGTGAATTTTCCTACAAGTAAATGAAAATATCGGTAGGGTTGAGGAGAATTTAAGAAACTCAGTGCTTTAATATGTGTACAGTGTTTGCAGTTTGCGGTCACCTAAGTGCAAAAAATTCTCGAGGTAAACTTCAACACAAGTGTTCTGTGCCATAAAGAGATAAGGACCGGTGGTAGGATGGAAGGGTAAATATAATTGCTGTGCATAACTCGGGAAGGTACGAACACTCGCATTTTGTTTTATGAGCAGCGATATCGGTATTTTATAATTAATTTATGGTAGTTTTTTTATAAGGATATGAGTAGTAGCTCATTATTATGATTGGCTTATATACAGTAGGTAGGTTTGCTATAGATGTCGTGCTTTTTCAGGAAGCTGATCATTAATGTGCATGTATGTCTACTGTACACATCGTCTCTCTAGGTTCCCTACAGACAAAAGACACACTTCGACTCTCTCTCTCTCTCTCTCTCTCTCTCTCTCTCTCTGAAGACGGTAAATGCACAGAACTACAAAACGAAACCTTGTATTTATAAGGGTAAACCAAACTTCGTGAAAACCAGCTTCAGATTAACGTATTGTCTTACCTAATCGATTCCAAGAGACTACTAGTGTTTGGCTTGCAACACGGACATTTGCGTAGGCTGATTCGAGACAACGGTCTCCGATCGTGTTTGGTTTTCTATTTTACGCAGGTATCCTGGAACAGAACCTAATGTTGACGTAAAGTGTCGTCTCGTATTAGCCTGCGCGGACTGCGCAGGCTGATTCGGGTCAAACATACTTACTTCCCGTCTTCAGTTGACTTCATTATTTCATTATTCAGACGCACGTGTTTCATTATCTTTAACATCCTTTAAAAACATTCTCAAACCCTATAAGTTGACACAATTTTTTTGGCTCATCTCAGCAAAATAATGCATTTTAACAGTCCAATATTTGCTGTATGGAGAGTGAAACGTCGTTTTAACTCAGCATTCGAAAATGTTTCTTAAGTCTTTTAAGGTAGTAAAATGGGTCTCAAGCAACAAACTCAAAATGCTTTTGTGTCACTCTAGTAGACTATTGAAAAAACCACGGAAAAAAGTTCGGTATTACCCAATTCCCTAATCATAAAATATAAAATATAACTCTACATTTCCTTTCTTTATAAAATGGTCAGTGGAATGTATTGTAACTGAATGAAATAGATTTATTTTGCGTCTTTTCCAACATCTTCGCATGCCAAGGCTGTCGATTCACTATACTACTCTACCCTTGGCGGATCGAGCTTGATTTTTACACATTCCCCCGATACGCTTTTTCATTGGATGCAGCCAGCTTTAAATGCAACGAATGAAATCGCTCGATGCATTTCATTTTTGATAAAAATAGAATAAGGTTACTACCTTTCGAACAGAAGGTAAAGATGGAAACCCACATGGATGTCTGCTTATCGCTCCATGTGTATTCGTAAGCGATTTGTAACACGATATTTCATTGGCTTTTAGAAATATGATATAAAGGGGGTGGGGTAGTAGCCAGTATCCAATAGAGGGCGCAGGAATCGCGAAATCGAGCTCAATCAGCCAAGGTAAGATCGTAACCTTGGCTCGCGAAGATGCTTTTCCAAATAGTCTCTAGTGTACCAGCCAAACTGTCTGAAAAAGGTGTTCTAATGTATTTGCGCGAAAGTTCAAAACTTTATGCAAAGTGTAGATACCGGTATTTGCGTGTCTGATGACCATTTTACCTCATGATTCTGTGGGTTGTCACACAAAGTAGATTTTTTGGATCGATACTTGTGTGGTGACTTGTTTGATGCAATGAATCAATGATCATGGAGATGCATTGAGCGACTAAACTCCCTTTTAACTCTTTACCAAACAATCCCTACTTTTAACGACCCTGACATGGAAAGCTTTTGAAAACAATGTGGGAAAAGGAGAAAATGCTGGTAACCAGCTATTAAAACAGAGTGGGAAAAGGAGAAAATGCTGGTAACCAGCATTTTCTCCTTTTCCCACTATGTTTTCTACGCTTCCGAAATCAAAATTCAATTTTTGATGCACATTTATTTTGTCGTCTGGAAATGCTTTCAGTTTGGACAAGTCCAAAATTTTGTCCTTTGGTAAACAGTTAACAAAATACGGCTCATAATTGGCCTGCAATACGCGAAAAGGGACATTCGGACATCTGCGTAAATTGTCCTCTCGGATCAGCCTGCGCAGTCCGCGCAGGCTAATCCGAGAATACACTTTCCGTTTTTATGTAAATGTCTGTTTTGCGCAAGTCTACTGAAGCACAAAGTGTAATGTAGTCGTAAAGTGCCGTCTCGGATTAGCCTGCGTGGACTGCGCAGGCTGAGCCGAAACAACACTTTACGAAAATGTCCGAATGCCCCTTTTCGTGTGTATCAGGCCAATTATGACTTCAAAAATGGTGCCCACAGTTGACCAATATCATTTTCTGATTTGACGGAAGGTAACATGATATTCTGTTTACTTACCATGTGGATTTTTTTTTTGTTGAAAAACCTACCCTTTTTCTCTCTGCAACACTACAAGTACCTTCCTTCAAGAGCGTTTTGTAACAAAGGGACGATTAATGAAATTTGACCGATCGATCAGCGGCTTGATTTCTCGTAGTTTTTCTCTGTACACATTGTTTATGTAAGATATTACTTATAATATTTATTTTTGATCAGACCAAGAATAGCATATACGCATCTGAAATGATAAATCTTCTCTATGTCAAAATGTCTAAAGCTGCATAGATCAGCGAACAGTGCAGATCAAGATCAGACTGAGCAGAACGTGGACTTAATTTGCATATCGGGACGGAAGGGAGGGGGCAATTGTCGGGTGGCAACTGTCCGGGAGGCACTTGTCCTAGATTGTATCAGGACAATTGCCCCCCCGGACAATTGCCCCCGGAGGACAATTCCCCCCCGGACCATTGCCCTCTGAGGACAATCGCCCCGGATTATTGCCCCCATGACAATTCCTTGTCCTCGGGGGGGGCAATGGTCCGGGGGGGGGGATTGTCCCGGGGGGGGGGGGGCAATAGTTCGGGGGGAATTGTCCTCGGGGGCGTCAATGGTCCGGGGGCAATTGTCCTCGGGGGCAATTGTCCTCAGGGGGCAATTGTCCTAGAATCCTTAATTTGGATATTGACAATAACGGATAGGAATTGAAGTCTGTGGTTTACACTTCTGACAAAATCGAAGCAGATCTACATATATCACTTTAACACGTATACTGCTAGGCGCGACTCACAGACTTAACATTTTTCATGGACGAGTTTTATATTTTTTTTTCCCCTCAAAAACCAACGAGTGTCAGATTCTTTTTATCACATTACTGATTAACAAGAATTATAGTCCAAAATGTGTTAAACCGGATAAATACATGTATCATGTGTAGTGAAATTTACATGAAGCCCGTGCACTTATATATATACTTTGACATTTAGAACGAAAATAGATCTAGTTCCGAAGAAATAGTTCCGGAGAAACTTGCATAATATTGACTTTTATTTGAGTCTATACACAGTGATTAACAGCTTCTGGTCTTGGACCTACAATTTCCTGTATTTAGCGGAATATTTTGACCAAAAAATGTGGAATATTTGCAATTTTAGGAATTTTTGCATACAAAAATACCAGTTATTTTTGTCTGTCATTGTAAACTTATAACTGTTTTGCTGCTGGCGCTGCCCACTTACCTTTTTGCAGAAACTGTAAATCAAGATCAGACTGCACAGGACATGTAATCTGATCTTAAAAAAACACCACCGAAAAAGCAGATTCGCATTTTTACTATCAGCTTGAAGATTTCACTTATTTGGCGGGTTAACTCATTACCAAACAACAAAATTTTAGGCTTGTCCAAATCGAAAGCATTTGCAGACGACAAGATAAAAGTGAACGAAAATTTGAAATTTGTTTTGTGAAGAGTAGAAAACATTGTGGGAAAAGGAGAAAATGCTGGTTACCAGCATTTTCTCCTTTTCCCACAGTGTTTTCTAAAGGCTTATTTCTCGGCGGGGGGGGGGGGTCAAAAGTAGGTATTGTGTGGTAATGGGCTAAGGGTTATGATTGGTAGATTTTATAAGCCGTTAATACGATTTCGCTATTGTTAAACTTGTCAGTCGTGGCCTTGTCACCGATAGGTGGTTATGTTTTTTATAAAACCATATAAAACTAATTGTGCTAACTTTTTTTTTCCATATGTAAAACTATACAACTTATCCAAATTCAAAGGACTTGTACACGACAATTTTAGATAAATGAGGTTCAAATTTATATGTTTTATTTGCAAAAGGGTGCAACACATTGTGGGGAATGGAGAAATTGTTGGTAACCATCATATTTTCCTTTCAAGTCTAGCATTAATTTCAAATGGTTTTTTTAGTTAAAACTCGGAATTGTGTCGGAATTGTGTGGTAAAAAATTAAATGTCTCGAAACTATGGAAACCAGGATTGAATAATGGAAGGTTACAGTTCTTGAAGTGGGGATTTTTGAAGAAGTTTTAACGGCCGAAAGTAATGCTCAACAATGCTAGCAACCACCCGGAAAACTGATAACAATAAATAAGGATTTTACGAATATGTTTTTTCTGGATAGAATTTTATTGTGATATGTAAGTCATGATTGCTACAATATATCAGAGCTCTAGATAAGATTCTAAATCCATTATTTCTCTTCCAAACCCTATTTTGTTGGTACTCATTAGAATCGTCTCATCGAGACGATTCTAATGAGTACCCACAACATAGAGTTTAGTGGAGAATTATTCATATTTTCAGTTTTGAAATCAAAATCACTTTCTCTATCTGGAGTTCTGGTTACATGTAGATTGTTATTGTGCGGAGTACAAAATTTAACCCGGGCTTTTAACGGGTCTAAATCTTTCGTAAGTTAGTCTACAGTATAAAACATCATGCGAAATTTCTTTATATATTCAGCTGTTTATTTTTGTTTTGTTCTGGTACATACGAATCTTGTTTACTATGTTTTACTTGTTTACTTCTTGAGATCACGTAAAAAAATAGATATTAACTCTCTCTCTCTCTCTAAGAAAACAAAATTTCAGGCTTGCCCAAAGTTAAACTATTTGCAGACAACAATTTAACTGTAGCTGAAATGATGGAATTTTAACCCATTGATCAAACATATTAAGCGCCCCATTTGGATAACATGAGGTTTAAGGTAAGACCTGTGTAATGCACTTCCGGTGAAAATTCTAATTGGTTGATAAATAAGGACAAATAAGGATTTATGCAGAAATAATACCTTTGCACATTTCTAACGGATCAGAAATTCCGCTTATGTCTATCTTGAAATTATTTTTTGATACTTTTGTTAGTTTTCTGAAAAGGGAGGTAATTATCATCTCTTTTTGAATAGAGAATATAGTGGTTTTAGGTTTATAAATGATAATTCAAAGAAGGAAAAAAAATGTAAAAAATGAATTGGTGAAAGTACTTCAATAATACTCATTTTTAATTATAGCAAATTTTGCAGGATGGTATTGTAGTGGAAATAGCTGTTTTCCATTACATAGGTCTTACCTTAATGAAATCTTTAACACACAATCCCGACTTTTGACGACCCTGAGGAAGAAGCCTTCTGAAAACATTGTGAAAAAAAGGAGAAAATGCTGGTAACCCACAATGTTTTACCTCCTTTTCGATACAAATTTCAAATTTTCAGTCACTTTTATTTTGAAATCTGCAAATGCTTTCAATTTGGACCATTCTAAAATTTTGTCGTGTGGTGAAAAGTTGAAGCCCTTCTCAGCATCTTTTTAAATCATAACATAACGTAACATTTATTAAGCATAAAACAGCACATGCATGTTTATAGCTTACAAAATAATTACTTAACAAATTTATGCCCACATGCGCAGAAAACAAAGACATGAACAGATTGTTATTATCTGAGAAGTATGAAATAATTCACCATGTCAATACAACAGTGCCATTTTTATAATCAGTCACTACAGTCACTAATCAGTTGCGAAGCTGAGCAGAATTGCTTTGTTATAGTCTTAAACACTTTAAAATGGAACAAGACGACAAGTGGAGCGAGTGATGACGGTTTAGAACTGTCTTTGAAACGGTGGAAAACATTTTGGAAAAGGACAAATGCCAATCACCAAATTGTTTCTAATTTTGCACAAACGTCTTTTAAAGCCTTTAGCCTCGGTTCGTAACGCGTGGAATTGTTTTGTAGAGGGTTAGGGCTTATCATGCCAATTACAACTTGATCTGTTTTGTTGAAAGCGTAGGTCAGTGTAAGTAATTCAAGTAAAATTCCCTTTAAAATGAGCAAGAACAACAAATATCTCGGCGAAAAGCAATCCAGTTTCTAGTCTCTTCATTCACTGGAAATGGTTATTATGTTTAATTGTTTTTGCCTTATGCTTTGTCGTTGACCAATGGTTTGTCAGGTTTCCTTGTTTTGCTTATATCTGGGTGCACCACATTACTGTCCTCTTCTTTGTTTCACCAATCTATCAGAGTTTTGTGCATGTTTATGAAATCATCATAAAAAGTACCATTACTATGATCGTCATCATAGTTATTTATTAAAATGCCTTAAATCAATCTTGCAATTTACGCACACCTGGAAATTTTATTATTATTATTATTATTATCATTATCATTATTGGCTCACCTGAGCACAAAGTACTCAATTTAAGCTTTTTTGATCGTGTTGTGTCCGGCGTCCGTCGTGTGTCGTCAACTCTTACCATGTTTAAGCTCTTGAGGACACTTTTTTTTCCGATACACATGAAACTTTGACAGACTATTTGCCTTAATGATATCTCGGACGAGTTCCAAACTGTGCCTTGTCAGGTCTAAAATAAGGCACTTGGTCAAACCTTTGAAAAATCTTGTGTACGCCTTAAAGGTCATATTTTCAGTCGGATAATCTTGAAACTTTGTCAGAATATTTGCCTTGATAATATCTGAGAAGAGTATGAAAAAGGATCACATCTGTTCACAAACTAGGTCACTAGGTCAAGTATTAGAAAAACCTTGTGTACGCTCTAGAGGCCACATTTTCTGTCCAATACTCTTGAAAGTGGGTTAGAATGTTTGTCTTGATGATATCTTAGACGACTTTAAAATGGGTCACATCGGGTCGGGTCAAAAACTAGGCCGCTGGATCAAATCCTAGAAAAACCTAGTGCACATTCTAGAGGTCACATATCCAGTCCACTGATCTTGAAAATTGGCCAGAATATTTTTCTTGGTGATGACACTGGGTCAAAAACTAGGTGACCAGCTTAAATCTTTGTAAAATCTTGTTAAGGCTCTCAAGACCACATTTTCAGTCGGATAATCTTGACAGTTAGTCAGAATGTTTGCCTTTTTAGTATCCCAGACAACATTGAAAATTCGTCATGTTGGATTAATAAAAAAAAAAAACTAGGTCACCAGGTCATTTTTGAAAAATCTTGTTTAGGCTGTAGGGGCCACATATTCAGTCCGATAACCTTGTAACTTGATCAGAATGTTTATCTTAATGATACCTATGACGAGTGGGTCATGTTGTTTAAAAAACTAGGTCACCGTGTCAAATCTATGAAAAACATTGTGTACACTCTACGGACCACATTTTCTCTCAAATACTTATGAAAGGTGGTCAAAATGTTTGTCTGAGTAATTTCTACAAGTTAAAGAATAGGCAATGTTGAGCTACTGAGACCGATTCTAGAAAAGGCCTGTGTACACTCTATAGAGGCTATATTTTGAGTCAAATAGTAAGGAAAATTTGTCAGAGTGTATGTCATCTTTATCTCGGAACAGATCGGAAATGGGTCATGTTTGGTCCAAAGGCTTAGGCGAACGACTTTAGGGTCATAATAGATTATTATTTAAATGTCAGGAAAAGCGCCTTAAAGTATGCGACGTCTTTGTGGGGCCGCTTTAGCGCGCGACGTAAACGTCACTTCCGCAATAATGTTATATATCTAAGATATACAAGTTTTGAATGATTAAAGAGATTGAACCTGGGTACAACGCTTTCTATTTAATACTAAACCCACTTTACGATATTATATTTATGATGATGATGATTATTATTATTGACTGTTTCGATGTATTTTCAATTATCTCGGGTTTCTTGGAGTTGAATAGTTACTGTATAACTACAGTCCACATACATAATATGTCTATAAAAATCTGTGACCCTCTAAGTACAATGACTGAAGTGTACAAAGTCAACGTCGTGGCCTGAATTATTTTCCACTCCATTTAAATAAGTCGTGTTATAGATTGTATATGGTCAGTGGTATTTGTTGTGTTACTATATATCTCGCTTGTCCATGTACTGTTACTTGACCCTGGCATGGACACGGGATTAATCCTTTACCAGACGAAAAACATTTAGACTCGTCCATATTGAATACATTTCCTGACGACATATTTCTTGTGGTTGAAAAATAGTTACGAAACGGTAGCAGATGTTAGTTGTATGCACTTTTCTTCTTTTCTCACCAAGTTTTGTAAGTAATCGTCCTGAAGTTTATGAACTCACGGGATCATTTAAAGGATTTTTATGTGGTTCTACACACGGTTTAAATAAAACTTACCAATAAATATAGGCCTTTCAGCATGTTATTATTAGCGCAGAGAAATTTGACACCGAGACACTTCAAAAAACATTCGTTCGGTTTATGAAGAGATAATCAGACCTACTTTGATGAACAAAAAGTACTGGCCTTATAGAAAACAGTGAGCCCATCAAATTACGCAAAAACTCAGAATTTCGTGAGTGAAGTCTATCATTTCAGTCAAATCGTATTCTTTGTGTTTTAAATTCATAAGGAATCGATTTATCTAATCAGCTTAATGGAAAATTAATCTTTATCTCAAATAAACATGGCTGTGGTGGAGGGAGACTTTTTGCACTGTATGGACTAAAGGAAATTCTTCTTCTCTTAATAAATAAACTACTCGTCAGATTTTGAAATAATTTCACAGAAATGTTCCTTTAGTGCCCCGTTTGAAAAAACTGTTCGCGAAACTTTTATCCGTCAAGAAACATGGCTATGGCAGTGGTGGTGGTGGTGTGTGTGTGTGTGTGTGTGGGGGGGGGGGGGGGAAAGAGGAAAGGGGCTATTAGCACTATACGAACTTGAAGGAATTCTTAAATATTCTTCTTCTCTGAAACCACTGATCAGATTTTGAAATAATTTCGCATGAATGATCCTTACATTGTGCCCTGTTTTTAGCTTGTCTGTTTTCGAAGAAATCTTCCAGGTATCGCCCTGTTGTTGTTGTTAACAAGGCTTCCACTCAACACTTGGAATAATTGTTCACTAGTAAAAGAGCAACCCATGCAATAAGGGCAGGTAACTCTAAAAACGTTTTGTCCACATTATACTCCTTTTTCGACTTGGAATGTAACCTTACCATCCAGCGCCTAAGAGCCAATTGTTGACATTTGTTCGACTTAGTATTTTAAGCCATTATCGGGCATGTTCGGTTGTCCGATAAATGGTACTACAATCGTACAAAATTGCGCGCAAGGAAAACAGGAAAGCGGAGAGACATGGGCGGAAATGTTACGAAATGACAACCCGACGAAATTTCTGAAACGACAAGTTTTTCTCATGTTTCGTACTGGGAAATAACAGTGTTTATTTATTGTAGTGCATTACATATTTTTAGAGAAAACAAGCAATTTCATTGAAATGATATCCCCCGCCGAAAAAGACCTTTTTTGATACAAAATGATAAGAGGTATTGTGTTATGCATGTACATGTGGCCTTTTTGTTATTGGTCCATGATGAAATTATACATTAAAGCTGCCTTTTTCCATGGCACAGGATTTCATTACATAAGAAAAATATAAAAGAGGTCCATTACAGGATTATACATTAAGTACCCTTTTTGCAGAACTTGGCATTTCATAAAATGAAAACAAACAAAGGAAATAGACATAAAAACCCCTCTTCCACGGCATGTAATATATAATGACATGTCATGGAAAGAGGGGGTTTTATGTATATTTCCTTTATTTGTTTTCATTTCACGATTTCATATATGTGGTGGAAAAAAAATGTATGAACAGACTTTGTAATGGAAAAGAAAACATGCATGAAGTTTCATCAATTTTCGTCAAGGACTTTAGAAGATATCCCTCTCACAATATAAGCCGCCACACTGCTGCCATTTCAAGCAGATAGCTAGAGACTAAAGTGTTGAAATTTGTAGCACCTGCCTGGGTAGCTGAATGGATATATGGTATTACTTGTGATCTAAAAGTTTTACGAACAGACAGATGCATGGAGAGACGAATGCACAATTGACTCATTGGTCAGTGGCTTTGATCAACCAATAAAAATATGAAGTTCTATGAAAATAATGTGCAAAAGTTGGAGATACACTGATAAAAAATTAAATTTGACATGAAGTCCCCTTTTTCCATGATACAGTGATAAATTGCAAAACGCTGACAACATGTGCTAGGTTGCATGATCTGTGAAAATCTCGTCCAAATCTGTTGAGATATGTCAAGTAATTAAGGAGATACAGGTGAAAAATTAAATTATAACATGAAGCCCCCTTATTCCATGATGCTGCTACAAATCCCAAAATCTTGACAATATGCCGTAGGTCACATGATCATCCAAATCTGCCAAGAAATGTGGGAGGCATTGTGTTAGGTCACATGATAATGTAAAAATTCCATTCAAATCTGCCAAATGTGGGAGGAGTTGCCTTCACAAGAAATAGAATGAAATAAAACATGAAGCCCCCTTTTTTCATGACGCAGCCACAAACTGCAAAACGTTGAGAATATGTGATAGGTCAGATGACAAGAAACATTCTGTGAAAATTCTATTCATTTCTGTCCAGAAATATGGGACGAGTTGCATTCACAAGATATAAAATGATATAAAACATGAAGCCCCCTTTTTTCATGACGCAGCTACAAATAGTAAAACTTGGAGAATATGCGATAGGCCAAATAATGATAACAAACTGTGAAAATTCATTTCAATTCTGTCAAGAAATATAGGACGAGTTGCATTCACAAGAAATAAAATTAAATAAAACATGAAGCCCCCTTTTTGCATGACGCAGCTACAAATCGCAAAATGTTGACAATATGCAATAGGTCACATGACAAAAAATATTCTGTCAAAATTGCATTCAATTCCTTCAAGAAATGTGGAAGGAGCTGCCTTCACAAGAAATGGAATGAAATATAACATGAAACCACCTTTTTCCATGACACCTTATTACACAAACAAGGGCAAATAACTGTGGTATTGCACGGTCAACGTAGGTGAAACTTCTTTTCCTGCATTTCCTAATGGAAGTTGACAGATGTGACAAGTTCAATGTAAAAACTTTGTATAGTTTTGAAGAGAAGACTCCAAACATCAAAAGTGTACTTAAGTGTTACTTAAGTGAAACTTAAAATCACTCTCAATCGGCCATTTTGCGTCGAATCAAGAAAACAAAAAAAGTGTCTCGGGAGAATGGGTCATTGTACATGTGTATAAAGTTTCACGAAATTCCGTCCAATGGTATTGGAGATATTTGCCGGGACGGACACACGGACGGACGGACGGACGGACAGACGGACGGACGGACGGACGGAAGGACGGACGGACGGACGGACAACGCTAAAACTATATCCCTTCGCCTACGGCGGGGGATAAAAAGAGGCGGGGTGTATAGTATTCATAGATTTCGGAGTGTTTTGTTGTTCCTTTTGTGTTTTACAGTAATTTTTTCTTTCCCACTTGTTTCCATAGTATTTCTTTTTCATGTTATATATACGTTTTTTAAAGCACATAAGCATTGAAATTAGAGTAAATAAAACGAGACATCCCATTTTCAAGAATAATTATTATTTCTGAAGTCATAATTATTCCAGACTTTAGGTTTTGTGGACATGTTTTCAGATTTATGTCGAATCCTTTATACGACCAAAACGAACTTGCTCACTTTGATAGTGATAGAGGATTCTTGGGTCACAAGTTTGAAGCTTCCTTTCAACATCAAATGCATGTATATAAATTTTGTTTTGTTCAATATAAATGCTGTGTTTCATTTTGGTACTTTAATATCTCGCATGCGATTTGTCGCCTTAGAAGTTTAAAACTAAATGGACGAGTAAAGAGTTAACAAATGATCGAATATTCTTGCACCACACTTTTGTGCTATGTAGGAAACAATAATTATGTAATGTACTAGTTAATGATCAGTGCTGTATAAATGTTGTAGTCATTAGTGATGTAATGTTGTGTACAGACTCGTATTGTTACATAGAATATCGATGACATATATATTTTTATTGCCTACTGAAATGCACCATATTGAATATCAGAACGCGTGGAAATTACAACGAAATGGTGGCAGAAATATAACGATGGAATTTTCTATAGGGGTGGATAAATGAATCGGTGCAGAGCGCTTGCAGCTATAATCTATATGCCTAATTAACGGAGACCCAGCCGTCGTTGGCCTTGAAGCCTTTCCCAAAAAAAAAACTGGTTTTTACGTATCTGCAGTAAAGCTGTTTTGAAAACACTGTGCGAAAAGGAGAAATTGCTCGTAACGAGCAATTTCTCCTTTTCCCACAGTGTTTTCTACCCTTTTTTGAGAGCTTTCTGACATTTTCTCAAAATCAAAAATTGTCGTCTTTGAACTCTTACAGTTTGGAAGAGTCCAAAATTTGTCGTTTTGGAAAGGGTTAAATTATAATAGAGCCATAAAATACCAAAGGCACTCATCGTCGGGCTGCCACTAAGTCTTGTGAATTATGGTAATGTCCCATCTCTCTCTCTCTCTCTCTCTCTCTCTCTCGTTAGAATTTTAAAAAAAGCCAGTGTCAAAGAAAGATACGATAAAAATGTAGGACGAGCCATACCATTACGACTGGAAACGTTAAACGGACAGATAGAATCACCGCCTACGAACGTAAAACGTCAACAAACAAAAAAGAAAACATATCAGTGCTCATGTATATATAGGTATTATTCAATTATAAAGAAAGATATTCTGATCGTCCTGCAATACAGAAGTTAGCTAGCTATTAATTTTATGGCAAAACGTCACCTATACAATTTGTTTGACTTTTTTGTGACCTGTTCAAATAGCCAACCCGTTATAAATGTAAACTTTGTTAACACATTACCAAACGACAATATTTCAGGTTTGTCCAAATTGAAAGCATTTGTAGACGACAAAATAAAAGTGGCTGAAAATTGTAGAATTGTTTTGTGAATGTAAGAAAACATGGCGGGAAAAAGAGAAAATGCTGGTATCATCTCCTTTTCCCTCAATGTTTTCTGAAGGCTTCTTTCTCAGGGACGTCAAAAATAGGAATTGTGTGGTAAAGAGTTAAAAAAATTTATTTCTGTACTTCAGTTGGCTTTGTTAGTTTTCAAAATGTTAACACTTGGAGTCAGCTGCACATTTTTGACAGTATTTTGCGATTGGTTTCGATTTAGATCAAGATCAGGCTGCACAGAATGTGCATCAGCACTGACATGCTATTTGTTGATATATTCAAGACTGCGTTGAAAAAAAGGAGAAGAACAAGAAGAAAAAAGATGTAACATCTAATGTCGATTAAACAGAATGTGCATCAGCACTGACATGCTATTTGTTGATGTATTCAAGACTGCGTTGAAATAAAAAAAAAGGAGAAGAACAAGAAGAAAAAAGATGTCATATCTAATTTCGATTAAACCCTGTAGTTGACACTTTTGAGGTTTTAAAAATAAACGTTTAACATTCAAACTGCTAGGTGCTACAGGCACGGTATTTGCAGACAGTGTAGACCAATGTCAGACTGCACAGAGCGTGTAGTATAATATACGATCTGTAAGTCGACCTCTGTCCACTAAGACTCAAGACTTCTATCTTATAGCTTGACTACAAAAATTAACTGTCTGTATACCTAAGATCAGACTGCACATTTTCTGCACTCTGAGCTTAATCTATGCTGCCACTGTTGTCTCAGTCTAACTTGAACGATTAACTAGTCCGAAAAAGGGTTTCATTTTTTCCTGTTTAACCAAACTATTCCAAGTTTTAATCCTTTCCCAAACGACAATATTTTAGACTGGTCCAAATTGGAAGCACTTGCAGACGACAAAATTCATCTTACTCAAAAATTGAAATTTATTTTTAGCAGGGTAGAAAACATTGTGGGAAAAGGAGAAAATGCTGGTTTCCAGCATTTTCTCCTTTTTCCACAATGTTTTCAGAAGGCTTCTATCTCAGACATCTCAGAGACGTAAAAACCAGCGATTGTTTGGTAAAGGGTTAATGAACCCGGGTACGATTTTTTTTTCAAAACATTTTGGAAAAACAGAAAATGCTGGTAACCAATTTATACCCCTTTTCCCTCAATGTTTTCTACCATATCAAGACCAAAGCCAACCATCTGAGCGACATCTTATATTGTCGTCTGTAAATGCCTTCAATTTGGACAAATCTAAAAATTTGCCGTTTAATAAAGAGTTCAAGAAAGGTCTTGTATAATGTATAAGGTCTGAATTTGTAATATATTGAATATATAGTTTAGATCGCTTGACAATTGTATAAAAACCTTAGACACTTAGCGTCTAATGCAAAGAAATCATTTGATCAATAGTGATTTACAGATAGGGTGTAAATTGTTTGGTCTAGGGATTTCTAATTTATAAATTAAAGTTCTCTATAGGATCAGGCGTTTTCATATTGTAGTTACAGTATAGAATATTATACAAGGTTACAAACAACGTTCGCGCTTTTTTTCACCAAGGCGTCATTAACAACGTATTTTCTTTCATTTCGCAAGTGGTTTTTTTCTTTTATTCTCGTACATTTAAAGCAGTGAGTGAAACAATTTGTTTTATTGGTTCTGTGTCTTTTCTTGTCAAAACTCTCTCTGTCTCTCTCCGTCTCCTCTGTATGTCTGTCTGTCTGTCTGTCTCTCTCTCTCTCTCTCTCTCTCTCTCTCTCTCTCTCTCCTCTGTATTGTGTATTTAAGCGTCTCTATCTACGTTTCTGACTGTTCATTCATCTCTCTACCACCATTGTTTTTATTATTTTGATATTTATCTTCTTCGTCTTACATTTCACCTATAAAGTTTTTTCTATATATATATATATATCTCTTTTTTACTTATGAGGCATACTCAAAATGCTATTTACCACCATTTATCCTTTTTCCACAATGTTTTGAAAAGTCTCCTTCTTTGGAGTCGTTAAAACTCGGGATAGTTTGGTACAGGATTAATTATGCAAGGAATACACAAGATCTGTATCTCTACATTATTCTGTTTGCTGTTTCAGATAGAGTGATACATCGACCAGCCAGCGCCAGTTCTGTACATAGAAAACAGTGTAAGAAGAGTAGATTTATTTTACAAAATGCAGAAGGGAATACAGTATCTATGGACTCAAGGCAATACTAGCTAGTCTTGTTTTCTATCGAATAATGTGGAAATGTGGATTTTAAACTTCACCGTTTTAGATACTTAGTTCCTTAGATTTGAGTGTTAATCTAATATGTGGATTAATAAGGGGATGACATCATACCATTTAATACTGGATTATTGTTTCTTATTTTTAGGTAAGTTTAAGAGTATTGTTTGACTATTGCTTTTTACACACTTTTTTCTCTCTTTTGTTCACTCTAATTATCCTCTCTCTCTCTCTCTCTCTCTCTCTCTCTCTCTCTCTCTCTCTCTAAAGATTTTGAGCAGGGGGCCATTTGATTTTTCGGCCCCTTTTTCGGCTGAATAAAAGAGTACATTTTCTCCTTTTCCCACAATATTTTCTACCCTTTCCAGAATAATCTTCAGAATTTTAGTCACATTAAATTTGTCGTCTGCAAGTGGTAACCAGCATTTTCTCTTTTTCCCACAATGTTTTCTATCCTTTCCAGAACAATCTTCAAAACTTTAGTCATATTAAATTTGTCGTCTGCAAATGCTTTCAGTTTGGACTAGTCTTAAAATTTGTCGTCTGGTAAAGAGTTAAACCCCCTTTTCCGAGAGCATGACTCACTTGTGTGGCGTTGTAATGGTTCAAATATCAATTTATAACACGTTCTTTTATCTTCCATTCTATAGGTAATCTTTAAGCTTCTCACAAATGTAAATTTAATGGCATATTATCTAAAGTACAAAATACGCTCGAGAAATTATTTTTGCAATTGAATTGTGGTTAAATGGGACCATTATAGGTTTGAAATTCACAAATTTACCATTTGAAACGCAATGGACGAAAAGATTTGAAATAGTCAAATAGACCCATGTAAAAGTTAACACAAACTAACTATTAGATAATTACTTGTATATATATATATTTAACTTACTCTTAAATAAATATCTGCAAAATAACCAAAACACATTTTATATTTTATATATCAGTCATTTTAATTTTCATTGACTTTTGTATAATTTTTTTATCACTACTGCATATGTGTTTTTTGTTGTTGTTGTTGTTGTTGTTGTTGTTTTTTCCGCCTAGATTTAATTCACGTTAAAAGTAGCCATTCTTTAATTATTATTTTAATATTAAGAAACACATACACACTTCTTCATATATATGAGTTATCGCTATTCTAGTCAGTGTGCATTCACCAACAATTTTAACCCTTTACCACACAATGACGACTTTTAACACCCTTGAGAAAGAAGCCTTTTGAAAACATTGTGTGAAAAGGAGAAAATGCTGGTAACCAGCATTTTCTTCTTTTCCCACAAAGTTTTCTACCCTATCAAAGAAAAATCGAAGCCACTATGAAATTGTCGTCTACAAATACTCTCAATTTGGATAGGTCTTTAATTTTGCCATGTGGTAAAGGGTTAAAGAATGCTCTTGGGCCTATTCTCTAGTATTTTCTACCTTTTCTACAATAACTCAATTCCTGATTGGCTAAATCATTTTTTTTAGCCAATCAGAAGTTGCTTTAATTTCAAAATGAAATCTTGAAGAATAAGACGATGACCTTTCGTAAGAACAATTAGTCGAAATGGACCCAGACCCCAAAAATTTACATCCTTTCTGATGAAAAGCGGTGGCAAATATCAAATTTCACCGTTAGTCTGCTAAGCGCGACCCACTGACCTTTTGCGGACAGTGTAGATCAAGATCAGACTGCTCAGAACGTGCAGTCTGATCTCGGATCTACTCTATCTGAAAAGGATATATGCCCGACCGAGTGACTCAGTGGTGAGCGTGTCGGACTCGTGACCTGGTGGTTGTGAGTTCAATACCCGGTTGAGGCAAACTTTCTTTCCGGCGTATTTTCGCTTCTCACCTCTACTGAAGCATGTGAGAAAAGTAGTCGGTGGCTTTGGAAAGAAAGTTGTGTTAGTGCTGGTGTAAGAAAGCCAGGAAACACATGTGTGTCACCGACCGCCATGATATGACCTTAGCTGTTAAAGTGGGGTAAACCCCAATACAACCAACCGAAAAGGATGTATTGTTACAGACTAGGATTCTCTACCAGCAACTCATTTGCCATACCAAGAACGAGAACACGCCTTGCTGATAGATCTATCTCCTGTGCTGGTCGAAGGTGGTGGAACTCTCTACCAAAAGAACTTAAATGTGTACAAAGTGAAAGTACATTTAAGAAGGAACTTAAAACATTTCTATTCTAAAAACACTATCAATAAGTTCTTCTGTATTATTGTAAAGCAATAAATAGAAGGAGTGATTTTGATTTCAAAATTCAAACTATTAATAATTCTCCACTAAACCCTATGTTATGGGCACTCATTAGAATCGTCTCGTCGAGACGATTCTAATGAGTACCCACAACATAGGGTTTGGAAGAGAAATAATGGATTTAGAATACAATCACTCCCTCTTATCTGGAGCTCTGACAGAAGAATATATTGTATAAATTTTGCGCTATAAAAATATTGGTGTAATTGTATTTGTTCCCGAAAACACAACCTTGAAATAGCAATACATGGGGTTTTACCAACGAATATCAAAAATCATTTTAGTTATTCAGCACGATAAGGCTTAATGTGGCTCAAATCATTGAACTTCATTATTGAAGCATGTAAAACATTCTGACCACCAACATTTTCTCATTTTCCTTCAATAATTCTACAACAATTAATGGTTACCTAGCTCTATGGCATTGTTTTTAGTGAATGATTGGCGTGATATTACATTTATTTCTCTTTGAACCAGAAAAAGCCTCTTATCAGTGCTGCTATCTGATATCAGAGTGCAGATTACGATCAGCAGTACACCATTCCAGGACGCCAGACAACAATCGAAACAGTGCATGATAACTTCTTATCACGCAACTAAGTGATAATGTCCGGGCCAGACGATTGCCATATGTTTGGATGTCAAATACATGTTTATTATATACCTAGCAGTAAAATCCTGGAATTTCCAAGTGTAATAAATTTTGATATCACTAGTGACGAGATCAACCTTCACTTTCACTTCCTGCCGTAATTTAGGAACTCTTTTTTTTCATTAAGCACTTGTAGATAGTGTTAATTGTAAGTTCTGCATTATCTCCCGCTAGATGGCATTCTATCATACTCATCTATCTGATATGGGCATCCTGGGTACAGAGCCGAACCACTTTCCTACGCGACAACCGTTACTTTGAATTTAAAACAAAAACAAAAAAAGGTTTACCCTACCTCGTGCAATTCACTCAACTATGATCACCAGTTTAGAGAAATCTGTTGATAAAGCAAGTCTCATTTCTCCTCAAACGTATTGATACGTAAAAGCAATTTTCAACATTGCTACTTTATAGAGCGTAATATTACAGTCAGCCCGCTTTCGGGGCTAGTAGTGATGCGTCATATAAGACAGTCGAATCTTCGAAGAATATGACATGCGCAGACAACGGTAAGTTCTGTATTTTCAACCAGACAATCCAACTACTTTTCTCAGTCTCGTTTTGTTCTTTTAAATTATGTATTCATCCGCACTATGTCCCTGGTTTCTTCTCTCTATCCAAAGTATTGATTTCGACTTTCAAACGAAAAATTAAAAATAATAATGTTAATAAGGTATATAATAAATAGAATAATCAACTGGAAATTTTTTATATGATAAATATCTCACTCTGATGCGTCGTAAGGCGTTAAAGGTGGCCCTTCAGATTTTGGGACGAAATTTTACAAAAATACAAAAAAAAAATAATCCTTATACTCCCAAAGCCTTATAATTTTCATTCATTAACACCCAGTAGTCGAAAACCATCCAACAACGAGATAAATTAGAGATTTACCACAGCCAAGGTCGACACTGAAGGGAAACACGGTCTATTTATACATGAGCAACTCGCTCATTTACATACCAGAAATATACAGACGAAGCTCCAAACATAGTATGCGAAGTTCTAGACATTATGGAAAATAGTTACACGTTTGTTATGTTATGGAATTTAATAGTCATAAGTCACGTGCGAGTCACTTAACATTCCCATAATGCTTTTTTATTTTGGCGGGAAATCTAAAAATAGCTTAAGAGGCTACCTAGCCTTTCAAGGGAATACCACCAATTTTTTTTTTGTAATTTTGTGATTCTTAATTACTGATGATTTATATTGTTTTTTCATATAAATTTCAGTGCCATATATATTTTTTAATTTGGTGTGACATGAAAATTCTAAATACCCACCAAAAAGTTTCGACACGGGTCAGTCTGCAGTGTCCCTTACTTTTTCAGAAGCAAATATGGAAAGTCGGCGTCTTTCGGTGGCTCGAAAAAAAAAACTGTCCACTGAATATCTCAAAGATTCTCCTGTAACTTATTAATGCCCTTTATGCATATGAAGATCATACATAATACTTCTTTATTCTTTTATTGTCATTAATGTATTCAGAATTTATTCGGTTTAAACGACTCCACTTTTATTATCATTTAACTCATTATACCAAACGACAAAAATTTTAGGCTTGTCCAAATCGAAAGCATTTGCAGACGACAAAATAAAAGTGACTGAAAATTTGAAATTTGTTTTTGTGGCGGGTAGAAAACAATGTGGGAAAAGAAGAAAATGCTGGTTACCAGCATTTTCTCCTTTTCCCACAATGTTTTCTAAAGGCTTCTTTCTCGGGGTAGCCAAAAGTAGGGATTGTGTGGTAATGGGTTAACACAGATATGCGCCCTAAATGACCAAAGCTGTCGATGCGCCATAAAAACAACATTCATTCATTCATTCATTCAAAGATTCTATATCGTGTAAGTTAGCCTAAACAATTAGAACGGTATAGATTTTTAAAAAGAATCAGGCTGAACGTTCTGTGCCGTCCGTAACAAGGCCTATTTTCGCCCATGGCACTGATAGGGTTACTATGGTATAATAAAGGAGCCCCCCCACATTCCTGAATGTCAATAACTCGTTAGAATTTAATGTAATTTTAACGAGTTTAATCATAAAAACGATAGTGCAGCGCACAATTATAGATTTTCATGAAAGCTGATATCTTGCGTGTAATTAGATAGTTACAATGTCTTCGACTCATAGTGCTCTAAAAAATTCACCTGTTCTTTCAACTTTCAAGTCATTATTAGTCAAATCTCGGGTTATGTTTAAATACAAGGAAAGTACAAAATACACCATAGCTTCTCTCTTGCCAGAACATAGAAAGTAAAGTTTGTTAATTTGAGGATATGTAAAATAATGGCTCTTAATGTATTGCGTCATTTAAAACAACATGGAACATTTGTCTCTTTGGGCAACTTCCAGGGGCTTTTGTTCTATCGGACTTTGTGTCGTGTACTACAGGATATAAGAATTAATACCATAAAAGGGGGAGTTGATTATAAACAGCATTTGTGCATTTGTGCCTATGTATTATTATTCATATGACAAATAAAACAGTTTTTAAGTGAACATGAATATACAAATTGCATGTATCTAAGTATTTAATTACTGAGACATAACATTATAATAAAGCGAGTACACAAGTGACACTTGATATATATCGATGTATGTACATGTAATTAAGTGACACATAACACTTACTAATGCTTGCGTTTAAGCAACACATAAGACCTACAAATGCATGTGTTTAAGCGACACATGATCCCTACAGATGAATGTCCTAAATGACACATAAGACCTACAGAGGCATGTGTTTAAGCGACACATAATACCTACAGATGCATGTCTTTAAGTGACACATAAGACCTACAAATGCACGTGTTTATGACTCAGAATACCTAAAATGCATGTGTTTAAGTGACACATAAGACCTACAAATGCATGTGTTTAGGTGACACATAACATACAATTAATGTGTTTACATGACACACAACTTTTGCAAATGCATTTATTTATATGACACATAACACAACTGCTTGTATTAGAATGACCCATAACACGTAGAAATTATGTGACATGTTTAAGTGAAACTTAACACCTAGAAATACATGAGTTAGAACGAAATGTGACATACACTTGCATGCATTCAACTGACATGCAATTTATTTTCTTTACAAAAACATCCTTAAATGTTCTTACTACTCTATTTACTGATTATTGGGCAATCCTGTGGACTTTGACAAATTATTTATTGTGTTACTGCAGGTTCAATCATTTTAAGTTTGTCACCTGAGTATTTAATATAAGATCAATAGGTCGTCGATAAGGTCAGTGTTCGGAAGGGAAATTCGTTATTGAAAAGAAGAAAATATAACAACACGTAATGTTTATTGACAATAACATACTGTATACCGGTATAGCCCTAGCTCTCTTTTGTGCTCTGCTACAGAATGACATAGAAGTGTATTCATACGAGCCGTGTGAAAAGGTGCCTAAATGCATCTGCAAAAAGTATCGACCCGGGTCAGCCTGCGCAGTTCGCGCAGGCTGACCCGGGTCGATACTTTTTGCTGCTGATCAATTTCCAGATGTCAAAGGACCAGTTTGTCTTATGATTCGGTCAGCTGTTATATATAATGGATTTTACGGGTCCATAGTTATATGATAACTTGCTTTGTATTATGCATTAAGCCGCCTTTTCACAGAACAAGGTACACGTGTAGTGTTTACCCTGTCCGTAACATGTCTGTGTTCGATTGTGTGTGTGTGTGTGCATATGTTCGTTTGTAACAAGAAGCGTATCCGGTCTATAACTTTGTCCTAAAAAAAGGAATTTCAAAGCTATTTGGAATTCAGAATAACCAGTAGAACCTTGTCGCTAGCTACATATACAACCAAGGCTTAAATGTTATAACGTGGTCCTGCTTTATGAGGATTCAAAATCACTAGGCTTTCAAAATTATTACGAAAAAAAAAACAATTAAGGAATGAAGAGATTTTTTTTCATGGAGGTATTAAAAAAATACCTTATCACACTGTATGAAACCACGGTTTCATACAAAAGTGTGATTAGGGTTTTTTATTTCATACCTCCATGAAAAAAATAAAATTCTTTTCATTCCTCATAATTTAGTATTACCGACAACATATTATACCCTCGGAAATAACTCAAACTGCATTCAATTTCTTTAGTTTAAGATCTAATTTTGGAGTTTCTTAAGCCCCTCCCACTCATTTTTTAATGGCGCAAGAATACAATAGGGAGGCAGTTTTCAGATCTCCAATATGGAAAATTAACCAAACTGAACAAAAATAAATGAGTGAAGCAGCGTGTAGGACCCGCAAAAGTAACTTTTTAGTAAAAGTAGTTCCGGCACAAGGTGATTTTTTTTCATGGACCTATGAAAAAAGATTTTCAGCCAATCAGAACTCGCCAATGTTCATGAAAACAACTGTTATTAAATTATTTAGTCATGTGAAAGAACAATGTTTTCAAAAGCTGTCTGTTGGAGGGACTTACAAGTCAAAGCTCTGTTTTAACCGGTATCTCGTTCTATAACTCTTACATTGGTTCCGAATTAGATCCCATGCAATAGAAAGAGATTTTTCCTTGTTTTGATAGTTCTTACCGATTATGAGACAAACCATTCCGTCATCATCGATTACCCTTTCAATATCTCCAAATGGCCCAAATCAAAAGCATTTGCACATGACAAAAATGTGGACCAAGTAATGAGCTTTGTCTTGAAAAAGTAAAAAAAAACTATGGATAAAAAAAAAAATAATGCTGGTAACCAGCAGTTTCTCCTTTTCTCACAATGTTTTCAAAAGTCGTATTCCTCAGGGTCGTTAAAAGTATATGGTGAAGGGTTAAGCCTATTTTAATCTTTGGGAAAGCAGCCAGCAGACTGGAGACAGTGGTTCTTTTCTGCGCTAAAGAAACATCATGCATGAGATTGCGTAAAGATCGCAAAAGAAAATTCATATTGCTAAAACAAGAACACCACATGCGGATGCCTTGTTCGGCGTCGGTTGCTTGATTTTCAGCGAAAATGCTAAAACGAAAAATGGGCATGATAACTGTATAAAATAACTTTGGTGGTTACCTACCCCTGATGAATTAACCCATTACCAAAAAATCCCTTCTTTTGAAGCCCCTGAGAAAGAAGCCTTTAGAAAACATTGTGGGAAAAGGAGAAAATGCTGGTAACCAGCATTTTCTCCTTTTCCCACAATGTTTTCTACCCTTCACAAAACAAACTTCAAATTTTCAGTCACTTTTATTTTGTCGTCTGCAAATGCTTTCAATTTGGACCAGTCTAAAATATTGTCGTTTGGTATTTGGTTAAATCCTCTTCAGATATTAACCCTTTGCCAGACAATCCCTGGTTTTTATGACCCTGAGATAGAAGCCTTTTGAAAACATTGTGGGAAAATTGTCCGTCATTTTGAAAATTCTTTGGATTGTCGTAAGCGATTGCTTTCAATTTACACCAGTCTATAGTCTTTTTTTTTTCTTGGTGATTTTCACTTCCAACCTCTAATGCATGTAGGAAAAGTAGTCACTGACTTGTAAAGAAAGTTGTGTCAGTACTGGTGTGAGAAAGCCAGGAAACATTCATAGATGCACTGACCGCCGTGATATGACCAAACTCTTTAGAACGACGTTCAGCTCCAATACAAGCAAATACAAACTAAATTTTGTCATGTGGTAAAGTTTTTCGGGAGAGGTTCCAACTATAATGCAAATTAAATGTTATAATATGAACCTTAAACTTCTATTATGTGCACTGCCATGTCTAAAAAGGTTTTATGATTCAATGAACCAATAAACATTAATTTTTTATTCATACAATTTTGTTTAAACAATTATGGAGTGGTTCAAGCGGCAATATAAATCACGAATCAATACTAACAAGGGAGACCTAAAACAAAGGATACAATGGAACCTCGGTGCATCGGTCGACATCAGGCGCTCTAATAACCCTTTCTCACGCATGCGCTTTATGGCAGCGTGCATCATAAATCTGCTGACAACATTATACATGTAAATGATGATTTATCGTAATTTCTCTATCAGTCACACTTATTATTCTGGACTGAATTTCTATTCCAACGTACATTTAGTAGATCTAGTAGTTATTCAACTTTTTAAGCGTCTTTTCTTGACAGGATTTTCTGTAAGGTTGTATAATCGAGAAATTGGCTCGTCCTATTATTTTCTTCTTTTCCTACAATATTTTCTGCCCTTCCACAAACATATCCAAACATTTCAGCCAGATCTGATGTATCATTTTATCATTTTGTAAGCTTTCTATAAACACAAATAAAAAACAATAGTGTCGCATACAGGTTTGAGCTCTTGCATAAGATATAGAGGATTTTTTTTTTTTTCGATGAAAGATCGATCGATATTAATTTCATCGAGTGAACACCATCGGTAATATTTTCACGAGTGGCGCAGCCACGACTGAAAATATTACCGATGGTTTTCACAAGATGAAATAAATTTCGATCTTTCACCGAAAAAAAATATTCTATTTATTTCATGCTTTTAACCCTTTCTGGGAGAAGCTTTATAAAAAATCCAGTACAGTTCTTTTCCGTTATTCCCAGTGGTGCACCCCTCCCGCATAGCAACGCATTACAATATTACGTCAAGCGCAAGAAATGTAAGGTATATGACGTCATATTTCCCATCTGGTTGTGAGGCACGCACAATTTACCTAGGCAACAAGAACGTGAAAAATCGATATTTTCACTGATCGTACCAGTGTAAGATCGAAAAATATATTCACTGCTATTTCTCGATATCTTACCGGAAACTGCATGAAATAAAGGACAATCTTCAGAATAATTGGTGAGTCAGGGCCAATATTCACCAACCCCTTTAGTCTTTTTTATGAGTGAGAAAGTAACACAATCTCTGATTGGCTTAACCATTTGGTTTAGCCAATCAGAAGTTGTGTTTCTTCCAAATTTAGAAAATGTTTGAATTAGACCGAGAAAAGTTTGACGAATGGTTGGTAAATACGGGGACTATTCAGATTGTTGTAATTTCATCAGCCTTAAAAGATGATTTCTAAATGAATTAAGTAAGGAGACAGTTAACAAAGAAGAAAGACAAAAATACAAAGCATATTTTGAAGCCTTTTCCTTATGGGCTTTGTAGCTCCTTAAAATTGTTTTTTTTTTTCGGAAGGGTTTCGCAAAGACTTCTGGGAATGTCACTTGATCAGTAACACGCGTGACAACGAGGACTCGTATTCAAATCAGTTTCTTGACGTCATAACTGAAATTGTAAAAAAAAAAATTAATAAAAAAAAAACATTAAATGGGCCCCTTTAACTCTTTACCACAGAATCCCTACATTTAACGACCTTTAGAAAGAGGCCTTCTGAAAACATTGTGGGAAAAGGAGAAAATGCTGGTTACCAGCATTTTCTCCTTTTCCCTCAAAGTTTTCTTCCCTTCCCAGAAGAAATTTCCGGTCACTTTTATTTTGTCGTCTGCAAATGCTTTCAATTTGGACCAGTCTAAATTTTTGTCGTTTGGCAAAGAGTTCAACAAAGAAGAAAGATAATCTTCCTTCGGAAGGTGGTCTCGTATCATCGATATCGTCCAATACAGGAAATGAGCCCACAATACGTTTGCACAACACATAATAAGAACGTCGAGGCAATCGATGTCCGCTGCAAATAACGTACAAAACCCGCTTTTCTTCTCTTTATAAAAGTTTTTATTTGAATACGAGCTCATTTTGAACCTTTATCTTTAAATGAAATGTGTTTGTGTGGATAAATAGTGGTAGAGTTTGATGGCTTAAAAAATGGGGAAAATGCTCAATACCAGATTTTCCCCATATGTCACGATGTCTATCTGAATGTGTCTGCGTCAGGCTTTATTCCTGGTTTACATGTATTTTTTTTTTTTTACATATCTTCTGACATTAAATGATCAAACAAAGCTCTGAAGAATCCGAATTAAGTGAAAGCTTAATTGATTACATATATCTAATACTCTAAATTAGATAAACCAGCATATTGACACGGATTGTTGGAGATATTTTACAGTAAGACGGTTTAGCTTACATGTGGTTCTTCCAAAATGACATGGATAACCTATTGACAGGAAATAAAAAGACGGTTATTTGACTCCTATATACAGTCTTGGACTGTAGATCCAAACTCTTCTACATGGTTGAAAGCACACAAAATATTTAAGATGCATGTAAACCAGAACCTTATCCTGACCTACAGTGTGACTCTAAATATAGAGAACTTTGCACTGACCAGAATCAGAACATCATATAGCGCGGTTTCCGTTGTCGTGAGGTAGAGCACCGGCCTCATAACCTAAAGGTCCTGAGTTCGATTCCCGGGAGCGGATGTCAAATATGGGATTTTTCATTGGCCCACACTTTGGTCACGAATACTGGTATAGTTTCCAGGAAGTAGAATCGACAGAGATCAGTAAAAGTTGTAAGAACTTGTTTCTCAAATCGATGTAAAATAAATATGTTTAAACTAAGAATTTTGATGGTGCTACAGCTCTGCGAAAACAAAGCAAAAAAGTGATGTCACTATCCCACTGAGAAAAGAGGGTACAGTGTGACTCAGTAGTAATGTATTAGACACGTAGCCTGGTGTCCCGAGTTCGAGCCTAGGTAAAAGCACTTGGACAATTCTAGGAATGGCCTTTTGCAAGACACTGAACAGAGCTCTAGCCTAGTACTGGTGAAACCAAGAACATGCAGGAATAAGCTGTATGCTTTTACCGTGATATGACTCAAATAGTGTTGAAAGCGGTATCAATCACCGACAAAAATAGTCATTGGAAAATAGATGTCACTATACGTACCCAAAAAGAATTCATATTCGGGTAAGTGACTTGACATCTGATCGCCAGTGGCGAAGAAATTTCGCTTGAGAGATTACTTTACAAGAGTGGACTTCGTCGCGCTGAGCAGCCTATGGATTCAAGATGGGCTGTAATATGTTTTGCACAAACGATATCAGACCTAATTACATCGATAAAACATCTCATTAGTATGTATTTCTCCTTCCTATTCTTAATTAACCATTTACCAAGCAATCCAATATTTTGAGCAAACCTGCTGTACAAGGCAGGAGAAAAAGTTGAGGGAAAAAGGAGAAAATGTCAGCATTTTCTCATTTTAGTAAAACATAATTATTTTACATTGATTGAAAAACAAGGTCTTACAACTAATATTGCTCCCTCTCGATTCTGTTTCCTGGGAACTACACCAGTACTCGCACCAAATGTGTTGGCTATTGAAATGTCCCAAAGTTAACAACCCGGATATCAAGCTCGGGAACTTATGGTTACGAGGCCGGTGTAATGCAGAAAAATGACCCCCTTTACAAAATGACCCCCGGGTCTTTTCTCGACGTAGAGGAATGACCCACGGTCATTTTTCGACGTAGAAAAATGACCCGGGTCATTATTCTACGTCGAGAAATGACCCATGGGTCATTTCTTGACGTAGAAAAATGACCCATGGGTCATTCCTCTTCGTCGAAAAAATGACCGTGGGTCATTTTGTAATGGGCGTCTTTTCTCTACATTACACCGGCGCTCTACTTCACAAACACGGACACCATTTTCTCCTTTTGCCACTGATTAATTATCTGTCTCGTGACCTGGTGGTAGCCTGCTCGATAGCAAGTTTAGACAAGCTTTGTTTCCGGCAATGTATGAGGAAAGCAGTATGTTGCCTGGAAAGAAAGTTGTGTCTGTACTGGTGTGTGAAAGCCAAGAAACACATGCATAGATGCACTGACCAGAGTAACATGACCTGGACTATTTAAACAATTTTTAACCCCAATGCAAACAAACAAATATCATTTCCGTTTGATATTTTCTGTCAATTCAAAGACGAATCTAAGCCTTTTACCAACATTTTAAACGTCTTCATGAAACTTTGAATAGGGACGGCCCTAAGATTTCTGTCATATGGTAAAGCGTGACACACGTTCCTGCAGGACAGTTGTGCTCGCTCCATGGCAAAGGTTTTGTAACAGAGGTGCAAGATGAATTATAGATGTGTCAGGTTGGAACACAAAATACCGGGATTTATCCTCAGGCTAGCAAGCTCGACTCACTGACCTTTTGCGGACAGTGTAGATCAAGATCAAGCTGCACAGAACGTGCAGTCTGATCTTTGATCTAACCTGTCCGATAGGGAGATACTTTTCTACATTTTTTTTTTTTTTTTGAAATAACACTATTCGGGTTTTACTATAGACTTGAAAGTTTTATTTGATTAATTTGTCAGGACAAGGGTTAAATAGCTTTCATTATATGAATAATTGATGGGAAAAGAATGCTTGAATAGACAATGACAGTTTACTCACAACAACACAGTTTCCATACTCTTTGAATTGTTCGATTCCCCACTCCCCCCTTTGTTACCTAAGTGAAAATTTTCAAACATGTTTATATCACCTTTCGACTACCAATCGATAAAACAAGTTCTAAGTTCTTGGATATCAACCCTTATACCGCTGAATAACTATAAAGCTATTTTCGATTTGATAGTAAAAAACTTCATATTACTCTTTCAAAGTTATATTTTGAGGAATGATATCTTCTCGGAGAGTGTAGATGCACGTTGTATGCAATCTGATCTTGATCTACACTCTCTGAAAACGTCAGTTAGTCGCACTTAGCAGCCTAAGGCTAAAATGACCTTCAATTTGTTGGCAAAACGATTAATTTTCCACATGTTGAACGTTTTCTTTGCATGTCATATTTTTCGAAGTTTCGACCTGTCTTATATGACGCATAACCCATTCCCCGATACGTGGGAAAAGTAGGGCTTATATCGAAGCTAAACACAAGCCTGTAGAGACTGTTTTAATAAATGTTCGGTGCATAGGTTACCTGCTAGCTGGCTAGCTGATCATAACTTAATAAATCGCGTTTTACTGAGTAAACGTTCATTTTATTTTGGAATTCAAAGTAACGGTTGTTTTTTTGAAAAATTAGTCCGCTTATGTACCCAGAATGCCCATATTAGATAGACGTGAATGCCATCTAGCGGGACAATGCATGTTGTATAATGTTTTCTCCGGTGTGTTTCGGTACAGGTATCATCCCGTTGACGAGTGTATCACCTATGCTCTGTGAACATTGGTGTTTGGTGGATCTGAATATCGATTCAGGTCAGCCTACTCAACCCGCTTGGTCGATGTCTTTTTCTACTGATCTGCTTTCTGCCTTTAAAGGATAATTCTACCTTACGATTCAGTGGGTTATTAAACACTTTACCACACAATCCCGACTTTTGACGACCCTGAGAAAGAAGCCTTTGAAAACAATACGGAAAAGGAGAAAATGCTGGTAACCGCTAATATAGAAAAAAGGTACTGTTGCAGCCACATTGAAATTGTCGTCTGCAAATGCTTTGAATTTGGACAGGGGCAACATTTTGTCGGTTGGTAAAGAGTTAAAACACGACTCATCGTTTGATCAACACAGTTGCTGACTAATTAGCAATCATATCGATTTTATTATTACATGCAATTTATCAGAACTCGCATCGTAGTTATTAGTAAATAACTAGTATTACCATGACCCCTTTCCTCTATATCAATATTTACAAGGAGGTTTAGTGGACAAATACTTACGTACTTTGATTTATTTCACAACAAGCCACTCCAAACATTTTAACATTGGAACCCTTAATCCTTAATGAAATAAAATTTCTTTTACAAAAAAGCTAAAACTGACGTCTCAAATATTTCGACTAGGATTTATGCCGAAATGATATTTTTGCACATTTCTAACGGATCAGAAATTCCGTTTATGTCTATCTTGAAACTTTTGTTTGTTTTCTAAAAAGGGAGGTAATTATTATCTCTTTTTCAATTGAGAATATAGCGGTTTTAGATTTGTAAATGATAATTCAAAGAAGCAAAAAATGGAAAAAATGAAAAGGTGAAAGTAGTTCAATAATACTCATTTTTAATTATAGCTTATTTTGCAGGATAATATTTAGTGGAAATAGCTGTTTTTCATTACACAGGTCTTACCTTAACTCTTTACCCAACGACAAAAATTTGGACTGGTTCAAATTGAAAGCATTTGCATACGATAAATCAAAGGTAACTTAAATGATTAAGTTTGTCTATTATCAGCATTTTCTCCTTTTCCCACAAACGACTCCTTATACAGAGATGTTACAAGTTGTAATTGTGTGGTACAGTAAATAAAGCATTGCCTCAAGTTTTAGTTTGATCAATGGATGTAACTCTTTACCAAATGATCCCGTGTTTGAATGACGTCAGAGGAAAGGCGCCTAGATCATCTTCGCAGGCCAAGGCTGACGATTCACTACGCTACTCTACCCTTGGCGGATCGAGCTTGATTTTTACATTCCCCCGATACGCTTTTTCATGAGATGGAGCCGGCTCTAGCTGCAACGAATGAAATCGCTCGTAGCATTTCATCTTTGATATAAAAAGAATAAGGACGCTAGGTACCTTTCGAATAGAAGGTAAACATGGAAACCTACGTGGATATCTGCTTATCGCTTCATGTGTATTCGTAAGCGGTTTGTAAAACGATATTTCATTGGCTTTTAGAAATATGATGTTAAGGGCGGTAATAAACAGGATCCAATAGAGGGCGCATCGTAGGAATCTCGAAATCGGGCTCAGTCAGCCAAGGTAAGATTCACGTAGTGATCGTAACCTTGGCTCGTGAAGATGCGCCCAGATGAAATTGCTTTCATCAAGGCTACTCTATTCATCGCGCATGCACGTTTGAAACCCTTTCTGTGAAAAATCTCATTATTTGAGTGATTTTTATCATGCGATTACAATCAGTTTGGAAATTGTGATATGACCAATAAAGAATTAGCTCAACACAGTTCTATACAAATAGACTTTTTTGTATGCTTGCATGAGAAAGCTTTAGCGAAATTGAAGTGTTTAAATAGTATAGCCGTTTCTAAACAAGTCGAGTCATAAAAAGTGATACACTTAGACATATTTTGGCCAAGAATACTTGAAATTATAACAATGGTCATGTCTTTTTTTTTTTTTTTTTTTTTTCTCTGCACACTTGCAAAGTAGGGCTACTTTTCCTTCTTTAATGCATACTTTGGGCCCGATATTAATCTACACAGGCTGCGCTTGAAGTCACATATAGTTGAAAAGGGCGCTTTAACTCTTTACCACACAATTACGAATTTAACACCCCTGAATAAAAAGCCTTTTGAAAACATTGTAGAAAAAGGGAAAAATGCTGGTAAATAGCATTTTCTCCTTTTTTCCACAATGTTTTCTTCCCAATCCAAAACAAAAATCAGTTACATTTAATCTCTTGTCTGCAAATGTTTTGAATTTTGACCAGTCTAAAGTTTCGTGGTTTGGTTAATAGTTATAAGCTTTAAAAGGGAGAATGGGGCTCTAAATATTAGCGAGTGGATGCTGCTTCCTCTGTGAGCAATATGAACCAGAAAAAATGAGAAGAAATCGCTAGCAACTTCGGTTTTAGTAATAGAATTTCGACAAAATTATTGGATTTGCTTCTTTTAAATTTGACCTTCTGGTGAACTATTGCATGATCATCTTCGGTCCGATCAACTCGAGTGTCACATAAATATGCTAAACACTGCAATCCGATCTACTTGATCAAAGTAGGTCAGCTTTGATGTCTGTTCAATATTTTATTAAACAATAGAGGTCATTGATCTACTGTATCACAATTGTTTTAATTTATTGAAATGGACGATGTTTATAAATCAACATTTTGGTGCTTAAAGGTGGGTATTTAGAATTTTCACATCACACCAAATTAAAAAATATATATATCACTGAAATTTATACAAAAAAAAAAAAACAATACAAATCATCAGTAATTAAGAAATTAAGAATCATAAAATTACAAAAAAAAAAAGTTTTTTGGGTGGTATTCCCTTAAAAGGCTACGTAGCCTCTTATGCTATTTTGAAATTTGTTTTGTGAAGGATAGAAAACGTTGTGGGAAAAGGAGAAAATGCTGGTTACCAGCATTTTCTCCTTTTCCCACAATGTTTTCTAAAGGCTTCTTTTTCAGGGGCGTCGAAAGTAGGGATTATGTGGTAATGGGTTAAAGATACCTCTGGTTAGATTTTGAGCCAGAATTTCGCAAAGGATTATGGCAATGTTAAGTAAAACATACCTACAGAGCTTTCACTCTACGGAAATACCTTTTTTTTTTTTCATTCACATTTTGTTTTACTGATGGGATAGAAATTGTCGTCTTACTTAATTCAGTCTTAAAATATCTTAGAAGTTTGACAGATTATAAACATCTGTGAAAAGCACCCTGTTAAGATTTATCTAATTTAAGCTCAGTAAACTTGTATGCAAGTATTACTTTAGTAAATATTGTATTCAGTGGTGTTTTGTTGACAATTCATACAGTTTTCACCACTGTTTTGATTGCTATTGAAAATAGTCGTATCGTATTAATCATCTATCAATTTGAAAATTATACTAAGTTTGACGTCACATTTGGCCGATCCCATAAGGACATATACGTCTTTACCTCCTTGCAAAATGTTAAAATTGTTTAAAAGGAGACAATTTGTGAGATACTGCCCAATGATAAGATTTGTCCTTGATACAACCTAAAACATTGTGGAAAAAGTAGAAAATGCTCATTTTTCCCCCCACCATGTTTTCAAAATCTTTCTTCCTCCGAGTCCTTCAAACTCAGAATTATTTGGTAAGGGGTAGATTTATAGAATGGGTAAGACATTGAGTGTGTCTGTGGACGTGTGAATCAAGATCATACTGCAAAAGTTGGGCAGTCTGATTTCGTATCTGCGGTAACTATCTGATACACTGAGACATATTTTGGCCAAAATTACTTAAAATTTTAACAATAGCCATGGTCTTTTTTTTCTGCAGACTTGCAGTGTATGGCTACTTTTCCTCCTTTAATGCATACTTAGGGGTTTGATTATGTCGCAATTCTCTTGTTATACTTACCACAACGATAGGGTTAACAGTTTTTCTTCAGTAGAGTAGCTTCATCTTTAAAATATATGTTCATACTGTAGTAAGTTATAGTCTTTATATAACAAATATATATATCAAAGGACTGATAGTCCTGAGAGTCGCCTGTAGGGTAATGGGTTAGAAGTTTTCACCCTTTTTTGTTCAAATCTGTTAAAAGCATTCAAGATACAAAATAACTTAACCACAAGACAGTATTACATGCAAGCATATTTCTGAGTTGTCATCCTAAAATCCAAAATATCCGTATTAAAATTTAAAAAAAAAAAAGTGGTGGAAATTAAAATTTAGGCACCATGACCAGCTTTAATAAGTTCAACGTTTTTTACTCACAGACAACAACACTTTACAAATAAAGACCAGATTATCTTCTGGTATAGGATTTAGTGACATACTTTTAGACCAAAAATGCCCTTTCGCAACTCCCTCATATCTAATCTTAGCAATCTGACAAAGTTTCATCAGTATTGGACTGAACATAAATGGATTCTACAGCTCTATTACGGTTTCGCCTGAATTGACCTAATGACAACCTTTAGGCGTTTTCTTTTAACCCCAGGCCACTTATATTCAGTTTTGTCAAAAATACTATTGAGATAAACAGCTGGGCAATTTCATGATCATTGGACTGAACTGTAGCCTTTGGAGCACAAACAAATGTATTTGACTCAGTGATCTACCTGTCCTTTGGAAATAATTTGTTTTTGTTGTTGTCCAGGTTGAGGTTTTGACCAGCAATGGACTTTATGAATGTGGCTGCTACAACTCAATAAAATCTATAACCCAACAGCATGATCATCAGCCTTTAATATTTGTCTGTGTTTTATAACGTCCCAGGGATTATAGTGCTTCCACACCAATCGGAAATTGTCTACATGTATATTGCTTTGGTGTAAATTAAATGTTTGCGATTCGCTTTATTACCCTTTACAAAAACCATTCACAGTGTTACAAACACTCCAATAAAGAACTTGTTGTTTGAGCGGGTAAACGCTGATCTGTTCTATTATATATTGAATTATAGCGGGGTAAAAAGTCAATTTCTCAGATTGGTGGTAACGTTGTTAAAACTGCGTTGTGTAAATTCAGATTTTGGCAGTTACAAAAGCACCTTGCGTTCTAACACCCGCACTAATAAATTGTTGTTTAATAAATACTAGATCTAGGTTAATCGCTCATTGAAAAAAAAAAACAGCAGGCTTTAACAAATTTGGCCGTCTTTATGAACGAAAACCAATTAAATATAGTAAACTTCAAAGCACTCTCTCTACATAGGTCGGTGAAAGTAAAGGCCGGTTCAGCGACTGATTCATAAATATGTAAATTCATAGATTTCCCTGGTGCAAATGACGTTTATACGTCACGTGATTACAAGATCTATATTTGTCGCAAAGCTACATTCCAGAAAACACCTGCAAAGCGATGACTTGGTACAGCCTAAAACCGTGTGCTTTGCATACGCTATGTACGATCTCTGGTGCACCTAGAATATGGGAGTGCAAAATATCTAAAGTCTAGATTAAAAAGCTGGGAAGAAGCAACGTGTAAGAATGTCTAAGAAGGCAATGCAACCATTTCAAGTCGTTATAAATTCGTTAAAAAATAGCCTACTGTTGAGAAAAAAAGCAATTGAAAGCTTCCGTGTTAACTTGGCATCGCCTTTCTCTGTCAAATCATAGGTTGAGCGTTGAATTTGAAATAAGGCTTTCAGTTAGGATTGTAAGATTGTAGAGGTAGGTAATTATCAAACAATTTTCACCGAGAATTGTCCACAAATAGAAGCAGAAAAGATGCTTGTAGTTGAAAATTTCTCAGCGTGTCCGCAGACTTGTTCAGTTCATGGCAGCTATTTTTACATATATACGTAATGCGCTATTTTTAGAGATGATGTCTTACACAGACATTAGGCTAATTAATGTGTACGCTTGCGGACGATTTAAATGATTGTTTCAAAGGTTTGAACCGTTAAACAGCTCAGTCTTTATACACATATTCATTATCAGAAAGGCACAATTTTAAATTATTTACAACAGAAAAAAACTGGGTTGTTCGATGAATAATTATAAGAAAACTATGTTTTTATCTCATAAACCGGAACTTGGGACAGGAAGCAGTACAAGGCCGGAGGTATTCTTACGTCACCCCATAGATCAAGACGATAACAATGAGAGCCTGTTTGCTACGCAAACAGGCGACTCAATAATATCTCATATTTCATGTGTCTATTTTTAGAAATGTTATGGGTAAAGAAATGTCGTAAATTTAAGCTGGGGAAATTATTTTCCCATCACAGTGAATATTATCTTCCTGCCAAAAATCTAGAACTACTTTTTTTGAAAATATCGGTTATCTGGTTAATTTAACTTGAGATCACTTGTTTTAAAAGTGGCATTCGTTGACAAAATATTCAGAGGAAATATAATATATAATTTATTTCATCAGCATGTGGTTAATATGGGGAAAAATTTGCCTCAAAATGGAAAGGTATGCGAAAATAAGGAGTGTCGTGAGGCACGAGTTATTTTCGCGGACCTTTCCCTTTCGACACTCGTTATTTTCGCATACCTTTCCCTTTTTCGGCAAATATTTCCCCATATTAACCCCATATTATCACAAGCTGATGAAATAATATGTCATGAACCATGCTTTGTGTAATTGGGGCTTAATACATCTGCAAAATAGTATTGATTTATGTCAGCCCGTCCGTATAGACTGATCTGCTTCTAAACTTCTTTCAATTTTGTTAATTCTCTGTTGTGTCTTCCTTTTACCTTTACCGCATAATCCCGATTTTTAACAATCTTGAGAAAGACGCTTTTTGAAAACATTGTAGGACAAGGAGAAAATGCTGGTCACCGGCATTTTCTCCTTTTCCTACAATGTTTGCTGCCCTTACCAAACAAATTTTGATTTTTGATTCATGTTTAATTTGTCGTCTGCAAATGCTTTCAATTTGGACAAGTCTAAAATTTTGTTGTTTGGTAAAGAGTTAATTTCGGGAATAAATAACTGAAACCTTTACAATATAATTCCACATTTTGTCATTCTATAAAGTTGTGAGGGCTCAAGAACGTTTTCGACTGTATCTATTTCATCTACCACCTGGCTCAGTTGTTAGCATGTCTGACTCATGATCCGGTGGTTGCGGGTTCGATACCAAGCTGAGGCAAGCTTTCTTTTTACCATAATCTTCATTCAGTTTAGCTCAATCTTGATCTGCACCGTCTACGATTACGTAAGAACCTTAAGAACTGTTGACACGATGAGAAAACACGTTCAAGAACAAATTGTTAATATTTCGTTATTTTTTCTTTTCATTATAGTGATAATGCTTGTTATAGGACAATCATGGGGTAAGTACTGCAGTATATATATTATATTTCATGTGTCTATTTGTAGAAATGTCATGGGTAAGGAAATGACGTCATTTAAGCTGGGGGAATTATTTCCCTGTGTCAGTGAATATTTTCTTCCTGCTGAAAATCTGGTCAATTGACTTGAAATCACTAGTTCTAAAAGTAGCATTCGTTGACAAAATAATCTGAGGAAATATAATATATAATTTATTTCATTAGCTTGTGGTTAATATGGGGAAATGTTTGCCGAAAAGGATTAGGTATGCGAAAATAACGTTATTTTCGCGGACCTTTCCCTTTTGAGGCAAATATTTCCCCATATTAACCACAAGCTAATGAAATAAACTCTATATACTCGTAGCTTTCAGCTTTATCATGTCTAGAAGAAAGCTTGGGTAAATACATAATTTATATTGCTTACTATAAGCAACCCCGTTTTCCAAAGAAACTTTAGAAGAGGATGTTTGAAAACATTACGGGAAAGGTACATTGACAAATTCAATTTATTTATAAAAAAGAAAAATAAACTCTATCATGACAGCCACGTTCAGTCAGCCCTCTGCACATATTTTCAATATTCACTTGTTTTGACCATGGTGAATCGTTATTTTAGAACACGGTCCGGGCTTCACCACAGAAACTTAAGTCCCTTACTTTGCTGACGGACCCCATTTCCGACTTAAGGTAGTGGACCCGTAATACTTGTAGTGTAGCATGGCATAAAATTTCTTTACCGTTGATGAAGACAGTTTTATACAGATATAATACTTTTGCACATTTTTGACTGACCAGAAATTTCTTTGATGTCTATCTTGAAATTATTTTTGATACTTTTGTTAGTTTCCAGAAAAGGGAGGTAATTATCATGTTCCTTTGTAATGAGAATATAGTAGTTTTAGATTTATAAATGATAATTCTCGAAAGGACAAAAAGGAAAAGTGGCTCGGTAAAAGTAATACAATAATACTCATTTTTAATCTCGGCAAATTTTGTAGGATGATATTATACAGTGGAAATAGTTGTTTTCTATTACGGATCCACTACGTTTGTTACTCGAGACCTATTTTACTAATATCAATAGACTTAAGAAACGATCTCATATTCTAAGTTAACACAGCGTAGCTTCGTCCCGATTTAAATACAATACCTGACAACTGCGTCAGGGAGATATCTCTTTGGCTCAGTGGTTATGGTATTGGTCTTTTAATCCTCCAAAAACGAGGATATTTGCCCTTCGTGGGTTCGCATCCCGCCAGATGCGGTTTGTAGTAAGCTATGCATATATTGGTTTCTTTGTTACGGATTTGTTCTCAAGAATTGTCTAAAAGTAGATGTCCATTACAACTGAAAGTGATTCTATGTTGAGCAACGATATCGTATGGTGTAAATTCAAAACCAAACTCCATATTTTGTGCTGTCCCAGCGAGATCAATCTCGTCCGAGGGTATATATATATAAATCGCAATCGGCAATGAAACAGACAAAAGAAAATAATATTTTCTGACAAAATACCGTCTACAGGGACCCAGTCCAGTTTCAGTTCATCTGCATGCTTTGTATCTACTGTATGGATAGGTGTCTCGAACCTGGACTAACGGAATTTCCGGAAGTTAACACTTTACCAAACAATATAATTTCAGACTGGTCCAAATTGGAAGCATTTGCAGACAACAAATCAAAGGTGACCCAAGTGACAAAATTTTTCCCTGCTATGGTAGAAAACATTGTGGGAAAAAGGAGAAAATGCTGGTTACTAGCATTTTCTCCTTTTCCCACAATGTTTTCAATAACCATCTGCTCCAGGGTCGTTAAAAGTCGGAATTGTGTGCTAAAGGGTTGGGCATGCTATTGGGATACAACACCACTAT
Source organism: Tridacna crocea (assembly GCA_943736015.1). Taxonomy (NCBI): domain Eukaryota; kingdom Metazoa; phylum Mollusca; class Bivalvia; order Cardiida; family Cardiidae; genus Tridacna; species Tridacna crocea. The sequence goes on along the minus strand of OX031060.1, from coordinate 57,601,830 downwards.
GTTATGTATCGCCAGGTTGTGGCCACTACGAGAAAGTACCTGGTGGAGGGTCGGGCTACATTGCCACAGATGCGGGGTACGCACCCTATACCCACTGTATATGGTGGTTGGAGACTGATGATGGATATAGACTGAGTATGACTGTAACATATGAAGGTGATACTAACGATGGTAGATGTGGAGATTATATCATTGTAAGTACATGTATACACACTCATATTCTGATTGTCTTACAGTTATCTCCCTTGGACAAACTCTCGTAATTTTCCTATGAGGAATCGTGTTCCCTAACTCGCAAAATTTACTATTCGTAAAGCTAGTAAAATTTATCTACTGCTACTGCACCAGGTGAGCTAATGCATATATACTAGGTAAAGTTCGTTGAAAGAGTACTTACATTATAGTTCATGTCTATTTTTAGAGTACAGAAATGACGTCATTTAAGCTGGAGGGGGGGATTATTTCCCCGTCATAGTGAATATTTTCCTCCTGCCGAGAATCTGGTTGATTAACTTGAGATCACTCGTTTTCAAAGTAGCATTCGTTGACAAAGTAATCAGATGAAATATAGTATATAATTTATTTCACCAGCTTGTGGTTAATATGGGGAAATATTTCTCTCAAAAGGAAAAGGTATGTAAAAATAACTCGTGCCTTACAACACTCGTTATTTTCGCATACCTTTCCCTTTTTCGGCAAATATTTCCCCATATTAACCACAAGCTGATGAAATAAACTCTATTTCATAAAAATGGCACCTTATAATTATTTACAGGTGGAACTCTGTTTTATTCCGATACATGCCGAGACCTGGCGGTAACTCAGTCGGTAGCATTAAGCCTTGAGAACAGTTGGGCCGTGGGTACGATCCCTGGCTCGGCCAGTGTCTTTCCGAGAATTGATGATAGTCATTGCGACAGAAATCATTCCTCTCCCACGGCTGATCATTATTCTCACGGTTTTGTGGGAAAACAGTCAGTGGCTTGGAAAGAGAATTGTGAAGATACTCCAGAAAAGCATGGATAGGTGCACTGGCCGCCGCGATATACCTTAAATAATGTTGAAAACGGCGTTAAACACAATACAATCAATCCATACTATTGCGATACTTAATATACTCAACTAATTTCATACAACTAATATTTGCAATAACCCGAAACAGCATGATACATACATACTCTTCCCCCCATTCCCCAAGCCAGGAGCAGGTAATGAGGTTAGATCACCTCCAAAATGTAAAGGACAACAAAGATGTAACAATACCGTGACTGGAACAAATCATCGACAGTAGAACGCCTAAAGTTTCTAAAAATATTCATCTGTGTACTTGTGATGCATAGACACTAATCAACGTAAACTGCAGTAAGAGCCATCATCAAGCCACACAACTACCATGTTCTCTTGTGATATAAAGTCAGTCGTTGACTTTTGTAGAACAACACTCAGCGCTGCCTTTTTAGCTCACCTGAGCACGAAGTGCTATGGTGAGTTTTTGTGATCGTGCTGTGTTCGGCGTCCGTCATCCGCCGTGCGTGATTCGTCGTCCGTCGTCAACTTTTACATTGTGTACGCTCTAGAGGCTACATTTTCAATTCGATACCCATGAAACTTGATTTGAATGTTTTTGTTAATAATATCTTGGACGACTTCGAAAATGGGTCATGTCGGGTCAAATACTAGGTCATTAGGTCATTATCGCTCTAGAGGCGATATTTTCAGCCAGATATTCATGAAACTCGGTCAGAATGTTTGCCTTGATAATATCTTGGAAAATTTGAAAACGGATCATGACCGGTCAAAAACTAGGTCACCAGATCAAATCCTAGAAAAATCTCTACAGGCTGCATTTTCAGTCCAAAACTCTTGAAAACTGGTCGGAATGCTTGTCTTGATGACATCTTTGACAATTTGAAAATAGGCCATGTTGGGTCAAAAACTAGGTCACTTGGTCAAATCTAAAAAAGAAAAGAGACTTCTTTATGTTTCTGAAGTCAACTTTTATCCAATACTCTTGAAATTTGGTCTGATTTTTTTTGTTTTGACGATATCGCATACGAGTTCGAAAGTGGGCCATGTGGGGTCAAAATTAGGTCACTGGGTCAAATCTTTGAAAACCATTGTTTATGCTCCAGAAGCCACATTTCCAGTCCAGTGCTCTTTAAAGTTAGACAGATTGTTCGTCATGATATTAGATTGGGTTAGTATGAAAATTGGTTATGTCAAGGAAAAAACTAGGTCACCAGGTCAAATCTTAGAAAAACCTTATGTAAGCTCTAGAGGCCTCATTTTCAGTCCGATAATCTTGTAATTCGGTCAGCATCTTTGTCTTGATAATTTCTTAGACTAGTATGAATATCGGCCATGTTGGATAAAACCTAGGTCACTAGGTCAATCTCGGAAAAACCTTTTATACACCCTGCAGGACACATTATCTCTCAAACTCATAAAAGTTTGTCGGAATGTATTTCTAGATAATTTCTTCATGTCAAGTGGGCCGATGAGACAAAATCTAGATTGTGTGCACTCTAGAGGGGATATTTGTAAGCCCAAATACTAATGAGTATTTGTCAGAGTGTTTGTCTTATTATCTCTGAAGAGATCGGAAATGGGTCATGTTTGATCAAAAGGCTAAGGTGAGCGACTTCAGGGCCATCATGGCCCTCGTTTTTTGCTTAAAATCGACTTTGACTTATAAGCCCATGGGGCCGGGTGTAGGATTGTCATTAATAGTATTGTGTATTTTGTATGTTATTCTGTAAACGTGTAACTATGATACAAACTGCCTACTTTTGTTCTCACTATGTTTGTCCTTGAACTGCAGAAAATCAACCAGTTACCAAATGTTTAACTTTTGCAGGCTGACCTGACCTGGTCGATACTGTTTTGCAGATACATTAACCCATTACCACACTGCAGAATTATAGACCTACCCAAATTGAAAACATTTGCAGACGACAATTTCAAAGTGGCTAAAATGGTGCAATTTTCCTTTGATAGGGTAGAAACTTTGTGGGAAAAGGAGAAAATGCTGGTTACCAGCATTTTCTCCTTTTACCACAATGTTTTCAAAAGGTTTCTTCCCAAGGGATGTTAAAACTCGGGATTGTGTGGAAAAAGGTTAAAAAAAAAAGACTCCTATTTCAGATAACAGATGGTAATCCTGGTGAAATTTTAAACACACAAAATTGTACATCATTAACGAATAAAGTGGTAAACGCCTACGCCAGCTGGATGCGGGTGGAATTCATAAGTGACGGAATCAATGCAACAAATGGCTTTCAGGGGTCCTTTTCCTCGTCTTTTGTTGGTGCGTATACGTGTGGGGCTGTATTGACTAAGATTTATTTAACCCTTTACCAAACGATCCCTGGTTTTTACGACCTTGAGATAGAAGCCTTTTGAAAACATTGTGGGAAAAGGAGAAAATGCTGGTAACCAGAATTTTCTCCTGTTCTTACAATGTTTTCTACCCTTCACAATACAAAGTTCAAAATTTCAGCCACTTTTATTTTGTCGTCTGCAAATGCTTTGAATTTGGACCAGTCTAAAATATTGTCGTTTGGTAATAAGGTAAGAAATGTGACAAGCATCGGTTGGATCATCTTGTTTATACATGATGTGTTGAATATATTCACATTATTCAATACAACATATGTAAACAAAATGATCTAACAGAGCTCTAGGTAGAGGGAGTAATTTTGATTTCAAAAATGAAAATATTTATTATTCTCCACCAAATCCTATGTTGTGGGTACTCATTAGAATCGTCTAATCGAGACGATTCTATTGAGTACCAACAACATAGGGTTCCGGAAATGAATAATGACTTGAGAAAATCCATCACCCCCCCCCCACCCCCTCTGAAGCTCTGATGTAATATACTTATCACAGAAATAACAATCGATTTGTTTTCCTCTTCAATAAAATCTTCCAAAACGCAGATTGAATAGTTTAGCATTCACCCCTTGATATCTTCACTTCGCAAAAGCTCCGAGTTTCTGTCAATGAGGAGCTGTGGAAAAGTTTATCGAAAAAAAAATGGCGTTTGGTACTAGATACTTTTCATTGCCATAGTTAGTGAACGAACCATATCTCCGATGCGGTTGGGGGCGCTCTCTTTTTCTGAGACGTACTTCGTAATGAGACAAACAGCAAAACAACCCAGATCTTTTGAGTTTTTAGAAACGATTCTTCTCTGTCTTTTTAACCCACATTTTAGGATCTGTGAATTGATAAATAAATGAAAACATTCAAATTATAAAATAGATATCCTGATTTTTATGATATCTTATGATATACGATATAGAACAGACCGTGCCATTAACCAAGATACTGAATAAATAATAATGTCTTCTGCTGAACTAACGTTACATGAAGATTTCTTTTTCTGATAATCACAGAACGTAGCTGAAAACTAAAAAAAGAAAAAGTTGAATTACGTTTTAGAGTAAGAAGTAGAACTACTACCAGGGAACACTATGATGACATTCTAACATTGTGCACGTTTTATTAGCTGGGTATCTTTTTAATCCTTTCCCAAACAAGCTCTTGTTCTTACGTGTCTGCAGTAAAAGTCCTTTGAAAACACTGTGGGAAAAGGAGAAATTGCTCGTAACGAGCAATTTCTCCTTTTCCCACAGTTTTTTCTACCCTTTTTGAGAACTTTCTGCCATTTTGTCAAAATCTAAAATTGTCGTCTGCAAACTCTTTCAGTTTCGAAGAGTCCAGAATTTGTCGTTTGGGAAAAGGTTATAAAAAAGGTCGATTTATTGACAAAGCCCTGTCGTCGTGGTGCAAAACTTTGCAAATTACAATATCTTTGTTATTACTGAAGATATTTATTTCCAACTTGAACAAACTGTTTAATGTCAAAAGGGGAGCCAATTCAACCAGGACAGATAACTATCAAGATATTTATGACACAGTTATGTCCCTTTTTCGGCTAACAGTTTCAAACAAACCTACCTATCAAAATCAAGCAACTACAGCCTAGAGTTGGCAACTGCATACGGTGCTCTTGTTTTATCTAAATCTCAAAAAGTGAGGTAAACAGTCATACTGTCAAACTTGAAAAAGACTGACCGAACTGTCTTGGGTTTTTAACTTTGGAATGATTTTGATAGAAACTCTGTCAGACTGTTCTTTTAATCTAGGTTTCAACAGAGAGTGTCGTTTACATTGTTATATGATATATTTGTTTATTTTGCAGGGGCTTCCCTATTTAATCTCAGTAACCCGATACGAGGTAAGTCTCCATCTTCTTCCAGTTTAAATATCCATTCTTCTTTCTTCATACATATTTTCAACATATCAATTTCAACATAAAAAATAATAAAATCAAGTAATCCATACCCTGGTAAATGGATGTTTTTAAGTCTTTACCAAACGACAAAATTTTGGACAAGTCCAAATTGAAAGCACTTGCAGACGACAAAATAAACGTAACTAAAAAATTTAAATTTGTTACCAGGAGAGTAGAAAATATTGTGGGAAAAGGAGAAAAATGCTGGTTGCAAAATATAGATTTTTTTTGTCTATAAATCCTATCAATTATAGGGTAGAAGGGTCCTTGGACATGCATAAAGCTCACAAATATCAAAAAGTTTCGACCCAGGTCAGCCTGCGCGGACTGCGCAGGCTGACCTGGGTTGATACTTTTTGCAGATGTATGAACTGTATGACTGGTTTATAAATGTGTTTCAGATTGTCGGTCCTATGAATGGTCGTGTTCTAACAAAGAATGTATGACTATGTCCTATAGATGCGACGACTTTAACGATTGTGGGTGCACCGTAGATTGTGATGAACATGAGTGTGGTGGGCTCGGATTATGTAAGTTGTTGTCAGAATGTTACTAACTTTAACTGACCCTAAAGAAACATTTCTAGTTCGGCTGTTTTCGACAAAAAGGTCGATTTTTTTTTTGCAGCTCTTGCGTCGTTTTGCATCATGCTAAAAACTTGACGTTCTATCCTACATGTATCTTTGTTGTTGCTGAAGATATTTACTTCAAATCTGAACTATGCTTAGCCACTGTGGCTCAGTCAGTAGCGTGCAGGACTTAAGAACAAGGGGTTGTGGGTTCGATCCCAGGCTCGGCCAATTTCTTTCCGAGGAGTGATGGTAGTCATTGCGACAGGTTTCATTCCCCTCCCACCGCTGCTATTGTTTCGACTATGGTTTTGTGGGAAGGCAACTTGTGGCAACTAATGGCCTGGAATGAAAATTGTACGAGGTATTGGTAAAAGAGACTTCTGGAAAGTATGCACTGGTCTGTGCGATATATCTTAAATAATGTTGAAAACGGCGTTAACTCTTATTCTGATAAATAGCTTAACTGAAAAATTCAAGTCGATAGTAAAGGCCCGACTATTTCTATTTCAAAGGTTTGTTTCAGGGAATGACATCTACATGTACTTATCGGAGAGTGCAGATCAAAGATCAGACTGCACGTTCTGTGCAGTCTGATCTTGATCTACACTGTCCGCAAAAGGTCAGTGAGTCGCGCTAGAGGTTAAGTTACTCCATACAAGCAATCAATGAATCAGTCAGCCAATCAAACCTGAACTGGTTGTTCCTACCACTACAGGGGGAGCCACTACAGCACTAACAGATAGCTATCAAAATATACTGACACAGTTATGTCCCTTTTCCGATGTGGAATATATACAAGAAGCAGCCACATCCTAGCATCGGCACCAGCATGTGGTGCTCTTGTTTTAACTGCCATTGCACTATATTATATATATCGCATCAAACAGGAAAACTTCATGTAAGCGAAACTTTTATATCTGAACCGAAAACATAACAAAACAAAAAATAATGGTAATAATAATGAACTGTCTGAATGGGCGATATTACGGTCAAGTTTCTTTACAGTTTATTGCGGGGCCGCATGGAGGCAGCCATATTGTTTACTTGGCTTTAACGCATTTCATAATTAGATCATTTCGTACCTAGGCCATATCGTACAACTTTGGCCATTTCTTACCCAACTATACTTTTGATTTTGGTCATTTCGAACTCACTTTGATCATTTTGTACGCACTTTGGCCATTTCATACCCAGTTTTTAATATCAATTTGCTAATTTAGTATAGTTTTAATACTATTTTCTTGTGTTGTTTGCCGAATGACAACTGTCACGTAGTTAAAATCTTAAAATCTGAGGGTATTTTCCCCTTCACTTTCTTTTATTTTGATAAATATATTTTTTTAGTACAATGTATCATAGAGATGCATTTCATGCCTTTTTAGAGCATGGCTCTTATGTATTTAGAGCAGAAAAAGAAAGAGAATTTTTTTTTCGGTCTATTTCATCGATTGAGCATCATCAGTAATATTCTAACGAGTGGCAAAGAATAATAAATTTGCGATCTTCCACCGAAAAAAATATATTCTATTTATTCCATGCTTTTAACCCTTTCTAGGGGGAGCTTTATCAAAGTCCAATACAGTTCTATTCAGTTATTCCCCGTGGCGAACCCCTCCTGCATAGCAACACATTACAATATTACGTCAAGCGCTAGAAATGTAAGGTAAATGAGTCATATTTCCATCCGGATATGAGTCCCGTGCAATTTACCTATGTAACTAGAATATAAAAATCGGTATTTTCACTGGTCGTGCCCATGGAATATCGAAAAATATTTTCTCTCCTATTTCTCGATATCCCACCGGAAAGCATGAAATAACTTGAATATCATATATCTGATACACATGTTTGTTGCCTTTTTTTTGCAGCACAACGAGACTTGATGTTTGTGGGTGCATTCTCTGGACTTGGTGTTTTTATTTTGTTTTTCGTATTCTCTTTCGTGTATGAACTGCATTTACGACGACGGACATTGTTAGAAGATCCCCAGGCTCAAGCAGAACTACAGAAGAAGGCAGAAAAGAAAAGAAAGGCGACATATCAGAAACAAGTCAATAAGGACAAACAAGGTGCTTGGACTTAAAGATACATCTTTACTCGTTTTTTTTTTGCTATTTTTAGCCCATTTCATCTTTATTTTTATGACATAGAGGATATTTGTTTTTTTCGGTTCATCGAGTGGACACCATCGTTAATATTTTCACGAATGGCGCAGCCACGAGTGAAAATATTACCGATGGTGTTCACGAGATGAAATAAATTTCGACTTTCACCGAAAAAAACAAATACTGTATTCTATTTATTCCATGCTTTTTACCCTTTCTGGGAGGAGCTTTATCAAAATTCAGTACATTTCTTTTCCCTTATTCCCTGTGGCGTACCCCTCCCGCATAGCAACGTTACGTCAAGCGCGAGAAATGTAAAGTAAATGACGTCATATTTCCCATCCGGTTGTTAGCCAGGCGCAATTTACCTAGGCAACAAGAACGTGAAAATCGGTATTTTCACTGGTGGTACCAGCGTAAGATCGAAAAATATTTTCACTGCTATTTCTCGATATCCTACCGGAAAGCATGAAATAAACTATAATCATTTTTGTATATGCATGCTAAATGTTGCCTCTGACGGTTGCAAGGTTGCACAGATTACGGCTGATAGAAAATGAATATCATTTTCGAGAAGGGGGGTAGAGCTCTACTCTTGTCGTTTTCGGTACTAAATCTATGAAAAATCCCTTGACTTTCTTTATCCTGCACATACCGTAGGTTATAGAAATTGCTGCAACATCTTAGAAAACATTGTGATCAATGAAAAAAAATACTCACTTTATAATGTCTCAGTTTGCTACAATGTTTTCATCACCTTCTGTACATCCAGATAACCATAATGAATCCTTACATATATTTATGTTGTTTTGATAGAAGTCGGCATAAAATCATTCTCTTAAAAAAAGTAGAAAAGTAGTCTACAGGTGTGGAGGAGCAAGGGAGAACGGGGGGGGGGGGTCAGTTGGTCCTGGCCTTCCCTTCTCAAAGTTATCGTTTCTATGCATAGGTTTTCTGATTATCTTGTTCGCACGTATACTGTAAACACTGAAACGAAACAAAAACAATTTTTGCATTATCAAATTTAAATATGTAATGGTGTTTTCGATATTTCGCATTAATCACATTAATTCAAGTGTTTTAAGCGCTCTTCACAGTTTGATCAAGGGATGTAACTCTTTACCAAATGATCCCGTGTTTGAATGACGTCAGAGGAAAGGCGCTGTGACATCGCCTACATCATCTTCGCAAGCCAAGGCTGACGAATCACTATGCCGCTCTACCCTTGGCGGATCGAGCTTAATTTTTACATTCCCACGATACGCTTTTTCATTGGTATTCAGCCAGATCTAGCTGCAACGAATGAAATCGCTCGTAGCATTTCATTTTTGATAAAAATAGAATAAGGTCGCTAGGTACCTTTCGAATAGAAGGTAAACATGGAAACCCACGTGGATATCTGCTTATCGTTTCATGCGTAATCGTAAGCGGTTTGTAAAACGATATTTCATTGGCTTTTAGAAATATGATGATAAGGGGGATAATAACCAGCATCCAATAGAGGGCACATCGTAGGAATCTCGAAATCGGGCTCAATCAGCCATGGTAAGATCCACGTAGTGATCCTAACCTTGGCTCGTGAAGATGCGCCCAGATGAAATTGCTTGAGCAAGCCTACTCTATTTATCGCGCATGCACGTTTTAAACCCTTTCTGTGAAAAATGTCATAATTTGAGTGATATTTATCGTGCTATTACAATCAGTTTGGAAACGTTTCAAATTGTGGTATGTCTAGTAAAGAATTAGCTCAACACAATTCTATACAAATAGACTTTTTATACTCTTGCATGAGAAAGCTTTAGCGAAATTGACATAGAGGATATTTGTTTTTTTCGGTTCATCGAGTGGACACCATCGTTAATATTTTCACGAATGGCGCAGCCACGAGTGAAAATATTACCGATGGTGTTCACGAGATGAAATAAATTTCGACTTTCACCGAAAAAAACAAATACTGTATTCTATTTATTCCATGCTTTTTACCCTTTCTGGGAGGAGCTTTATCAAAATTCAGTACATTTCTTTTCCCTTATTCCCTGTGGCGTACCCCTCCCGCATAGCAACGTTACGTCAAGCGCGAGAAATGTAAAGTAAATGACGTCATATTTCCCATCCGGTTGTTAGCCAGGCGCAATTTACCTAGGCAACAAGAACGTGAAAATCGGTATTTTCACTGGTGGTACCAGCGTAAGATCGAAAAATATTTTCACTGCTATTTCTCGATATCCTACCGGAAAGCATGAAATAAACTATAATCATTTTTGTATATGCATGCTAAATGTTGCCTCTGACGGTTGCAAGGTTGCACAGATTACGGCTGATAGAAAATGAATATCATTTTCGAGAAGGGGGGTAGAGCTCTACTCTTGTCGTTTTCGGTACTAAATCTATGAAAAATCCCTTGACTTTCTTTATCCTGCACATACCGTAGGTTATAGAAATTGCTGCAACATCTTAGAAAACATTGTGATCAATGAAAAAAAATACTCACTTTATAATGTCTCAGTTTGCTACAATGTTTTCATCACCTTCTGTACATCCAGATAACCATAATGAATCCTTACATATATTTATGTTGTTTTGATAGAAGTCGGCATAAAATCATTCTCTTAAAAAAAGTAGAAAAGTAGTCTACAGGTGTGGAGGAGCAAGGGAGAACGGGGGGGGGGGGGTCAGTTGGTCCTGGCCTTCCCTTCTCAAAGTTATCGTTTCTATGCATAGGTTTTCTGATTATCTTGTTCGCACGTATACTGTAAACACTGAAACGAAACAAAAACAATTTTTGCATTATCAAATTTAAATATGTAATGGTGTTTTCGATATTTCGCATTAATCACATTAATTCAAGTGTTTTAAGCGCTCTTCTTACCAGTATTTTGTTGTTTTCCCACAAAGGGCTTCTTTCTCGATGTTGTTAAAATTTTTGAATTGTGTAATAAACTTTTAACTTTTACCACCACCCTATATTTCACAAATGGTTAACAAAGTCACCTGTCCTTTTAACAGAAACATTACTGATCCATTAACATGTCCTCTTTTTTCACAATCATTGCCCATTGTGGTGTGATTATGTTGCCTTTTTTTAGTTTAACGCTTTACCAAATGACAAAATTTTAGATTGGTTCAAATTGAAAGCATTTGCAGACGACAAAATAAATGTCACTAAAGAATTGAAATTTGTTTTAGAAAAGGAAGAAAACATTGTAAAAAAAAAAAACGGGAGAAAATGCTGGTTACCAGCTAACGATACTTTTAACGTAGTGGACCCGCAATAGAAAACAGCTATTTACACTATAATATTATCCTACAAAATTTGCTAAGATTAAAAATGAGTATTATTGTACTACTTTCACCGGGCCACTTTTTCCTTTTTGTCCTTCCTAGAATTATCATTTATAAATCTAAAACTACTATTCTCATTGCAAAGGGATATAATGATTACCTCCCTTTTCTTGAAACTAACAAAAGTATCAACAAACAATATCAAGATAGACATCAAAGGAATTTCTGCTCAGTTAAAAATGAGCAAAAAGTATTATAATTATCTGTATAAATCAGTCTTTATCAACTGTCAATAAATTTTATGCCATGCTGCACTAGAAGAATAACGGGTCCACTACCTTAAGGAAGTCCAATCAATGATACATTTGGCTTATGTGCTTTTGGAGACTGGTGATAGAAATATTCTTTTCAAACTGACAAGTTGCCTTCAGTTTTGTTACATATGAATAGACTGCAATAGTTTTGACACTTATGACACTGTTTATAATGGAAACGCTCATTTATAATAGACGGTTTGAAGAAAATGTCAAACTGTTACAAAGGAAATGAGCATTTCTTTTGAACATTATATAATAAACTTTTACCAAGCAATCCCTGGTTTTTACGACCCTGAGATAGAAGGCTTTTGAAAACATTGTGGGAAAAGGAGAAAATAATGGTAACCAGCATTTTCTCCTTTTCTACCCTGCTGGAAACAAATTTTAAATTTTGAGTTGTGTTTATATAGTCGTCTGCAAGTGCTTTCAATTTGGACCAGTCTATTTTTTTTTTTCGTTTGGTAAAGAGTTAACTGTTCCCTCAAAACCCCCATAGGATAAAAGCCCCCTAGGACAAAACCCCCATCATATATAAAAAGCATATAAATTTGAGAAAACACACATAATTTGCAAACAGTTTTAAAGTATTCAAGACAAGTCTCTTTAAGGAAAAAAATCAAACATGAAAGGCAAAAAAAAGATTTAGATATTATCTTACTTTAATTTTTAACTCAAGTTTGCTGATAGTTTCTATTGATATATTAACACCTATACAGACTTGGGTAAGACAGGTGTTGAGAAGGGATTTGAAAGTTTACACCTGTCATATTCACTAATGTTTAGTAGTAGATTTGAACATATAAAAGCACCAAATAAGAAAAAAGATATATAAAACATTTAAATGAATTTATTATGAATGTATACAGAAAACAACACATTTTTGGTCATCAAGCACAATTTTAAGAAAAAAAAAACACATTTTTTACCATAAAGCACAATTTTAAGAAAGAAAATTCTTATCAAATCGATTTAACTTATACAAAAACCTTATTTTTTACAACCCCCACAAGTATTTAAAGCAGTAAATTTTATTCAACCCCAACATGATTGTACAAAAAGAATCATTTTAAAACTATGGGGGTTTGTCCACTTTTTAGTTAAGGGTATGGGGGTTTTGTCCTAGGGAGGTTTTGTCCGTACCCCGTTCTCTCTTCCATTTGTTTCTGCTGAGCCCTGGTAGCTTTAGGGTTTTTTTTAAACTCATCACCAAACAAAAATAATTTAGGCTTGTCCAAATCGAATGCATTTGCAGACGACAACATAAGTGACTGAAAATTTGAAATTTGTTTTGTGAAGTGCAGAAAACATTTCGGGAAAAGGAGAAAATGTCGGTTACCAGAGTTTTCTCTTTTTCCCACAATGGTTTTAAGAGCTTTTTTTTGTTTTCCAGCATCGTTAAAACACAGAGTTGTTTGGTAAAGATTTAAATTATGTCCAAATTGTGAAATAATTTAGACTGATCGCAAAGGAGATGGTAGGCTAAAAATAAACAAAAGTTTAATATGCCTCTTTGTTTCTTTTTCCAGGAACTCAATAAAGAGTGTACCCTATCATGTTTTGTGCCTTGCTCACAGTGTTTACAGATCACATTCCTGACCGTGTTTATACGTCACAGTGTGTTTTTGTATCACATCACATAATCCTTCTGCAATTTCTAATGATCCCCATATGAATTTCCAGTTTAGCATGTGCCAATAGAGAACTGCAGGTGATCGTCATTTTCAACATTTTGTAAAATATATCGGTTGTCAAAAGTTTCGAAACATGGCTTTTGTGATCATGGTTTGAATCAACGGAAAACGGTAGATATTAAGTGATTACCACCAGCCTGGCGCGTTTTGATTGTATATGTAAGAAGGTCAAACTTATTTATTTCCAACCAATGGTGAAACAAGTTCTACAGCCTATGCCAATTATCTTTTGCTGACTGTTCTCTGGAAACCATTCCAACACTTGCGCAAGTAACGTGCATGTGGGTATTCTGGAACCTTGGTGTGGTCATCACAGAGTGTGGAGAAAGGCGGTGAACGCTCATGTTCGTGCTTCTATGAGAGTGCAAAATTGCATTGACCTATTTCCATATTTGAAACTTTGGAAGCAATTTATGTTTGTTATGTCAATGATTTAAGCTGAAGTTTGGATATTTTTACACTTTGACTAATTGTCAGGTTGCGATGAAACCTGTTTTGTCTCAGACTTTGACTTGTATTTCAGTCAAAGATACAGGATTTATACAGTCCGGCTGTGAAGCTTTGAAAACATTGTCACGAAGAGTAAAAATCTTCTGAAGCAAACATTTTTCTACAATGTTTTGTTTGTCCTTATGTATTCATTTTACCTTGAAATTGTACTTCTTAATGTCTCCTGTGCTACTGAATGGTATATCTACAAGCTACAATAGCAGGTACAGTAATTTTTAAACCCTTTACTCCATAGATACTCATTTCTATACATTGCTTGTATGATCCTTTGGAAAACATTGTGGCAAAAGGTGAAATTGCTCGTGACGAGCAATTTCAACTTTTATCACAATGTTTTCTATGCTGTCAAAAGGTGTCATTTACACATAAAAAACGGCTTCTTCCTTGCTGTTATTTAGGGTCAATTAGAGATGCCATAGAAATGTCTTATGGGGGTAAAGGGTTAATGTGGTTGAACTCTTCACCAAATTATCAATTTAGAATTGTCCAAATTGAAAGCATTTGCAGACGACAAGTTAGATACGACCCAAATAATGGAACTTGTGTTTGATATGATAGAAAACAATGTCGGAAAAGGAGAAAATGCTGATTATTGGTATTTTCTCATTTTCCCTCGATGTTTTACGAAATCAATTTCCCAAAAGATCGTTAAATTTTGTGGTGGATTGTTATAATTGATTTCTAACCGTCTAATCCAATGTATTTTAAATTATTATCTTTTTGTTTCCATTTGTAAATGTAAATGATCCATTTTTCCTATTGCTCAAGTTTTTCATATTTCCTGTACGCCATATGTTCATAGCACCATAATTCATCGATTTTTCATATGATAATTATGTTGTGTCATCTAGAAAAAAATGTTTATTGTACAAATTGTTAGTTTCTGAACTTTGAAGAATGGATGGGTTTATTTAAATGGCTGTTACGCTAGTGTTAAACGACATGATCACATGTCAATGAGTTGATAGACTAAGGTACAAAGGTTCGAAGTAGTTACTTGCTGTCTTGGCGAAACTTGCTTATCTCCCTTGTTGGGGTGTATTCTTTGATACAACATACTCTTTTTTTGAGTGCATGGTTGGTCCCAACATCCAGTGAACCTGTTTTTGGATTGTTGGTGTTTTTGTGTAACCTTGCTATCCGTCCATTTATGGAAAATAGACCAGAAAACTGTTGTCAGTCCTAGTTTTTTAGTATGTGCTCTGTATAAATTTAACTTATACAATATATTGCAGGTTATAGAGTTTACTTCATCAGCTTGTGGTTAATATTGGGAAATATTTGCCGAAAAAGGGAAAGGTATGCGAAAAAGGGAAAGGTATTCGAAAATAACGAGTGCCTTACGGACTCGTTATCTTCGCGGACCTTTCCCTTTTGAGGCAAATATTTCCCCATATTTAAACTACAAGCTGATGAAATAAATTGAATATTATATTTCCTCTGATTATATTTTGTCAACGACTGCTACTTTTAAAACTAGTGATCTCAAGTCAATTGACCAGATTTTGGGCAGGAGGAAAATATTCACTGTGACGGGGAAATAATTCCCCCCCCCCAGCTTAAATGACGTCATTTCTTTACCCATAACATTTCTAAAAACAGACACATGAAATATAACATAATTACATATTGGTCAGTGAGGCTCTAGGACACAGGGTTTAACGTATCTTTAAGGCTCCCGTGTGGCTCCACTGGCTCGGTGGTTAGGTGTAGGACTTGTGACCTGAAAGCCCCGCATTCAAGTCTTGCTGGCTCCACTGTGTTTTTCTGACAGAAGTGTCCTTAGGCAAGACACATCAGGGCCCCAGCCTAGTATTGGTGAAAACAAAAAATATGAATATTTGACCTGTTGCTGTGATATGACTGCAATAATGTTTAAAGAGCGGCGTGAAATACCATTCAAACGATAAAACACGCATCTTCAATGCATCATAACAAGGAAGTCATCATAAATATGGATCCGATTTCACGCACAATCACCATGTAGAGCAGTCGGTCCTTTGTGATGTAGAAAATTCACAAATAACACAAAGGTTCGACTCGAGTTGCACAAAACCACCTTTTCACTGAAAAATGAATTTCTTGTTTGTCCTTGTACCTCATAATCCATAATTTTAACGACCCTCGGACGGTTTTTAAAAATATTACGGAAAAAGGAGAAAATGCTGGTAACTAGCATTTTCTCCTTTTTCCGCAATATTTTCTACCCTTTAAAAAAACAAACTTTATCAACTAATTCACATTTAAACTGATCCATATTTAATTTTTTGTCTGCTTAAAGCTGTAAATATGATCTACAGTCTAAAGATTTTGTTGTGTGAAAGTGTTAACCTTTTGCAACATGTCTCTAATTGATACCAGCATGTTCTCCTTTTCTCACAATATTTTAGACTCTTTATAGGTGAATTAATATTTTTGAATCGTAATCACTTTGTCGTCTGCAATAGCTTTCAGTTAGCACCGTTACCACATAATGACGAATTTTAAAGCCATCTAAAAACTTTGTGGGAAAAGGAGAAAATGCTGGAAACCAGCATGTTCTCCTTTTCCCACAAAGTTTTCTACCCTATCAAAGCAACATTGCACCATTTGAGCCATTTTGAAATTGTTGGCTTCAAATGTTTTCAATTTGGATAGATCTAAAATTTTGCTAAGTGGTAAAAGCTTAAGGATAGTCTAAAGTTTTGTTGTGTTATTAAGTATGAATCTAAACTCGACAAACTTTCCCATTTTTATCTTTAACAGTTTTATATGAAAAATTCTTTTCAATTAACCCTTTCCCAAACAATCCCTGTTTTTCACGACCCTGAGAAGGACGCCTTCTGGAAACATTGTGGGAAAAGGAAAAAATTCTGGTAACCAGCATTTTCTCCTTTTCCAACGATGTTTTCTTCTCTTCTCTATACAAATTTCAATTTTAGAGTCACATTAACTTTGTCGTCTGCAATTGCTTCCGATTTGGACCATTCTGAAATTTTGTCGTTCGGTAAAGAAGTAAGGCAATTTAAAAATACATGTATACTCATTTTCAGTCAGCTATTACCCATTTCATCTCCCCTTTTATCATATTAGATCCATTTTTGTATTTTCATGCCAAATACTGTCCCTGACGGTTGCAAGATTCCATAAATTGTGACCAATAGAAAATATATTTCATTGTCTAGAGACCATCGAACACATCACTTTTGTGGCATCTCTAGTTTTTAATCAAAGATATCCGTTATATGTATTTATCTTTACACAATATATATCGTTAATTTTAATTTTACACCATTAACTAATTCTGAACCATTCTACAGCCAATCAAATTTTTACAGCGTTTTTTTTCCTTACTGTAAAGAAGTATCTTTAACCCTTTCCCAAACGACAAAATTTTAGTCGGTTCCAAATTGAAAGCAGTTGCAGACGACAAAATAAACGTAACTCACATATTGAAATTTGTTTCCAGCAGGGTAGAAAACATTGCGGGAAAAAGGAGACAATGCTGGTTACCAGCATTGTCTCCTTTTCCCGCAATGTTTTCAAAAGGCTTCTATCTAAGGGTCATAAAAGCCAGGGATTGTTTGGTTAGGGTTAGGATTGAAAAGTAAAATTCTTAGCCTGAAACCCTTCACTCCGAATGGCAAGCCTCCGGAAACCTAACCTAGGCAACCTGCGTTAAGTTGTGCTAGTTAGTTTGAACACAGTGTTGACTATTCACATTACGGGATTCAGACCAACCCAAAACTTGGCGCGAGGATCTCAGGTCAGATTTCCAGAATGCTCATGTTTTGTTAATGTGAAAAATATTGTAAAAGCAAAATATTGTAAAAAAAAAAACTTGATTCGCGATTGTATTGCAAAATGTACATGTATTTTACGTATGTGCTGTTTATTATCTTCATAATCTATATACAAGCAACGCTCTGGAAATAAGGGAAATTTAACCCTTTCCCAAACAAGCCCTGCATGGTTTTTACGTCTCTGCTGTAAAAATCTTTTGAAAACACTGTGGGAAAAGGAGAAATTGCTCGTGACGAGCAATTTCTCCTTTTCCCACAGTGTTTTCTACCCTTTTTGAGAATTTTCTGCCATTTTCTTCTATTCTAAAATTATCGTCAGCAAACTCTTTTGGTTTGGAAGAGTCCAAAATTTGTCGTTTGGGAAAGGGTTGATATACCGCTGTGATGAAATATGGCGAACAAGTCATCTAATAATTTTTTAAGAATTAAAACTGTAAAATCCGTTATGTTTAATAACTGATTAAATCATGAGGAAGACTGATCCTTTGACATGCAGAAAATTGACCAATAGCATAAAGTATCGACTTATGTCTGCCTGTGTGGGCTGCACAGTCTTATATGGGTCTACATTTTTGGCAGATACTTTAACCCATTCCCAAACAAGCCCTGGTTTTTACGGGTCTGCTGTAAAAATCTTTTGAAAACACTGTAGGAAAATAAGAAATTGCTCGTAACGAGCAATTTCTTCTTTTCCCATAGTGTTTTCTACCCTTTTTTAGAACTTTCTGGCATTTTCTCCAAATCTAAAATTGTCGTCTGCAAACACTTTTGGTCTGGAAGAGTCCAAAATTTGTCGTTTGGGAAAGGGTTAAGTTCCCTTTCCAGAGAGCACATTTGTCAACTTATTTCTTGTGTTTATTAGTTTTGGAATGAATTGAATGCATCTTACGCCCCTTTTGTTTACTTTTGGCCGCTCGGAGGCCTTTAATTCTAACTGATTATCCCTTATTTTACAAGGATATTTTCAAAAGGTGTCTTCAGCATTTAGGCTAGGAGGAGGGGAAGGGGTGAGGGGGTGAATTAACGCTGTTGTTTGTAATGTTTTTGAATGACATATCGGTGCTACAAATTATGTTATCATTCGTGAATAAAAACATCTCACTCTCTCGGACATTGTTGGTGGTTATTGTAGTTGTTATTGTTATGATGATGATGATGATGATGATGATGATGGCGGGGGCTACTAATACATCAGACCAAGTTTGTAATGGAGATAAAGGTCGTTTTAAAGCTACGGTCATATCAAAGCGATCAGTGCAACTACACATGTGCTAAAACTGACACTGGTTGCTTTCCTTTGTCACTGGCTACTTTTATCATGCATCAGAGGGGAGAGGCGAAAAACCACCCTAAAGAAATTTTGCCTCGGTCCGGTGTCGAACGCCTAACTTCCAGGTCACGGGTCAGATACACAAATCACTGAGTCACCCTCCCGGGCACATCGCTCCAAAATGCTAATCCTTTACCATATTTACAATATCGAGATTTAATTAACCCTTTCCCAAACAAGCCCTGGTTTTTACATGTCTACAGTTAAATTCTTTTGAAAACACTGGGGGAAAGGAGAAATTGCTCGTAACGAGCAATTTCTCCTTTTCCCACAGAGTTTTCTACCCTTTTTTGCGAACTTTTTGCCATTTTCTCCAAATCTAAAATTGTCTTTCGGTTTGGAAGGGTCCAAAATTTGTCGTTTGGGAAAGGGTTAAGAAGCCTGTTGAAAACAGTTTAGGAAAAGTAGAAAATACATTCCGTTGATTGAGTTACATTTATTTTGTCGTCTGCAAGTGCTTTCAATTTGGTCAGACCGCCCGGGTGGCTCGGTGGTGAGCGTGTCGGACTCATGACCTGGTGGTCGTGAGTTCGATACCCGGTTGAGGCAAACTTTCTTTCCGGCGTATTTTCGCCTCTCACCTCCGCTGAAGCGTGTGAGAAAAGTAGTCGTTTGGAAAGAAAATTGTGTTAGTGCTGGTGTGAGAAAGCCAGGAAACACATGAGCGTCACCGACCGCCATGATATATGACCTTGGCTGTTTAAGTGGCGTTAAAGCCCAATACACCCAACCAATCAATTTGGTCAAGTCTTCATTTTTCTCGTTTGGTAAAGATCTAGTAAGATCAGTCTCTCAATAAACCAAGCTCCTTGTCTGACGACAAGTCTTTTGTGTTGGCTATTTTGCATCTTCGCGGGCCAAGGTTACGATCACTACGTGGATCTTACCTTGGCGGATCGATCCCGATTTCGAGATTTCCGCGATACACCCCCTATTGGATACTACTTATTATCACCCTTTACATCACATTTCTTATAGCCAATGAAATATCGTTTTACAAACCAGTAACGAATACAATAATTCAACATGAAGCATATGACCACAAAAGTACTTCGACATTCCATGGTCAGGTGCTGGGATAAAGCCTAAAACCTTTGATAATGGATTGGTCACACTGAAACTTTCTGTAAATATTGTCCGTTTATGTCTTTTCGATAATAACTCATTACATATCCTGCACACATCCATGGGGGCATTCATGTTTACTTTCTATTTTTATCCGAAAGGTCGCGACCTTGTTCTATTTATATCAAAAACGAAATGCTACGAGCGATTTGATTTCGTGCAGTTAGAGCTAGCTGCAACCAATGAAAATGCGTATCAGGAGAACGTCGAAATCAATCTCGATCCGCCAAGGGTAGAGTAGCGGAGTGGATCGTCACCCTTTGCTTGCGAAGATGGACATTTTATGGTTCAAGAGATAAGTATGTCTTTGAATGAACAGAAAACATTTAAAAAAAAAAAGAAAGTTATGCTTCCTATCAGTATTCCTCGCATTTTCCCAGGGTGTTTTCAAGAGTTTTCTTCTTTTGGTTCTTAAAAAAAACCGAGAAAGTTTGGTTGTTCGTTTATGTATTATCGGCAATAAATCATTACATCACATATAATTACAGAATCAAAGTCTTACATACATAATTGGTCCATGCTCTGGCGGGCAAAAGAGCGATTAACCCTTTACTCCATAGATACTCATTTTGACGTATCAACAACAGACAGCTATTGAAAACATTGTGGGAAAAGGAGAAATTGCTAGTAACTAGCAATTTCTCCTTTTTCCACAATGTTTTCCACTCAATGAGATATCTGTTTCCTCATTTGTCTGTATTTTTGACATCATATCTTTATTTGCTGCTGAAATGGAAGAGCCTCAAATTGGCATATCAGGTAAAGGGTTAATACATCTCTGTGATCTATGATACCAAGCAGCCATCAAATATTGATGGACCCATAACATCCGCTTTTTCAACAACCAACTGTCTTTGGGTAGATTGGTCCTTGTTTGTGCATACAGAAAACTTACCAATGGTGAAAAAAAGTGTCGGCCCTGGTTAGCCTGCACTGTCCGCGCAGGGTCAAAACTTCGCAGATGTGTTAAGCCCCATTTTAACAGAGCATGGCACACACCAATCACTTATACAATTTACACGCAATCTGTTAACAGGATGTGGACTTGAAAATTCGTGTCACTCCGTTAAGTGTCCCTATGAGTGATTCGTATTGTTTAAATTTCCGCCTAATCAAGGCTTATCTGAATTACAATTGACTTATATTGTTTAAAGGCACGTAAGACAATCACGTAGATTTGTCCGAATATTTAACTAAGTAATACATTTATTTATATTCCCCCGAGAGTGTTGTATGTTTTACCCGTTTTCTGCCCATCAATAGATCCATACGCGATATTTTGTATTGTTTTTCCGCTTACGGCTTTCACAAACCAGAATACCTTCAAATCGAACATCAAGCATCTATCTGTATGAGTTGTGTCCCTTGCAGTTTCCGCCGCTTCCCCCAGCTCCACCAGGGAACTCATCTATTTAGGGGACAATAAATCGGCTCTGTAGAAGAAAACTGCTGAAAAAAAAAACACTGTAAGAAAAAGAGAACGTGCTGGTGAACAGTTTTCCTTTTCTCATCGTGTTTTCATTCCTTTACAGACAAAATCCCATCACATCGATCACATTCAATTACTCTTCTCCGATTACTCATATTTTTTTAAGCAAAAATCTGATTTTGTTTTATTTGAGTTAACCCATTACCACACAATCCCTACTTTCGACGCCCCTGAGAAAGAAGCCTTTTGAAAACACTGTGGGAAAAGGAGAAAATGCTGGTAACCAGCATTTTCTCCTTTTCCAACAGTGTTTTCTACCCTTCCCAGAACAAATTTCAATATTTCTGTCATCTTTATTTTGTCGTCTGCAAATGCTTTCAATTTGGACCAGTCTAAAGTTTTCTCGTGTGGTTAAGAGTTAAGATAGAGGTTTTCAACCGTACTTTTGTCCATGGAATACGCAGTATCTACGCCCAGTTACTTTCTGCGTATATATATGTTACAGCCAATCTGTGAAATCAGCCATTTCATGAAATGGCTGAAACATTTTAGTCAATTCATGAAATGCCTAAACCAGTCAGCCATTTCATGAAATGGCTGAAATTTTTAGCCATTTCATGAAATGGCTGGAATTCTGATGTCAATATTACACAGATTGTCTGATGGATTTTCAGCCAATCTGTGTAAACAAATCTAGAGTTTATTTAAATTGGTATATTAATGAATTGATTCATTATTTGATTAGAAAACTGATGATGTTGCTGGTTTTGTAATTGATTCCTTTTAGTTTTATTCCTTTCTTTCTTTATTTAGAAAAATATCATTACATTTTCGATTGAATGATTGAATATTTTATTCAGTGGTTTGTTGAGGAAACATACATTGATCAGTTGTTGTCTTGTTTATTTTTTAAATGTAATTTTGTTTGATTGATTTATTTTCCTATCAAGAATTCTCTAATTAAAGGATAACTTAACGTAACAGATCAAAAGATTATCTGTAGTATGAACTATAAATGTGTGAAAACATCCTAATGTAATTACATGTACTTACTTATCCAATTATTGGTTACTTTGATCATGGGTATGTTATGGAAACTATCTTTGTGTTATTAATTACCTACATAAATGCTGGATAAAAAACATGAAAAAAGCTGACATGCCGGAATTCAACAATTTTATTCCTTAAACACAACCCTGCATTTGACCTTTTGCAAAAAAAAGGAAAATGTATAGGAAAAGGAGAAATTGCTTGTAATAAGTGATTTCTCCTTTCCCCACAATGTTTTCTATTTTTATAGCACGCGTTTTTCATTTTAAATACAGTATCAATTGTTGTCTGTAATCTCCTTGAATTTGGACCAATCTAAAATTTTGTTTTCTGGTAATGGGTTAATGCCCACCCAGTTTGTCATTGACTAGTTTCTTCACTTTTGGCAAATATACAATTTTGTCTTCTGGTAAAGGGTTGAATACTTAAGCCACTTTCAAATTTGCCTTGTCTGAAGCCAAGCAAAAGATCTATTGTAAAGAATATTGTGAACTGCTTTTTTTTTGTAAAAATCATCCACAAAAATTAGACACTCAACAAAATCAATGTATGCACATAATATGTTCAAAATAAGTAACACATGTATAATTTTGAGTTTCAGCCATTTCATGAAATGGCTAGAGCAAATTTCCAGCCATTTCATGAAATGGCTGAAATATTTTAGTCATTTCATGAAATGGCTAAATGAATTAGGCATTTCACGAAATGGCTAAAATTTTCAGCCATTTCATGAAATGGCTGATTTCACAGATTGGCTGTAACATATATATGTGTGTTGCTCCACAAAAGCTCTTATTTGATATTCTGACCACTGGGGACCTCTGTTGTTTGTTGCAAAAAGAGAAGATTAAGATCGGCCAGTGAGAATTTACTATTTACCACACCCAAGTGAGTTTTGTTTCATAAACTTACCCTATCGAACAGTGTAGATTTAAGGTAGTAGACCCCTAATACCTCTAGTGCTGCATTGTATAAAGTTTTCTTGATCGTTGATAAATGCGGATTTATACAGGTACATGTATAATACTTTTGCACATTTTAACCCTTTCCCAAACGACAAACTTTCCGACTGGACCAAATTGAAAGCATTTGCAGACGACAATTCAACTCTTGCTAAAAAGATGATTTCTGTCTATGGTAGGGTAGAAAACATTGTGGGAAAAGGAGAAAATGCTGGTTACCAGCATTTTCTCCTTTTCCCACAATGTTTTCAAAAGGCTACTTTTTTAGACCTGTAAAAACCAGGATTGTTTGGGAAAGAGTTAACCGACCAGACTGTAAAGGAACCCAGCCAATGTTATCAACCCTTAACTTTAGCAAGTCTCAACAGCTTGCTGTCTGGTAATAACGTAGTAGATCCCCTAATAGAAAACAGCTGTTTCCACAATAATATTACCCTACAAAATTTGCTATGATTAAAAAAGAGTGTTATTGTACTGCTTTAACAAAGCACTTGTCCCTTTTTGTCTTTTCCAGAATTATCATTTATAAATCTAAAACAACTATATTTTCATTTCAAAGAGAGATAGTAATTACCTCCCTTTTCTGGAAACTTACAAAAGTGTCTACAAATAATTTCAAGATAGGTATAAAGAAATTTCTGGTCCGTTAAAAATGTACAAAAGTAAAGAAAAATCGACGGTAATTGCAATTCTTTGGTCACATTTATTTTGTCGTCTGCAAATGCTTTCAGTTTGGACCACTTTATAATTTTATAGTTTGGTAAAGAGTTCAATTACCTTTTCAGAGAGCTACGGTAGACTTAATATTATTACCAGCATTTTTTTCTTTTCCCACAATGTTTTCAAAAGGCTTCTTTCACAGAAGTGTTAAAAGTCGGGAGTGTGTGGTAAAGGTTTAGTGCAGAACTGCTAAGAATATCCACCCATATCAGTATCTACAGTCTGTGAAGGCTGACAATGTCGATTGTTTTTGTTTTGCTTCTCCTCATCTTCGCGAGCCAAGGTTACGATCACTACGTGGATCTTACCTTGGCTGATTGAGCCCGATCTCGAGATTCCTGCGATGCGCCCTCTATTGGATGCTGGCTATTACTCCCCTTTACATCATATTTCTAAAACCCAATGAAATGTCGTTTTACAAACCGCTTACGAATAATACACATGAAGCGATAAGCAGACATCCACGTGGGTTTCCATGTTTACCTTCTATATTCGAAACGTAGCGACCTTGTTCTATTTTTATCAAAGATGAAATGCTACGAGCGATTTCATTCGTTGCAGTCAGAGCTTGCTGCATCCAATGAAAAACTGTATCGGGTGAATGTAAAAATCAAGCTCGATCTGCCAAGGGTAGAGTAGCGTAGTGATATGTCAGCCTTGGCTTGCGAAGATGGCTTCTCCTAGATTTCGTGCATGTCAGAGGACCATGTTACCAAGTATCAAATCGCCCCATGGAGAGATAGCGCTCTGGGCTATGACTCAAAAAGAACATTTAGTCCATAAACTATTTATAGATATAGTAACTCCCTAAAGCGTCTTTCACACTGAAGTTGCCTATATGCGACCGGTTAAGATCAAGATCAGACAGCACAAAAATGCAGTCTGCTCTTTAATCTATACCGTGTTTTTTGCTTTAAGCATTCTGACTAACAACTACCCTGACAACATTTTAGGCTTTTACAAATGCAAAGCATTTGCAGACGACAAAATAGAGGTGACAGGAAATTTGGAATTTGTTCTGTGAAGAGTAGAAAACATTGTGGGAAAGGGAGAAAATGCTGGTAACGGAGAAAATGCTGGTTACCAGCATTTTCTCCTTTTCCCACAATGTTTTTCAAGGCTTCTTTCTCAGGGTCGTCAAAAGTAGGGATAGCGTGGTAATGGGTTTACAGTGACATAGTAAGGCGATAAAAAGAATTAACATTTTCCAAGAAAAGACCTTACTATTGCAAGACTGCCGACTGTTAAAATACCGAACGAGGTGTCAGACAGTGTAAATCCCAGATCAGACTGCGTTAACATCTACAAACACCCTCTAATGCATCTGAAACTGTGACCCATATTTCAAGGGTCAATGTGATTGAAAGATTTCAAAATTCCGCTGAAGTCAAGTTCTCGTGTTACGTGTTGCTCTATACTTCAATATTTGCATTGAGAAACGCAAAGTGAAAAGGGCGAGGTCTACAATAACGTTGAGTGGTTGTGTACTATATCATAGGCCTGGGAATTTCATTTTTCAAAGTTTTTGTTATCACAAAAAGGTAAAAGTTTGAGAATTTTCAAATATTGTTACTTTTTTTTCTAATGTTACCTCTATTCTGTAAATTTTATTGTTGTGCATCGATCCGTTTGTTTTGCAGTTATTTATGTGCTGTAACAACAATGATGCTATATCGCAATATTAAAAGCCATATAATTGCCAAAAGTAAACAATGCTGATTGTTAAAAAATATTCAAATTTAAATCATACAATGTAAAAGTATGTAAATTATTGCTAAGTTGACATTCCGTTATTATCCTTCGGTCCATTTGATGGTCGCTGACAAAAATGAAATTTAAAACTAGGTTAAAAGTTGCTAGATTGATATATCTTTTGTTTACCTTTTACCTAAAGACAAAGATATTTTTTTTTTTGGTCGGCGGCTAGCACTTTAAGCGAGTGACAATGAAAAGTTACTTTTGGCCCCTATTAGGGCTTTAACTTCAAAAGCATGTTAGAGGTTAATGCCAGCGGTTTATGGAACTACCGTCGTTTGCTATGGACAAATGTATGGTTTCTTAGTTGATGTTTAATTTTCATCGACAAATGTGTGATTTCTTGGTTTGTGTTTAATTTACAGCGACACATGTGTGGTTTCTTTGGTTGGTGTTTAAGACTGTAAAGTTGACAAAATACTGTTAGCCATGCTTTAGCAAAAGTGGGCCTAATACTTTTCCGTGACCCATAGTACCAAGTAGTGAACACATAGCTTTGGATCCTCAAAAAATTCATTTTGGTCAACAACTGACTAAATCATATGGTAGGAAAAAACTGACCGATAGCGAAAACCTTCGGCTCAGATAAGATATATGGTTATAGTGGGCTCGAACTGTGTAAATACCTAGGTTGATTGAATTTACGTTTATTTATCGTCGCCACCGGTTGCCCCTTCACACGTAACATCAGGTCAGCGTCTCATCCGAAAGACTATTAGTAGTTTAAGATGCCCAACCGTGGGGATCAAACCCACACCCTCAAGTGACTCGAAACATCACGTTCACGAGTCCTATACACTCTACCTACTGAGCTACGCAGGCTGGTTTTTCGCACATGCAGTAAGCTTCTCTTTTATAGATAGAGCACGGTCGAATCTAATTAGCCTCCACTTCCGGAAGTGAGTAGCGTACGCCCGTTTCCTTTTTTTTTGTACGTTCAGCTTAATAAGCCGGTCCTTTATTTATAGTTAAAATGCTTACGCAGTACTGTCATCAACATGATAGATCGTTTCAGTAAGTTAAACAGCGTAAGAGTTGCATATCGTCGGTTTAATTCAAAATCTCCGTAACTACAGCTTGTTTCAAGCTGTAGTTACGAGGTCTTAGAAGTAAACCCACGATGTGCTAGAACATGAACATTATTGCAGATTTAACCCTTTCCCAAACAATCCCTGGTTTTTACGGGTCTGGAATAGAAGCCTTTTGAAAACATTGTTGGAAAAGGAGAAAATGCTGGTTACCAGCATTTTCTCCTTTTCCCACAATGTTTTCTACCCTATCATATAGAAAAATCATCTTTTTAGCAACTGTTAATTTGTCATTTGCATAATGCTTTGAATTTGGTCTGATCTAAAATTTGCCGTTTGGGAAAGGGTTAAGCCCCACCCCATTCTCATACAGCACGGGTCATATGTATTTGCTAAAATGTGAATAAGCACCGTGGTCCTTATCATCGCCGTGCTTCAATTAACGGTAGCAGTCCATACATTGTGGTGTCACGAATTGGTTCGGAGAGGTCCGTGGAATAAACATGTCCATAATTATGTCCTTCCAGTCGCAAATTCCAATATAATCATTGGAGACTAAAAAGAGAATGGGTCAAATGCTAGCCTTATACCGCTTATGTCGGAAGTACATGTGATTGCAAACATCTTTCTGCAATATAACTGAGATATGATCCATGAAAAGGACAAAGTATCGAGTCCAAGTCGGCCAATGCGGTCCGCGCAATCTGACCTGGGCCCAATCTTTTTTGTTTTTTTTTTTTGGCCAAAACATGGTTCATCTTCAATTTTACTCTTTCAGAATTAACTGACGTAAAAAAAAAAGAAAATGGCCGTCGTTACTACCCAACCTGGACGTCTTGTTTGCTCCGTGGATGGGTCACGTGACTGGGACTCTGGCCTTCTGGGATGTTTTGAGGACTGCTGTTCTTGTAAGTGCACAAAGATCATACTGAAAAAAAAACGTTGGTTTATTATAAACTCGGCTATTTTCGAAGAAAACGTCAAGGTATTGTCATGGAATCTGCATCTGATATTCACTTCAAATCCCTAACTGTCAAAGGGGAACCGATTGAAAAAGAGCAGGTAACGATCAAAGTATTTTGACATAGTTATTCCCCTTTTTTGGACTCTTATATTTTCACTAAAAATCAAGCTACTACAGCCGAGTGTTGGCGCCCACATGCGGTGCTGTTGTTTAATTCTGCTTTGTTATCTTTTACCTTGCAACTATTTGTCGAGAGTCCTTATAAATGTGGGTCAAAAATATACCTGCTGGGGTATGAACTAAACAAACCTTTTAAAGGTCACAAAGTGTTGCTATACGAACAACTGTCCATTGCCTTATGATTTATTCTTATAGGATTTCATAGTACTTCTAGGCTGCTAAGCTCCACGCACTTTTGCGGACACTGTAGATCAAGATATAGGCCTTTGATGCTCTATTGGTCTATCACGGAGCACTGATATTGTTCTTGGTCGATCATGGAACATTCCTATAGCACGTTGGTCCATCACCTGTATGTCATGGAATAAATTTACAAACTTTCATTAATACTGTTTCTATAAATAGCACATTGAAGACTCCCTCTATATCGTATACAGTAAGATAACTTGTCTTGTTTTATACAATACAGGGGAATCCCCGGTGAGCTATTTCTGGTAACAGTGTCCGATAATGAAATTTTCATTATCCATTCATAGACTAATGGAGTTTCAGAGGCCTATTATCAAGATCAGACAGCACAGAAAGTGCAGTCTAATCTTTGATCTACACTGTACGATACGATGAGATAATTTTCTCTGTGAAAAGAAGTATGTTGATGTAACGATCAGTTTTTTTAATAATGACTCGCAAATTCCATAAATCTATTTTCTACTTAAATGTAACTTCTTATATCAAATGTCTGTTTTTATCTGATGCTTTCCAACAGGATATCGAGAAATAGCTGTGAAAATATTTTCGATCTTACACGGGCACAACCAGTAAAAATACCGATTTTCATGTTCTTGTTGCCCAGGTAAATTGCGCGTGCCTCACAACCAGATGGGAAATATGAAGTCATTTACTTTACATTTCTCGCGCTTGACGTAATATTGTAATGCGTTGCTATGCGGGAGGGGTACGCCATGGGGAATATCGGAAAAGAAGTGTACTGGATTTTGATAAACCTCCTCCCAGAAAGGGTTAAAAGCATTAAATAAATAGAATATTTGTGGGTTTTTTTTCGGTGAAAGATCGAAATTTATTTTATCGAGTGAACACCATCGGTAATATTTTCACGAATGCAACCACTCGTGAAAATATTACCGATGGTGTTCACTCGATGAAATAAATTTCGATCTTTCACCGAAAAACCAAATATCCTCTATATAATTATTTATCTACATTGTACATAATATTTCGTGACATTTATCTTCTTGAAGGATTGTATGATGGGTCATTCAAATGTAGGTTTTTAAACCGATCCGACAATCACTTTAGAGGTTCAATAAAACTTGTCAACACCTTGTTTGCTTGGAGCTGATAAATTTAAAAATGTCAGTGAAATTGGACCTAGTAGGCCTACCTGATAGCTACATTGACAATTGTAGAACTTATATTGGATTTTGAACAAAGAAAGGCCTTAACTTATATCACGAAATGGAGTAAAATCTGTTGTTTATTAAGCATAAACTCCTTGTCGGACAAGAAAGATTTAGATTTGTTTAAATTGTAAGAATTCGAAGACGCAATGCCTATTGAATATCTTTATATTGCCAACTTGTCAATTTGACAAAATTCTGTATAAGCCATCACGAATGGAAGGTGGACGGACGGACGGACGGACAGACTG
Organism: Tridacna crocea; assembly: GCA_943736015.1. Classification (NCBI taxonomy): domain Eukaryota; kingdom Metazoa; phylum Mollusca; class Bivalvia; order Cardiida; family Cardiidae; genus Tridacna; species Tridacna crocea. Next base: position 57,572,057 of record OX031060.1, on the reverse strand, counting down.
ATGGATGGATGGATGGATGGACGATAGGAAGAACGAACAAACGGACGGATGGACGGGCGGACGGACGGACGGACGGGTAAATGGATGGATGGATGGATTGTGAGGCAGATTTATGAGAAAAACTCGTGATGGGGGATGAGTTCAGAGAGAAAAACGTAAACATTAATAAAGATCAATAAAGGTTAAGATCGTTGACTCTTTGCCAATGAATATTAAGGATTTACGACCTTGAGAAAGAAAAGATTTTAAGAAACCTTTTGGAAACGAGAAAATCGTGATAAACAGCATCTTGTTTTATCCATCGATGTTTTCCACATTCCAAAGATAATATACAAAATTTTGAGCCATTTGTGATTAAATATTTTCAGTGTGGTTAAGGTTGTGAAGGATTCAGCCAGGTTATTTCAAGTATGCTCAAATTTTATCTGTTCAAGCCCTCTACAAATACTAAACAGATCGATCTGTAACGACCTTACACTGGTCACATTTCTCATATAATGTTATTAGTCAAGTGATTTCGTATTGGCCCAGTTACAGGTCCGCGGTCAGCCGTATTTGCCCCGAGGCCGAAGGCCTCGGGAACAGTACGGCTGACCGCGGACCTGTAACTGGGCCAATACGAAATTTCGGTCTCGGGGACAATACGGCTGACCGCGGACCTGTAACTGGGCCAATACGAAATCACTTGATTAATGACAATTTTATTAATTAACCCTTTACTAAACAATTCCTAGTTTTTACGACCCTGAAAAAGAAGCCTTCTGAAACCATTGTGAAAAAACGAGAAAATGCTGGTAACCAGCATTTTTTCCTTTTTCCCACAATGTTTTCTACCCTGCTGGAAACACATATCAATTTTTGCGTTACGTTCACTTTGCCGCCTCCTTGAACGTGATTGGCTAAAAGTAAGCGCAGACGCTCACGCGACTGAACATTTTACCAATCACGTCCAAGGATTTCTGTATTGGTCGCGGGTCATCAGTATTGATATGAGGTCAGCTGTATTGATCGGAGGTCAAGTCGTATTAAGCCGGGGTCACGACCTGCATACTACACGAAGTCAGAAATGTGACTAGTATTGCTTGGACCGGTTTCCATGTATAACTTCTATACATCCTATAGTTAATTAATAAAACACTTTATTAATTAACTATTGGATATAAATTTTGGAGGTGAATCATGCTCTTTGACCGGGGAGTATAATGCATTTACAAACAGTGTTGGTCCAGGATAGCCTGACATGGCTGACATGTGTCGATTTTTTCACTGTTGGTAATTTTCTGCTCTTCCATGGACCATAAGATTGACCAGTCTACCCCATGATTCAGTCAGGTGTTGATAAAATAAAGGATCTTATTTCACACCTACAACTTTACGTCCAATGAAATCGCTTTAATACTACCACGTGAGTACAGAATATCTTAGCCTATATTAGACACTGTAGAGTCCATTGCGGATTTTTCAGAAAAGGGCAAGAGTCCAATATAGATATTTCGAAACAAGGCAAGAGTCCTATATAGGTATTCAGAACGAGGCAAGAGTCCAATACGGATTTTTTCTAAACGAGGCTAGAGTCCTATATAGATGTTCAGAACGAGGCAAGAGTCTAATACGGATTTTTTCTAAACGAGGCTAAAGTCCTGAATATCGATATTGGACCGGAAGAGTAGTCTATCGACTTCCGTTGTAAAAAAGCTACTACAAAACTCTCTGTTGATGTTTTGATTTTTTTTTTTAATTTTTCCAATTGAAATGAACCTATACTTGTCGTTTACTTTAAAGTCAATACGTAAGTCTGAAATAAAGAGGTCATTCAACATGCTTGGGTACACTGCTGAACCAGTCTATATTTTGGACTCGACTGTCGCCTCGTATATTATGGATCAATATGATTTCACGACTTGCTTGGTACATTGGATCACGGAGATGCATTAAGCCTCCTTCTGTCAGAGCATTGCTCAAGTTTTTTTTTACCAGATTTCATTTTTGAAAGAAATGTTGAAAGAAATGTAGACATGTTGGATCACTGACTTTGTTGTCCACATGCAGTATATTAACCCTTTCCCAAGCAACAGATTTTAGACTCTTCCAAACTGAAAGAGTTTGCAGACGACAATTTTAACTTTCATAACAATGGCAGAAAATTTTCCGAACGGGCAGAAAACGCCGTGGGAAAAGGAGAAATTGCTCGATACGAGCAATTTCTCCTTTTCCCACAGTGTTTTCAAATGACTTATACTGCATACACATAAAAACAACGGCTTGTTTGGGAAAGGGTTAAAGTGGGGCAAATGGTATCGCATTTAGGTCGTCGATTTTAATCTTAGCGTTTACGGACAGTACAATAATGTCCTTCGTTCAGTTAGGAAACCTGTTGTCTGTGCATGTCATATTCTTCGTAGATTCGACCTTTCTTATATGACACATCACTCTCCCCGATATTCGGGAGATAGTAGTATTACGCGCTATGAAGTAGAAATGGAGAAAATGGCTTTTACCAATATGTTTGAGGAGAAATCAGGCCTGTTTTAGCTCCATATTTTTCTAAACTGCTGATCATAGCTGAATTAATCGCACCAGGTAGAGTTTTATTTAGCAAACGTTTATTTAGTTTGAAATTCAAAGTAATGGTTGTCGCTTAGAAAAGTAGTCCGGTTCTGTACCCAGGATACCCAAATTAGATAGATGAGTATTTATAGAATACCATCTAGTGGGAGATAGTGTTAGGAAACCAGGTTAAAATTGTAAAATTGTAATTTTGAAGGCGTTTTTGGCAGAATACGGTATTTTGCAAACATACTTACACACACACACACACAAATGCTGGATCCTTCAGTCTGAACGTTGTTAGTATTCAGAACAAAATGTTGGCATTATATCTAGTGCACTTAGACAGTTGTTCCTTTTATAGCTTTGTGTTTACGGGCATTCAGGGCTGTAAAATGTTGTCGGTTAGAATGCATTGCATGTCTGTACTTATTTCTATTTCAATGCCATTATAATCTAATTAGTCTATAACAGTGGTCAATATTTCCACATCACTATCTGAATGGTTTCTTTTTTTTTTGTTGTTGTTCCCCAGTGAATAACTAAAGCATAGAAATAGACGTTTCAATTTTCCCTGTAATCTTTACCAAACGACAAATTTATAGACTGGCCCAAATTTAAATCATTTGCAGACGACAAAATAAATGTGACTGAAAAATCGAAATTTGATTCTGGAAGGGTAGAAAGCATTGTGGAAAAAGGAAAAAAATGCTGGTTACCTCTTTTTCCTACAAAGTTTTCTAAAGGCTTCTACCTCAGAGTCGTCAAAAGTCGTCATTGTGAGGTAAAGGTTCCACTAATGGAAGACCTAACTTACGCTAGATACTGATAGTATGGTGAAGGGCTTAAATAAAGAGACTTCGCATACTTTTTTTGCTCTCAGTGCAGATCAAAGATCAGACTCTTCGTTCTCTGCTATTGGATCTTGATATACACATCTGCAATTTGGTCTGAACTGACTGTAGATTTGTTCGACAAAAGAACACAATTTGTCCTCAGCATTCTAAAGATTCTGAAGGCAGTTTCTCTCAATTCTTACGCAGGTAGATCTTACAGAGAGGATGGATAAACTTCCTTATCAAACATTGTTGTGACTACAATGTATTTGCATTTTTTACATCAAATATTGTGTTAAAGGAGAAAGAAGAATTCTCGTTTGAACCTATTTTGAAATCACCAACAAATGGAATGCCTACCTACATCATGGCACCATGTGAGATCACTGATCAGACAAAACGCTATGTGCCGTATGAGCTTGATTTGCAGTGTCTCTAAAGGAGGGAGTATAGTCTGATTTTGATCTTCATTATCTCCCAAAATAAAAACTTGTGCATAGAGCTCGACGCGAACAGGTTTTTGTTATTATTATTTTTCTTATTTTCATCGATATTCTTTTATGGATAAAAGGAAAATTACCAGTATATTCATAAGTGATTTATTTTTCTTTTTACTCGCAAAAAATAAGTGATTTGTTTTTCTTTTTACTTGCAAAATAGTCAAGTGGCTTTGTAATGAGGGCCATTCTTCAGTTATTTCCCCTGATTCTCCTTCAGTACTACATTGGTCCAGATCAGAGAATTACTTGGATTTTATCGTTGATTTTCTTGCACTGAACAGTTATGTTCTTGAGGTTATATTGAAAATAATGCTATTTAGTTTGTTTCACTAATCAATGTATGCGTAGTTCCTGATGATCAAGAACAGCATTTGAAATGAATTACATGTGCACCTTACACAAACATAGTAAAACATGGTTATAATTGTAGCAACATCTCCAAGGGAGCCAAGGATAAAAACAAAGGAATACAGGTAAAGGGACCAATCTGTATTTGGATATCTTTAGTGTTTATTTGGCAAGGGAGAAAATTTAATTTCCAAGAATGGCTCCTATTAACTTGCCATAATTGAACTTACATTTTGCGAGTATGACAGCATTACATTCCACCCCTAAAAGTTCTTTACCAAGAATGTCTCTTAAAAGGGAGATTCAATAAATCTCCCTGATGCATGTTACCGAGCTATTTTTCATATTCTTACGGATCCATGAAACCTGTCTTGACTTACAATCGATCAAATCAGGAAGAAGATTGATTCTTTGCAACGCATAAAATTAACTGATAGGAAAAGATACATGTCGGCTTGCGGGAAGTGCGCAGGCTGATCAGGTCTATACTTTTTGCATATGTATTACTACTTATTCACAGAGCATGGGCCATTTACGGGATGTCAATGTAAAATCCCTTTAACCTTTTACTCCATAGATACTCATTTCTACGCATTGCTTGTAGGAGCCATTGGAAAACATTGTGGCAAAAGGTGAAATTGCTCGTGACGAGCAATTTCACCTTTTGTCACAATGTTTTCTATGTTATCAAAAGGTGTCATTTACAAATAAGAAATGGCTTCATCCTTGCTGTCTTTTATTTAGGGTCAATTAGAGATACAATAGAAATGCCTAATGGGGTAAAGTGTTAAAATTTTGTTTTTGAATACCTTATCTCTTGTGCCAAAGGTTTTAACCCATTACCACACAATCCCTTCTTTTGACGACACTGAGAAAGAAGCCTTAAGAAAACATTGTGGGAAAAGGTGAAAATGCTGGTAACCAGTATTTTCTCCTTTTCCTACAGTGATTTCTATCCTTAACAAAACAAATTTCAAATTTTCAGTCACTTTTATTTTGTCGTCTGCAAATGCTTTCGATTTGGACAAGCCTAAATTTTGTTGTTTGGTAAAGGATCACTAATCAGTGAGTGTCGAACGCGCTCTAGCTATATATACCTTTGTTAGAAATCACAGACATTTATATTGAGTGTATTTTCAAATAACAAATTAAATTTGGCGTAATTGTCTGGCTTTGTCTGTGTAAGGGTAGAAAACATTGGGGGAAAGGGTTAATACCAGTCACCAGCACTTTCTTCTTTTCTTTTAGCGTTGTCAAAAACCTCTTCCGTAAGGGAAACTTTAAACTCGTGATAAACCAAAACAATCCCCCATGCTTTATTATTTTGGATCACACCCTTACAGCATACCAGACAATCCCGAAATCTCTGGGATTGTTAACTCACACCCTTTGACATCATATGTTTCCGCCCACTATGTAAATAATGACAGCGTACTGTCAGTTCTGATTTGGGTTCATTGATTTTCTAATTGAAATCATATCGTCGGTTTACTTCAAAAACCTCGTAACTACAGCTTGTTTCAAGCTGTAGTTACGAGGTTTTTGAAGTAAACCGACGATATGTGAGCCGTGCTGTGGTAAGGGAAGGTTTCATGCATCTACTTGATGCATTGTACACCAGTAAAATCCACTTTGTCTAACTACCGAAGGTAGACTGGTTCTTTGAGAAGCAGAAAATTGGCCAATAGCAACAGGGAAAAAAAGTCCTAAACCATTTTCTCAAACCATTTTCCTTTTTCTCCATTCATATTGAGGTTTTCTGTTACCATATATAACTGCATTCCAGGCAGCAGTTCAATACCACACAATTAGCGTCCGTACAACGATTCTCAAGACGATTCTTTGTCTAATTCTCCAGAACATTCTAAATTTGAATGTAAAATGACTTCTGATTGGCTAAACAAAATGGTGAAGCCAGTAAGACTGAGTATGGCCAATCAGAAGTTGTGTTACTGTCAAATTTAGAAATTCTGCAGAAATACTGAGAAGATTCGTAAGATTCTTGGAACACTAATAGACTTCATTAAGAAATGTAGTCCAATCTTTGATCTAACTGTCAGCTTTGCCGAGAAACATTTGATAATATCCGATCTTTGATTTTACCGTCAGCCTTGCTGAGATGCATTTGATAGTCCGATCTTTGATGTAACTGTCAGCTTTCCTGAGATGCATTTCGAAGTCTGATCTTTAATCCCACTATCAGCTTTGCTGAGATACATTTGATAGTCTGATCTTTGATCTTACTGTCAGCTTGCCGAGAAACATTCGGTAATATCCGATCTTTGATCTGAGTGTCAGCTTTCCTGAGATACATTTGATATTCCGATCTTTGATGTAACTGTCAGCCTTGTTCAGATACATTTGATAGTCCGATCTTTGATCTTATGCCAGCTTTCCTGAGAAACATTTCATAGTCCGATCTTTGTTCATACTGGCAAGTTTGATGAGATACATTTGATAGTCCGATCTTTGATCTTTCTGTCAGCCTTGCTGAGAAACATTTGATAGTCCGATCTTTAATCTTACCTCAGCCTTGCTGAGATACGTTTGATAGTCCAATCTTTGATATAACCTTCGGCCTTGCCGAAATACATTTGATAGTCCGATCTTTGATCTTACCGTCAGCCTTGCTGCGATACATTTGATAGTCCGATCTTTGATCTTACCGACAGCTTTGCTGCGATACATTTGATAGTACGATCATTGATCTCACCGTCAGTCTTGCTGAGATACATTTGATAGTTTGATCTTTGATCTTAATGTCAGCTTTTCTGGGATACATTTGATAGTTTGATCTTTGGTCTTACTGTCGGGCTTTACTGAGATAGATTTGAAAGTCCGACCTTTTATCTCACTATCAGCCTTCCTGAGATAGATTTAAGAGTTTAATCTTTGATCTTACTGTCAACCTTGCTGAGATACAGTTGTTAGTCCGATCTTAGATCTTACTATCTCACTATCAGCCTGGCCGAGATACATTTGATAGTTTGATCTTTGATCTTACTGTCGGCTTTGCTGAGATACATTTGAAAGTCCGACCTTTTATCTCACTATCAGCCTTCCTGGGATAGATTTGATAGTTTGATCTTTAATCTTACTGTCGGCCTTGCTGAGATACATTTGTTAGTCCGATCTTAGATCTAACTGTCAGCTTTCCTTAGATACAATTGATAGTCCCATCTTTGATCTTACTATCAGCCATGCTGAGATATTTTTTAAAGCCCGATCATTGATCTTACTGTCAGGTTTGCAGAGATAATTTGATGGTCTGATCTTTTATCTTACTGTTAGCTTTGCTGAGATAAATTTCATTGGCCGATCATATTTTAACTGTCGGCTTTAGTTGAGATACATTTGATGGTCCGATCTTTGATTTTGCTGTCAGCCTTGCTGAGATACATTTAATAGTTTGATCTTTGATCTTTGAGTCAGGCTTGCTGAGATGCATTTGATCGTTCGATCTTTGATTCTACTGTCAAGCGTTGCCGATATATATTTGATAGTCCGATCTTTCATCTTACTGTCAGCTCTGCTGATATACATGTGATCGTTTGAACTGAATCTGACTATCAGGCCTCGCTGAGATACATTTTAAAGTTCGATCTTTGATCTTACTGTCAAGCCTTGCCGATATACATTTTTTATAGTCCGAGCTTTTATCTTACTGTTAGCTTAGCTTATATACAATTGATGGTCAGATCTTTGATCTTACTTTGAGCCTTGCTTTGATCTTATTGTCAAGCCTTGCTGAGAAACATTTTATAGTTCTATCTTTCATCTTACTGTAAAGCCTTGCCGATATACATTTGATAGTCTTACTTTCAACTTTGCTGAGATAGATTTGATAATCCGATCTTTGATCTTACTCTCGGCCTTACTGAGATACATTTGATAGTCCGATCTTTGATCTAACTGTCAGCTTTTCTGAGATACATTTGATAGTTAGATCTTTGATCTTACAAGTGAGCCTTAATGAGATACATTTGATAGTCCGATCTTTGATCTCACTGTCAGACTTGCTGAGATACATTTGACGGTTTGATCTTTGAACTTATGTCAAGTCTTGTTGAGACACATTTGATAATCCGATCTTTGATCTTACTGTCGACCTTGCTGAGATACATTTAATTGTTTCATCGTTGATCGTATTGCTAAGCCTTGCTGATATATAGTTGATAGTCAGATCTTTTATCTCACTGTCAACTTTGCTGAGATACATTTGATAGTCCGATCTATGATCTTACTCTCGGCCATGCTGAGGTACATTTTATAGTCCGATCTTTGATCTTATTGTCACCTTCTCTGAAATATATTTGATAATATGATCTTTGACCTCACTGTGAGCCTTCCTGAGATACATTTGATGATTTGATCTTTAATCTTACTGTCAAGCCTTGCTAAATACATTTGATAGTTTTATCTTTGATCTGTCAGCTTTATTGACATGCATTTGATAGTCCGATTTTTCATCTAACTGTCAGCTTTGCCGAGATACATTTGATAGTTTGATCTTTGATATTACTGCCAGCTTTACCGAGATACATTTGCTAGTCTGATATTTGATCTTAATGTCAGCCTTGCCGGGATACATTTGATAGTCCGATCTTTGATCTTACTGTCAGCCTTGCTGAGATACATTTGATGGTCCGATCTTTGATCTCACTTTCAGCCTTGCTGAGATACCTTTGGTATTCCGATCTTTGATCTCACTGTTGGCCTTCCTGAGATACGTTTGATAGTCCGATCGTTGATGTAACTGTCAGCCTTGCTGAGATCCATTTGACAGTCCGATATTTGATCTAACTGTCGGCCTTGCAAAAATACATTTGATAGTCCGACCTTTTATCTCACTGTTGGCCTTGCTGAGATACATTTAGTTGTCCGATTTTAAACTGCGCTGTACCGGTATTTGATAGTCCAATCTTTGTTCTTACTGTCGGCCTTCCTGAGATACGTTTGATAGTCCGATCGTTGATGTAACTGTCAGCCTTGCTGAGATACATTTGATAGTCCAATCTTTGATCTTACTATCGGCCTTGCTGAGATACATTTGATAGTCCGATCGTTGATGTAACTGTCAGCCTCGCTGAGATACATTTGATAGTCCAATCTTTGATCTTACTATGGGCCTTGCTGAGATACATCTGATAGTCCGATCGTTGATGTAACTGTCAGCCTTGCTGAGATGCATTTGATAGTCCGATATTTGATCTAATTGTCGGCCTTGCAAAGATACATTTGATAGTCCGACTTTTATCTCACTGTTGGCCTTGCTGAGATACATTTAGTTGTCCGATTTTAAACTGCGATGTATTTGATAGTCCGATCTTTGATCTAAGTGTCAGCTTTCGTGAGATACATTTGATAGTTTCATCTTTGATCTTACTGTCAAACTTGCTGAGATATATTTGATAGTCCGATCTTATATCTAACTATCTTACTATCAGCCTGGCCGAGATACATTTGATAGTTTGATCTTTGATCTTACTGTCGGCTTTGCTGAGATACATTTGAAAGTCCGACCTTTTATCTCACTATAAGCCTTCCTGAGATAGATTTGATAGTTTGGTCTTTAATCTTACTGTCGGCCTTGCTAAGATATATTTGATAGTCCGACCTGAGATCTTAATGTCGGCCTTGCTGAGATACATTTGTTATTCCGATTTTTATCTAACCCTCGGCCTTGCCAAAATACATTTGATAGTCCGATCTTTGATCTTACCGACAGCTTTGCTGCGATACATTTGACAGTACGATCATTAATCTCACCGTCAGCCTTACTGAGATACATTTGATAGTTTGATCTTTGATCTTACTGTCAGCTTTGCTGAGATACCTTTGTTAGTTTAATTTCTGATCTTACTGTCGGCCTTGCTCAGATACATTTAGTAGTCTGATTTTTTATCTCCCTGTCAGCCTTGCTGAGATACGTTTGATAGTTTGATCTTTGATCTTACCGTCAGCCTTGTTGATATACATTTGATAGTACGATCATTGATCTCACCTTCAGCCTTTTTGAGATACATTTGATAGTTTGATCTTTGATCTTACTGTCGGCCTTTCTCATATACATTTTGTAGTCCGGTCTTTACCTCACTTTCAGCCTTGCTGAGATATGTTTGGAAGTTCAATCTTTGATCTTACTGTCAGCACTACTGAGATGCATTTGATAGTTTGATCTTTAATCTTGCTGTCCGCTTTCCAGATATACATTTGATACTCCGAACTTTGATCATACTGTCGGATTTGTTGAGATACATTTGATAGTTCAATCTATGATCTAACTGTCAGCCTTATTGAGATAAATTTGGTCGTCCGACCTTTGATCTTACCATCAGCTTTGCTGAGATACATCTGATAGTCCGATCTTTGATCTCACTACCACCCTTGCTGAGATACATTTCATAGTCCGATCTTTGATCTCACTGGCAGCTTTCCTGAGATACGTTTGATAGTCTGATCTTTGATCTTACTGTCAGCCTTGCTGAGATACATTTAATGGTCCGATTTTTGATCTCACTCTCAGCCTAGCTTAGACACGTTTGATAGTCCTATCTTTGATCTCACTGTCAGCCTTCCTGAGATACGTTTGATAGTCCGATCGTTGATGTAACTGTCAGCCTTGCTGAGATACATTTGAAAGTCCGATCTTTGATCTAATTATCAGCTTTCATTAGGTACATTTGATAGTCCGATATTTGATCTAACTGTCGGCCTTGATAGTCCGATCTTATTCTAACTGTCACCTTTGCTGAGATACATTTGATAATCCGACCTTTTATTTCACTGTCGGCCTTGCTGAGATACATTTGGTAGTCCGATCTTTGACCTTACTGTCGGCCTTGCTGAGATACATCTCATAGTCCGATCTTTGATCTTACTGTCGGCCTTGCTGAGATACATCTGATAGTCTGATCTTTGATCTAAGTCTCCGCTTTCGTGAGATACATTTGATAGTTTCATCTTTGATCTTACTGTCAACCTTGCTGAGATCCATTTGATAGTCTGAACTCAGATCTTACTGTCGGTCTTGCTGAGATACATTTGTTAGTCCGATCTTAGATCCAACTATCTCACTATCAGCCTTGCTGAGATACATTTGATAGTTTGATCATTGATCTTACTGTCGGCTTTGCTGAGATACATTTGAAAGTCCGATCTTTGATCTCACTGTCAGCCTTTCTGAGATACATTTGATAGTCCGATCGTTGATGTAACTGTCAGCCTTGCTGAGATGCATTTGACAGTCCGATCTTTGATCTAATTGTCAGTTTTCGTTAGGTACATTTGATAGTCCGATATTTGATCTAACTGTCGGCCTTGCAAAGATACATTTGATAGTCCGACCTTTTATCTCACTCTCGGCCTTGCTGAGATACATTTAGTTGTCCGATTTTGACCTTACTGTCGGCCTTGCTGCAATGTATTTGACAGTCCGATCTTTGATCTTGCTGTCGGCTTTGCTGAGATACATCTGATAGTCCGATCTTTGATCTAACTGTCGGCCTTGCTGAGATACATTTGATAGTTTGATCAATGATCTTACTGTCGGCTTTGCTGAGATACATTTTAAAGTCCGATCTTTGATCTCACTGTCAGCCTTCCTGAGATACATTTGATAGTCCGATCGTTGATGTAACTGTCAGCCTTGCTGAGATACATCTGATAGTCCGATCTTTGATCTTACTGTCATCCTTGCTAAGCTAAATTTGATTGTCCGATCTTAGATCTAAGTGTCAGCTTTCGTGAGATACATTTGATAGTTTGATCTTTGATTTTACTGTCAACCTTGCTGAGATACAGTTGTTAGTCCGATCTTAGATCTAACTATCTCACTATCAGCCTGGCCGAGATACATTTGATAGTTTGATCTTATTGTCGGCTTTGCTGAGATACATTTGAAAGTCCGACCTTTTCTCTCACTATCAGCCTTCCAGAGATAGATTTGATAGTTTGATCTTTAATCTCTCTATCGCCCTTGCTGAGATACATTTGATAGTCCGACTCAAATCTTACTGTCGGCCTTGCTGAGATACATTTGTTAGTCCGATTTTAGATCTAACTCTCAGCTTCCTTAGATACAATTGATAGTCCTATCTTTGATCTTACTATCAAGCATGCTGAGGTATTTTTTAAAGTCCGATCGTTGATCTTACTGTCAGGTTTGCTGAGATACATTTGTTAGTCCGATCTTAGACCTGTCAGCTTTCTTTAGATACAATTGATAGTCAGATCACTGATCTTACAGTTAGCTTTGCTGAGATAAATTTAATAGTCCGATCTTATTTTAACTGCCATCTTTGCTGAGATACATTTGATAGTCCGAACTTTGATATTGCTGTCAGACTTGCAGAGATACATTTGATCGTTCGATCTTTGATCTTACAGTCAAGCGTTGCCAATATATATTTGATAGTCCAATCTTTCATCTTACTGTCAGTTCTACTGATATATATTTCATCGTTTGAACTGATCTGACTGTAAGGCCTTGCTGAGATACATTTAAAAGTTCGATCTTGATCTTACTGTCAAGCCTTGCCGATATACATTTGATAGTCCGTGCTTTTAACTTATTATTAGCTTTGGTGAGATACATTTGATGGTCAGATCTTTGATCTTACTGCGAGCCTTGCTGAGATACATTTGATGGTCAGATCTTTGCTCTTACTGTAAGCCTTGCTGAGATACATTTGATAGTTCGATCTTTGATCTTACTGTCAACCTTGCTGAGATATATTTAATAATATCCTATCTTTGATCTGACTATCACCCTTGCTGACATTGATTTGATAATCCGATCTTTGATCTAATTGTCAGCTTTCCTGAGATAAATTTGATTGTCCGATCTATGATATTTCTGTCAGCTGTGCTAAGATATATTTGATAGTCCAATCTTTGATCTTACTGGCACCTGTGCATAGATACATTTGATGGTCCGATCTTTGATTTTAGTGTCAGCCCTGCAATGATACATGTGATAGTTTGATCTTTGATGTAACTGTCAGCCTTCCTGAGATACATTTGATAGTTCGATCTATGATCTTTCTGTTGGCCTTGCTGATATATATTTGATATTTCGATCTTTGATCTTACTGTCAAGCCTTGCTGATATACATTTGATACTTCGATTCTTGAATTTACTGCCAGCTTTGCTGAGATGCATTTGGTAGTCCAGTCTTTGATCTGTCAACTTTTACATTTCATATTTTGATCTTTGATTTTACTGTCAGCCTTGCTCAGATACAATTTATAGTCTGATTTTTTATCTTACTGTCAACATTCCTGAGGAACATTTGATAATTTGATCATTCTGTCGGCCTTGCTGAGATACATTTGATAGGTTGATCTTTGATCTTACTGCCGGCCTTGCTGAGATACATTTGATAGTCCGATCTTTGATCTCACTGTCAGCATAGCATAGATATATCTACTAGTTTGAGATTTGATCTTACTGTCAGCTTTGCTGAGAAACAAATGATAGTTTGATCTTTGATCTTACTGTCGACCTTGCTGAGATACATTTGATAGTCTGATCTTTGATTTTACTGTCAGCCCTGTTGAGATACATTTGATAGTTCGATATTGATCTTACTGTCGGCCTTGCTGAGAAACAAATGATAGTTTGATCTTTAATTTTACTGTCGGCCTTGCTGAGATACATTTGATAGTCTGATCTTTGATCTTAGTGTCAGCCTTGCTGAGATACATTTGATAGTTCGATATTTGAACCTACTGTCAGCCTTGATGACATACCTTAGATAGTTCGATCTTTGATCTTACTGTCAGCCTTGCTAAGATTCATTTACTATTCCAACCTTTGCTCTGTCAAGCCTTGCCGACATAAATTTAATAGTCCCATCTTCGATCATTGTGTCATCTTTGCTAAGATGTATTTCATCATTTGATCTTTGATCTTATTGTCAAGTCTTGCTGAGATACATTTTACAGTTCTATCTTTCATCTGACTGTAAAGCCTTGCCGATATACATTTGATAGTCCGATCTTTTATCTTACTTTCAACTTTGCTGAGATAGATTTGATAATCCGATCTTTGATCTTACTCTCGGCCTTGCTGAGATACATTTGATAGTCCGATCTATGATCTTACTGTCAGCTTTTCTGAGATACATGTGATAGTAAGATCTTTTATCTTACTGAGAACCCTGATCTTTGATCTTATTGTCAGCTTTTCTGAGATGTACTTGATTGTAAGATCTTTGATCTTACTGTGAGCCTTCCTGAGATACATTTGATGATTTGATCTTTGATCTTACTGTAAAGCCTTGCTAAATACAGTTGACAGTTTTTTTCTTTGATCTTACAATCAGCGTTGTTGACATGCATTTGATGGTCCGATTTTTCATCTAACTGTCAGCTTTGCCGTGATACATTTGATCTTTGATATTACTGCCAGCTTTGCCGAGATAAATTTGCAAGTTCGATCTTTGATCTTACTATCAGCCTTGCCGAGATACACTTGATAGTCCGATTTTTTATCTTACTGTCAGCTTTGCCGAAATACCTCTGATAGTTTGATATTTGATCTTACTGAAAGTCTTGCAAGGATACGTTTGATAGTTTGATCTTACTGTAAGTCTTTCTGGGATACGCTTGATAGTCCGATCTTTGATCTTATAGTTAGCCTTGCTGAGATACATTTGATAGTCCGATCTTTTATCTTACTGTAAGCTTTACCGAGATACATTTGATAGTTCGATCTTTGATCTTACTGTCAGCTTTCCTGATATACATTTGATAGTCTGATCTTTGATCTTTCTGTTACCTTTGCTGCGATACATTTCATAGTCTTTGACCTTACATTCGGCCTTACTGATTTACATTTGATAGTCCGATCGTTGATCTTACTGTCATCCTCGCTGAGATACATTTGATAATTCGATCTTTGATCTTACTGTTATTCTTGCTGAGATACATTTGATAGTTCGATCTTTGACCTTACTGTCAGCCTTGCTGATATTTGATTGAATCTGATCTTTCATCTTACTATCAGCGTTGCTGAGATTGATTTGATAGTCCAATCTTTGATTTGACAGCTTTCCTGATATAGATTTTATAGTCCTACCTATGATCTTACTGTAAGCTTTGCTGTGATACTTTTGATAGTCCAATCTTTGATGCTACTGTAAGCTTTGTTGAAACATATTCGATAGTTTGATCTTTGATTTTACTGACAGCCTTGCTGAGATACATTTGATAGTTTGGTCTTTGATCTTACTTTCAGTCTTGCTGATACATTTGATAATTCGGTCTTTGATCTTATGTCGGCCTTGCTAAGATACATTTGATAGGTCGATCTTTGATTTTACTGTCAAGCCTTGCCGACATTCATTTGATATTTTGATCCTTGATCTTACTGTCAGCTTTGCTGAGATGCATTTGCTAGTCCGATCTTTGATCTTACTGTCAGCTTTGCTGAGATACATTTGCTAGTCCGATCTTTCATCTTACTATCAGCTTTGCTGAAATAAATCTGATAGTCCGATCTTTGATCTTTCCGATCTCCGATCTTTGAGTCAAGTTTCCTGAGATATATTTGATAGTTTGATCTTTGATCTTACTGTCAGCTTTGTTGAGATACATTTGATAGTCCGATCTTTCATCTATCTGTCAGCTTGCTGAGATACATTTGATAGTTTGATCTTTGATCTTACTGTCAGCTTTGTTGTGATACATTTGATAGTCCGATCTTTCATCTATCTGTCAGCTTGCTGAGATACATTTGATGGTTTGATCTTTGCTGTTACTGTCAGCTTTGCTGGGATACATTTAATAGTTTGAACTTTGATCTTACTGTCAGCTTTGTTGAGATACATTTGATAATCCGATCTAAATTGATCAAGTCTAAAATTTCACAGGTTGGTAGACAAGTAATTAGTGTAACTGAAATCTGAAAAAAGTCCAATGTACTCGTTTAAAAATCCTTGTAAAGTCCAGATAACATGAATCAAGATTCGGTGGAACAAACATACCTGTATGTGAAAACAATGTAATAAAAGGAGTAATTGTGAACAATTTCTATTTCTGCCAAAAAGCAATTTAACTTGCTTTTCTATTTTTCAGTAATACGGACATGTTGTTGTTTGCCATGTGCCCTGTGTAATATTGCCAGCAGAACTGGGGAATGTGCCCTCACACCTTTCTGTGTGCCCGGGGCTATGATCGCCTTGAGAGCCAGAATCAGGACTTTAGGTGGAATAAGAGTAAGTATCTTGGGCTTAACATTATTGAGCCATGCTCTGACAACAGAAGGTTTAATGCATCTCCTTTATTATATATAATTCATAATACCAAGCAGGCCATTAAATTATTATGGACCCAAAAAATCTATGATGTCAAACACCAGACCGGCCCAACAAGGTAGAATGGTCCTTGGTCCAGCAGAAAATTTACAAATAGCAAAGGTTTTTCACCCATATCAGACAGTGTAAACTGGACACGCTAACATTGCTTAATTTTTTCCTTGATGCATTAAATGCCCTTTTCATTAAGCTTGGCTCATTATGCTTGCAAATTGTTACTTCATTTTTTTCTTAATCTTTAGAGGTGTCATTTAGGACCATACTCAGTGTTAATTGCAACCAAACATCTCTATCAACAGAAAAAAGAAGAAATATCAGTGGAATTCTTGTGAGTACAAGAGCCGTCAGAGACGGGTTATGCTCCCCGAACAAGTGCTTGCCATAAAATATAAGAAATTGATATAAATTCACTTCTTTTATCCTAGAAGAACCTGTTCATGCCCCCCAAAATTTGAAGTGAAAAGGCAATTACTATCTTAGAGATAGCCAACATAAACTTGTAGAGGACAATAAGCCCCCTTTAAGCCTCCTTTTCCCATAAGACAGTATTGGATCATTGCAATAAATACAACGGGTGTGTGGTTTGTGGCATTTTTTAATAATAATTAAAAATTTGAAATTTCATAAAATTTTGAGCAGTCATGTATTAATTATTACATTAAACAATTTTTTACATGAAGCCCCCTTTTTCCGAGACACAGCCTGAAATTGAGAAAAAGGTAGAGAGGTACCTGGGCAACGTTCCAACAAGTTCAGATTTGAAATTTCACAAAGGTTTGAGCACTGATAAAGGAGAACCTAGTGAAAAACAATTTTTTCCATGAAGTCCCCTTTTTCTGTGATGCAGCCTTAATTTGAGAAACCAGGAAAGACGTATTTGCACATTAATAATTCATAGATTGCAAAAACAAAGGGCACATGTTGAAACTTGTAAAACAAGATATAACCATGAAATGTTGACAAAAACTGAACAAGATATTAGTAAAAATTGCAATTTTGCATTAAGCCCCTTTTTCATTTTACAAGAAATCCCCTTTTTCCATGACAGAGGGTCAAATTGGAAAACACATAGATAAAGAAACAAGAGCACATGGTGAAACTCTGAAAAAACAGTATAACCATGAAGTTTAATGAAATTTTGACCAAAACTGAGTGAAATATTAGTAAAAATTGGAATTTTGCAAGAAGCCCCCTTTTTCCATGACAGAACGTCAACTTAAAAAATGCCCAGATTAAAAATAGCAAGGGCACATGCTAAGACTTTCCATAAACAATTTAACCATGAAGTTTCATGATATTCTGACAAAAACTGAATGAGATATTGGTAAAAATTGCCATTTTGCATTAAGCCCCTTTTTTCCATGACACGGGGTCAAATTGAAAATCTGGGAAAAGTTTATCGGCGCATTACCCCAAGGAGTTCATATATGAAGTTTCATCCAATTTGGTCCAAGGGTTGTGGAGAAATCACTTCGGACGGACGGACAGACAGACGGACGGAAGGACGGACGGATGGACGGACAGACGGACGGACAGACAGACGAAGCGGCGACTATATACTCGCCCTTCGGGGAGCATAAAAAAGGGATAACAAGCATGTATGTTTGTGTCTCAGTGATGATTGACAAAATCATTGTCATCATAAATATCATGTTATACAAAACGGTCATATTTCAGTCGCTAGATAAGTTTCAGATAACTTGATAAAACAGATTTGTGGGAATAAAGAAAGAATGCATGTTTATGTACTGCAATAAATATTTAGTCACCTTTTCATACATCACCAGAATTTTGTACAAAGCACATTCCAGGTCATGTAGTCACCAGTTATCATAACCCCTTACCAAACAATTACTTGATTTAACAACCCTGAGAAGGAAGCATTTTGAAAACACAGTTGGAAAAGTAGAAAACCAGCATTATCTTCTTTTCCCACAGTATTTTCTACCATATCGATGACAAAGTCTTCCCACAGTATTTTCTACCATATCGATGACAAAGACTATCCTTTAAGGCACATTAACCCTTTACCAAACTATCCTTTGTTTTTAGGACCCTGACATACATGTAGAAGCCTTTTGAAAGCATTGTAGGAAAAGGAGAAAATCTCCTTTTCCAACACTGTTTTTTTGCCCTGCTGAAAACAAATTTCAATTTCTGAGTTATGTTTATTTTGTTGTCTGCAAGTGCATTAAATTTCGACCAGTGTAAAACTTTGTTGTTTGGTAAAGAGTGAAAATCGTCGCCTACACAAGTCTATATTTTTATCAGGTGGTAAATTCTTAATTCCTAGCCAAGGTACCTAGCTGTCCAGAAAGTTCTTTTTCTGTCCATCAGAATTATTTCTGAATTCAAATATAGAACAATATTTGGAATAACAGGTGTATATGTTGCCTTCATTTTTTTTCAGGGTTCACTGTGCAGTGACTGTCTTGCACTGACGTTCTGTAACATGTGTGCCATTTGTCAGATGCAGAGAGAACTGGATCATATGGGGCTATAAAGCTTCAACTTCTATGTTGACAATCCCTCTTCACAAAACATGTGATATTTTGTTAGTTTATGTACTCTTTTGATTGACTATGCTTTTGAATACTTGTATATATCAAATTGCTCTTGAATTAATTCCTTGGACATGTTCCCTGCTATAACAGTGGATAATGCACATAGGGCTTGGCTTGTAATCTAGGACTTTGTAGATTTGAATAACTGGGTTGGGGGTATGAGGGGGAGGGTGGGGGTGAGAGACCCTTTCAGGTTTTATGAGAGAAACAGGAGAACTCTCTGAAGCCTATTATTCCAGATACCAAGTCTAGGAATGAGTGGCCTGTGGGTGGCTGTGCTATTTAGAAAGTGTTGTGCATGAGTCATTGCATTATGTAATCCAATTTTCTGCAGTTATTAGCTAGTCAGAACAAGGCAATAAGCAAAAGAAGGACCAAGAAACATTAGACAATAGATGGTTGAACTGTAGCATGACATGAATAAAACAATATTTCATAAACTGTTCAATACTATGAATGAAAACCAGCACCAGAGGAATCATCTCTTTTTCTCTCTCTCTCTGACCCTTTACCGCACAGTCCCGACAGTTAAAAGGAGAAGAAAACAAGGAAAAGGAAAAGATGCTTATTAAGAACATTTTTGCCTATTTCAAGAATTTTACTACCTTTTTTTTCAATTTCTTACCCTTCAGTTTCTGAATAACACTCTGTCTTCTGCAAGTGCTTTCAAGTGTGATTGAGTGATAATGTTGTTGCATGGTAAAGACTTCACTCTTTACCACACAATCCCAGCTTTTAATGACCCTAAAAAAGGCTTTTGAAAGTCTTGTGGGATAAGGCAAAAATACTGGTAAACAGATGATTTCTACCATTTCCAAAATGAATTTCAATGTTTTAGTCAAATTTATTTTGTCGACTTAAAATGCTTCCAATTAGGGCAAGTCTAAAATTTTGTAATTTGATTAAAAGTTAAAAACCCATATAATAGCCTTTTGATCTGATATGAAAAAACATGAAGTGGACTTTTGGGATAAGATTTTATTAAACGAGTCAAGGGAAATGTTATTAAGCAAGCCTTTGGCGAGCTTAATAACATTTTCCTTGATGAGTTTAATACAATCTTATCTCAAAAGCCCACAAATGTCAGATTCTTTTTATCACATAACGATATTTCACAAAATATAGATCAGATGATGCAAAAAAACATTCAGTTGCATGAAATTCGTACAAAATGACATCAAAAATGATGTCACAAATGTGATATCAAAGGTGTGTGAGATTAGAAAATTCATACTGGGTATATTACACTGAAAACAAGGGAGGTTATGTGATAAATACATATTCTACTATAATTACTAAGGACTCATCAAAAATGTTTCAGATAATAGGCTATGTCTTTGAGCGATTTGGAAATATTGTGGAAGCAGGCAAAAATTCTGTTTACATGTACTACCTTAGAGACTTTTTTTTCATGAAAGTAAAACAAGGGATTGGTTTGTATAGGGCCAAATCTGTGACCAACATGAAGCTATATAAATATTCATTTGCAGAATTTCTTCTTTTAATAAACTTTAGAGATAAAATCACAGTATTTCATGTGTCTTTTCATATTTTGAATTCATTGTTCATTCTTGTATAATTAAATATTAGCTGTTTTCATGAAGATTGGTTAGTTCTGCTTGACTGAGAATTTTTTTATAGTGCCATGAAAAAAAAACAAAAGGTCATTGAGTTACACTTATCAGCCTAATGATAACAAAATGATCAAGAAAGTAGCTTTTTCTGTCTTTATTTTCTGGATTGATCTGTGGATCAGATTTCAGCATAAAGGTCTTGTTTAGATGATATCATAATGGTGTATAAAAAACTTTACACTCTTTGCAAAAATCCTGTCATAAAAATTTCAGTTGTGATAATTGCAGCTTACAAGATCACAACAATATGTATTTCCTTATTACCAAATGACAATATTTTGCACAAGTTTAAATCCAAAGCATTTGCAGAAGACACGATAATTATGGCTCAAATGTGGAAAATATACTTGAAAAGATAGAAACATTGTGGTAAAAGGAGAAAACGCTGCTTACCAGAAATTTTTCATTTTCTCCACAATGCTTTCAAAATGTTCCTTTTTAGGGCTGTGGTAAAATGTTTTATAAAAACCATGTGAATCCCAGCCGTGACTTTACTGGTATAAAAATGGTATAAAATCATAGGTACATGATATTGACATTGCCTTCTGTTTAAGTCGTTACCACAGAATCCCTACTTTTGACGACCCTGAGAAAGAAGCCTTTTGAAAACATTGTGGGAAAAGGAGAAAATGCTGGTGTCCAGCATTTTCTCCTTTTCTCAAAATGTTTTCTGTCACAATACAAATTTCAAATTTTCGGTCACTTTTATTTTGTCATCTGCAAATGTTTTCGATTTGGACAAGCCTAAAATTTTGTCATTTGGTAACGAGTTAAATATTAGAGTCCTCAGAACAAAAGCAATAAATAGTAATGCCCCAGTATAATAAACATTAATAGTGGAGAAGTTCATTTTTCTAAGCTTTGTAAAATACCAATCATTGTGAAAAATGGAAGAATTCTTCTTGCCAGCCATCACAAAAGCTTCAAGCTACAGGCATCTTCAAAACTATATTGTTTGTAACATATAACTCTTTCCTAAACAAGAAAATTTTATACTCATCCAAATTTAAAAGGGCTGCAGATGACAAATCAAAATTAATGTGATTCAAACAATGCCAGTGATACTATCTTTGATAGAGAATAAAAACATTATGGGAAAACGAAGAAATGCTTTTCCTTCAATTTTTTTCCAAAGTTTGTTTTCTCATGGCCTTTAAAATTTGTCATTGTGTGGTAATGTGTTTGCCAGTATACTAATCCTTAGGCTGCTAAGCACAACTCACTGACCTTTTGCAGACAGTGTAGATCAAGATCAGACAGCAGAGAATATGCAGTCCGATCTTCGATCTACCCAGTCGGATGGGATGCCATTAAAAGTTTAACAACTTTTCTCAGTAACTATTACAAAATTTGACTCAGTAACTCACTTTCTCAACAACTATTACACAACAACTCAGAACATACAGTAAGTTGGTACACTAACAATCCATCAGTATATTATTGCATCAGGTATAAAAAAAAAACCACAACACCAAACTACTTAATTGGCTATTGGCCTACCATCCTAAATCTATGTTAACCCATTAGCACACAATCCCTACTTTTGACGACCCTAAAACAGAAGCCTTTAGAAAACACTGTAGGAAAAGGAGAAAATGCTGGTAACCAGCATTTTCTCCTTTTCCCCCAATGTTTTCTACCCTTCACAAAACAAGTTTCAAATTTTCAGTGACTTTTATTTTTGGCGTCTGCACATGCTTTTGATTTGGACACACCTAAAATTTTGTCGTTTGGTAATGGGTTAAATCCTGAAAGCATAAAAACCTACTCAGCTATGCTCTGTAAGTACAAGGTTAAACACAACTGCCCAAAGTATTGATAGGGTCAGACAGAGCAGTCTAAGCAAGCTAACATGGGCCAAATTCTTTCCCAATGATCTACTTTCTGCATGTTAAATGACCAGTTTACCTCAAGCTTCAGTCACTTTTAGGACAAAACAGATTTAATGTATCCATAATTATGAGATGACTTGCTTGGTATCATGCATTTTTTCTCTTTTTCCCTCAATGTTTTCTTCCCTATCACACAAAAGTTGCACCATTTGAGAAGCTTTGAAATTGTTGTCAGCTACTGCTTTCAATTTGGACTAGGCTAAAAATTTGTGGTTTGGTAAAGGGTTAAAGAACAAACTCTCTACAAGACTATGATACTTTGGTTTGTTTATACAGAAAGCAGTTGAAGACCAAAACTACATCTGGCTAAAATGATGCAATGTCAAACAACACAGGATGTCAAATGCGTAAAAAAACATTTTGAGAAAAGGACAAAATGCTGGTAACCAGCATTTTCTCCTTTTCACACAATGTTGTCAAAAAAATATTTTTTCGGGGTTGAATAAACATGGGCTGGTTCGATTATGAAATGGAAGATCCTGGGGTCTCCTCTCTGGGTGAAAGGTCAGTCTGGAGCCGCTCTATCAAAGCACCAATAATGTCAGCGTAAAACACTCCAAACACTGATCGATTGTGGGATATAAGCCGTAAAAACTGTCCACAAATCTGTGAGAGGTCTTTTTCCATGACTGACATCCCCACTGGTACTTTAAGTGGCTCTGTATGCTTGGAGAATATAGCTTGTTGAATGAAAGTCATTAATCTTTTGGCTGAAACAAAAAGAAAAAACATTGCATGTTACCATTTTTGTTTGTTTTTCAAAACAACACAGAAAATTAAAGAAATGGGGAGTTTATCTGACCCTCTTTAGAAACTGACATCCTCAACCCTTTATCAAACAATCCCTGGTTTTTACATATCAGGCTGAACTATTCTAGGCATGACATTGTCCTACAGGTTTCCAAAACTGTCATGTTACCAGGTTGAAGTCATATCACAAGAAAATTAACTTTTTGGCTGTTTAACTCTTTACCAAACGACAAAATTTTATACTGGTCTAAATTGAAAGCATTTGCAGACGACAAAATGAATGTGACTGAAGATTTGAAATTTGTTTTAGGAAGGGTACAAAACATTGTGGGAAAAGGAGAAAATGCTGGTTACCAGCATTTTCTCCTTTTCCCAAAATGTTTTCAAAAGGCTTCTTTCACAGGGGTGTTAAAAGTCGGGATTGTGTGGTAAAGGGTTAAACAGATTCAAATTACCTCAATATTTTAGATGCAGTTGCTTTGGTCACAAGTTATTTCTGAAAGCATAGGGAAAATAGGAGAAATTTCTCATCATGAGCAATTTCATAATTGTGACACAATATTTTACAAGGCATGACACATTTTCAGTCAATCTGAAAAGTGAGTACAATAACTTTTACTAGTACCTGCTGAAAATGCCCAACAACACAGGTTGTCATATTGACAAGGTTTGACTATAATAACAAGAGGGTCAAGATGGCCCTGGATCGCTCACCTGAATTTTTTAGGGGACCATATCCTATTTTTTTTTGAGGTATTGAAACATTGGAAACAAAATTATTAATTTGCCAAGCAATTTTCAAAAGGTTGCCTGTAAAAGTCATTTCAAAAACTGACCATCAGTTTCAGAAAAGAAGAATTTTTAAGAATTTCTTCATTTCTGTATAGTGCAAGTAGCCCCCATTCACCAGAGCCATGTTTCTTGACAGATAAAAATTTCGCGAACATTTTTCGAAAAGGGTCACCCAAGGAACATTGCTGCAAAATTATTCTAAAATCTGACCAGCTGTTTCAGAGAAGAAGAATTTTCAAGAATGTCTTCATTTCCACATAGTGCGAGTAGCCCCCATTCACCAGTGCCATGTTTCTTAACAGATCAAAATTTCACGAACAAGTTTGGAAAAGCGTCCCAAGGAATATCCCTGTGAAATTATTTTAAAATCTGATAAGAAGAATCTTCAAGAATTTCTTCATTTCTGTATAGTGTAAGTAGCCTCCATTCACCGGAGCCATGTTTCTTGACATATCAAAATTTCGCGAACAATTTTTGAAATGGGTCACCAAAAGAACATCCCTGAGAAATTATTTCAAATTCTGACCAGCGGTTTCAGAGAAGAAGAATTTTCAAGAATTTCTTCATTTCTGTGCAAGTAGCCCCCATTCACCAGAGCCATGTTTCTTGACGGATCAAAATTTCGCGAACACTTTTTAAAAAGGGTCACCCAAGGAACATCCCTGTGAAATCATTTTAAAATCTGGCCAGCAGTTTCAGAGGAGAAGATTTTTAAAGAATTTCCCAGAAAATTCCATTTGGTTGCCATGGCAACCAGAGTTTTTGAAGAAATCAAATTCTGTGAACAACTTTTAAAGAGGACCTCCCAAGGAACAATCCAGCCAAGTCTGGTCCAGATTAGCCAAGCGGTTTACGAGAAGTTGATGTTTAAAGAATTGTTGACAACGCACGACGGACACCGGGTGATCCTAAAAGCTCCCCTTGAGCAAGTTGTGCTCAGGTGAGCTAAAAAAAGAATTAATATCTAAACCTACCCATAATTTTTATCACCGAGTGCTCTGAAGACGCTAGATCCTTTATTTGATTTTTTAACATGGTTTGTTGGGTGGAGTCTCTCAGCTTAAATCCATGTGTATTTAAAAACTCCTCTACGTTCTTATTGACTTGTTCTGCAATGTTTTCCATTGTGACTGTATGATCTCTGAAAATAGATACTAATACATTTAATGGACCATTTGTTTAACCCATTACCACACAAAACTGACTTTTAACCACCCTGGAAAAGAAGCCTCCAGAAAACATTGTGGGAAAAGGAGAAAATGCTGGTAACCAGCATTTTCTCCTTTTCCCACAGTGCTTTCTGAAGGCTTCTTTCTCAGGGTCGTCAAAAGTAGGGATTGTGTGGTAATGGGTTAAAGTGCTTGAGCCAACTTATGCTGCTTTGTGTACAGTAGTTATCAAGATCAGACTTCACCAGAAATCCTGTCTGATCTTGATCTACATAGTCTATTACTTTGTTACATGTTGATACAACCAAAAGAAGCAAATTTTTTCCTGTCTGAAAAGCCACAAAGGTTAATCCAGTGCTTTAAGAGTTAACGGTAGAAAATACTGTGGGAAATGAAAAAGATACTAAGTACCTTTATATTAAGAGAATCATAAACTAACTCTTAAATACAAGACTTTTAGTTGTCATAAAACACGTGCAATACTATTAAAAAATGAAACGTTATTCTTAACCCTACACTAAAACCATCCACATTTTCATTAACCCTTTACTCCATAGATACTCATTTCTACGCATTGTTTGTAGGAGCCATTGGAAAACATTGTGGCAAAAGGTGAAATTGCTCGTCACCAGCAATTTCACCTTTTGCCACAATGTTTTCTACACTGTGAAAAGGTGTCATATACACATAAGAAACGGCTTCATCCTTGCTGTTATTTAGGGTCAGTTGGAGATACCACAGAAATGCCTTATGGAGTAAAGGGTTAACCTGAGAAAGCGGCCTCCTGAAACACTGTGGGAAAGGAGAAAGGTAACAAGCATTTTCTTCTTTTCCAATAATGCTTTTCCATCCACTCAATTATAAGAAAAGGCTGATAACAAGCCTTTTTTCCTTTTCCCACTATGTTTTCTACCCTGTCAAAAACATTAGTACATTTGTATCACTTATAACTTTTTTCATCTGCAGATGCTCTGGATTTGGGAGAAAATTTGTCATTTAGAAAAAGTATTAACACAAACAAAAACAAGAGCTTTGCAAAGCAGCGCATATACGCCCAAAGGGGCTTGTTAGTGAAATAGGTTAAAATATATAACACCTGTAGATATCCAAATTTAAATAAGAAGAATTTTTAAGTTTTCTTCTTTGTTCCAACTTGTGACCCCCTGGGTGGGGCCAGTTTTGACCCCAGGGGCATCATATGAAAAAAATTATTAAAGGTCCACTAGAAGATGCAATATACCAAATATCAAAGCTCTTTGCCTTTCAGTTTCAGAGAAGAAGAATTTTAAAGTTTTCCTTCTTTGTTCCTATGTTCAAACCTGTGACCCTCGGGCAGGGCCAGTATTGACTCCAGGGGCATCATATGAACAAACTTGTTGGTAGAGGTCCACTAGGACAACTTCACATCAAAGAGATTTCATTGTGGTAATTTTGAAATCTAATGAAAACTGTAGGAGAAGTTGTGCACACAAAACACTGCTAAGACAGAGAGAGAGACAGACAGACAGACAGACAGAGACAGACAAACGGACGACCAGCAACAGTAACATAATATGACCCTTCAGGCGTATTTATAAGCCAGTATCATTTTCCTTACTTTTCCTCACTGCTGTCTAATAAGGTACATATTTCCTCTTTCAACCTGACTTTAAGATCCTGAACCCCTGCTATAGCCTGACCAACAGTGTTGTATGTGACCAACAGAACAGAGGTCACTTGTATAATCCTTCTAGTCCTGTCTCGTAGGTCCAAAAGTCGGCTCTGATCCATCACTAGTGTCTACAAGAAAAGTGTAAACTAGTGGCCTTATCTAAACTTGTTTTATCTCTTTATCAGAAATGTTACACTGATCCAAGATGAAAGTTTTTGCGAAAGACAATAGAAACACAATAAAAAAAACTTGTGTGTCTCTTTACCAGAAATGTTACACTGATCCAAGATAAAAAAATTTTGCAAAAGACAATAGAAACACAACTTAAAAATTGAAAGCTGTTTTTGGAAGGGTAGACAATATTGATGGAGAAGGAGAAAATGCTGGTTACTAACCATTTTTTAAAAAGGCTTGTTTTTAAAACTCAGTATTGTATGGTACTGAGTTAAAACCATTCCAAACTATAAATGTCACTAAAAGTAATAATAAACCCCCTACTTGTTGCTGCCATGGCGCAATGCCATGGCCCAGTTGATAAAATGTCGCTGCCATGGAGCTATGCCTTGGCTCAGTCGATAATTTGTTGCCACCATGCAGCAATGCCGTGGGTCGGTCAATAACCTGTTGCTGCCATAAAGCAACACCGCTGCTCAGTCGATAACTTGTTGCTGCAATGAGGCAACGCCACGGCTTAGCCGATAACTTGTTACTACCATGGAGCAACACCGCAGCTCTGTCTATAACTTGTTGCTGCCATGGAGCAACGCCACGGCTCTGTCGATAACTTGTACAGTCAATCACGTGTTGCTGCCATGGAGCAATGCCGTGGCTCAGAAGGTAACTTGTTGCTGCCACAGAGCAATGCCGAGGCTCAGTCAATGACTTGTTGCTGCTGCGGAGCAATGCCCTGGCTCAGCCGGTAACTTGTTGCTGCCGCGGAGCAATGCTGTGGCTCAGTCAATAATGTGTAATCGCCGTCGATAACTTGTTGCCGCCATGGAGCAAAGCCGAGGCTCAGCCCATAACTTGTTGCCACAATGGAACAACACTGCTGCCCAGTTGATATCTTGTTGCTGCCATGGAGAGGCCCAGTCGATAACTTTTGCTGCCATGGAGCAACACCGCTGTCCAATCAATAACTTGTTGCTGCCATTGAGCAATGCCGCAGCTCAGTCAGTAACTTGTTGCTGCTATTGAGCAACGCTGCGGCTCAGCCGATAACTTGTTGCCGCCATGGAGCAACGCTGCTGCCCAGTTGATAACTTGTTGCTGCCATGGAGCGTCCCGGTCGATAACTTGTTGCTGCCATGGAGCAACGCCGCTGCCCAGTTGATAACTTGTTGCTGCCATGGAGCAACGCTGCAGCTCAGTCAGTAACTTGTTGCTGCCATTGAGCAACGCCGCGGCTCAGCCGATAACTTGTTGCTGCCATGGAGCAACGCCGCGGCTCAGTCAATAACGTGTTTCTGCCATGGATCAACACCGTGGCTCAGTCGAAAAGTTGTTGCCACAATGGAGCAACGCCGCGGCTCAGTCGATAAGTTGTTACCGCCATGGAGCAATGCTGTGGCTCAGTGGATAACTTGTTGCTGCCATGGAGCAATGCTTCGGCTCAGTTAATAGAAAATATTGTTTGATACCAGAGGGTTGATGGTTCAAACCCCCAGCATGGCAAATCTCTTTCCAAGGTTTGATGATAGTCACCACTACAGGCTTTCATATCTTGCCACTGGTCACTCTTTTAACAATGGTTAGGTGGGAAAGCATCAAGTGTTTTGGGAAGAATATTTTGCAAAGTAAGAAACTCCAAGAAAGCATGGATTGGTGCTCACTTCAGCATTGACTCCTACATATATACATTTTCAGCTTAACCCTTTTCAAAACAATCCTTCATTTAAGAATCCCAAGGGGGAAGGCTTCTGAAAACATTGTGGAAAAAGGGGAAAACGCTGGAAAATAACATTTTCTCTTTTTTCCATAATGTTTTGTACTCTTTCAGACATATTCCATCATCTTGAGGCATAATGACTTCAACTATTTTCCAATCAACACCCCTAAAATGTTGCCAACTGTTAACCAATTGTTTACAACATTCTATTGTAGATGACTGCCGAATTCCAGAACATATACTGACCTCTGGAAATATCCTCCCATCATCCCACTGTAATAATTCCATGTAAGCACAATTAAGGATGGTTGCTGGTGTAATACTTGGTGGTAAAGAAGCGCCCTCTGGTGATTTCTCTGACTGCAGGCTCATATAACTTCTCTCCAACCATAATTTTGTTAACTCCATGCCATCTAGTCCTGCCTCTGTACATTAATTTACATCTTTATTACACTTGTTTCATTTCAATCTACCTACAGACACGATGGAATTGATGAGTATAAATAACAGTTTAATGTGAAAAATACTCAAAGATTGCTCCCTTTCCACAATTTTTCACAGAAACTGACTCTTGCTGAAGTGATAAACTTTTATTATAATGCAAAAAAAATTCTCATGATCTGATTGGTTAACATGCTGGGAACAAAATTATATATCATGTACCCTGGCAAAAACCATGTAAAACTAGTTTCCCTTTTGAGTGCCCCATAAACATCACTACACTTGCAACACAACATCCAAAATGGCAGCATCAACTGATCACCATACTGCACGTTTATGCACCAAACTGCACATTTTAGCGACATCAGTTTCTAGTGACGTCAGTTTTCATTGAATTGGGGCACTCAGACAGGAATTTCTATATCACAGCATACTCAATATGTGAGATTATAAGACTGGAAAATTTTGCTATACGCCCTTTGAAAGGGTAAAACTTTGCAGTATAATAAATTACTTGTACCGTCAGGTGGCAGGAGACTTGGAAACTTGTTCACCACTGTGTCAAATCATGTCGCCACCTCACCTTCAGTTCGTGGCAACATGATTCACCTCAGCCATGAACAAGTGACCATACAACTACAGTCGAATCTGAGTTAGCGGTCATACGTGCGTAGCGGCCAATCTGTGATTAACGGTCAGTTCAGGCCCGCCCGTGCAAATTAACTCTTTAAAGTCCTTTAATTAACGGTAAACTGTGATATGTGGTCAGCGGTCACATTTGAAGGTCTTAATTGCACTTAAACCATATCCCATAAAGTGGTCACGCGACCCGACTAATTGCTAGCAGGTGGTGTGAAAAATTAATTAACACGTCTGGCTCCGTGTGCATACACCGCGACGCTATACCAATCAACAGTTGATAAACAGTTGAACTTCATAGTGTAGGTGTACACTTTGCATAAACGGTGTTATAGCGGGCTATTCTTTCCTATTCGATCGGCAGATAGACGCTGCTTCCCCGCAATGCTTTACATTACTATTGAAAACGAGGTTACCAATTTCCAAAATGGCGTCGAGTACCGTAATTTGCGTAAATTTTGGAACAGTAAAATTAATTATTCTTTTTCGTGTCCCAATACTGTGGTCTATAAGAAAAAATATGATCAAACAAGGCAATCTGTCATACTGAAAGTCACTGGCTAACCCGTCGAATATTGCCGACGTTGAACGTCAGTGATGTCAGGTTTGCAGGTTGTCTATTTTTAGATTGATTGGAATTCCACCGATCAGTTTGAGCACACGAGTTTAAAACTTCGCTTTTACTCATCGTTTTCGTTGATAATTAACTTTTCGTTCAATATTGCTGAATCATGGGATCGCGATGAATATGTTATCTTGCGTTTGTAGATAAAATTCACAACATAATTTACCTGCTTACATCTACGTGAGGTGAACAACGTTAATTCCACTCTGACAAGTAGCCTACCTGCTCGGACCGTTTTCAAATCGATCGATTGACCTTGGGTAAAACTGTGTACCTTTACTTCTATTTATAAATAATGAACTCGAGTGACCTAAAATACACGCGTGTCAACTCTGTCAACTTCGGATGTACACACGTTATATACACTTTATGGGTCTTGGATAGAAGTTGTACGAAGGAGATCTACTGATTACAATAAAATTGTAGACTGGAAGAGGTAAAAGTGCTCATGAGGAATGATTTCTATTTTCATTCCACAATGTTTTCAATAGTTATCATCGGCAGTGGAATTTAAAAAAAAAAAAAAAAATTGACTTGTCCAAATTGAAAGCTTTTGCAGACAACAATGTAGATCATAAATGTGATTGAAAATTTTAAATTTGTTGTGAAAGAATGGAAAATGTTTTTGCTAATCTGATCTGTGTTAATCAGCCAACTGTCGTATGCAGCCACTTTTGGCTTGTCCCTTGGTTGGCTGCTTAAGACAGTTTCGACTGTAATAAAGTTCTTCTTTTCAATGTTTTCTTTTTGTTTTTTCTTGTTAAACAGAAAATAAATTGTAGTTCATATAATAGGATGTCATTGAAAGAATAAAACATTATGATAAAGAAGAGAAAATGCTGACTACCATCACTTTCTCTTTTCCCCACATTGTTCTCAAAATACCTCCCTTTGCAGGATTGTTAAAACTCTGGATTGTTT
Organism: Tridacna crocea; assembly: GCA_943736015.1. Lineage (NCBI taxonomy): Eukaryota > Metazoa > Mollusca > Bivalvia > Cardiida > Cardiidae > Tridacna > Tridacna crocea. The sequence goes on along the minus strand of OX031060.1, from coordinate 57,540,540 downwards.
GACCCATTACTAAACAATCCCTACTTTTGACGATCCTGAGAAAGAAGCCTTTAGAAAACTTTGTGAGAAGGAGAAAATGCTGGTAACCAGCATTTTCTCCTTTTGCCACAATATTTTCTACCTTTCTCCAGACAAATTTCAAGTTTTCAGTTACTTTTATATTGTTGTCTGCAAATGCTTTTGATTTGGACAAACCTAAAATATTGTCGTTTGGCAATGAGTTAACTCTTTACCACATGAGAAAATTTTGGACTGGTCCAAGTTGAAAGCACTTGCATGCGACAAAATAAATGTACCTGTAACTCAAAAATTGAAATTTTGTTTCCAGCTGCGTAGAAAACATTGTGGGAAAAGGAGAAAATGCTGGTTACCAGCATTTTCTCCTTTTCCCACAATGTTTTCAAAAGGCCTCTATCTCAGGGTCGTTAATAGTTGTGATTGTGTGGTAAAGAGTTAATGACAGGTAAAAACAGCAGATGCCAGGTAGCATAACATGGTAATTATAATTTACCAACATATACAGGATTTACCTTTTTGTTTGGTTAAAAACTCTTCAAACTTTTTTCTCTCATATTCCACAGACTGTTGCTGTATGTATGGTCGTATTTGTTGTATAGTGAAATTTGCCATATCCATTTTCATCAAATCTAATACTTCAAAAATCTCTCTGAAATTCAATTTTCATCCTTTATCAGACAAACAAAAAGACCGATCAGATACATCAAAAGGACTATAAGGTCTATGTCATTGCAATGTTACTAATGCATGAAATCTATTAACCTTTTACTCCATAGATACTCATTTCTATGCATTGCTTGCTGGAGCCTTTGGAAAACATTGAGGCAAAAGGTGAAATTACTCTTGACGAGCAATTTCAACTTTTGTCACAATGTTTTCTATGCTATCAAAAGGTGTCATATACACATAAGAAATGGCTTCATCCTTGCTGTTATTTTGGGTCAATTAGAGATACCATAGAAATGCCTAATGGGGTAAAGGGTTAACTATTACATATCGATATGAAAAAGGCAAAGCCTAAATACGAGCTACAAGAATGATTTGTGGAATAAATATCTAATGATTTGAGGAAAACCTAGATTCTAGATCCTGAAATCAAAGGTTTCTGAGTTTGAATAATATATTTAACCCTTACCAAACAATCCCTGGTTTTTACGACCTTAAAATAAAAGCCTTTTGAAAACATTGTGGGAAAAGGAGAAAATGCTGGTAACCACCATTTTCTTCTTTTCCCACAGTGTTTTCTACACTACTCGAAACAAATTTCAATTTTTGAGTTACGGTACTTTTATTTTGTTGTCTGCCAATGCTTTAAATTTGGACCAATCTAAAATTTTGATCCTTTAGTAAAGAGTTAAACAACCATGAAGAATGGGCCTTTTGGAAAAATAGTGGGAAAATTAGAAAATGCTGGTAACCAGCATTTCCTCCTTCCACAATGTTTCCTTCCCTATCAAGGACAGAAATCATCTTTTGAGCTACATCTAAGTTGCTTTCAATATGGTTAACCCTTTACCAAACAACATGATTTTAGACTTAACCAAATTGGAAGCATTTGCATACAATAAAATTAATGTGATTCAAAAATTGAAATTTGTTTGTGAAGGGAAGAAAACATTGTGGGAAAAGGAGAAAATGCTGGTTATCAGCATTTTCTCCTTTTCCCATAATGTTTTCAAAAGGCTTCTTTCTCAGGGTCGTTAAAAGTCGGGATTGTGTGGTAAAGAGTTAAGTATGAAATTTTGCCATGGGGTCAAAGTTAACTTCTTTTACATTAATAATAACCTACTATTCTATCTTTAGAAGCAGACAAATACCATGCGCTATAAAATGAAATTTGATTCTAAGCATGGAATATCACAGTAAATCATTAACTAGAGATGTGTTACCAACACGAGATACCCCCTCAATCTGCCATCATCATAATTAGAGCATATATTAACCCTTTCCCAAACAATCCCTGGTTTTCACGACCCTAAGAAAGAAGGCTTTTGAAAATACTGTGGGAAAAGGAGAAAATGCTGGTTACAAACATTTTCTACCCTTCCAAAACCAAATTTCAATTCTTGAGTCCCATTTATTTTGTCATCTGCGAGTGCATTCAATTTGGACAAGTCTAGAATTTTGACGTTTGGTAAAGGGTTAAGCTCAACCAAGCACTGTTACCTTGACCTTTGAGCTGGCAACACAGTTGTTGCACATGACTTGCTGTCTATCCTGGATGATCATTTGTGCCAAATTATTTTAGAATCAGACCTTACACCTGAAAGTCATTGGCCACACACAAACAGCACCCTTTACCTAACACACACACACCCAGACAGGTGTAACACTGTATACCCCACCCCCATTTTAATGGCAAAGGCACACTGATAAAACAAAGATAGAGGTAATGCTTACTCACTTAAACAGTGGCACAACATCTTTAATTCCCCTGATCTTCTCTATTCTTTCATCTCGTGCTGGAGAACACAGCTTTGCCATCACATTGATAACATAGTTGGAATAATAATAAATGTCAAAAGCGTCATTTTCTAGTTTCTGTTGGATAAGTTCCCCATCTAAAACTTCCTCCAGTTGGGCTCTAAACCTCACATGTTGTGGTAGTAATAGTGAAAGTAAAGCCTGAAGAGAATCCATCTATAGATATGAGCTACATGTAACATTGTGGGAAAGAATAGAATGCTGGTAACCACATCCTCTCCTTTTTTCACAATGTTTTCAACTCTTTCAAAATCAACTTTCAATCTCTGCGTCTCCTTTATTCTGCTGTCTGCATATCTTTTCAATTTGGACAAGTCTGAAGTTTTGTCATTTGGTACAGGCTTAACTCATAACCAGACGACAATATTTTAGGTTTGTCCAAATCGAAAGCATTTGCAGACGACAAAATAGAAGTGATTGAAAATTTGAAACTTGTTTTGTGCAGGGTAGAAAACATTGTGGGAAATGGAGAAAATACTGGTTACCAGCATTTCTCCTCTTCCCAGTTTTCTAAAGGCCTCTTTCTCAGGGGCGTCAAAAGTAGGAAAGGCCTCTTTCTAAGGGGCGTCAAAAGTAGGGATTGTGTGGTAATGGGTTAATGCATCTTTGAAATGCATTACCTGTATATCAAGCCAGCTGTTGCACAATCTAGAACAGATGAACCATCAGTGAGACTGGTCCTTTGGGCTGCAGAAAATTTACCAACAACATGTAGTTTTGACTCATGTCAGCCTGTGCCGAGCGTGCAGCCTGACATGGGTCAATATTTCATGCAGATGCATTGAACCTACTGTACACACATGGCCCACATGCATTACAGTTTCTATTGCTCATTCCTACATAATGATAAACCGAGGCTAATTGTTCTTATCAGTGAAAGACTGAAATTTATTTCATCAAGTGAACATTATTTGTAATATTTTCACGAGTGGCAAAATCTGTCATTTACAATCCGTCCAAGTGCTACTCACTAGCACAGAAATCTATTTCAAAACCAGGTTAAAACTTGCCAGGTCACTCCATCTTTTGGTTACTTTTTGCCTGATTTTAAAATGTATTTTTCTGCCACAGACTAACACTCTGACCAACTCCACACTAACAGAGTCTAAGTATTTTCCATACTTTTACATGGTATGATTTAACTTCAAATGCTTTTTAACACAATTATTGTTTCTTTTGCCACTATTAGGCCTTTCAAATCTCAGACAAGATCTTTCCCTACATACCTCCTTGACCTCAGTTATAAGAACTACTGCCTGACTATAATCTGGAGGATCTTCACTAACTTTCTCACTGAAAGAGTCCCAAAATGCTTTGTGCATTACTTCCTTCACTTGTTTCTCAAGGCTGAAAAAAAAACAAACATGGTTCAGTTATATAATTATAATGCACAATACTACTCCTCCTCTATACTCGAGCTTTAACCAAAATTTTAAGACTCCTCTACATTTAAAGTTGAGAATAAATAGACTGAATAGCATTTTAAGGCCCGTCGACAACATAGGTCAAATTGGGCGCACTTACTTAGTAAACAATAATGCAAGGTGAAAATAACATACATGTGCAACAACATAAGACAAACATGATAAATGAGGAATGGACGAAACACAAAATGATGCCCCTTTTGTTGCCTTTTATGACATGCATGCTCCCACTTTTGTTCCGCCAGATGAAATGGCAGATGTGACAATCACTGGACTGCAGTGATTTATTCTTATACCCCTGATTAAACCACACGGGGTCCCACAGGCCAATTGATTCCATTCCAAACTCTATTTACATCGAGAAAAAAATATAGGATTTGGAATAAGAACTATCTAGCCTGTTGCAATCCTACGAATTACGAGGAAAGCAACCGTTTGTCTCTAATTTTAGTCACCTTCTACGACATGCCATAGAGAAAGGCAAAGGTCCTATTCTATAAAATAAAAAAAAACAAAAAACGGGACCCCACGGGGATCTACATTTTAAGTATTTGCAGACAAAATATCAAATGTACCTGAGAAACTCACTGAAATTTGTCTTTGGAAAGGTAGAAAAGATTCCCAGAAAGGAGAAAATCCTAGTTACCAGCATTTTCTCCTTTTCCAACAAGGTTTTCAAAACTTGTGCCATTTAGAATCTTAACCCATTACCAAACGACAGTATTATAGACTGGTCCAAATTGAAAGCATTTGCAGACGACAAAATAAAAGTGACTAAAAATTTGAAATTTGTGTAGTGAAGGGAAGAAAACATTGTGTGATTACCAGCAATTTCTCCTTTTCCCACAAACTTTTCTACAGGCTTCTTTCTCAGGGGCATCAAAAGTAGGGATTATGTGGTAATGGGTTAATACATGTCCATGTGATTGTGTGGTTAGATGTTAAATACTTACAGGTTCATAACAATACATAGGCAAAGCCATCTTTTAACAAGGTTGATAATGTAGCTAAAGAAAAACATTGTACAAAGCATCATATTTTCATTTTACATAATTGTGTTCAACACACTCTTGGGGAAAACAAATGGTCCTCTACAGTAAAAACTGAGTAAGTGGGCACTTTAATAAATTAATTTAAACACCACTGTTAAGAAAACATTTTCTCAATTCCAAAATCCTAGCTTTGACACTAATACATGTAACTACTGTTTTTAACAGCCATATACAGTAAGATGTCACTTTTATTAAATTTTGTTCCCTTGGCTGGAAGCATAACACAGGTTAATCTATGGCTTATGATTAACATATATCACCAACACATTGTAAAATTAAACCTGTATAAACACTTCACCAAATAATTCTAACATCTAGAGATCCTTAGGAAGTGTGCCTTTTTAAAAGCCTTCTCTTTGGGGTCCTTAACAGTTCAGATTAAGTGGTAAAAAATTAACCCCAAACAAGACGCCTTTTAGAAATAGATTGATTTTTAAGAGAAATTTTCAAGCAGAACAAGAGGCATGAACCAAAAATATTCAGATGGTTACCTGCCATACTGGTATGGGTTTCCCATTAGATAATATGGTTTGTAACACGCGAAGAGGGGCATTCCGACATTGGCGTAAAGCATCATCTCGGATCAGCCTGCACACTCTGCGCAGGCTGATCTAAGATGGCACTTTACGACTATATTAGATTTTGTGCTACTGTAGACTTGCGCAAAACAGAAAATATCATCAGAACAGAAAAGTATTGTCTTGGATTAGCCAGCTGATCTGAGATGACACTTTACATACACGTTCAAATGCCCCTTTTCGAGTGTTGCAGGCCATATAACAACTGGTCAGAGTTTGACATAATTATCTCCAGCAATGACAGAGATATTTATATGAAGTCCAAGTTTTCAACAAGACAACTATGCAGTTGATGACGAGGCTATGACTATACTTCAAACTTTTTGTTTTAAAAAAAAAAAACAGCTAAAGTGATAATTAGTCGGCAATTAATACCTTGAGGCGGGTGGTTCGAGGCGTTCCAGCTTAAAGTTAGCATCAACAGCTATTTCATGTGCCAAGCTCATGTTACGAACACCATTTGCTGCTTCCATCAAGTCAGTGAAAGATACAAACTTTGGAGGGGATGCTGAAATAGAATAAGAGAGCTAACAGAGAATCTCATATTGGTGGTTCTTTTTTACCGTAAACACTGCACCCATGGATCAAACTTTTGACTTACCCCTTTACCACACCACTGTGAAAGAAGCCTTTTAAAAACATTGTGGGGGAAAAAGAGGAAATGCTGGTAACCATCATTTTCTCCTTTTCCCACAATGTTTTCTTCCCTTTCAATACACAGTATTCAGTAATCTGAGTCAGTAAAACACTTTCAGTGGGACTGAACCAGTGACAAAGCCAGAATTGAACCTTCTACTGGGTAATGGAAAACACAGATACACATGATAGAGGAGGAAAATGTGTTAGTGAGTGAAAGAGTTGATATGACAAAAAGAGATCTTCATTGATGAATAAATTATGATCATATAAAAGTATAAAAATACTTCATATGGGGTACGAGTTCTCCAGAGATACGAGTTATACAGCAATCCTATTAACAAACAGCAGAACGGTTCTCGTTTTTTACCCTTTCTCAAACAAGCCCTGGTTTTTACGTGTCTGCAGTAAAAGTCTTTAGAAAACACTTTGGGAAAAGGAGAAATTGCTTGTAACAAGCAATTTCTCCTTTTTCCACAGTGTCTTCTACCCTTTTTGAGAACTTTCTGCTATTTTCTTCAAATCTAAAATTGTCGTCTGCAAACTCTTGGGGTTTGGAATGGTCCAAAATTTGTCGTTTGGGAAAGGGTAAAGTAACTTTCTCTTTCTGTGTGCAATACATCAGTACTTACGCTGAACTGAAAATGGGCCTGGGCTGGTAGTCTGGATTCTTTGTCTCTTCGATTCCCTCTCCTCTTCAGCATCGTTTTGCGAGTGTGATGCTCCTCTATCTTCCGTATTTTTGCTGGAATCTTCTTCAGACATTTTCAACAAAACTTGAGTCTTGAAGTACCTTGAAAAACTTACTGTGATTTTTCTTATTCATGAACTGAAGGGAGTGCGTGTTCAAATCACCTTTACAGTCTGGAAAATTCGCGAATATTTGCAATAGAGGCTTGACATTAAAAGCTTTGTTTACGGAAATGACGTCAGGCTTTTCAATGTTTCCGTTCAAAACCGTTTGCGTTTCTGGTTGTTTCGTCCAACAGTTGGTTCGCGTGCTTTAATTGGTCTGGGGCAGCAGAGCGTAGGCTACTTTATATGTTGCATTGTAGAAAAATCAAATAGTTTTTATCGAACAAAAAATAATAACTTACCCAAAAGGAGTTCTTTTCTTAAAAACATGGAGTGATTAGTTTTTCATCATCTGTCTTTCAGCTTTTTCACTTTTCCGAAAATGTCTACTTCTTTTGGTTGAATGGACTTAATAATTTCCTCAACACCTCATGCTGTTCAGATGTTTATGTTGTTTTTAACATGTTGCTTTAATTTAATTTAAGACAGTTTTGGTGCAGTCATGAGAATGTTGTTTAATCTAAGGTTTTTATAATAACATTAAATAGCCGGGTCTATTTTGAAAGATAATTTAATCAGGGATCGTAGATACACTGTGCATATACGATCCCTGATTTAATGTAGACACATTAAAAGTTGTTCTTTAATTCATTACCAAACGACAGTATTTTATGCTTGCCCATACATTTTCCCACTATGTTTTCTAAATGCTTCTTTCTCAGGGGCGTCAAAAGTAGGGATTGCGTGGAAATGGGTTAAGACAATTGTCTTTCACTGGAAGGGAGAAAATGCTGGTCAGCAGAAACGTTTTGAAAAAGTCTTTTACTCCGGTTATACAAAATGTGCTATCCCTAGTAAAATGGTCCAGGTAGCTTGCTCTGTACCTTGGGTCTTTGGTTCAAATGCTTTAATAAAAGAGTGGCCACATCTGTTCGACTTGCTCCTTTGCTGTTGCGATAACGACAGTTCACTATGCAGGGGTAGCCTGTCTCAATGTTTCAAACGACTGCAAGAGTAGGGACCAGGAAAGGGGAGGGACAAAAGGCTTGTCAAGATCGGTTGATCCCCGATATAAGGGTTTGGCGGTATTACGAAATCGCGACAGCTGACACAAACATAATACTGTGTTTTAAACCAAAACCTGGATAAATGAAACGACACTTTCAAGCCAAGAATAAAAAAAAAATTCTATTTGAAAGTAATTTTGGAGGTAAAATTGCTTCTCCTCATCGAACTGTGTAGATTCAAGATCAGACTGCACGTTCTCTGCATTTTCATCTTGATATATACACAGTTACTACAAGGTCAGTCTTGAGTTGCACTTAGCAGCTAACCTAAACATGCTAAAGTCTGACTTTTTACCAGACTCAAGAAAATATTGGACTCATCCATACTGGTATCATCTATATGTAGGCCTACAACAAATGGAATTCTATGGACTTTGTCTGTGAAAGAGTAGAAAACATTGTAAGAAATCTAGATGTTAGTTACCGACATTTTCTCCCTTTTCCACAATGTTATCAAAAGTTTTGACCTAGGGGTAGTTGAAGTACAAGATTGTATGGTAAAGGATTTAAAATGTATCTTTTAACTCTTCACCAAACGACACAATTTTACGCTGGTCAAAACTGAAAGGATTTGCAGACGACAAATTAAATGTTGGTAAAATGGTGATCTCTTTTATTAATTGGGTAGAAAGCGTTGTGGGAGAAGAAAAAAATTCTGGTTACCAGCATTTTCTCCTTTTCCATAATGTTTTCGAAAGGCTTCTTTTCCAGGGTCGTTAAAAGTAGGGATGGTGTGGTAAAGAGTTAAAACGTCTATCTGCACGCATAATGCATGTATTTATAACATTGATGTAGACGTAATATCTCCTTTTGTCACGATGGTTCCTGAGAGCTCTGGTATCTACATATTTTTTGTTGATTATCAAAAAAATAACTGTCAACTGGAGATTTATTTCAGAACTTTTATCTTCATGTTTACAATTACGCTGTATTTAGAGACTGGTAACTTTATTTGAGTTACTCCCCTTTGACAATTGGAAGTTAGAAACTGAATTTGAGTTACTTGATTCGACCACAAAAAGTCGTGATTTATCGTCGAATTATCACTGGAGACAAAATTTCTTTTCACTTCTGTAATGCATGCCAGCAGACAAAAAATTAAGACTTGTAGCAGGCTACTTTTAAAATCATCATTAAAAAAGGAAAAATTATGAGTAAAGATTTTGTTACTGATGTCTTTTCAATGACATCTAAAGTAACGATAATTTATCCATATTTTTATGATATTTCATAAACCTTTGCCAAACAGTCAAAAGTTCTAAGGACCATTAACCAAAATCTATCAAAAACATTGCGAGATGAAGAAGCCATCATTTATCCTTTTCCTTCAATAATTTCTAGTTTTCCATTGAGCTTTTCTTTTTTTTTGGTAAAAACTTCAAAATCGAGCAAATCTAAAAATATTACTGCTTGATAGAGAAGTTAAAAGTTTGTTCTGTTTCAAGTTTATTTGTCCAGGTAGACAGCTATATACAAAACAAGAGGGCCAAGATGGCCCTGGGTCGCTCACCTGAATTTTTGAGATGACCATTTTTGAGGTATTAAAACATTGGAACCAAAAGTATTATTTTGCCAAGCAATTTTAAAAAGGTCACCTGGAAAAGTCATTTCAAAATCTGATCATCAGTTTCAGAAAGAATTTTTTTTTGAAAAATTTATCATTTCCGCATAAGTGCAAGTAGCCCCCATTCACGAGAGCCATGTTTTTGACGGATCAAAATTTTACGAACAAGTTTTGAAAAGGGTCACCAAAGGAACATTGCCGAGAAATTCTTTTAAAATCTGACCAGGGGTTTCAGAGAAAGAGAATTTTCAAGAATTTTATCATGTCCGTATAATGCAATTAGCCCCCATTCACGAGAGCAATGTTTTTTGGCTGATCAAAATTATATGAACAATTTTGAAAAGGGTCACCAAAGGAACATTGCTGTGAAATTATTTTAAAATCTGAAAAGGGGTTTCAGAGAAGAAGAATTTTCAAGAATTCCTTCATTTCTGTATAGCGTAAGTAGCCCCCATTCACCATAGCCATGTTTCTTCACAAATCAAAATTTCGCAAACAAGTTTTGAAAAGAGTCACCCAAGGAACATCTCTGTGAAATTATTTCAAAATCTTACCAGTGCTTTCAGAGAGGAAGATTTTTTAAGAATTTCTTCATTTCCATATACTGCAAGTAGCCCCATTCACCAGAGCCATGTTTCTTGACAAATCAAAATTTTGCGAACATATTTTGAAAAGGGTCACCAAAGGAACATTGCTGTGAAATTATTTTAAAATCTGAAAAGGGGTTTCAGAGAAGAAGAATTTTTAAGAATTTCTTTATTTCTGTATGGTTCAAGTAGCCCCAATTCACCAGAGCCATGTTTCTTGACGGATCAAAATTTCACGAACACTTTTTGAAAAGGGTCACCCTAGGAACATCTCTGTGAAATTATTTTAAAATCTGGCCAGCGGTTTCAGAGAAGAAGATTTTTAAAGAATTTCTTAGAAAATCCCATTTGATTGCCATGGAGTTTTTGACGGAATCAAATTTTGTCACGGAACAATTTAGGAGGAGTTGATGTTTAAAGAATTGTTGACGAAGGACGATGCACGACGGGCGATGGACGACGGACACCGGGTGATCCTAAAAGCTCCCCTTGAGCACGTTGTGCTCACGTGAGCTAACAAAAGGGACATAATGGCCCTGGATTGTGTACCCGAGTCAAAAGGCGAAATAGGCGAAATTTCACTCCAGGTGCATAATTCAATTTCTAACAATTGTCAGGTCAATTGGGCTTTAAATTTGGCATCTAGAGCGTTCACAAGGAATGTCTATAAGTTGACCCAGTTGCCTGCTGTAGTAAGTTTGGTTACTAGAGAACTCGTACCATGGAGAACTCGTACTCTGGAGAACTCGTACCCCAATCTGAAGGGTACGAGTTCTCTGGAGAACTCGTAGCCTGGGTACGATTTCTCCAGAGAACTCGTACCATACAGATTGTTTTTGGGATAAACTTGTATATATCATTCAGATTTTGGTGAATAGATGATTTTCATTTTATCTTTTGTGAAATGAGAAGTTATACAATAGTAATGCATTGATAACGGATATTTTATTGAAATATCATTTTTTTTACCGAATGTTTCATGGATTAAAATTAATTAGAGATATATATTTGAACTAGTGGCTAATTTTGTCAATGTTTCAATGTAACATACTGAAAAACCATATCTAATATATCTATATTGATAAGGATCATACAGATATTTCAATATGGGTTTATGTTACAATAATGAAGTTTGCATTAAAAATATCCATTTGAAGTAGTGGCTAATTTTGTCAATATTTCTAAGTAACATGTCGAAAAACCATATTATGTAATACATGCCACACACAAATATCTGCTAAATCCAATATAATTAATCATATTAAATTTTGAGTAGTACATATTGAAAGCATCTTAAAATACCCTTCAATCAATCACAAGATTGATCCTAGTTAAATTTTATTATTATTCCCCGCCGAAGACCAAGGTTTATATTCTGAACCACAAGAGGGCCATGATGGCCCTGTCTCGCTCCACTGGCTAGCAAGTCAAACACTACAAGTTAAACATTACAATACTTGGTCAATTGGTTTTTAACTAGAAGACATACAAAATTATCTTCTATAAAATCCTATGAGAAACTTATGACCCAAGGGAAATGCCTTTTTTGGCAACAAAGGTGCAATTAATTGAACCCTGGTGGAGGTCCACAACATAGATTTCCCGGCTGCGTCGTCTGTGGACGGAGCAACGGCGGGTGTATTACAGTCACATACCGTGTAAAACAGGTCTAGAATGCACGGACTAGTATAATTCGTGTATATTTTTGAAACCTTTGAACAGTCTAATTTTAGAGGCCTTGGATTTTTTATGACAATAAGAAAAAAACGTTGAATTTTTTTTTTGTTTAGTTTCCGTTATTTTTTTATATGCTTAGAATTCTGCCAAATTTAGGTGAACGTGCCATTGGCATGCTTAATGCTGATATGACGATAATTGCTGTTGCTATGAATATTGGATGTTTTACCTGTGCTATTCGACACCTTATGCAACGTTTTCAAGCAACAGGGCGTACGGAAGTGCTATATTCGGAAAACCCACCTGTGCAATCGCTTCCAAACTGCCACAGCCACTGCTGCTAACACCCCTGGTACACATAACAACCGTATATCTGCCCAAACCGTGCGCAATGGCTTGCGTGCGGGTGGGCTACGTGCACGTTGTCCATACGTTGGTTGGGGTTTGGCGCGAATTCACCTCGTGAATCGTGTTAATTGGGCGCGTACACACCAATGCTGGCTTAGACAACAATGGTATAGCGTTCTTTTCTCTGACAAGTCGAGGTTTTCCATTCCTTGAGGTGATGGCAGGGTTCGAGTATACCGTAGGAGAAATGAACCTTATGCCGACTACGTACTTGAACAAGATAATTTTTGGGGGTGAGGTTCTGTCTTGGTCTTGGCGGACATTGCACATGGCTTTCACACTAATCTCGTAATCATCGAAGGAATTTGAATGCCCATCGCTACCAAGATGAAATTCTTGCGAGGCACGTTATCCCATGGTTTCAAAATAATGCCAAAATCACTCTTTTTCAGCATGATAATGCTGCAAGCCATACAGCTAGGGACAATGTGAACTTCCTCAGGGCGAATAACATTGCATTTATTAATGACTGGCCTGCCAGAAGCCTGGATCTGAATCCCTTTGAACACATTTTGGAAAATTTGGACCAGCGTGTTAGACGTCGTCCTATTCCGTCAAATGTCATTCAGCAATGACATTAAAATTTTGACGGAATAGGACGACGTCTAACACGCTGGTCCAAATTTTCAATGTAATTAACCCTTTCCCAAACGACAAACTTTTGGACTATACCAAATTGAAAGCATTTGCAGACGACAATTCAACTCTTGCTGAAAAGACAATTTCTGCCTATGATAGGGTAGAAAACATTGTGGGAAAAGGAGAAGATGCTGGTTACCAGCATTTTCTCCTTTTCCCACAATGTTTTTGAAAGGCTACTATTCCAGACCCGTAAAAACCTGGGATTATTTGGGAAAAGGTTAAGGTAATTTAATGCATCTCAAATAAGGCATTGACCCAAGTCCATCTGTGGGATCCGCCGAGACTGATAAAGGTCGATACTTTTTGCTGGTAAATTTTCTGTATGTAAAAGGACCATTCCTTCTCCTGATTCAGCTGTTTTTTAGGACAAAAGGGATCAGTATCATGTGACCAGTAAGTCTTGTCTTGTATGATGCATTGTAAAGTTAAATTACTCCAATTCCTCCTGGAGTGTGGCTTTACCATACAATCCCAAATTTTAGATCCCTCAGAAAGAGGGCTTATGAAAACTTTGTAGGAAAAAGAGAAAATCCTGGAAACCATTCTTTTCTCGTAAGATCTTTTCCATCTTCTATAAGACAAATCATTATCTGAGCTATGTTCAATTTTTCATCAGCAAATGCTTTCAATTGGGAACCGTCAAACATTTTGTCGTTTGGTAAAGACTTAATTAAAACTGCTGAACTCTTTACCAAACGACGAAATGTTCGACAGTTCCCAATTGAAAGCATTTGCTGATGACGAAATAAAGTAACTGAAAATTTGTTTTGGGTAGGGTAGAAAATATGGTGGGAAAGGAAGAAAATGCTGGTTACCAGCATTTTCTCCTTTTCCCACCATGATTTCAAAAGGCTTCTTTCTCTTGGTCATTAAATATCGGGATTGTGTGGAAAATGGTTAAAAACTCTCATTATAAAAGATAAGAATAAGTAAGTACACATTATAGTTATATTTTTTTTATTATTTTTAATGTAACATTTAAATGTAATAAGCACTATATGACCGTATTTTTGGTAATTTAAATATGATGTACAATGCTGTAATTCTTTTTATATACAAATTATCCTGAGATACAGAGAGTGAAAAGTCAATATGCAACATACCGTAATATGCTTAAATTTTGGGACAGCAAAAAATAATTAATTTTTTTCGTGTCCCAATACTTTGGTCTACAAAAAATAATTATTCTGTCAGCTGTCCCAAAACTTATGGTCAAACACGACGGTCTGTCAAAGTGAAAGTCACTCGCCGCTAACACATCGAATATTGCCGACGTTGAAATATTGCAACGTGATTGATGTCAGGTTTGCAGGTTGGTCTATTTTTAGACTGATTGGAATTCCACCGATCAGTTTGAGCACTAAGAGCTCGCGATTTTCCTTGATTATGAACTTTTCACTCATTTTTGTTTGCATCTTGGGATATCAATAAAAACGTTATTTTGCGTTTGTAGAAAAATTCACAACATATTTTACCTGCTTACTTGTACGCGAGGTGAACGACGTTAACTGCACTCTTGACAAGTACCTGCTCGGACCGTTCTCAAATTTGATTGGTTCGTCGATCTTCGATCGATAAACCTTGGGTAAAACTGTGTACCTAGATTTCTATTTATTTAAACAACAAACTCGATTGACCGTAAAATACACGCGTGTCAACTCTGTTAACCTGATGTACACACACGTTATACATGTTATGGATCTTGGATAGAAGTTTATCACACCCTTTTTACAGTTACGTCGGATTTCTTTTTGAATTGGGGTTTACATTAGACAATCAGGTGATCGGGTTTTTCGTCTTGGATCGGGTAATTCCTATTGAAATGGGGAGAGTTAGGAAGCATGCTTACGACGTTACGAGCGTAAAAATAAAACGACGAGAAATAAATATTTGCAAAGGATAGGCCTATCAACGGATTGAAAAAAGAAAATTAAATAAGATATTCACTGTCCCAATTCTTTGGAACAAAAAATTACCGATCTTGCTTTGCAATTTTTAGTATGTCCCAAATCTTTGGGGCATGAAAAATAATTATTTTCGTGATTTTTGATGGTGTCCCAATTCTTTGGGTGTCCCAAAATATACGCAAATTACGGTACTTTTCATCTCTTACGAGTTAAATGTACAGAAAGAATAATTACTAAAAGTGATCAATTATTTAAAATGTCCAACTTTGTATTCATCATAATAATTCCCATTATTTTTCTCCTAATTCTTCTTTGAAAGTAGCCCACTGATTGGGAGAGAAATTCTGTCTTCACCAAATGAATAGTCTTGAAACTAAGAAATAGACCTGCATTTACAAAGGTTGGTGGATTGCAGTCCTTAACCCTATACCAAATGGCAAACTTTTAGACTGCTCCAAAATGAAAGCACTTACAGAAGACAAAATAAACGCAACTCAAAAATTGAAATTTGTTTCCAGTAGGGTAGAAAACATTGTGGGAAAAGAAGAAAATGCTGGTTACCAGCATTTTCTCCTTTTCCCACAATGTTTTTTTTAAAAAGGCTTCTTTTTTAGGGTCATTTAAAGTTGTTATTGTGTGCAAAGAGTTAATTCTTTACCACACAATCCCTACTTTTAACAACCCCGAGTTAAGCGCCTGTGAAAAACATTGTGGGAAAAGAAGAAAATGCTGGTTAAAACATTGTGGGAAAAGAAGAAAATGCTGGAAACCAGAATTTTCTTCTAATCCCACAATATTTTCCATCCTATCAAAGACAGAAATCATCATGTTAACAAGATTTACTTTTTTGTCTGCAGATGCTTTGAATTGGTTCAGTCCAAAAATTTGTTGAGTTAATGCATTACCAAAAAGAATCAATGATGGCAGCTGGCACAGGCTGACATGGGTCAATTATTTTTATTATATATAAATTTACACATGTCAAAAGGACCATTCAACCCAATCTGTTATCTGAAACAATAGATTTCATGGATCTGTAATTATATGACTTGCTCACTAGACTGCATCAAAAAGATCAAATATAGCCTCTTTTAAGATCAAATACAGCCTCTTTTGCCGGAACATGGATCACTGACTTATTTCCAAGACTTCTTTGGTGGGTTCCTTGCTGGGTTTATATGATTTTTTTCATCTTCCCGAGCCAAGGTTACGATCACTATGTCGATCTTACCTTGGCGGATCAAGCCCAATTTCGATTTTCAATTTTTTTTTCAAGTAACCAAATTCTGATCACTGTTTTGTTTGGACATTTCGTTCCACTATTAGTGTCCTTTACAGTATTGCACAAAAAGAAATTAAGCCAACAAGTCGACACTTGATTCAAAATGATGGGAAAATAAAAGTAACATTCACAAAGTTGAACAAAATAAGCATATAAAATATTGCTTAAATGTAACAAATATATGCTGTATGTATATAAAGGAAATAATATCAGTTTGCATTTAGTTCTTCAGCTGAGCTTTGATAAAGTTAGTAGTGCTCTTTAACCCTTTACCACAAAATAACGCCTTTTGACGACCCTAAGAAAGAAGCCTTTTGAAAACATTGTGGGAAAACGAGAAAACGCTGGTAACCAGCATTTTCTCCTTTTCCCACAATCTTTTCTACCCTATCAATAAACAATTCACCATTGGAGCCACACTAAAATTCTGGTCTGCAAATGCTTTCAATTAGGACAGGGCTAAAATTTTGTCATCTGGTAAAGAGTTAACCCTTTCCCAAACAAGCCATAGTTTTTAAGTGTCTGCAGTGAAAGTCTTTTTATAACACTGCAATTTCTCCTTTTCCCACAGTGTTTTCTACCCTTTTTAAGAACTTTCTACCATTTTCTCCAAATCAAAAATTGTCATCTGCAAACTCTTTCTGTTTTGAAGGATCCAAAATCTGTCGTTTGGGAAAGGGTTAAACAAAAAAATAGAACATCATTGTAAAACCAATGACGTGAATTTGCAAGCCAAGAAAGCATTGTAACAAATGGAGTTACTGTTTTGAGCAATTTTCCATAATTATGTCAACTTGTTTTCACTCGGCTTCTGTCAAAGAATTGCTAAAGTGTGTCTGCACAAAGAATATGGCTAACTCTTTGCCACACAATCCCCAGTTTTGAATGTCCAGAGGAAAGAGCCGTCTAAAACCTTGTGGGAAAATGATAAAATACTGATAACTAGCATTTTCTCCTTTTCCCAAACTGTTTTCTACACTTTCAAAGACAATTACCATCACTTTAGCTTAATTCAAAATGTCGTCTGCAAATGTTTTCAATAGGGACCAGTCTAAAAATTTGTTGTTCTTTACCACACAATCCTGATTTTTAACGACCCTGAGAAAGAAGCCTTTTGAAAACACTGTGAGAAAATTTGCTTGTGTGGTAAAGAGTTAACTATTTAGTGCATAGAATATCTTTTTATCTAATGAAAAACTACTTTAAGATACATGGAGGACGAGAACCTGAGGCAAAACGTTGTTATTCATTTAGCAGTAAATGCTCCTTTTCCTTCAATGCTAACCTGAACCATCACAGAAGGCACATCACATACATGTACATTCACAATGTAATAAGTTGAAGTCTTTCATTCTTTTACCAGATCTGTTGACAAAATTTCATACTTGTCCACATGGGAAGTATTTGCAGGCAACAAAGTAAATGCAACTCATATGATTGAATTTGTCTATAAAAGGGTATTCAAACAATAGTGGTAAAAGGAGAAAATGCTGGTTACCAGCATTTTCTCCATTTACCACTATCTTTTCAAAAGCCTACATCCTCAGAGCCATAGAGACAAAAGATCATTTGGATAACAGGTTTAGTGGTTCATAAAAAAATATATCAGAAAACCAAAATCAACCTCTCTCTCAATGCTCTCCGTCTTCTCTCTCTCTCTCTCTCTCTATCACATCATGCTCTCTCAAGTCTTCGCACTCTCTTAACCCTTTCCCAAATGACAAAATTTTAGACTGGTCCAAATTGAAAGCACTTGCAGAGGACAAAATGAACATAACTCAAAAATTGAAATTGGTTTCCAGCAGGGTAGAAAACATTGTGGGAAAAGGAGAAAATGCTGGTTACCAGCATTTTCTCCTTTTCCCACAATGTTTTCCAAGGCTTCTTTCTCAAGGTTGTAAAAACCAGGGATTGTTTGGTAAAGGGTTGAACTGGCATTAAGATCCATAATGTAAGGAAAGAAATTACACTCTACAAAAGATCAATATTGGCACTTAGAATTTTCATACCAAACAAGTAAAAAAGTAAGAAAAAAAAAAAAGAGTTGATTTTTGCCCAATATTTACATATATGTACATAAAAAAGGTATCTTTATACAAAATTGCATAATATCGTAACAGTTTATTACTATACTCCTGTTTTTGAGCAGAATTAAATTTAAAAAAGAAATATCTGTATGTCACATTGATTTCACAAACAGTTATGGAGTTTGAACAATAATATTTGGTTTTTGGCATTTGTTGTTTCTACATACAAGCATTTTTCAATGAAAAAATCTTAAAGTACCTATAGCAACCAAAAGTAATTGGTTGGTTGCATTGGGGTTTACGCCACTTTAACAGCTAAGGCTGTATCATGGTGGTCGGTGACGCACATGTGTTTCCTGGCTTTCTCGCACCAGTACTAACACAACTTTCTTTCCAAAGCCACAGATTACTTTTCTCACACGTTTCAGCAGAGGTGAGAGGCAAAAATACACCATAAAGAAAGTTCCCCTAAACCAGGTATCAAACTCTTAACCACCAGGTCATGAGTCCAACACGCTCACCACTGAGGCACCCGGGTGGGCAAACCTAAAGTAAAGAAACACGATAGCAAAATGCATGCAAACTTTAAAGTCATACCATCTGAAAGTGATTGTAAAGTTGACAGTCTGTTACTGTCAAATTGGTCCAAGTGTTGGTCACTGGCAGTAAAATGAATTTTAAAAATAGGTAAAAAGTTGCAAGGTAGCCTTTTCATTTTTTTACTTTCGCTTGTTTGTGTGATTAATTTCCCTCCTTGGAACTAGCATTTGGACTGACAGTATAATAATAGATTGTAAGTCTTCTCAATAAATTCCACGCTTTTAAATGGTATGGTATAAATGTAACTGTATGCTAATCCATTACTGCACAATCCCTACTTTTGACAACCCTGAGAAAGAAGCCTTTAGAAAACATCATGGGAAAAGTAGAAAATGCTGGTTACCAGCATTTTTTTCCTTTTCCAACAATTTTTTCAGAAAGCTTCTGTCCCAGAGTTGCTTAACCCTTTACTCCATAGATACTCATTTCTACGCATTGCTTGTAAGAGCCTTCGGAAAACATTGTGGCAAAAGGTGAAATTGCTCGTGACGAGCAATTTCACCTTTTGCAACAATGTTTTCTATGCTATCAAAAGGTGTCATATACACATAAGAAACAGCTTCATCCTTGCTGTTATTTAGGGTCAATTAGAGAAACCATAGAAATGCCTTATGGGGTAAAGGGTTAAACTCTGCTGTTGTGTGGTACAAGGTTAAATGCCTTCCTGGATCCATATACAGAAACCATTCTTTTTAACATTCTCGGTCTAATCATGGATTTTGGAAGTAGAACAACTTTTGATTGGCTAAATCATTTGATTTAGCCTATCAGAGAGTGTATTACTTTAACCCTTTACTACATAGATACTCATTTCTACACATTGCTTGTAGATGCATTTGGAAAACATTGTGGCAAAAGGTGAAATTGCTTGTGACAAGCAATTTAGCCTTTTGTCACAATGTTTTCTATGCTATCAAAAGGTGTGATATACACATAAGAAACGGCTCTATCCTTACTGTTATTTAGGGTCAATTAGAGATACCATAGAAAAGCCCTATGGGGTAAAGGGTTAAAACTTAGAAAACTGCATTGAAACTGAGATTAAGAATGTTCTGGATAATGGTTCGCATATACCAACCCTGGTTTCATTTTTTCTGTCTTTACCAAAATATTGTCAGGGTGTGTGCAGGCAAGAAATTATTTATTTGAGAAAAAATTAGATATTACCAAAAAACATTACATCAGACATAAGTTATGTCTGTAAAACTTATATTGTCCATCTCCTCCAAACTGCTGCTATCTTTACTGGGACAGCTTAGCGAGTACCTACAAGAACATTCGGAGTCGTCCGTAGAACTAAAACTGTCTCGGGCCTGAGGTCCATGCATGTGTGACTTTTTACTTTGGCTATGCTGTAAGTTACCAGCACTACCAACACTACTATTGCTTGATGTACTTGAACGTGTTGTGTTGGCTTGTCTTTGAAACGGTGGAGGTGGTGTGTATGGTGGGGGTCCCCCTGTCCTCACTGATGCTGATGATGCTGACAACGGGGAGGCGCGTGCTGACTGAGATGACTGAACAACATTCACTTTGTTTTTGTCGAATATGTTACTCAAAGTCTTCACACTCCATGGTAAGTCTTTATTAACATTCCCCATGGAGCGTCTGTTCAATGTAGCATCCACAGAATTTCTTCTTTCACTTTGCTCAGGTCTCGGAACATTTTCTGATTTTGCTACATCACTGACATGTGGATTTCTGGATGAAACAGGTCCATGTGACGAAACTTTTGGTGATAACATTTTGTTTATTTGTTCTCTTTTATCTTGTGAGGATGTTAGATTTTTGAACACATCATGTGAAAGTTCTGATGCAGAAGTTTTCTGAGAATTTCTTTGTGCGTCTAGATATCGGTCTCTCTCAACACTAGATGAAACATTCACCTTTGAATGACCACTTTGCACAGAATAATCAATCTGTCTTCGTTTTTCTTGCATATTGGTTTGAGGTACTTGGTTATTGTCAGTATTTGAATGATTAGATACTAAAATATTTTTTCTAGATAAGGTATTTACATTAGCACGTGACCTTGATGACTGTAAAATTGTCCCCGACACATTCTCAGATTTGTTTACAGTTCCCCTATTCTGACCTAAGTAACCACTAGCTTTAGCAAAGTGATGTCTATCTTTGTTTACAGGACTTGTGTCTGTTCTGTAGGGTGGAGGTTCATTATACGGAGGTGGTTGGTTGGGTCTTTTAGTAGGAGTACCCTTGACTCCTTCATGTCTGTTTACCACTTTAACAGGCGTTCTAGGATCTGGTCTGTCACCAATATCACTCTGACTGCGGTGTAAACCTGAACTTAGTCTTGAGACCTGTTTGTTTCCTTTGTTTGTCGAAACCGAAAAGTCATCATCAATTGATGACGACTTTACCAAAGAAGACACAGACTGGTCTCTAGATTGTTCTGCCATGTATTTTTGTAAGGATTCCTCATAAAGTTTACGCGGAACATTTTCTACACTTTCATCATCACTTGAGGAAATATCTGAGGAATCCTCTTCTGTGTAGGTTTCCCCTTTCTCTCCTACAACAGTCAAGGATTTTTCAAACCTCTGCGAGGGAAGACTGTACCCGTCTCTTTCATTGTATTGTTTCATAGACTGTTCATACAACTGTTTAGCTCTTTGGCTAACTTGTCTCTGTCTTAATGTCTCGGGGTCTTCTTCTGTCTTGTCTGGTGAAAGCCCACTCTTTAACAAGTAATTTCTCTGCAAGGCTTCTTCATAACATGGAGGGTTATTTGGTCTGGAAGGTGTTGACAACTCATCTGAGCTCAAGGATTTACTGGACAATGAGTCGGAACTTGACAACAAATTACTGGATTCATTTGGTATCTGTCTGGATACTTTCACATCCAATGGTACATTGACAACAGTTGTCACACGATACATATGCATTTCTGGCTCAGAGTCAGCCCCACCTAAGTCTTCTTCACTTGACACTGAGCTCTCCTGCATCAAGTAAGGTTTTCTAGACTCTTCAGCATCAGCACTACCTCTTCTCATATGATTCATTATTTCATGGTTTCCTTTAATTGGTCCGTTGTCCCGTTTCTGGGATTGAGCTTGACTCAAACCTTGTAACACAACACGAGGTGGAGGGGATGTACCTTGTAAACCACTAGAGTATATATTCAACTGTTTCTGAGCCATTTGAGTATTATTGTTATAAATATCAAGGAGGGGCCTTGATTTATTATTACTTTTTGATGGAGAGTCAAAATTTCTATCCAACCCATCTTGAGAGCTATAAGTAATTGTCAGTTTAGGAGATTTTATAATATCTTCTGCTTCTTTTGAGGTATTGGAGCCTGATCCAACAGGGGAAGCATCAAATTGAATAGGGAAAGAGTGTCTTGAGCTTACAGGAATAGGGGACCTTCGGCGTAATTTAGGGGAAGCTTTTGGTGAAACTAGGTAATCCATCTTATTTGAAACCTTTTTGTCCCTTTTTAAACCCAACTCCGAATCATCCTGACTGAATTGTCTATTTGGTTCCGGTGAAAATAACATCTCTTCTGACTGCTGAGAAAGCCATTGTGACATTCCTCGTTCCTCAGTATCTGGAGTATCAGCTGATGATGACAGGGGGTCAGGACTGTTCTGTCTGTTTAGATACGAGCCTGACGAGTCTGATAAAACACTATCACGTGAACTACCAAGGGAGTATTTAGATTGGGGGGACATTGGCATAGCACCCTCACTAGCCTGTTTGCACAATGTTCCCCTTTTCATGTTTTGATTTAAATTGTCAAACTCATACACAGTGTTTGAATTTACTTCTTCAAAAAATAAATGAGCACCACTAGCAGATTTTACAAGAGTTCCTATGTCACTCGGACGACCAAAATTTCTCATATTCACTTCAGAATCTGCCTCTGAACTTTCTTCTACACTTTTCAGAGATTCTGATGAACGTCTCTTCTGTTTAAATTTATCATTATATGCACTGTTGTAACGTCTGTCATAGCGGCCTGGTAAATTGAAGTTTGCTGCAGAGGTATATCGGGTGGGTTTTCTATCATATTCCATATTTGGGCTCTGATTTGGATCAGACCCTTTTCTTCTCCCTCGCCGAGGTGGAGGTATGGGATTTTGGGGATCATAAAAGTATGGACTGTCCAAACTTTGACTTGCCTCAGAGATGGGTCTATTTGATTCCCTTTGATGGTACTGAGACATACTTCTGGAGTAATTCCGTCGGTCATACACCAACTCATTTCCGTTACCATCCTCGTCATAAAGCTGTGAGTCACTGAGAGTCAATCCCGAATCTCCACTCAGATTGGATGGGGAGAAATGATGAGATTTTGCCACATGCGGGCTTGAATCCATTTCCCCTGAATACAGAATCTCTCGCTCTAAACTGTCTATAGAAGAGTCATCTCTACGGAAATTACCTGAAAGTGCAGATATATACATGAGGTGAGTTCACTTTCAAACTTTCTCTATCTCTCTCTAATTTTTTCAATTCAAAACGAAGACGCAAAAACACTACAAGCTAACATAATGATACTTGGCAAGTTGGTTTTGAAAGAGAAGACATACAAATAGTTTTCTCCTTTTCCCACAATGTTTTCTTCCCTTCCAAATACAAATTTAAAATTTTCAGTCACATTCATTTTGTCATCTGCAGATGCCTTCAAGACGTCTTAAATTTTGTCGTTTGGCAACTAATAAACACACGCACAGACAGACGACAGATACTGGGCCATGACATAAGCCTGTTGGTCTTGAGCCAGTGGAGCTAAAAATGCTTGTTACCTGTACCTCCTCTCTTTGGAACAATGTTTTATCACATAACCTCCCATGTTTTCAATATAATATACCCATTACTAACTTTTTTATCTTATACACGTTTGATATCACATTTGCATGGCGTCATTTTGTACACATTTCATACAAGTAAATGGGTCTCATGGAAAATACCGCTGGTGCATTTATGAATGTTTTTGCATCATCTGATTTATATTTTGTGAAATATCATTATGTGATAAAAAGAATCTGACATTTGTTGGCGTTTGAGATAAGATTTTATTAAACTCATCCAGGAAAATGTTATTAAACTTGCCAAAGGCTCGCTTAATAACATTTCCCTAGACCCCTTTAATAAAATCTTATCTCAAAAGCCAACTCATGTCAGATCCTATATATCAGAAGTTTTCTTCCTCAGGTCATTATAGATATCATTTTATACAGTAATAAAGCATAAGAGTGCTTCACAAAGTTAAACCCTTTACCAAGCAATCCCATGTTTTCATGACCCTGGTGAGGAATGCCTTTTGCAAACAGTGTAGTAAAAGGAGATAATGCTAGTAACCAGCATTTCCCCTTTTCCTCTAAGTTTTCTACCTTTCCCAAATTAAATTTCAATTTCTAAATCATCTTTATTTTGCCGTCAGCAAATGCTTTCATTTTGACCTAGTCAAATTGATGGAATGCTGTTGTTTTTTTTAAAGCTGCATTCAACATTATTTCAGTCATATAACAGCAATAGCTCACATATTGATGTATTTCCTGGTTTTCACCTGTAATAGGCCAGGACTCTAAAGTGTCTTGCCCAAGGACACTCCCAAGAAAAACCTAATGGATTCAGAAAGGTTCAAACCTGGGGTCTCTAGGCCATCAGTCCTACACTTTAACACTGAGCCAGGTGTGTAATCTAACCTAAAAGTTTGCGGTTTGATATAAAGGTAAATTAAAAGTAGAAAGGTAAATTAAAAGTAGAAACAAGGACTTACTGTGTGTACTTAAGACACTGTGCATACTGTCCGAGTCTGTACTTGAATCTTGCCTCAGCTTCTGTTCCACTGCCTCTCCAAACAATGCCAGGGTTTCCTCACCAAAAATACTGGGGCAATTTTCTATCATATACTGAATGATGCCTGGTGGAGTGGCTAAAGGGTCTGGATTGTTTTTTGACCACAATAAACTTGGGGCTATACACACAGACAAATTATAAGCAGTCATTTTGTTTTCATCTGATTTTTTGTTGATGTAATGTAGAACACACATGAGGTGACGAAGAAGTTCAAAATGTTGTGGTGGCATCTTTCCAAGTGTACTGAAATACACAAGAAACAAGTCATAAAAACAGTTTATGAAAGTCATAAAAACAGTTCATAAAAAAGAAAAAATACTTTGTAAATATGACATGCAAATTTCACTCCAAATGTAATGTCAGTCTAAATTTTACTGACAAACATTCCATCAACTTGTTATTGCAAAGACATGTTCAAGTATGTATACCTTACAATTCATGAAACAACCTTTATAAAGATACAGTAACAAGAATCTGTACAAAGTAATCGTTCCAGAGAACCTTCATAGTCTGATTTTCTAGAATTTTTTAAACTATTTACTTTAGCTAATCAGAACTTACGCTACTTTAACCCTTTCCCAGACGGGTCTGAAATAGTAGCCTTTTGAAAACATTGTGGAAAAAGTAGAAAATGCTGGTTACCAGCATTTTCTCCTTTTTCCCACAATGTTTTCCACCCTATCATGGACAGAAATCATAATTTCAGAGAGAGTTGAACTGTCGTCTGCAAATGCTTTCAGTTTGGTCTAGTCCAAAAATGTGTAGTTCGGGAAAGGATTAAAACTAAAAACTCTTGAAGAGTAAGACAAAGAAAATTCTAAGGAAGGTTGCATGATGAGTACTGAGACCCAAATAATAACAGATTCCATGACCTAAGATAATGGTTGATATTCAGGACAACACTTACTCTTTTATTTTGTTGTTTTTCTCCTCCGGATTGTCAATATCATTGGCTGCTACCCAGTCATCAAAAAGGTCCTCCATTAATAAACTGTTTGGAATACTCCGCAAGTAGTCCTAAAAATACAGGGGAAAAAAAAAAACATGTGAATATGAAAATGCAAGATGTAAGTATCAGAAACACAATAATTATACTTGTATAACAAATTTATTAAATCACTCAAACTCAAGGCATTCTAAGATATATTAATTAATTAACTTTTCTTTGATGGCTTCTTACCAAAAAAAAATTCTTTACAGAAATAAACATTGATGCAGTAACAATTTAGAATAAAAACTCAAGAGGTAGAAAATTATGAGCAGAGAATTCTGTTCCAGTCTAAAATTGATGGCAAAAAAAAGACTTGATGCAAAAGCACTGCTATCTAATCCACAGCAATGTTATACCTTTACGAGGGCTCCAACAACAAGGGTGGGTGTTGTTTCATTACTAAGTGACTCTTCCCCATTGTCTAGACTGTCCCTCAGCTCTCGACACAGCCTTGCATTGCAGGATTTACGCAAAATTCCAACAGTGAAAGGGCCCTCACGAAAAAGTATTGTCAATAGCTCCTTGACAGGTTTTGCTATCAGTGATTCTGGCGTTGTCACACTAGCTAAGGGGTGTCCAAACAGCTTTCCAGGGGGCTTCTTATCGTCCTTTGTCCTTCTGAATAAGTTAATCAATGGCGACTTCTTCTTTGTTTTACTTTTGGACATTGTATTCTCCTCTGAAAATATAAATATGGGAATACTGAATGAGGGGTCAGACAAATCAACAAAATACCGAAATACCACTGAAACACTGAAATATCCCAATTTTTTTCTATTGATTTTAGATAACTGATAATAGTTTGAAATAATTGTCTTTTTTCGTGATATTTGAGTGAACTATTGTTGATTGATGGCAAGTTTAAAACATTATGACAAAAGAAAAAAAATTAACAACACTGGGAAAGAATCCTTTTGAAAATATTGTGGGAAAAGGAGAAAATGCTGGTAACTAGCATTTTCTCCTTTTTCCACAATACCTTCTACCCTATCATAGAGAAATTGCACCATTTGTACCACACTGAAATTGTCGTCTGCAAATGTTTTCAATTCTGTCAAGGCTAAAATTTTGTGTCAAATATCACAAAAAAGACAATTAATTCGGACTTTTATCGGTAATCTTAACTCGATAGCGAAAAAATTGGGGTATTTCAGTGGTATTTCAGTATCCCTTCTAAGACCTTTCCGACAGCAGTGTTGTAGTTCCACATACCAGATGTTATTTTAAAAGCACTGCTTAAACCTTTACCACACAATCCCTACTTTTGATGCCCCTGAGAAAAAAGCCTTTAGAAAACATTGTGGAAAAAGGAGAAAATGCTGGTAACCAGCATTTTCTCCTTTTCCCAAAATGTTTTCTACCCTTCACAAAACAAATTTCAAATTTTCAGTCACTTTTATATTGTTGTCTGCAAAAACTTTTGATTTGGACAAACCCAAAATTTTGATGTTTGGTAATGAGTTAAACCTTTACCAAGGAACAAATCTGAGACTGGTACAATTTGAAAGCATTTGCAGGTAACAAATTTTTATATACATGATCAATCTGTATCTACAAGGAAAGAAAATATTGCTGGGCAAAAAGAGAAAATACTGGTTACCAAAATTTACTCATATTTTTCTGAGCCCCATTCAAGATTTTGGACTTGCACACTACAATTGTTTCTGTGTGCCACTTTATTTGCAAAGATTGTAACCTGTCAAGGCATACAGAACATGAGTGACAAGAACACATCATACATGTGACATGATTCATTAAAATATGCATGCAACCAAACCACCATCTGGTCATCCCCTGAAGGTCATTGCCATAGTAACAGGTAACTTACACCATTCACTTCCTGTATGTATGTATACAAAAACCTTTATGAAGGAGTATGACAATCATGACAGTTGACAGATGCACTTGTACTTAACTCATACTATGCCAAAGTCCAAGTAATGTACATCATGATCAGAACTGCACAGATCATGCAGTCTGATCCTGGTTTCACTGTCTTATTATTATTGAAATATTCTTGCCCAAAAAGCGTTGAACTGGCATGAGTATTTTTCTAGCAATCCTTGATGCTTGTGCCAAATGCAAAATGTCAGATTCATTCAGGCTGCTTGCAACTCTTCATGAATCCAGAGTTTTAACAACCAAAAGGAAGAAGCCTTTTAAAAAAACATGGTGGTAACCAGCATTTTCTCCTTTTTCCCACAATGTTGTTAACCCAATCAAAATCAAATTCCATCATATGTACCAAGTCAAATCTATCATCTGTGAAATTAACTCGTTACCAAACAACAAAATTGTAAGCTTGTCCAAATTGAAAACATTTGCAGACGACAAAATAAAAGTGACTGAAAATTTGAAATTTGTTTTGTGAAAGTAGAAAACATTGTGGGAAAAGGAGAAAATGCTGGTTACCAGCATTTTCTCCTTTTCCCGCAGTGTTTTCTAAAGGCTTCTTTCTCATGGGAGTCAAAAGTAGGGATTGTGTGGTAATGAGTTCATACATGTACTTCCAATTCAGGCAACTCAAAATTTGTTGTCAGGTAAAGGGTGAGTTCATGAAAGTTTTCTGTACATCGGGACATAAATCTCAATACATGTGTACTTTCACTCTTGAGCTGACAAAACATACATCAACCACCTTATTACAGATTTTGACATGACACTTTGGGTCAGTTGTCAATATTTTACAGTCTCTTTATTGAAACAGCTCTCTGCCAAATGACAAAATTTTACTGTATTTGTAGGCAACAGCTTAATTTCTATGGTAATGGGATTTGGGAGGGTTGGCAACATTTATCGTTGGGGCAGGAGAAAATCATGGTTACAATCAGTCCCCTTCACCCACAATATTTTCAAAAGATTTCAACCTCAGGGTCTTAAATGATCTCAGATCTTTTATTACCTGCTTAGTTCATTGTAATACAGTGAACAAGTCATTTGCCTGAGAACCTCAATTTCCGGACAGTTCCAATTTTCTGTGTCGTCAATCAAAACTTCATCAATACCTTATCCATATCAGATTTTCATACATTAAAAGAAAACAAATTATCAGTCAAAATATACATGGATTCAATTAAAATTGTGACAAGAATAAGGGAAAG
Organism: Tridacna crocea; assembly: GCA_943736015.1. Lineage (NCBI taxonomy): Eukaryota > Metazoa > Mollusca > Bivalvia > Cardiida > Cardiidae > Tridacna > Tridacna crocea. Next base: position 57,511,871 of record OX031060.1, on the reverse strand, counting down.
GAAACAGAGAAACTGGCATTTGAGCTGTATGGGCACAAAGTGTAGCAGATGCAACAAGCAGTTTTGATATCCATAAACTAAAAAGACCTTTCCAAAAGTTTACACTACCACCTAACTTAAAAAACTCTCCTACTTGGCCATTTTGCACTAAATCAAAAAGAAAAAATATTTCAACCAGATAGGTTATCATAACACACACAGTTTCACAAAATTCTGTCCCATGGTACAAGAGATATTGTACCAGACTGACGGACAAATGGACGGAAAGACCGATGGAAAGGCGAACAGAAGGACGGACAATGCCAAAACTTATCCCTCAGCCTTTGACAGGGGATACCAAGAGAGCCTTATGTGGATGCCAACACTCAACTGAGAGATTTTCATTGAGAATTTTAAGTCAAAAAAGTTAAAACTGTATCAGAAATAAGGCTGACAACAGGGCTAGGAAAATAAAAACAGCTCAAGGACTATGAAAACAGCTAAGCTAATAAAACCAGCAAAAATGACCAAGAAACAAAGCAACTTAGAGGCTTTTCTGACTTTCAAGAATTGCAAGGAGTATGAATCAAAGGTTAGTCCGCAAACTGCCAGAAATTAGTTTCTCATTAAAATGGAAAGAGCCTGAGCTAACCCAACATTAATTCAGAATGCAAATAAAAAAAGGACATCACAGTGGTGACAGTTTTATGGTCTTTAGGGATTTAGCAGTCTAAAAACTGTTTACAAATTTAGTGAGGAAAAAAATAAGGGATGAAAAAGTATATCATATTCTTTTACTATAATCACAGTATTTGAAGGTCATTGGCCATGAAATTTGAATATATATCTAAATTGTTGTCAGCAGGAGGGTATGGTATATCAATTACACTTTTTCAGGGATAACCTTACATTATTAACTTTAGCCCTTATGTTAAAGTGCAGGAGGGTTTGGGGTGGGAGCAGTAGGCTTGGAAAGTCATCTTAATTGGCACTGAAAAAATTGCAGAGTCCAGTCTTTGATATCATAATGCGTTCTCTACTAGATATAAGCAGATTTGAAAATGTAATATCTTAACATGTATTTCTGTAACATCTGATCAATGTCCTATACAGCATAACTCTTCATCTTTACCAAAAAATCCAATGGCTTAAGAAAACGCGTAACAAAAGGGAGAAAATACTTTCACAGACAGATCTCATAATCTGAGACACACCTGATTTTTAAAACCCTGTCAAAACATAGGTATGTAACTGTTAACCCTTTACTCCATAGATACACAATGCTTGAAAGAGCCTTCAGAAAACATTGTAGCAAAGGTGAAATTGCTTGTGACGAGCAATTTCACCTTTTGCCACAATGTTATCTATGCTATCAAAAGGTGTCATACACATATAAGAAATGGCTTCATCCTTGCTGTTATTTAGGGTCATTTAGAGATACCATAGAAATGTCTTATGGAGTAAGGAGTTAATTCACCATTTTAGACATTTAGTAAGGAAAGCCAGTTATTTTCTGTCTCAGACATCTCTATCTATTGAAAAAAGTGATCAATCATAATGTGCTAACAAAGGAGTGCTCAAACACTTAATGTCTATGTCTGAAAATATAAGAAAAGAAGGAAATTTAATTATCTAATTATCTAAGCAAATCTGATATATCTATTAACTTTGACTTCTTACTGAGTGTATGAACTCTTTTAGTTTTTTTGTGTTACAGTGTCACATTGTATAAGTTTTAACAGCTTAGGTCATATCACAGCAGCTAGTGTGCCAATGAATGTGTTTCCTTGCTTTCTCAAACCAGCACTGACAAAATTTTCTTTCAACATTAAATACAAACCACTGACTACTTTTCTCACATGTGTCAGAGGTGAGAGGCCAAAAATCACCAAAAACATAGTTTGCCTAAAACAGGGGTATCAAACTTGCAACCACTCCCCAAAGAGGCAGTTAGTCCAAGCACTGAGCTTCCAAGCCTGATGAATTTTTACAGACAATAGACAATAGGAAATGGCATTATCCAATTCTAATAAAGTTTAGTGAAACATGTCTTTAAATCCTTTATTATACAATCCTGAGATTTAAAGAACCCCAGGAAAAAGCCTTGTAGGAAAAGGACAAAATTCTGTTTAAAAACAAAACAAAAATTTTCTTGTCTCATTATTATATGTTTCCTACCACTTCAAAGTAAGAAATAATCTTTCAGCTACTAAAAATATAGAGAAGTCTGTTGACTGCAAATGCTTTCAATATGGATAAATCTAAAATTTGGTTGTTTTGGAAAGAATTTGCAAGAAATTAAATTTCTAGAGCAGGTATCAGTGTATCTAAAACTGCCTGATCTACCTTTGAAAGGCCATTTCCTAAGGCTCTTTTAATCTCCGGATTGTATAATAAAGGATTAAGGCTGATAACATTTTGGGAAACAGGAGAAAAATTTGGATACCAAAATGTTTGCATTAGATTTCAAAATGCTCATTGTAATATGAATAATACAAGGATGTCAGGTGAAAGATTTATAAGAGATGTTTTCCAGTCACAAAAAGTGACCAGTGTTAAATTGTGCCCCAGCTTAAATATCTCACAAAATTATTATCAAACAAGACTCCTGATCAGATTGCTAGCTCTTTGCAGTTTGATCTTCATCTCCATTACCTGCAAATACAACTTGGGATTGACCTGCCTAAAGGTTAGAGCCAGAAATAGATCGATGTTACGTAACACTATGGTAGAAAGAGTAAATAAGACAGGATTTTATCCAACCCAGACAATCCTATACCATGGTTCATTTCACAGCAATTCAATTCTGTATTGCAAGCACTCTGTACAATTGAAATTACAATAGACTGGTACTTAGTGTTTTTACAAGATGTAACCTGATTGTACAAAACTTGAGGTAACATTAGGCAAACCAGACAACAACAATAACAAGTTATAAATGGCTCAGTTCATTGTGTAATTGAATTTTGTGTATAATTTCATTAATTAAACAAGAGACTCTGAGACAGAACCTCTGGTGCCGCATCCTTACAGTTTGGGCATGGAATTATACCCAACCAGGTTAACCCTTTCCCAAATGACAAAATTTAGACTGTCCCAAACTCAAAGTGTTTGCAGATGACAATTTTAAATTTTATGAGAACGGCAGAAAGTTTTCCGAAAGGCTAGAAAACACTGTGGAAAAAGGAGAAATTGCTCGTTATGAGCAATTTCTCCTTTTCCCACAGTGTTTTTCTGAAGACTTGTACTGCAGACACGTAAAAACCAAGGCTGGTTTGGGAAAGAGCATTTACATGCATGCAACGAAGTAAATGCAGCTTCAATGATGGGATTGGACTTTCAAAGGAAAAACAACCAAGGAAAAGGAACACGATTACCAAACTTTCATCCATTTCCAACCATGTTTTTAGAAAGCTTTATCACTTGGGGTCATCCATAAAGCATAATTCTTTGCTTCACATCATAATGTCTTCACTTTTTGCCAGATGACGGACTTTCATCCTTGTCGAACTAAGTACAATTTGAAGACCACATTATTTTTCAATGTGAACCAAATCCTGTAAATTTTCTTTGATAGGGTAGAAACATTGTGAGAAAAGGAGAAAATGTTGGTTACCAACATTTTCTCTTTTTCCAATAATGTTTTCAAAGGTTTCTTTCCCAGCGTCATTAGAAGTCAACATGGTGTGGAAAAGGGCTACATACTTGCAGACCACTTTGGAAAACATATTGGCAAAAGGTTGAAGTCTCCTGAATTTACCAATAATTTCTCATTCTAGTAAAAAATTGTGTATAGACATGAAACCTTTACTCTTCACCACACATCAAATTCTAAATGTCAAAATTGAAAACATTTGTATACAGATGAAAAATTATGTCATCATAAAATGATGGGATTTGAAAATGATGGTTCGAAAATGGAGAAAAACAATGAAAAACATAGTGGGAAATGGAAAAAAATGCCAGCGTTTTTTTTTTTATCCCACAATATCTTCAATAGTCTTTTTCATCAGGGTCATTATAATTAAAAATTGAGTGGGTTAATACATGATTTCATGTTAACCCATTACCACACAATCCCTACTTTTGACGCCCCTGAGAAAGAAGCCTTTTGAAAACACTGTGGGAAAAGGAGAAAATGCTGGTAACCAGCATTTTCTCCTTTTCCCACAGTATTTTCTACCCTTCCTAGAACAAATTTCAATTTTTTAGTCACCTTTATTTTGTCGTCTGCAAATGCTTTCAATTTGGACCAGTCTAAATTTTTCTCGTGTGGTAATGGGTTAAAGCACTTGCAAACAAGAAATTAAAACATGACTGAAAAATTAAAATTTGTTTTGGGAAGGGTAGAAAACATTGTGGGAAAAGGAGAAAATGCTGGTTACCAGCATTTTCTCCTTTTCACACGTTTTGTATTCTTTCTAAAGGTCATTAAGAGTCGGGATTGTGTGGTAAAGGGTTAAGAAAGGGGAGAGAATCTAGACTTGACAGAGTATTTGGAGTCGATATATGTGACCTCAGTCAGGACAATGGATGAACTTTAATGAGAAGTTTGCATGCAATCAAACCATTGCTGTAAGACAAATTCACTTTCAATTAAACACAAATTAATAATTAGCCCTCTGGGTTCAAGCTATCAAACTTTGACACCATTCTACGTTTGGGTTACCCTTATAAAGTTGGCCAGTAAAATACTTCTCAGATAACAAATATTGTAGAGAGAAATATGATCCATAATCCTCTACCAAATGACAATATCGTAGACTGGTCCAAATTGCAAGCATTTGCAGGTAACAAATTCAATGTGGCTCAAGCTGTTGGGATTTCTTGTTGAAAGAGTAGAAAACACAATTATTCAGAACAGGATAAAATGCTGGTGACTCATATTTTCTCCAATTCCCAAAATGTTTTCATATGTCTTCCATCTCGGTGTTGATAAAACTCGAAATTGTGGAGTAGTGTAGTGGTACAGGTTTCATCTGAAGCCAGTGTCACACCAACAGCTTCTTAATTGGTGGTTTTCTTTCAGGGTTTTACCAGTGCAAGGTTTATTCTTTGCAATGCTTTACCTACAGGCCAGTACCATATATAACCCGACAGTGCAAGTGAGGATCAGATCCAGTAACCATTGATAACTTCTACAATGCTATTTCTAATGTATCACACAAAATCCAAAAAATATCTGTTCTGAATGTGTGGGGCAAAATGGACATGTAGAAGGTTGTGCAAAAACTTGTCAGGAAGTCAAATTTTTTATTCTTTTGCCTTTTTTTAAAATTTGTAATACTGTTTTCCTTTACTCTGGAAAAGATGTATTTGAAGAGTTAGCCTGGACCAGTTGTCAGAAAAGTCAAATTTTCGATTCTTTTGCCTTTTTTTTTTCAATTTGTAAGACTGTTTTCCTTTACTCTGGAAAAGATGCATTTGAAGAGTTAGCCTGGACCACATGCCCTGACTCTTGCCCTATTGCAAATTCTCTTGCAAATTCCATTGGTGAGGTGAAAATTTTTTTCATATGAAACACTGAATACAAAGGAACCAGTTTGAGGTAGCAGAAACTTTATCAATTGTAACCATTGTAAAAAGGTGGATCATTCAGTGTCAACAGTATATAGGTTCTTTTTCCATACAACACCTCTTGAAACTTTGTAGCACTTTAGTAGAATAGGAGTTGTCTAATTGAGTGGTAAATCTATTGACAAAAACTTGGAGTAATCCAAGATTTTAAATACTATGTCACCACCCCTTGGAATAAAATTGTTCAAGTTTAAGGTGACCATCTCACCCTCTTTTGAAATTAATTACTTCTTCATGTCCTTAGGCATTTTTTCTCATAACTTCAAGACCATGTGACAACCGATTACTCATGTTTGTGACTCTCAAAAAGAAAATGTGGTGAATAGGTATAAGTTATCAAAAGTGTACAGCTATGTGAAAAGTTTTAGCTGTTACATTAACTCTTTAATTCCCACACAATAACGACTTTTGACGACCCTTGGAAAGAAGCCTTTTGAAAACATTGTGGGAAAAGGAGAAAATGCTGGTAACCAGCATTTTCTCTTTTTCCCACAATGTTTTCTGCCCTATCAATTAACAATTGCACCATTTGATCTACAATGAAACTGTCATCTGCAAATGCTTTTGATTTGGATAGGTCTAAAATTTTACTGTGTGGTAAAGGGTTAAAAGCAAGTGGAATTTGAAAAGGATTGAAGGAAAAGGTGAAATTGAGAAATAACTGACAAGTAGTTATGATCAACTATCAACGTTTATATAAATTCATCCACTCCTTACTCTTTACCACATAATCCTGACTTTTAACGATCCTGAGAAAGAAGCATTATGAAAATATTGTGGGAAAAGGAGAAAATACTGGTAACCATTTTTTTGTCTGCAAATGCTTTCAATTTGGAACAGTCTAAAATTTTGTCGTTTGGTAAAGAGTTAAACCAAATTTTGTGCTAAACTGCATATTCCCTGATTAACTCTTTACCACAGAATCCTGAGTTTTAACAACCCTAAAAAAGAAGCCTTTTGAAAACATTGTGGGAAAAGGAGAAAATGCTGGTAACCAGCATTTTCTCCTTTTCCCACAATGTTTTCTTCTACGCCTTCCAAATCAAATTTCAAATTTTGAATCATGATTATTTTGTCTGCAAATGCTTTCAATTTGGACTAGTCCAAAATTTTGTCATCTGGTAAAGACTTAATTTCAAGTATTACTCTGTAACCCCGAATCTTAACAATCATGAAACTTTCCAATTATTTTTTCCTTACATTTCTATAGTTACATAATTAAACATTTTCTTACTATGTACAAATAAAGCAAGCATTTTCTTATGCAAGAAAGTACATTTTTTTTCTTCATTTTCTGTAAATAGTTGAAATAGCCCTAAACAATGCAGTGTTCAGATACAATCGTGTGTTACAAAGGCCCTTTGATTAATCCCTAAAAATTTCACGGCTTTTGAAATTGAACAAAACCGGAAGCATTGCAACCCTTTCTTACAAACAACATAATATGGACAATCCAATGCCTGAAATTTTTCTAGAAGGGTTTAGTGTTTAGATTTCAAAAAGATAAAATCAGATTACTATGCTTCCCCTCATTATCTCGTGGAAAGTGGGGGGGGGGGGGGGGGGGGGGGGGGATATGAAAAATTTGTTTACTTCTGTCAGAATTTCTCATGGTAATGGCACATACTTATCACATAAAATTCTGGCTACAGTTCATTATGTATAATAATAAGAATCAGATTATTTGAACAATTGATGTATATACCAATTTCTCATTCAAAATCAAAGCTTATTGACATGTCTCCTTTTGTTTCCCCAGTCCTCAATTCCGGCAGTTCAACTGTTAAAAAAAAAGGGGGGGGGGGGGGCTTACATTAGTGAGGACTGAACCTCTGCATCTGAAATCCACCACCTGAACACCTAGACCACATAGGACCTCATGTTTTGAGAAGGCAAACTTCTTGTATGAGGTACAGGTTATATGAAATGTTCCATGAAGTTTGATCCTGTCTATATGTGCTTATTCTGTTACCAAACTATTTATGAAAGCCAATGAAGCCTACAACATCTGTCTGATGTAAAGTACATATTCTGTATACAATTACCTTTGCAATACTGTTTTCAGACTATGTGTACAGAAGTCCCCACCCTTGTGAAACCAAATACGAAAGAATGCATGCATCACCACTAAAACCAAAAGATGCAATTAAACCCTTTTCAAACCAATCTCATGTTTGATGTCACTGAAGAAAGGCCAAATTCGATTATTTGAGCCACATAATTATAATTTGTTTTAAATGCTTGACAAGTCTCGAACTTAAACCTATCCCAAACAATCCCTGGTTTTTACGGGTCTGGAATAGTAGCCTTTTGAAAACATTGTGGGAAAAGGAGAAAATGCTGGTAACCAGCATTTTCTCTTTTTCCCACAATGTTTTCTACCCTATCATAGACAGAAATCATCTTTTCAGCAAGAGTTGAATTGTCATCTGCAAATGCTTTGAATTTGATCTGGTCCAAAAGTTTGTTGTTTGGGAAAGGGTTAATCTATGGTAGAGTTGAAAATTGTGTGTCATCTTAGTCCAATTTTGTGCAGCATGTCTGGCAAGTATATATAATGACTTTATAAAAAAAACAAATCTCTTCTGCTGGTGAAATTGGCACAGACAAAAGAACTAATTATTGCTACTTCACTTATTTCTGTTCAGAATACGTAAGAAAAGATTTATATGTCGCAAGATATAGATTTATAATAATGACATAATATGTCCCTTTACTCTTTGTCGGATAGCAACATTGTTTGACTTGTCCATGGTAATAGTTGCATTTGAATCCTTAACTCATTACCAAATGACAATATTTTAGGTATGTCCAAATTGAAAGCATTTGCAGATGACAAAATAAAAGTGACTGAAAATTTGAAATTTGGTTTGTGAAGAGTAGAAAGCACTGTGGGAAAAGGAGAAAATGCTGGTAACCAGCATTTTCTCCTTTTCCCACAATGTTTTCTAAAGGCTTCTTTCTCAGGTTCATAAAAAGTAGGGATTGTGTGGTAATGGGTTAAACACTTGCAGCCACTGCCTCAGAAGATCCATGTGGTAAGAGAGAATTGTCTAAGAATGAGTGAACAATGGATCTTACCACAATGTTTTCAAACTTTCTGCATCAGTGAATGATAAAAATGTATGAAAACCAAAGTTGATACAAGCTTGTTTGTGTTGTGTATTTGAAGGTCCTTTCTGGGCTTAAGTAAAAGGATTAAAAGCTAATAGATTACTTTGTTAGTTGTAAAATTATGTCAGAGAAAATATGAAAAATGTAACCAGTCTGGGTAGGAGGTGGTGTTCAACAACAATGGCTTTTTTGTTACTCTTTTGTGCAGATACACAGTCCACAATCAATTTTTTGCACCAATCAGAGTTGAGAAAAATAATCTATTTTGATCCATTCACCTTAAAAAGGGAGTCATTCATGGCAGACCATTCCAAACAATAGAACAAAATTAACACATAGACATAGCTATAAAAAAGTCTGGACACTGATAATTGCTGTCAAAATACAATGAATATCAAAGATTTCTGTTTCACATACATTCAACAACTTTCTAGGGAAAGTTGAAACAAGAAGCGTTTCACTTGTGGCAAAAAAATCCCAGTAAATGTACAGCAGATTGCAAACTGGTTTGGTAGTCTGATCTTAATCTGCAAGTTGTTCAGAGAGCAACTGAAATATATCTTGATACTCTTAAGTGTGATAACATTTTTCTTTCTATTTTTGATAAACTGAAGGTGCCGTTGTTTTCCAAACATGCTTTCAGCTGTCAATTATGGGGGTAGGGGAATTTGTATGGTAATGAACGATGCAACCAGATGATGAAATCGTAGATCCACCCAAATTGGAAGCACCTGCAGACCTCAAAATGGATATGACTTAAAAACTGATTCTGATTCTTAAAAACTGACATTCTTTTAGAAAAGGTACAAACTTCATGGGAAAAGGAAAAAATGCTGGTCACCAGCATTTTCTCCTCTTTCCAACAATTGTTTTCAAAGGCTTTTTTCTTAGGGTCATTAAAAGTCAGGATTGTGTGGTAAAGGGCTAAGGCCAACATTAATAATAATTATGTAGACCTTGATGGCAGACAGATTTTTGCTATTTTTTTTTTTTTAAATTCAATGTCTATTTCGTGGTTGATGGAATCTCCAAAAATCAAAAAGCTTTGAGAAGTGAGACTCACCGAGGCTTTGTTTCTTTACAGACTTTTTGTGCTTCAGGAAGAATTCATACTTTCTATTGTTGTTCTGCATTTCTTTCATGATATTCTGAATTTCAAATTCAGTGAGATTGTCCTCCGTACGTTTGGCATACTCTCTGATGTTGTTGAGCTTGATGGCATAGGGTAATTCATGACCTAAAAAGAGACAAAGGAATAAGTTAAAACTTGGAAACTTCATATACAGAGCAGAAGTTCTTTCTGACAACTTCAATATCACTTTCTTAGTTGTACAGTTGGTCAGGTGGCTGGCGACGGAGAAACTTGTTAATGGCTGTGGTGAATCATGTTGCCCCGAGCTGAAGGCAAGGTGGCAACATGATTCGACACAGCCGTGAACAAGTTTCCAAGTCCCATGGCACCTGACTGTACAACAAATATATCATTCTGCAAAGTTTTACCCTTTCAAAGGGCCTTAAGCAAAATATTCCTGTATTATAATCTCACGAATCGAGTTTGCTGACAAAATAAAAATTCTCTTCCGAGTGCTCCAATTCAATGAAAACCGACGTCACTGGAAACTGATGTCACTAAAACGTGCAGTTTGTCCATAAATGTGCAGTCTGGTGATATGATGCCGTCATTTTGGATGTTGTGTTGCGTGTGTAGTGATGTTTTTAGGATCACTCAAAAGGGAAACTGGCTTTACATGGTTTTTGCAAGGGAACATGATATATGTTCCTGGCATGTTAACCAAGCAGATAGCACAAAATTTCTTTGCAGTATAATAAAACATTCTGGGAACCAGGCACACAACTAATATAGCGGGCAAAGATCAGACAGCAGGAAAGTAAAGTGCTGAATGATCTTGAATCTACAATGTCTGATGCTTTTGATGACATCAGCATTGTTTTTCCATGCATCAGAGCAGAATTAACTTGGGCAGATACAGAGGTGACACTACAAAATTTTAATGCTATTTACAAGCAATAACTCATTTTCCCTCAAATAATTTGAAGTTCATTTAAATAAGGTATATTCCTTCACTTTCGATATTTCTTAATTGGATCTCTACACCCATTACCACACAATCACTACTTTTGACGACCCTGAGAAAGAAGCCTTTAGAAAACATTGTTGGAAAAGGAGAAAATGCTGGTAACCAGCATTTTCTCCTTTTCCAACAATATTTTCTACCTTTCACAAAACAAATTTGAAATTTTCATACATTTTTGTAGTCTGCAAATGCTTTCGATTTGGACAAGCCTAAAATATTGTCGTTAGGTAAAGAGTTAACCCATTTACACACAATCCCTACCTTTGACACCCCTGAGAAAGAAGCATTTTGAAAACACTGTAGGAAAAGGAGAAAATGCTGGTAACCAGCATTTTCTTCTTTTCCCCCAGTGTTTTCTACCCTTCCCAGAACAAATTTCAATTTCTCAGTCACCTTTATTTTGTCGTCTGCAAATGCTTTCAATTTGAACCAGTCTAAAATTTCGATGTTTGGTGACTTCTCCTTCAATGTTTGCAAAAACTGTGATCATAATTCATATAAATGTTACTGGGTTAATATCAAACAGCATCAATTATCCTAGATAATAACTTGAAAAAGATAAATATTTGGGAAAATATTTAAATTATACAGGATCAAAAGGCTCAAAATAACTTCAACATTTACAAACAATAAAAAAGTGTGATGAATGCATTTTCTCCTGAAACAGTTTACTTTTAACTCATTACCAAACGACGAAATCTTAGGTTTGTCCAAATCGAAACAATTTGCAGACGACAAAATAACAGTGACTGAAAATTTAAAGTTTGTTTTGTGAAGGGTTGAAAACATTGTGGGAAAAGGAGAAAATGCTGGTTACCAGCATTTTCTCCTATTCCCACAATGTTTTCTAAAGACTTCTTTCTAAGGCTCGTCAAAAATAGGGATTGTGTGGTAATGGGTTGATCTCCTTATCCCCTTATTACACATTTCCCAAGTCTTTAAAAACCATATAAAAAGGGGGCAGCCGCACAGAAAAACATACCAAGGCTGCCATGGTTTTCAAAATCTTTCCTCAATGTTGTTTAACCCATTACCACACGAGAAAAATTTAGACTGGTCCAAATTGAAAAGCATTTGCAGACGACAAAATAAAAGTGACTGAAACATTGAAATTTGTTCTGGAAAGGATAGAAAACACTGTGGGAAAAGGAGAAAATGCTGGCAACCAGCATTTTCTCCTTTTCCCACAGTGTTTTCAAAAGGCTTCTTTCTCAGGGGTGTCAAAAGTAGGGATTGTGTGGTAATGGGTTAACACTTTACAAAATGACAAAATTCAAAATTGGGTTGTGTTAGAATAGAAAGCATATAATTATAGCCAACAGATTACAAGTCATTCAAAAGGTGGAAATAGTCTTTGATATGGTAGAAAACATTGTGGGAAAAGGAGAAAATGATGGTTACCAGCAATTACTCCATTTCCTATAATGTTTTCAAAAGGCTTCTTTCTCAGGGTTGATAAAAGTCGGGATTGTGTGATAAAACCTGGTTAACATTGACATAAATCAGATTAATTGATTGATTGATTGAGTGATTATTTTAGCGATTGTCTTATATACAATTTGAAACACGTTTTTTCAGTTATGACAACAGTTCACTTACTCATATGAGGTCTTTCTTAAGACCCGTTTACACATTCACGATTTTCTCTACGATTCACCACGATTCACCCAGATTTCTCATGGTCAGAAAAATCGGGATGGATCGGGATGAATCGTGGCGAAAAGTAGAAATATTCAGTGTCACTACGATTCCAGTAAGAATGTCCACGATATTAGTACGGTGTCGGTAAGGTATCGCTACGAATCAATGACGATTCATGACGGCAACGCTACGGTCAATGAGGATCGACCCCGGTGGCACAACGAATGCTCACGGTGCTTGTACGGTTCGATACGGTACTAGTCGTGGCCAATCGTGGAGCTCCGTAGCGAAACCGTGGATGATTCGTAGGACAACCGTACACAATTCGTGGTGAATCGTGAGAATTTGTGGTGTCAAAGATTCCACGACTGGCTACGATCTCTCACGAATAGCCGCGAATATAGCTACGGTGTCAGTACGAATAAGCACGATTCCGCTACGGTTTCGCTACGAATTAGGCCACGCCCAATAACCACCACGATTAATTCGCCACGAATGTTTTAAACAGTTTAAAACTTCCGTAGCGCTACCGTGGAGTTCCCCGAATCATCACGATTCATCAAGATTCACCACGATTCACCACGGTTCTACTACGAATCACTACGGTACACGACGATTTTACAAATCGTGGCGAATCGTAGCGGCACCGTAGCCAAAAATCGTGAATGTGTAAACAGGCCTTTAGGTTTTACCATTACTAGGCTAGGGCTCTGAAGTGTCTTGCTCAAAGACACTCCCACAACAATCCACTGCATCCAGTGAGGCTTGACCCCGAGGCCTCCAGGTTACAAGTCCTTCACTTTACCACTGAGCCACAAAGGACCCCCTTTGTGATGGTAAATGGTTCATGTAAAATACATGCTTAAAACATTCTAACATGGAATGCTCCTTTTGAGCAAATTCTGCCTCTTGCCATATTGGTGAAAGTTTACTTCCTGTAGTAATGTTCACTTACAGGGTTTCCTCTAAATATTAAGACATTTTTAGAACACCTTTTGTTAAAACCTTTTAACTCTTTACCAGGAAACAAAATTCTAGATTCGAAATCAAAAATTTCTCACAATAGATAGTCTTTGATCTCCCATGGTTATTAAACCAAACCTTGGATGTTTGGTACATGCCTTAAAGATTGAAACCCTTTTTCCTGCAGTGTATGATGTAGATCAATATCAGACTTGTACCCTCTACCAAACAATCACTATTTTTTTACGACCCTGAGATAGAAGCCTTTTGAAAAGATTGTGGGAAAAGGAGAAAATGCTGGTTACCAGCATTTTCTCCTTTTCCTACAATGTTTTCTACTCTGCTGGAAATATACTTTAATTTTTTAGTTACGTTAATTTTGTCGTCTGCAAGTCCTTTTATTTTGGTCTAAAATTTTGTTGTCTTCATAATCTTTACCATACTTTACTCTTTTTTTTTGGACAAAATATTAGCACTAAAATTAGACTACTCAGATGTTTGCCAATATGATCATTACAATAATTTAAAATTTCTAAAGAAAACAATCCATATAAATATCTGTCTTATAAAAAAGAGAATAAATTAGTTTTATTGAATTCATAAATCTGCCACAAAAAATTCTGTTGATAAATACAGCAACACTGTTATGTTTATCTCATTACCAAACAACAATATTTTAGGCTTGTCCAAATCGAAAGCATTTGCAGACGACAAAATAAAAGTGAATAAAAATTTGTTTTGTGAAGGGTAGAAAACAATGTGGGAAAAGGACAAAATGCTCGTTACCAGCATTTTCTCCTTTTCCCACAATGTTTTCTCAAGGCTTCTTCTCGGGATTGTCAAAAGTATGGATTGCGTGGTAATGGGTTATAGTTTATATTAGAATATTTGCCAAACTTGACAACAAGTAACAACTGTCAACCAGTAGAATTGGCTGGATCAATCAAGGATTACCTACTCAATCACTTATCCAAGATATGAAAGTATGAGATGCCATGAAATATGGAAACCATTGAAACGGGTTTCTTTTTACTCTTTACCAAACAAGCCCTGGATTTTACGACCCTGGGAAGGAAAGCTTTTGAATAATAAATTTATTTGTAAAAGTTGAAAACCTTGTGGGAAAAGGAGAATGCTGGTAACCAGCAAGAATGCTGGTAACCAGCATTCTCCCGGTTTCCCACAAGATTTTCTATCCATTCACAGACATATTTAACCTTATTACCACACAATCCCTACTTTTGACGACCCCGAGAAAGAAGCCTTTAGAAAACAATGTGGGAAAAGGAGAAAAATGATGGTAACCAGCATTTTCTCCTTTTCCCACAATGTTTTCTACCCTTCACACAACAAATTCCAAATTTTCAGTCACTTTTATTTTGTTGTCTGCAAATGCTTTTAATTTGGACAAACTTAAAAGTTTTGTCATTCAATAAAAGGTTAATAAATCAAGGTAATTTGTCATCTGCAAATGCTTTCAATATGAACCAGTCAAACATTTTGTCCTTTGGTAGAGGATTAAACATCAAATTTTTATCTAAATAAAAAGCCACTGAATATAGCATCTATGTTGTAGGAAGAAGGAAACAACTCCCCACCAAACAACAAAAGTTGTTCAATTTGAGAACATTAATTTTGCAGACGACAAATTATAATTATGTAGCTAAAGTGATGATTTCTGTTCCCTGAGTATGGCAGAATACATGGTGGGGAGAGGAGAAAATGCTGGATTTTCTCCGTTGTCTGTGAATGTCATTTGAAGATTCGACCCGTCTTTTATGACGCATCACTCTCCCCCAATATCAGGGACACTGTATTACATTTGGGCTTTAGAGTAACAATGGAGAAAATGGCTTTTATCAATATGTTTGAGGACTAATCAGGCCTGTTTTAGCTCCAAATTTATCTAAACTGCTGATCATAGCTGTGTGAATCGCACCAGGTAGCGTTTTATTGAGTAAACATTTTAGTTTGAAATTAAAAAGTAAACAGTCGTTGCGTAAAAATATGGTTCCATCTAGCAGGAGATAATGGGATTTTCTCCTACAACCTTTTCCCATTCCGTTTTTAAAAGGTTTCCTATTTTTTAATTCCACAGTCAGAGATCATTCTCATCTTGGCCAACCCAATAGCAAATTCTGAAACCTATCATAATGTGTACCTGTAGTCTAAGTTAACTTACCCTGTGGTGACTGGACATCTACAAACATGACTGCAATCAGGATATCGTTCAAAGTCCACAAAGTTTTTAACCTATCTATAATCTTGTTTACAAACAATCACATGTTGAAATAAAAACTTCACAAGCAAAAAAAGTATTTTGTACATCCATATTAGCTATCACTTTTCAGTTTGACTTCATTCAGCAACACCATTGTACCAGAACAGGTCCACAACAAAATAATATCAGCTTTAGAAAGTTATCAGTCTTGCTTACACAATAAAGCTGTTACAACTGTAGTAAAATCATACTAGAATTTTATGAACCAAGTCACATGACAGGTTGACACTTACATTCAACCAATCAAATTAGCTGACTATATATAGGCCAGGTAATGATAACATTGTCAAATCTCTTTGCATTGCTATGTAAGTAATTTATCAAGGTAGATGGTGAACAACTTGTCACTGTTTGCCACACAATCCCGAGTGTTAACAGTCCTTAGAATAAAGCCTTTTAAAAACATTGTGGGAAAAAGAGAAAATGCTGATAACCAGCATTTTCTCCTTTTCCCACATTGTTTACCAGACCATCTGATAAAACTCCCATCATTTGTGCTGTATAAATATTGTCCTCTATTAGTGCTTTCAATTTAGACCTAAAATATCGTCAATTGGGAAAGAGGTAAAGTTAAAGTCACAACTTTATGGTTTATGATCTCTGTATGCAAATATTGACTTGACCGTTGAAATATGAAAATAAAAATTTGAACAAATGTAGCAGTCATGTCTAAATGAAGACTATGGTACATGAATCAACATTCATTTGGACTTTTTTATTTGTATAAAGTCTTCCCTAGCTGTACTGTTTGCAAGCAGACAATTATGAATTTCAAAACCAGGTAGAAAGTAAATAAGAGATGGAACCACCTGGCAACTTTTGAAATATGTATTTTTGCCTGCAACTTATAGTTGCACTGTCTTTTTAACTCATTACCACAAAATCCCTACTTTTGACGACCCAGAGAAAGAAGCCTTTGGAAAACAGTGTGGGAAAATAAAAAAATGCTGGTAACCAGCATTTTCTCCTTTTCCCAAAATGTTTTCTACCCTTCACAAAACAAATTTCAAATTTTCAGTCACTTTTATTTTGTTGTCTGCAAATGGTTTCAATTTGGACAAACTTAAAATTTCGTTGTTTGGTAATGAGATAAACATAAAATGCAGTAATTTCCATACTTTTAACCCTTTTACAATTTCTGGTTTTTATGTGTCAAAGGAAGAAGCCTTCTGCAATGGGTAATGGTTACCAGCATTTTCTCCTTTTCCCACAATGTCTTCTACGCTTTTAAAGTTTTAATTTTTTGAGTCACATTTTTTTCCGTCATCTGCAAATGTTCTCAATTTGGACAAGTCTAAAAATTTGTTGTTTTGTAAAGTTAACTCAACGACAAAATTGTAGACTGGTCCAAACTGAAAGCATTTGCACACAAGAAAGTAGATATGACTGAAAAATTGAAATTTGGTTTTGAAAGGGGAGAAAACAATGTGGGAACAGGAGTAAATGGTGGTTACCAGCATTTTCTCATTTTCCCATCATTTTCCCACAGAGTCTTTAAAAGGCTTCTTTCTCAGAGTCTCAGAGGATTGTATGGTAAAGACTTTAAATTCAAATGCATTTTAAACTTACATTATTCACTTTCAGGTAGCTATTTAGATAGAGCTGGGGCGATATCATCGATGCATCGGTGCATCGTGATATTTTTGCTGGCGATAGTATATCGCGATACTAACTCATTGTATCGATACTTGGCGATACATTTACGTCGTGTCGTGTCGTGTGCAGAGTGTCACTGTGTGATCATGCTTCGTGTATGAAATAGAAAAAAATACGCACAATTTGTCTCTGCTATACATACAAGAACGTACAAACAACTCGCCCTGGAAACAATAAAATTCATAAAACTTTGCAATTCGGGGAATAATTTGCAGCGAAATGTTTAGTCACTCGCTCTTGCCTAGGGTTTCCCGGTTTTAAATATAGATGCTAATTCGGAACACTTTAAGGTTATCATATTTTGTTCGTGCCCAAAAAGTTGCGGCTGCTTTGATCGGTTTGCTTCCTTAACATTTTTGTCACAAGGACTGTAAGATAAAATAAAGCATTAATTAACAAGGTAATTTGATTTACCGGACGAATATAAGCTGCAATTTGATTACTTGCTAGCGAAAGATAGCTCAGTTTGAAATGTCTTTGTTCTTTCTAAATAACAAATGAATCAGGTGCGGATCTGCAACCGTCTTCCGAAGTTGACAATAGCGCGAGTTTTGACGCTGGGAAATTTGAAATGACGTCTTTGACGCTGAAAGTATCTGCCTAATTGTCAATCTGACGTATTAAGTTATTACCTAGAGCTTCATATAACCTAGCTTTCATGCATCCGGCAGAAATATGTGCTAAACACGATCAGTATAAAATGCAAAGGACACGCGCATGATTAGGAAGCTGGCGAGTCATTTATGACAACGTTATAAAGGTGTTAATACTCTTATCTAGAGTAAAGTGACAGATTTTAAAGTTACCTGCTATTTGAAATGGCAAACAGATGTCAAATAATGTAGTAATACTTCTCCAAAAGTTAATTGTCACGAAAAAATAGATCGCCAAAAAGCCGTGAAAACCCATGACACTACAATGATCAGCGTGGGATCGGCCGATCAGAGGGACTTCAAACTATCTTCTAATTTTTAATAATGAAGTTAAACAGTGAATTTACAAAAAACTATGAATAAAACAATAAGTTGGGGGCTAAAATTCTGTTAATGAGTGAAAAAAAAATTGTTGTTTTAGGAAATGAAAATATAAATATCTACCGGGGGGGGGGGGGGGGGGGGGGGGGTGGGGGGGGGGGGGGGGGGGGGGGGGTGTCTGCGAATGCTTGAAATAGGTATATTTTTTTTAAACGGACTTGGAAATTAAGATTAGAGGACCAAAATGAATGATATTAAATAAAGCAAAAACTCTAAATGGTATTGCATTGCCGTTGATTTTTGAAGTAAAAAACACAGCATCCTCATAAACTTAATATCGTGTAGACAAATTGTCTTACCTGCTTGTTTTAGCAAACATTTGGATTGATTTTGCCAAAAATGTTTGCACAGTTTAAGGAGAGGTTTCTAAAGTTTCTGAAGAGCTTGATATACATGTAAGTGTGAACATGTAGATCTATCTATAAAACCTTGTTTGCGCATATGGCATGAAAACAGTCTCTCTTTTAATAGGCTGTCATTAAGTATATCTGGATCAATTAAGTATCGTGATATTGTATCGTATCGCCTGCCTGGTATCGCGATAGTATCGCGATACATTTTTCTTGGCGATACCCAGCTCTATATTTAGAGATTTAACCCATTACCACACAATCCCTACTTTTGATGCCCCTGAAAGAAACCTTTTGAAAACACTATGGGAAAAGGAGAAAATGCTGGTAACCAGCATTTTCTCCTTTTCCCACAGTGCTTTCTACCCTTCCCAAAACAAATTTCTATTTTTCAGTCACCTTTATTTTGTCTTCTGCAAATGCTTTGAATTTGGACCAGTCTAAAATTTTCTCATGTAGTAAAGAGTTAACCATCCTATGGAAGAGGCTTTTCAAAAAGTCTGAAGAGAATCAGCAGCATCAGTGTGGAGTGGTCAATTTCAATGCATCAGGGCATAGCATCCATTACGCAGACAATACACATTACTGTGCATAAAAAAGTTCTGCACCAGTTGTAACTCGCATAAATCTTAACCCATTACCACACGAGAAAAATTTAGACTGGTCTAAATTCAAAGCATTTGCAGACGACAAAATAAATGTGACTGAAAAATTGAAATTTGTTCTGGGAAGGGTTGAAAACACCGTGGGAAAAGGAGAAAATGCTGGTTACCAGCATTTTCTCCTTTTCCCACAGGGTTTTCAAAAGGCTTCTTTCTCAGGGGCGTCAAAAGTAGGGATTGTGTGGTAATGGGCTAAACTTGTATCCTTTTTATCAAGATCTCTGTGCCTTTTCAAACTATATAGATGGGTAATTGACATACTGACGACTATGGAAGCTTTACAATAAGTGGTGATGTTTCATGTGACATCATGCTGTCAAGAAAAATGTCATCATACAGAGCTCAAAGAGCATATAAATACAGTATTTTAACTTTTGGCTATGCCTACAGAATGTGTCAAACATTTTATCGTGGTTCAGTTATGGTGCAAGAATGAAAGGCACATTAAGGTAGTAGAACCCTAATACCTCTAGAGCTGCACTGCATAAAGTTTTCTTGACAGTTGATAATTTTGTAGGATAATGTTCTTGTGGAAATACCGTAATTCCCCCAAGTATTCGGACACCCTAAATTTTCGGACACCATTAATTATTTTCCAAATTAATTTATTTTTTGTCCCTAAGTTCGGACACTTGGTAAAATAATTGTCCCTAAATTTTCGGACACGAAATTATGATGGTTTAGAAGACCCGCAGTACTCTAACAAACAACAAATTCAAATGATTTAAAAGTTGACAAAGACCCGCTATACTCTTTCCCAAACAACAAATTAAAATGGTTCAGAAGATCGACGAAGGTCTGCAATACTTTCCCAGACAACAAATTAAAGACTCTTCCAAACTGAAAGAGTTTGCATACGACAAAGGCTTGTTTGGGATATGGCAAACTTTTACAAAACGAAAATGTTATTGGACTAGATAAAATTCGAAGGATTCGCAGACGACAATTACATTTTGCTAAAATGATTTTTGATTGGATAACGAAGAAAGTAGGGGAAGAGGAGAAAATAATTAATCCCAGCGTTTTCTCCTTTTCCAACAATGTTTTCAAAAGGTTCTACCCCAGAATCGTTTAAAGTCGTGATTCGTGTGGTAAAGAGTTAATTAGCAAGTACCTGAGAAGAGTAAATCGATCTATGTTTTAAGCTTAAATCCTTTGTTTGGTATCTGATTGATCGCGGTACACTGAATGCAGGTGCTAATATGTGTTGCACAGGCTGTATATATTTAGTCAAATACCCGTGAGGCATTAAAGATGTAAATCTTATCGATAAACACTATAAAATACACTTTTAATGCATAACGGGATGGCTAGTTGTAACGACCTGTACACAGACATGTTGGCATGGAGACAAGCACGTGTATGGGTGACGTAACCAATTTTAGTCAGGTCAAGTATAACCCTTATCACGACCATGATTTAGGCTTGTTTAGCGAAGTAGCTATTTGCGTTCGAATACGTGATTGTGTGAACTCTTTTAACAAGTAAGTTTTATTAATCCATAAAGGTCGATCTCATGTCAGTTCTTTTCGGGAAATATATGCCTTACCGTATTTTGTACATACTGTACGATGTCTGTTAAAGGATATGTTATGTCTATTTAAGGATAGTTGTTGTTGTTGTTGGAAATAGATTTCCCGAAATTTTCGGACAGTCACCCAAATAATTTAATAAGTTTTCGGACACCAAAAAAAAATAATTATTTTTTCCCGTCCGAATACTTGGGGGAATTACGGTAGATGTTTTCTATTACAGATCTACTACATTAAGTTTGGCCTTGATCTACCATGTACAATTCCAATAAACCAATCAACAGAATCAAAGCTTATATAGAGTCAAAGCATGCAGTCGCCAGAAAAGGCTGACAAAAAAGGCAAGACTGGTCCTATTATCAGTTGATCACAAATACAAACAAGGCACGGGCCAAATAGTTTTTACCTGTAGGAGTAACACCTTGTTTTCAAAACACACTTATAATAAATACATTACCCTTTACCAAAAAAAAACACAGTAAGACTTTTATACAGTAACAGCAAGACGGATGTCTCAAATGGTTCTGTCTCTTAAAAGGGTGGAAATCATTGGTGGAAAAAAAAGCATTTTCTCCTCTCTAGCAATAATTTCAAACCCCCTTCCAATGGGTTAATTAACAAGTAAACACATTGGATTGTTTGATACAGACTAAACATATGTTTTTGACCAGTTGGAATGCATCCAGCCACACCTTTAGTCCTCAACGATCAATCCTGCCTGTTAAACTTCCTGGGTAAAAGGCCTTTAGTAAACACTGTTGGAAAACAATGATAGGCTGGGACCAGCATTTTTAACCTATCACAGGGAAAATCCCACACAGCAACATTTGATTTTTTTGTCTGCAAATGCTTTCAATTTGGGCAAATCCAAGATTTCTTCATTTGGTAAAGAGTAAAAACAACAAGTTTCAGGGATTGTCTCATGATGGCAAAATCCTGAGCAACTAATGCTCCTTCTATTGAAAATTTGTATTACATTTGGAAAACAATTTATTTCTATGACCTTGAAAAAATATCCTAGGGAAATATTGCTGTTAGACAGATTTCCTCGTTTTCCAAAAAAGTTTCGCACCCTTTAACCCTTTACCAAACAATCCCTGGTTTTTACGACTCGGAGAAAGAAGCCCTGAGAAAACATTGTGGGAAAGGGAGATAATGCAAGAAACCAGCATTTTTCTAATTTTCCCACAATTTTTTCAACTGTTAGAGAAAAAATATATACATGGAATCAATTGAGCCATCATAATTTACTCTGACATCTGCTTAAATGCTTTTTATCAATCAATCAAGTTTATTGTTCAAATCATACATACAAGATACATGAACAAGGAGTACAACTTACAAAAAGAATTGCAGAAAGTGGCGGGAAAAATTACTGTATATTAGAAAAGTAAATTCTAAAATTTCATCGTCTTGCAAACATTTCAGATTTTTTTTCTCAAACTACTAATTAACATTTTGTGCTCTGTGAAAATTGTAAATTGCTTTTACAGAAAATTAACTATTGATGAAGGTCAGGTGACATAAAGTTTCAGTTTGATCTACGCTGACATTATACTCACAGACAGCCTTGATATTGCAGTATCAAACTTTTATAACTCTTCTTAGGAGAGGGAAAAAATGAATGACATGTATAAATAATTTCTAGATCAAAATGCATCCAAATAAGTCTTTCAAAATAAATGATTAACTCTTTACCACACAATCCCCACTTTTAACGCCCCTGAAAGAAAAGCCTTTTGAAAACATTGAGGGAAAAGGAGAAAATGCTGGTAACCAGCATTTTCTCCTTTTCCCACGATGTTTTCTACCCTGCTGTAAACAAATTTGAATTTTTTGAGTCACATTTATTTTTTCGTCTGCAAGTGTTTTAAATTTGGACCAGTCTAAAATTTGGTCTTTTGGTAAAGAGTTAAGCAAAAAGTAATCCTCTTAAAGTATAAAAGTGATGGTATTTTTAACACAGAAGGGGCCTATTGTGTGGATATTTGCAAAATCATGAAAACAAAGGCTTGTATGCTTATTCTGTATTATGTAATACCAGCTTTTTGTGCAAAAACAAGAAAATAAAAACAGGCTTAGCATTTGAAGGGCTATCTTGCTAATGTAAATAAATAACAAATATTTCAAAGACTTTTTGAGGACAACTTACACAAAACAGTATATAGATTACTTCAGTGTTAATCCTTCAAGTGCCTATCATATCTTGATCTGCTTTTACTGCAAGAGCAGATAAAAAGTTAAAATATTTTAGTTTATGATCATCTGTATGCTGTTGTTTAAAGCCTTCCAGATATTCCTTTGAAAAAAAAAAATTGTGGTTAAAAAACAGGGATTGTGTTGGAAAAAGAAATGCTATCAAGAAAAACTGTTTCCATAAAATATGCCTTGTAAATGTCAAGAAAGCATACACAGACACCAAAGTAATTGTGAGTTAAATGATAAGATTCCTCTTCAAAAGGGTAGCAAAGCAATGTGAGAGGAGAAAATGCAGTTTACCAGCACTTTAACCATTTCCTAAATTATTTGCTAGTGTCTTCACCTTGACCCATTACCAAAGGACAATATTTTTAGACTGGTCCAAATTGAAAGCATTTGCAGACGACAAAATAAAAGTTACTGAATTTGAAATTTGTTTTGTGAAGGGTAGAAAACATCGCGGGAAAAGGAAAAGGAGAAAATGCTGGTTACCAGCATTTTATCCTTTTCTCACAATGTTTTCTAAAGGCTTCTTTCTCAGGGGCTTCAAAAGTAGGGAATGTGTGCTAATGGGTTAAGAGTCGATTTAAACATGGGATGGTTTGGTTTCACAACAGTGACAAATCATGAAATCAGGCACATCAGATAAATAAGTATTTTTCACTCCAGTAATTTTTAATTCATAAAAAAATGATATGTAACACAACTAGGGATTGTAAACTGACCTATTTGTTTGTTTGTGGTTTTTAACCCAAATTACTTTCAATTTCACCTGAAGTAATGTTTCAAAACAATGATTCTGTACATCATCAGAACATTTGAATGTTGAAAGTACCGTATACCAAATATTTTTAGCCATAATTTCTCTTCTGTGGAAACATAAAATTTGAAGCGTGGTAGATGTACTTCTATAGCATTATCTCCCGCTAGATGGCATTCTATAAATACTCATCTATCTAATTTGGGCATCCTGGGTACAGAGCTGAACCACTTTCCTACGTGACAACCGTTACTTTGAATTTCAAACTAAAATAAATGTTTACTCAATAAAACACTACCTTGTGTAATTCACTTGGCTATGGTCAGCAGTTTAGAGGAATCTGGAGCTAAAGCATGTCTCCTCAAATATATTGAAATAAGCTATTTCCTACATTGCTACTTTATTGACCGTAATATTACAGTCAGCCCGCTTTCGGGGCTAGTGATGCGTCATATAAGAGTCGAATCTTCGAAGAATATGACATGCGCAGACAACAACTTCTACAGAATATTTACGCTTTTTCTAGAACAGCAAATCAAGAGCAGACTGCACGCCATATCTAATCTTGGAGCAACATACACAATCCACCTGTTGAAATCTTATTTGAAAAGGCAAAAGGTTCATTGCCCGTTAATGGTAATTATTGTCCATTACCCAGATTTTGACCATTAACCCTTTACCAGACAACAAAATTTTAGCCTTGTCCAAATTGAAAGCATTTGCAGACGACAATCTAATTGTGACTTAAATAATGGAATTCGATCTTGACAGGGTTTAAAACATTGTGGGAAAAGGAGAAAACGCTGGTTACCAGCATTTTCTCCTTTTCCCAATTTCTTTAAAAGGCTTCTATCTCAGAGTTGTAAAAACAGGGATTGTTGGGTAAAGAGTACCACACAATTCCTACTTTTGAACAAATTACAAATTTTCATTCACTTTTATTTTGTTGTCTGCAAATGCTTTCGATTCGTAAGCCTAAAATATTGACGTTTGGTAACAGCGTTTTAGTCCATTGCCACACAATCCTTACTTTTGACGCCCCTCAGAAAGAAGCCTTTGGAAAACATTGTGGGAAAAGGAGAAAATGCTGGCAGCATTTTCTCCTTTTCCCACAATGTTTTCTACCCTTCACAAAACAAATTTCATATTCTCAGTCACTTTTATTTTGTCTGCTAATGGTTCCAATTTGGACCAGTCTAAAATATTGTCGTTTGGTAATGGGTTAAAGACTAAAGGGTTTAAGCAGATTTCATAAATACCTGCGTTGAAATTGTCCCCACAACATGCATTCTTTTACTTACCAGTCTAAAACTGTGTTGTTGGGTATAGAGTTAACCCTTTCCCAAACGGCAAATTTTGGACCACACCAAACTGAAAGCATTCTGCAGATGACAACTTAACAGTTGCTAAAAAGATGATTTTTCTGTATGATAGGGTAGAAAATATTGTGGGAAAAGGAGAAAATGCTGGTTATCAGCATTTTCTCCTTTTCCCACAATGTTTTCAAAAGGCTTCTATTCCTGACCTGTAAAAACCAGGGATTGTTTGGAAAAAGGTTAAACAGCTTTTGCTGCCTGTGTTGACCAAAATCAAACTGATCAGAATATGAATTATGATCTTACAACTACACTGTCTTCTACTTCATCAGCAATTTCAGACAGAAACATCCTTGAGGCAGCAATACTTAAGTCTTTACCACACGACAAAATTTTAGACTGGTTCAAATTGAAAGCATTTACAGATGACAAAATAGAGGTGACTGAAAAATTGAAATTTGTTCTGGGAAGGGTGGAAAACACTGTGGGAAAAGGAGAAAATGTTGGTTACCAGCTTTTTCTCCTTTTCCTACAGTGTTTTCTAAAGGCTTCTTTCTTAGGGGTGTCTAAAGTAGGGATTGTGTGTTAATGGGGTTAAGCTGTATCTTTTTTTACTGGTATTTAAAAAAGTCCTCATCTTAACCCATTACCACACAATCCCTACTTTTGACGCCACTGAGAAAGAAGCCTTTTAAGAACACTGTGGGAAAAGGATAAAATGCTGGTAACCAGCATTTTCTCCTTTTCACACTGTGTTTTCTACCTTTCCAAGAACAAATTTCAATTTTTCAGTTGCCTTTATTTTGTCGTCTGCAAATGCTTTCAATTTAGACCAGTCAAAATTTTTCTCGTGTGGTAATGGGTTAAATAAAGGTTACCTCTTTACAGGACAAAATAGTAAAAGACAATTTCTAATTGAAAGCATTTGCAATTTGGGACCTTTTAGAGTTCAAACAATGAAATTTGTCTTGAGATCAGTAGACAGCCCTGTACAGTAGAGGAAAAAAAATCATGGTTTTTGCCTGCCTTTTTCAACTTTTCTTCTTTTTTTTTTGGAGGGGGGGGGGGGGGGCAGTTTCCTGAAAACTTAGGATTGCTAGGTAAAGGATTACAGAAAAAATACACAAAACATCAAGATGCAAGAGGTAACTAAGATAGCTCTGAGGAAATGACTGTGACAATGAAACTGATGTTTATGCCCAACAAACAATTATGAAAATGGGTGTGCAACTGGTGCACCAAAGCAACAATTAATCACATAAGTGCACAATACTGGCTGCAATCTTTGTACTAGGTCAGTAGACCAAACCTCGAGTCTAGACAACAAGTTAACAGTGAAGGCGGACAATTAACAAAATACCTCATGGGTGGGAATTTCAAAATTATGTAGGAAAAAAGCATGAAAAAAAAAAACATGGGGAAAAAAACTAAGGAAACACAGGTACCATTTGACAACCGTTGCATATACACTTATTCAACTAAATAGCATTAATAAATACACATACAGGTAAGATTTGAACACTGTTTTGTAAAAAGAATACATTAAATTAGTATTTTCCCTTGAAGATGTATTGTTTAACCTTTTCATGTATTATCTACATTTTCTGTTTTTACATGTTTAACTTCTACACATCTAAAACAACATGTCATGAGGATAAGCTAACATGTTCAATGACTAACATGTATAATTATATCAAATATTTTACATGATATGGTAATTACATTTTGATGTTATACTTGCTTTCTTTCACAGCCTAAAGCTTCAATAAAGAAGCATGTTCAAAGGTGTCCAAGGTGCTGATACCATTGTTTTATCTGATACTTTCTTTTCCGCAACAGAAAGATGACACTGCATTGTGAATTTTCATGTTTGATATGACTATAAAACCATTAAGTTTTTGTAAATTAATTATTTTGTTTGTTTCATCAATACGACCACAATCATACCATTTTTGATGTACGGAGGAGAAAACAATAAATAGGACAAAAGAACCACTATGTAGGAGAGCATTCACCATAGTCAATTATGCTTAAGTTCTTCTATGACCTTTTCTTTCACTATTAAAAAAAAAATTGAAACAAACATGTGATGTTCAAGTTAAACCAACTATTTATCAACTGTGTTTTTGAAAATGTCATAATGCATGAGAATGTATGAGTACGATAGTATTACATTAACCAATAATATATTTTTTTTTTAGAAAAAAGCAGCATTGCAACCTAAGAAACTTACAAATGTGAAAATAATTTTCAATTTGTCAAAATGCTTTCAAAATTCATCTGCCATATTCATGTTGAATGGGTCATGAGATGATAGAGTCCAATTCAGGATATGCAACAATCAAGCATACTTTCAGTACTTTAGGAATTGTAAGGCATCACTGATTTGCTCCTGCCAATTCTTACTTATGTTTTTTAATGAGCACTATTGTCGAAATTGGACATACCATAATCTGAGTTTGACAGGATCATGTCACCTTTTGGTGACCCATTCCCCCACATAAATCACTTCCTTTCAATATCATATGTATTATCATATAATTCTTCACCAAACAGAAACATATTAGTCTGATCCAAAATGAAATCACATTCAGACAACATATTAGTGTGGTTACTTGAGGCTTAAATGACAGAATGTGTCTTTGAACAGATAGAAAAGATAGTAGGAAAAGCACAAAACACTGGTTACCAGTATTTTCTGCTTTTTTCACATTTCCGAAATCAAGCTACATGTATCTCAGAATTGTTAAAGCTCTGGGTTCATATTCACCAACCATTCTTAAGAAGATTCTCAGGCTTATTATTCAGAAATTTGGTCAATGTGAATGTAAAAGAACTTCTGATTGGCTAATCCAATTGGTTTAGCTAATCAGAAGATCTGTTACTGTCACGGTCAGAAAATCTTGAAAATTCAGGCATAGAATGTTCTTAGGAAAGATTGGTGAATATGAACCCATTACTTTATGGTTAAGGCTGTTTTCAAAAAGATAACACTTAACTCTTTCACAAACAAGCCCTGGTTTTTACGTGTCTGCAGTAAAAGTCTTTTGAAAACACTGTGGGAAAAGGAGAAATCGCACATAACGAGCAATTTCTCCTTTTCCCACAGTGTTTTCTCCCCTTTTTGACAACTTTTTGCCATTTTCTCCAAATCTAAAATTGTTGTCTGTGAACATTTCGGTTTGGAAGGGTCCAAAATTTATTGTTTGACAAAGGGTTAACCAGGACAAGAAAATGCTAGGTTTATCCATGTATAGGAAAAAAATTGCTGACAATGGTCATGAATCTAGCTTTGATGGTGGATATTATTTTTAAAAAGGAAAGAAAATATTGTTGAACAAGGAGAAAATGTTGGTCACCAGCATTTTTTCCTTTTCCCAAGTTGTTTTAAAAAAAAATTCTTCCTCAGAATCTAAAGGAACAAGGGATCATTTTGGTAAAGGGTTAATATTTGGATAAACTACTCTAATAAAGACATTTGACATAATTATGGTACTGTGCCCTTACTAAAGGAACAAACATTTTTTATTGGCGTCTCAAAAGTTTTAAATACAATTAAATATAATAAAATGTCAAGTTTCAACCTTTTCGTTTCATCAACTCTTCAATCTCGAAAAACCCTTATCGATATGATATTTAGAAAAAAACAAATTATACATATATGCCAAACCCCTGTAGCTTGGTCAGCAGCTTACTGGATATCAGAACAGTGAGAACTGGTTCGATCCCTTGCTTTGCCAATTTCTTTTCGGGGACTGATGATAATCACTGCAACAGGAGTCATTACTTTCTCATCATTAACCGTTGCTTCAACAATGGTTACGTAGGAAAGCAGCCGTTGACTTGGAAAGAATACTGTATGGAATGCCAGTAAAAGAAACTTCAGAAAAGCATGTACAGTATATTTGAACTGGCCATTGAAATATCACGAAATAATGTTGAGAACAGTGCTAAACACCATACAATCAATCAATCATACATCGATTCCTTAACCCTTTACCACATAATCCCCAATATTGACAACCAAGAGGAACTGTAGACTTTCACTTGTTACCACCATTTTCTCCTTTTCCCTCATGATTTTCTGCATGTTCCAATAACAGCTTCTTTAGTTTCAGTTAACCCTTTACTACATAAGGCATTTCTATGGTATCTCTAATTGACCCACAATAACAGCAATAACAGCGTTTCTTATGTGCATATGACACCTTTTGCCACAATGTTTTCCAAAGGCTCCTACAAGCAATGCGTAGAAATGAGTATCTATGGAGTAAAGGGTTAACTCTTTACAAAACAATGCTGGGTACCAGTATTTTCTCTTTTTTCCACAATATTTCAAAAGCCATATTTTTCAAGGTTTTTAATTAGAGAATGTGTATATTTCTATCCTGCAACAAAGTTTGCAGGTTTTCAAACACAAAGCAATAGCAGCTGACAAAATATAAAGTTCTTCAAATGTTAGGACTTATCATCAAAAGGTTTGAATTTTTTTATGAAAACATAGACAGGAAAGAGGGGAAAATACTGTTTAGGTGAGAATTTTCTGTTCAATACCAATGTTTTCAAAAGCCATCTCAGTCAGGGTCATTCTTTGTTGGGACTTTTGGATAAGGCATTCAGATAACATTTTGAAAAACTGTTGCTAGGCACAGAATACAACACTGTATCTAACTCGGAAACCAACACCACTGCATAGGACGAAATAATTCTGTAACTCAAAAGGCCCAATGGTGCCAAAAAGTGAACAATGTAATATAATTCGTTTTAATTTGAACCATGCCAATTAAAAGTTCAGAAATCGTTGCGAAGATGAAATCTGGTCCAAGTGTTGGATGCTGCTAGAAAAATGAATTACCTTTAACTCTTTACCACATGACAAAATTTTAGACCAATCCAACTGAAAGCATTTGCAGACAACAATTTCATAGTGGTTCAAATGGTAAAATTTTTCTTTGATAGGGTAGAAAACTTTGTGAAAAAGGGAAAAAATGCTGGTTACCAGCATTTTCTCCTTTTCCCACAAAAATTTCAAAAGGCTTCTTCCTCAGGGTCGTTAAAGTCGTCATTGTGTGGTAAAGGGGTAAACTAGTTCCGAAATTTATTTTCCTACCAGCAACTAACATGTGGTCCAACCATTTAATAACAATGTCATTTTCACTATAATTTACATACTTTAAAATTGTATAGCTTCAATTAAAATGCATCTTAGCACCCCCACTGTTTATTTTTGGCCACTACTGTGACTTAAACCTGACTTTAACCCATTACCACACAATCCCTTCTTTTGACGACCCTGAGAAGGAAGCCTTTTGAAAACATTGTGGGAAAAGGAGAAAATGCTGATAACCAGCATTTTCTCCTTTTCCCACAATGTTTTCTACCCTTCACAAAACAAATTTCAGATTTTCAGTTACTTTTATTTTGTCGTCTGCAAATGCTTTCGATTTTGACAAGCCTAAAATATTGTCGTTTGGTAATGAGTTAATATACACAAATTAATGTTCGCCAGCAATATTATTTTCATTGAGCTCAGACTGTAGTTATATAATCTACTATTTTCATTCTAATCACCTGTAAAAATTTTATAATAAAATGATGGTCTCTTGTTTTTGTCTGAAAAAAACAGAGGGAGAGAGAAAGGATAGTGAAGTGAAGTAAATAATGGGTTTAAAAAAGTACTTAAACCCTTTACCTAACAACAAAATTTTAGACTAGTCCAAATTGAAAGCATCTAAAGATGACAAAACAAGCATGGCTTAAAAATTCAAATTTTTCGGGGGATGGAAAAGACAAACATTGTAGGAAAAGGACAAAATGCTGATTACCAGCATTTCTTCTTTTCCCGCAATGTTTTCCAAAAGGCTTCTTTCTCAGGGTCATTCAAAGTTGGAATTGTGTTGTACAGGATTAATCCACTGAAATGTGATTAGCCTGATAACCTTTCAAAAAATGTGTCGGTCAACCATAATGAAGGTGTGAAAATATCATTAATCCTTGAGTCTCTATCAATAAACAAGTTTGAG
The DNA here is from genome assembly GCA_943736015.1 of Tridacna crocea. Taxonomy (NCBI): domain Eukaryota; kingdom Metazoa; phylum Mollusca; class Bivalvia; order Cardiida; family Cardiidae; genus Tridacna; species Tridacna crocea. The sequence continues at coordinate 57,480,688 of OX031060.1, read as the reverse complement.
ACTCAATCAAATCCGAAGCACTTGCAAACAAGAAATTAAATGAGGCTCACATGGTAGACATCAATGTGGGAAAAGGGAATAATGCTGATTAGTAACACTAGCAATATTTATCGAAATGTCTTCAAAACAGTTCTTAAAGTCTTGAGTGGTAGAGGATCAATGCTCAAAATAAATCTTATAAAAGTTCTCAGTCTTGAAAATAGAAACCAAATACATGTACATAAGTTTTATTGTTGCTTTTCTCACTTAGGTTTCCAAAAAAAAAGATAGAGTAGCAGAAAGATCAGACTGTGCATTTATGCAGTCTGATATTAACTACACAAGCAACAAACACAACAATAGGAGTGAAAGAACTGCTTTCACATTTTACCACACAATAAACTTATAACAGAAGTAGATTTGTCCATATGATAATGAAAACATTTGAAGACAACAAAGTTAATCTGGTTCAAACAATGGGTGATTTCTTCCATACAGAAGAAATTAGTTTCAGAATATCGTAAAATACTTGTTCTTTTTCTCTGTTTTGTTGTAGTTCTACATCTACCCCAATCCAATACAAAAAGGAATTTCAAATATAAAAGGGAACTTCCATTTATAAAAAGGAATTTCCATTTATATAAGGGAATTTCCATTTATAAAAGGAATTTCCATTTATGTTGTAATAATTTCTTTGTCCAAGCCCTAGGATTGCGAAATGAAATAAGCAGTACTGTGGCAAAAGGGGGTCAATTGTATGTTCATGATACATTGTACCAAGCATGATATCACATAATTAACCCATTACCACACAATCCATACTTTTGACAACCTTGAGAAAAAAACCTTTAGAAAACATTGTGGGAAAAGGAGAAAATGCTGGTAACCAGCATTTTCTCCTTTTCCCACAATGTTTTCTTCCCTTACAAAAACAAACTTCAATTCTTTAGTCACATTTACTTTGTCGTCTGCAAAATGCTTTCAATTTGTACAAGTCTAAAATGTTGTCGTTTGGTAAAGAGTTAAGTATCCACAAAATACATTTTGTAGAGCTTACTGAATCATGAGGAATAAAGTTCTTTGAATTGCAAAATGTACTGACTAACATATGAAAGTCTCAACCCAGTCAACCTGCACAGTCCTGGCAGGCTGACCCGGGTCAATATTTTCTGCAGCAGTATTAAACCCTTATCACAGAACAAGGCTCTCTGTGGCTCTCTCTCTCTCTCTCTCTCTGTCTCTCTTTCTCTCTTTCTTTCTCTCTCTCTCTCTCTCTCACTCTCTCTCTCTCTCACTCTCTCTCTCTCAAGAGACATTATCATTATCTTTATAAGTACATTGGCTCTAATTTTTCCGGCAATCTATGTGACAAAAGTCCAAACAAAGCCACTGGTAAAAAATACCTGAACATACTGTACAGTGGCTTACCAAACAATAATATTCTAGACTGATCCAAATTTATACTATTTGCAGACAGCAATTAAATGTGGCACATATAATGGGGTTTGGATCAGAATGGATAGATAACATTGTAGGAAAAAGAGAAAATGCTGGTTAACCCATTACCACTCAATCCCTACTTTTGACGCCCCTGAGAAAGAAGCCTTTTGAAAACACTGTAGGAAAAGGAGAAAATGCTGGTAACCAGCATTTTCTCCTTTTCCCACAGTGTTTTCTACCCTTCTCAGAACAAATTTCAATTTTTCAGTCACCTTTATTTTGTCGTCTGCAAATGCTTTCAATTTGGACCAGTCCAAAATTTTCTCGTGTGGTAATGAGTTAAAAGCATTTTCTTCTTTTACCGCAATGTGTTCAACAGTCCCTTTCTTTGGATTCTTTTGTAAAGGGTGGACATATAGCTACATTTCCAACAACTTTTTATCTTGTTTTTAGACAACGACAACTTTTAAACTGTCAAACGAAATGATTAATTGTTTACATTAGCGAAGGAATATATGTACGATATCACAATATGAAGAGTTAAACTGATGTACTAGTTTGAACTATTTATCTTGTATCAGTTGTACAAGCTTGTCTAAGGCTCATGACAGATAAATCTTCACCGTTACCATATATAGAAAAAAGCCAATTTCATTAACACATAAAATTCAGAGCCATCCTTACTGTGCTGGTTAATCTTAAGCAAATCAAAAACAAGTGCAATTCAGAATATTTGAAAAAAAAAAGGACAGGAAAATATTATTCTGAGTTGTATGGAAACAAAATCAACCAATGTTTATGACAAGACTCAACTGCAAGTGGTTCACTGTTAGTGAAAATTTTAACTCTTTACCACATGACAAAATTTTAGACTGGTTCAAATTCAAAGCATTTGCAGACGACAAAATAAAGGTGACTGAAAAATTGGAATTTGTTCTGGGAAGGGAAGAAAACACTGTGGGAAAAGGAGAAAATGCTGGTTACCAGCATTTTCTCCTTTTCCTACAGTGTTTTCAAAAGGCTTCTTTCTCAGGGGCATCAAAAGTAGGGATTGTGAGGTTGTATTAACATTGGCTGCTAAACCAAACTTTGCAGGCAATTGTGGGTAGTGTAGATCAATATCAGACTGGGCATTCTGTGGAATCTGATCTTATTTCTGAGGGGCGTCAAAAGTAGGGATTGTGTGGTAATGGGTTCAGTAAAAAGATGCTTAACCCATTACCACACGAGAAAAATTTAGACTGGTCCATTATTGAAATCAACCAATGTTTATGACAAGACTCAACTGCAAGTGGTTCACTGTTAGTGAAAATTTTAACTCTTTACCACATGACAAAATTTTAGACTGGTTCAAATTCAAAGCATTTGCAGACGACAAAATAAAGGTGACTGAAAAATTGGAATTTGTTCTGGGAAGGGAAGAAAACACTATGGGAAACGGAGAAAATGCTGGTTACCAGCATTTTCTCCTTTTCCTACAGTGTTTTCAAAAGGCTTCTTTCTGAAGGGCATCAAAAGTAGGGATTGTGTGGTAATGGATTCAGTAAAAAGATGCTTAACTGCATCAAAAATATTGCTTTAGTTACCTGCCCGTTGTACTAGTTTCCCTTTTGAAAGTTGAGAAATTGTCCAAATTTGTTGCAATATTTCTAGTACTAGAGATTAATTGCAAAAAGTGTCAAAGTTTACTGATGACAATGCCATGGTCTTGATAATAACTTCTCATTTTCTTCTATTCTGTATATGTGGAAATATATGTGTGTCGAAAAATTTGCAAATTAGAGATCACAGACATTTTGCATACAGAAATGTTTGCAAATTCATGACACGTGTTTTTTGTTGGTACTCTTGAGGTAAGAAATGCGAACAGAAAAGTTTATGATTTTTTTTAATTTGTGAAATCACAAACCTTTTACACCCCTAAACATTTTCATTTATACAGTAACAGTCATGCAGAAGATGAAGGCAGAAAGGCAGTTACATCTTATCCCATTGGAGACAGGACCTCTTTAATGGGAGTATCTTATCCCATTGGAGGCTCCAATCTTTATCAATGTTAACCTCATTTCCAAGGAAAAACAATATTATCAGTCTTACCTTTTAATCTAAAACTGTTGAGTAGGCAGGGAATGCCCAGCCACTCAATATCATATTTTATGCACATTATAAATGACACATATTTCTTTTTCATTTAAAAAACTTCTTTTTATCAAACCAGCATTGAGTTTAAACCTTTTTATCACATTCTTAAATCTTATCATTTAAAACTTTTGAGTATATACGAATTGCCCTGTAACTCGATAATGCCCTTTATGCACTCTTCTTAATTCAGTTCTTATCATTTAAAACATTTGACTATATAGGGATTGCCCTGTAACTCGATGAAGCCCTTTATGCATTAAATTTTCTTAATTTAATTCTTTTATTGTCATTCAAACTTTATTCAGTTTAAACAACTCCACGTTTATTATCTTTTAACATAGATATGCGCGCTAAATGACCAAAGTTGTCGATGCGCCATAAAACAACATTCATTCATTCATTCATTAGAAAGGCAGTTACTTAAGCCTTTCCAACACGACAAACTTTTGGACTACGCCAAATTGAAAGCACTTGTAGACGACAAAATAAACTTAACTTAAAAATTAAAATTTGTTTCTAGCAGGGTAGAAAAAACTGTTGGAAAAGGAGAAAATGCTGGTAACCAGCATTTTCTCCTTTTCCCACAATGTTTTCAAAAAGCTTCTATGTTAGGGTCGTAAGAACTAGGGATTGTTTGGTAAAGGGTCAATCCAAGATTCTTGTTCCCTGTGATGATTTTAAACACTTTACCAAACAATATAATTTTAGACTTTTCCAAATCAAAAACATTTGCATGGACCAAATTATATGTGGTTAAAGTTTAGAAGATCACTTTTTAGAAGGTAGAAAATATTGAAGGAAAAGGAGAAAATGCTGATCGCCAGCATTTTCTCCTTTTCCTACAATCTTTTCAAAAGCTATCTCCTTCAGGGTCAATAAAACTTTGCATTGTTGGTAAAGGGTCAACTCCTTACCAAACGACAATATTTTAGGCTTGTCCAAATCGAAATCATTTGCAGAAGACTGAATAAAAGTGACTGAACATTTGGAATTTGTTTTGTGAAGAGTAGAAAACGTCACGGGAAAAGGAGAAAATGCTAGTTACCAGCATTTTCTCCTTGTCCCACAATGTTTTCTAAAGGCTTATTTCTGGGGATCGTCAAAAGTAGGGATTGTGCTGTAATGGGTTAAGGTGCCTAGAGCAGTGATATGTAAGCAGTGATATGGTTATGAGCTTCACTGAAAACACATTAGATTTTTATTAGTCTAAATAACTGACAAAACATCAATTTTGAAGGAGACAGGACAAGTTTTTTATCATATGAAACATAGATTTCAAAAATGATGCACTCCTTTGACAGTTGAAGGTTTGATTGATTGCTTCACTTTTGTTGACAAAAATTCATGGACGATCTCCAAAACTATGTGGATAGTTTTTGTCTTTGATATATTTCAAATTAAACAGAAGCCAGGTCAATAACAACCAGCCAAGCACCTCTAATGACAAACTTTATGCTCTTCCAGATTCAAATCATCTGCAGATGACAAATTTGAAATCAATACAAATGAGCTAAGGTTCTTTAACCCATTACCAAACGACAATATTTTACACTGGTCCAAATTGAAAGCATTTGCAGATGACAAAATAAAAGTGACTGAAAATTTGAAATTTGTTTCGTGATGGGTAGAGAAGATTGTGGTAAAAGGAGAAAATGCTGGTTACCAGCATTTTCTACTTTTCCCACAATGTTTTCTACAGGTTTCTTTCTCAGGGGCATCAAAAAAGTAGGGATTGTGTGGTAATGGGTTAATAGGGTAGAAGGAAAGGGAGCGCAAGAGTTACAATAAAAAAAAAGGCACTTACCACATAGTGGATATGGGGAATCATCATTGCCTAGTTTTGCCCATAACTTGTAATCCTTGATTTCATTTTCCTAGAAAAAGAAACAACAAATATTTTTCTTATAAACTACATGTATATGAACATATAGGTCAATAATAGTATACTCAAAACAGTATTACACACAAATACAAGGAAACAAAATTTCTTTGACAAACTGATCTCTGGAAAAAAGCAAAGCCCAGAAAATGTACTGGAAGCCCTCCAAAAAGAATTTTTTCTTACACCAACTATTCCTCCTTTAATATAGAAATTAAATGTAATGTATAATGGTCAATGACTTTTTGAAGCTGACTGCCTAATAAGTTGATTTGTGTTAAACTATAGATATAATGAGAATAGGCTAATTATAAATTATCAATCTACTAATCATATCAAAGCTAAATAAAATGACCTGGTCCCACAATACCCTATAGTGTCTGGTTTAGGACATAGACATAGACATAGGATTTAGGTATGTTCCATGTTTGAAGGGTTAAATTTGAGCTCATAACAATACCTTACAATGTATTTCTGGGATTCTGTAAATACTCAGAAAGAGATACCCTTCAGCAACACAGTTGTAAAAGGGGATGGAGACAGACTGACAAGTTTACGATGATAATAACAAGTTATTAATGTTGATGATTAAATCTTATCAGGTCAATGTTGCACAACATTCACTTTTTATCTTTGAACCCTGCACCACACAATCTCGAGCCTTTTGAAAACTTTGCAGGAAAAGGAGAAAATGCAGGTAACCAGCATTTTCTCCTATTTAAATGTTTACAACCCTTTCCCAAAACAAGTATCATTTTTTGAGTCACCTTTATTTTTTTATCCGCAAATTCCTTGAATTTTTACCAGTCTTACATTTTGTCAAGTGGTAAACAGTTAAACCTGTATCACACAAACTGGAGTTTTAATGACCTTAAAACAGAAGACAACTGAAAACACTGTGACAAAATTTAAATGCTTTACCACATAATCACAGGTTTTAACCACCCAAAAGAAAAGGACTATTGAAAACATTGTGGGAAAAGGAGAAAATGTTAGTTAACAGCAATGGCACTTTTTCTCCTTTATCTTTTCTCCTTTTCATCGAACATTAAGGAGACCCAAGTACATGTACTGCAACAAAATATCCCTTTACTTATTGCTGTGACATTTTGTACTTCAGAGTTCTCTTATTCAAGCCCAAAAATATTACTAATATCTATGTAAGTGCATCTGTCTGTTGCAGACAGGTGTAATAATGACACACAAGGCTAAATAAGGTAACATCTACCTAAATGTTGGCTGGACCATTAATTTTTGTCAACAGAGGTTACAAGGTTACCCACACCATGTGGACCACTGACCTTATTATGGAATAATAACCTCTATTTGTCAACCTGGATACATTTACTCAACATCCTAATTGTGGATTCAATTACTTCTTATAAACATTGAAAAATAGTTATGCAAATTGAAGTCCATCCTTACTGATTATTCATGGATTGAGTTACATGTGCAAAATTATTTATCCCATTTAACTCTTTCCCACACAACCCCAACTTTTAGCGACCCTGAGAAAGAAGCCTTTTGAAAACATTGTAGGAAAAGGAGAAAATGCTGTTAACCAGTATTTTCTCCTTTTTCCACGATGTTTTCTACACTTCCAAAGACAAATTTCAATTTTTGAGCCATACATAGGTTGTAGTCTGGAAATGCTTTCAATTTGGACTGGTCTACAATTTTGTGGTTTGGTAAAGGGTTAAGATACTTACAGAATCCCAGAAATAAATTGTAAGGTATTGTTATGAGTTTGCTATTGTACATGTTGAGTTTAATGCCTTTGCCATTGTGCATGTTGAGTTTAACTCCTAACCACATAATAATAATAGCTATATCAATTCAATCTTTGAATCTCTTTGATTTTCTCATCTGCAAATGCTTTCAATTTGGACAAATGTATGATTTTGTTGTTTGGTACGAATGCAAGTGGTAAAGGGTTTACAAAAAAATAATAATTCATAACCGAACGAGATCAAAAGGATGACCAAAACAGTGTGACAGGATGAAGAACATTATGACAGTCTATCTACACAAACATAATTGATCAGATCAGTTGGATAAGCATTTTGTTTTTATTAAAATGACAATGATTAAACGCCCCCTTCAAATATACATGACTATACTTCATTAGCATGTTACGCTCATTACCTTCCAAAACATACATGTAGAACTATGCCTATTGCAGTCATCTTTACCTACATGTATTTGCCTAAAAGTTTCAATTAGAGGGTTTTAAGATAAAACAAGCCGTTCGTAAATGGGTACTTTTGCAGGCCAGTAATTCCATTTTACAGATATTGTTATAAAGTCCCCCCCCCCCTTTCACGTAATGATTTCCATTCTTTTGTAAGAAAATTCTGCCTGTAAGTCACTTTAATTTGTTATATAAAAACAATTTGGACCAGTCTAATCTACAATTTGCTCACTAGGTAACAAATTATGGTGCCCATGGATTGGATGTTTACAACATCAGAAATAATAACAGTTACTAAACATGTATGTCATATTTATAGATCTGACTTGTATTTCATTGCATTCTAGGTATCCCAACAGTTACTGTATTCCTTGTAGGGAAGATGTGTTCAAACAACCTTAAAAAGCGAGGGCCTTTGAAAACCTAATGGGTTAAATCTTTGCCACATATTTTCAAATTTTAACGACCCTGAAGAACCATTTAGGAAACATTGTGGGAAAGAGAAAATGCTAGAAACCAGCATTTCCTACTTCTCCCACAATGTTTTCTACCCTTCCAAAAACAAACTAGAGGTGTCACTGAATGTGACTTAATACCCCCGCCAGCTCTTTGGCAGAAAAAAGTGTCAAGTTCAGGGGAAGATAATTCCTCAACCAGGAAGAGTTGAAAATTGCGTCTTGCAAATCTTCAATATATGATCAGTGTATGTGCAAAGTTTCAATACAATTGAAGAAAACTGTAGGAGGAGTTTGTGACAAAAAATTACTATTATTTTGTACACAGACAGACACAGACAGACGGACAGATGCAGATACAGGCTGATTCCAGTATAGCCCAAAAAACATTTGTTTTGCGGGGTATAATTACACTTTTTTGAGACGGATTTATTATATCATCTCCAAACACTATAAATTTGGGCAGGTCTAAAATTTTGCTGTATGGTAAAGTGTTAAAGAAAATGCTCGTCACCATTATCTTCTTTTTCCACAATGTTTTATATGTCTTCAAAGGCAAAGTCACATCATTTGAATCACATTTTATTAATTTTGTTATCTGCAACTGTCTTGCATTTGAACCAGTCTAAGATTTTGGTCTGATAAAGAATTAAAACTCTTTATCAAACAACAAAATGTTACATGGATCCAAACTGAAAGCTGTTGCAGACGAGTTTAATATGGCTCACAGGGAGAAAATTGTCTCAGAGAGGGTTGAAAACATTGTGGGAAAAGGAAGAAATGCTGGTTACCAGTATTTCTCCTTTCCCACATGGTTGTCTTCTTCAGGGTTGTTTAAACTTGAGACTGTCTGGTAAATAGTCAAACATCCATGATGGGATTTCAGAGGTTAAACAGACTAATCATTACCAACATTTGTATCTAAATAACTCTTTTAAACCATTCAGAATGACAACTGCGCAAAAATATGTTGATAAAATGAGAATTATAATGAGAAAATGCTCCTGTCCATCATAATGCAAAAGGGTTTATCTGTTGGCAGAGGCGATATCGATTATATTGTATTTTACAATGTAAAGTAACTCATTACCAAATGATAAGATTTAAGGCTTGACTAAATTGAAAGCATTTGCAGAGCACAAAAATAAAAGGGACTCAAAATTTGAAATTTGTTTTGTGAAGGGTAGAAAACATTGTAATGGGTTAACTGTGGCCCAAATGATTGGATTTATAATTGATGGGACGGTAGAAAATGGAAAGAATAGGGGAAAATTCTGGTAAACATTATTTAGTTTTCTCTCCCTGGTGTTTTCCTATGTTTTCTTCAGATGTCAGGAACATTAAAACAATTAACTTTTTAGAAAAGGGTCATGTAACAAGTACTCATTTTATCACAAAAAAATATTAATCAGCAAGTGTTGTTAGGCATATTATCTCATTAATATCCATTTTATCAACATGAAACCAGTCCATGTCTCATGATAGTGTAAAGATTATAATGATAGGACAAAATTCATGTAACCCTGAAGCATCTACTCTTCACCAAATATGTAAACTTACAGATACATCTAAATTAAATATTAACCCATTACCACAATCCCTACTTTTGATGACCCTGAGAAGAAAGCCTTTAACCCATTACCACACGAGAAAATTTTGGCCTGGTCCAAATTGAAAGCATTTTGCAGACGACAAAAAAAAGGTGACTGACAAATAGAAATTTGTTCTGGAAAGGGTAGAAAACACTGTGGGAAAAGGAGAAAATGCTGGTTACCAGCATTTTCTCCTTTTCCCACAGTGTTTTCAAAAGTCTTCTTTCTCGGGGGTGTCAAAAGTAGGGATTGTGTGGTAATGGGTTAAAAAACATTGTGGGAAAAGAAGAAAATGCTGGTAACCAGCATTTTCTCCTTTTCCCACAATGTTTTCTACCCTTCACAAAACAAATTTCAAATTTTCAGTCACTTATATTTTATCTTATGCAAATGCTTTTGATTTGGAAAAACCTAAAATTTTGTTGTTTAGTAATGAGTAAAGGGCACTTGCCCACCACAGATCAAACATGGCTCACATGAGGGAATGTAGTTTTTGGAAGTCCAACACTTTGTCATTGGAAAGAGGTAAGGTCTAAGTATTAACCCTTTACTCCATGGATGCTCATTTCTAAGCGTTGCTTGTAGGAGCCTTTGGAAAACATCGTGGCAAAAGGTGAAATTGCTCGTCACGAGCAATTTCACCTTTTGTCACAATCTTTTCTATGCTTTCAAAAGGTCTCATGTACACATCAGAAACAGCTTTATCCTTGCTGTTATTTAGGGTCGATTACAGATACCACAGAAATGCCTTATAGGGCAAAGGGTTAACCTTTTTCCATAGAGTCAGAAGTTTTAACCACCCTGACTAAGACGCCCTTTGAAAAAATTTTGGGAACTGAAGCAAAATTGAAGTTCGTTGCAAGCATTTTCTTCTTTTCCATTAAAGTTTTCTAAGCTATCAAATATAGAAATCATCATTTTGTGCTCTTATGTAATGCGTTACTTGCAAATGTGCTCAGTTCGGTGAGGTCTTAAATTTTGTCGTTTGGTAAAGAGTTAACAAACCTTTTTTTGGCTTTGGCAAATAAAACATGATCAGACAGCACAGATCATGCATTTCAATCTGACACCCACACTATCCAGTATGGTATTATGCAATGAGTAAGCTTTTCCCTACAAACCTTTTGCTACTCCCTACTCCCTGAAATGAGCCATTACTAGTATGTTAATTGTCCAAATTGAAAGCTCAAATAAAGAGATTCCTATTCTGAAAGTTTAGAAAAAGCAATGTGGAAAAAGGTGACGATGCAGGTGACCAGATTTTCTCCTTTTCCCATGATGTCTTCCACAACTTATTTTCTCACAGCTTTTTTACTCTTTAACTCTGGATTAAACACCTGATTGTTTGGTAAAGGGTCCTGCCAAAACTAACTGACCCTATCATAAAGTCAAACATTGTTTGGAATTGGACTTGAAATTGTGAGCCATCTGATCCTGATCTACACCCAAACCTGAAGGTATAGACATGTATATGTACTTACAGGAATAGAAAGTTGTTCCAAACAGGATTTCACAACAGCTTCAGCCACCGTATAGGGTTCTACTTCCATCCCACAAGTCTACAATACACAATGGAATCAAAAAAATTGGTTTTATTATACATTCATATGTACCCCACTTTTTAAAAAAATTTTCTACCTTTTATTTTTTTATTATAAAGCATTTAACCCTCTAACATACAATCCTGACTTTTAATGACCTAGAGAATGAAGCTTTTTGAAAACAATGTGGGAAAAGGAGAAAATGCTGGTAACCAGCATTTTCTCCTTTTTCCCACAATATTTTCTACCCATTCTAACACACATTTTGATTTTTCTGTCACATTTATTTTTTCATCTACAAATGCTTTCAATTTGGACCAGTCTATAATTTTGTTTTGTGGTAAAGAGATTAACAAAAAAAGAAGATGCCAAATGATGTATGAAATCATGAAAACTTGACATTTAATTGAACACTTATTTGTTTTCTGCTGTAGTATTAATGTCGACACAAAATCATCTTACATCTTTTATTTCTATATGCAAAAACATCATTGTAATGAATCCTCATATCTGTGTAGGTAGAAGACATTTTAATAATATGTGCCAAAATTTATGAGTATTGTCTATGAAATAGGTAGAATACAGTGTGAGTTGAAGAGGCTGCCTTTTTATCAAAGTGTTCTCCTTTTTTGACATGGATGTCACAAATTGACCACTATGTACGATAAAGAGAATCAATTAGAAAAAAAAACTAGTAAAAAAGGCATAATGATTAAATAAAACTTTTTTTCCCCAAAAAATTCAAAAGTAAAGAATCAATACCTGATTAATATTTGAAAATGCAACAAATTTCTTATTTGAATTCCCCATGAACAATTCACTCTCCAAGGGCTGACTCCAATATACTGTGGAAGCCATAAGATAGTCTTATATAAATATTTTCTATTTTATGTTCACATATTTTTAAATCCTGACCATCATCATAGATGAAACCATCTCAGACCAGAATTTCTTCAACCCTATCACTTTGTTGAAATCTTAGATCAGCAAAAAAATCAAGTTTTTGTCCATCAATCAATAAGAACTTGTGCCACCAATCAGTTAAAACAGCAACAATAGGTGCTCCTAAGATATGCTAATTACCTGGTTAACAAAAAGTTTTTCACAACTTTATATACTACCTGTTATGAAATCAACAGGATCAAAGGTAATATACACACATATACAAAATGTTGTCAAAGGTGGTGTGAAAAAATTACAATGAAATAAAAAGAGTGATTAGACCCAGACCATTATACTTAGTAATAAAATGAAAGTAATCTTGAATATGCAATCATACTTTTAAGAATTATCCCCAATTTGGCTTATCGGTAGTATTTTTCTTTAATTTACAAGGCCACATTTTTACTTAACAATGGACCATATTTAAGCTTTATAAATAATCTGAAAAAGGTACATCTTGTAGACGAAACATGAAAATTTTGTGGTATTTGAACTACAAAAACACCCAGTATAATAAGACATGCAACAAAATCATGTCTTTTGCAATCTTTAACACATGACAAAATTTAAGACTTAAAAATTGAAGCGCTTGAAGAAAAAGTGACCCAATGGGTGGGTCTCATTCCAGAAATGATAGAGAACACTGCATTTTCTCCATTTTTCTAAATATTTTCAGCAGCTTTTTTTTTCTGAAGACTGTTAAAACACTGTTTAGAAATGTCTTCTATGTGAATTAATTTAACCCATTACACACAATCCCTACTTTTGATGACCCTGAGAGAGAAGCCTTTAGAAAACATTGTGGGAAAAGGAGAAAATGCTGGTAACCAGCATTTTCTCCTTTTCCCACTATGTTTTCTACCTTCACAAAACAAATTTTAAATTTTCAGTACTTTTTATCTTGTCATCTGCAAATGCTTTCCATTTGGACAAGCCTAAAAATATTGTCATTTGGTAATGACTTAACCCATTACCACACGAGAAAAATTTAAACTGGTCCAAATTGAAAGCATTTGTAGACAACAAAATAAATGTGACTGAAAAATTGAAATTTGTTCTGGCAAGGGTAGAAAACATTGTGGGAAAAGGAGAAAATGCTGGTTACCAGCATTTTCTCCTTTTCCAAACAGGGTTTTCAAAAGGCTTTTTTCTCAGGGGTGTCAAAAGTAGGGATTGTGTGGTTATGGGTTAAAATGTCGAATCCAAGTCCAATAAATTTTGAGTCAAAATTTCACCACTAATGTTTCATGTATATCCATCCTATGGAAGTCATCTGATGGGGGTATCATGGCTGTACAGTATGCCCCTTCAAAAATCATACCTTGTCATTTTCTCTGTGATGAATTTGCACTGGTAGACTTCGGGGCACTTGCCTGTTTCTCTCTACTTGCACTTGTCTATAGTTGAAAGAAAAAAAGAACATTTTAACCTTTTATCACACTAGCTCAAGTTTTTACGACCCTGACAGAAAAGAATTTTGAAAGCATTGTGGGAAAAGGAAGGAATACTTTTAATCAGAGTTTTCTCCTTTCCAAAAATCTTTTTTTTTTAAAAACCAAAGACAGAAATGAGATACCCTGACCTAAAACACTCCTAAAATTGCCAAACAAATAACTTTCAGCATCCGGTGTGTTTGAGCGGCTAGGTTATGAAGGTTGATATCAATACTATTTCAAGAAGTAGTATTGTCATGTAACTTAAATGGAACTAGAACTTTGGATTTTAACCCTTTACCATACAATCCAGATTTTGGTCAAATTTAAAGACAGCTTCTGAAAACAATGTGGAACAAGAGCGGCAAATTGTCGCAAGATACGCCCGTCTTACCCCAAGTTGTAAAGCTGGGGCATGCACCGGACAAAATTCAAGTATGAAAAATGACAAAGGGCACTAACTCAAAAATTAAACGAGCAAGAGTTATGATTCCTGTGCACTGCACTCCCCCTTGATGAGATCTATCCACCCATGAAATTTCATAACCCTAGCTAGTATAGTTTTGGAGATATGCTCTGGCCAAATTCAAATATGAAAAATGACAAAGGGCAATAACTCAAAAATTAAGCAAGCAAGAGTTATGATTCCTGTGCACTGCACTCCCCCTTGGTGAGATCTATCCACCCATGAAATTTCATAACCCTAGCTAGTATAGTCTGGGAGATATTCACCGGACAAAATTCAAGTATGAAAAAAGACAAAGGGCAATAACTCAAGAATTAAGCAAGCAAGAGTTATGATTCCTGTGCAATGCACTCCCCCTCGATGAGATCTATCCACCCATGAAATTTCATAATCCTAGCTAGTATAATTTTGGAGATATGCTCCAGACAAAATTCAAGTATTAAAAACAACAAAGGGCAATAACTGAAAAATTAAGCAAGCAAGAGTTATGATTCTTGTGCACTGCACTCCTTCTTGGTGAGATCTATCCACCCATGAAATTTCATAACCCTAGCTAGTATAGTTTGGGAGATATGCTCCAGACAAAATTCAAGTATGAAAAACAACAAAGGGCAATAACTCAAAAATTAAGCAAGCAAGAGTTATTATTCCTGCACACTGCACTCCCCCTCCATGAGATCTATCCACCCATTAAATTTCATAACCGTAGGTAGTATAGTTTTTGAGATATGCTCCAGACAAAATTCAAGTATGAAAAACAAAGGGCAATAACTAAAAAATTAAGCAAGCAAGAGTTATGATTCCTGCTTACTGCACTCCCCCTCGATGAGATCTATACACCCATGAAATTTGATAACCCTGGCTAGTATAGTTTTGGAGATATGCTCCGGACAAAATTCAAGTATGAAAAACAACAAAGGGCAATGACTCAAAAATTAAGCGAGCAAGAGTTATGATTCCTACACACTGCACTCCCCCTCGATGAGATCTATCCACCCATTAAATTTCATAACCGTAGTTTGGAGATATGCTCCGGACAAAATTCAAGTATGAAAAAAACAACAAAGGGCAATAACTCAAAAATTAAGCGAGCAAGAGTTATGATTCCTGCTCACTGCATTCCCCCTCGATGAGATCTATACACCCATGAAATTTGATAACCCTGGCTAGTATAGTTTTGGAGATATGCTCCAGACAAAATTCAAGTATGAAAAACAACAAAGGGCAATAACTAAAAAATTAAGCAAGCAAGAGTTATGATTCCTGCTTACTGCACTCCCCCTCGATGAGATCTATACACCCATGAAATTTGATAACCCTGGCTAGTATAGTTTTGGAGATATGCTCCGGACAAAATTCAAGTATGAAAAACAACAAAAGGCAATGACTCAAAAATTAAGCGAGCAAGAGTTATGTTTCCTACACACTGCACTCCCCCTCGATGAGATCTATCCACCCATGAAATTTCATAACCGTAGTTTGGAGATATGCTCTGGACAAAATTCAAGTATGAAAAAAACAACAAAGGGCAATAACTCAAATATTAAGCGAGCAAGAGTTATGATTCCTGCTCACTGCACTCCCCCTCGATGAGATCTATACACCCATGAAATTTGATAACCCTGGCTAGTATAGTTTTGGAGATATGCTCCGGACAAAATTCAAGTATGAAAAACAACAAAGGGCAATAACTCAAAAATTAAGCACGCAAGAGTTATGATTCCTGCGCACTGCACTTCCCCTCGATAAGATCTATCCACCCATGTAATTTCATAACCCTAGCTAGAATAGTTTTGGAGATATGCTCCGGACAAAGAACTGGATGCCGCCCACCACGGGTGATCCCATAATACGTCCCGTATTCGACGGGTGTCTTAAAAGGAGAAGATGCAGGTAACTAGCATTTTCTCCTTTTCCCACAATGTTTTCTAAAGGCTTCAACCATAGGGTATTAAATGAATGTAAAGTGTTTTATGGCCTGTCGACAACTTAGGTCATATTGGGCACATTTACTTAGTTAACAATAATGAGAGGTGAAAATAACATACATGTGCAACAACATAAGACAAACATGATAAATGAGGAATGGACGAAACACAAAATGATGCCCCTTTTGTCGCCTTTTACGACATGCATGCTGTCAACCATAGGGTCGTCAAAAGTTGATTGTGTGGTAAAGGGTTAATTGTGTTTCTTGGAAACTATATTTGCACTCACCAGGCATTTAAGTGCCAATGAACAGTTCTGAAGTTGACACCCCCTCCCAAGTATCAAAGTCAGAACATTATGGTCACCAGGCTGACACACTACCTCACAAAATTAATGTGGACCAATGTTTATCAAACGACAGAATTTTACACTTTTCCAAATTGAAAGCATTTGCAGACAACAAAATATATGTGACTGAAAAAGAAGTTTTGTTTGGAAAGGTTAGAAAACATTGTGGGAAAAGGCTTCATTCTAATGGGTGTTAAAATTCGGCATTGTGTGGTAAAGAATTAAGAAATCAGCTTACTCGTTCAATCTGTTAAGCCAAGTTTCCTTCAAATCCAGACTTTTGAAAGTTGCAACAACATTTACAGTTGGCCAACCAATGACAAACGAGTGTTCCACAGGGCGTGTCAGCTCTGTTATATCATCCAGACAGTGAGCAATCCATAGTTCACAGACCCGTATTCTATATTTTAACTTGAAAGTGGTGCTTGATCTGAAAAAAAAAAAAGAATATAAGTAAGACCTTGCAACCTTTAACCCATTACCACATGATCTCTACTTTTGACACTCCTGGAAAAGAAGCGTTTAAAAAAATTGTGGGAAAACAAGAAAATGCTGGTAACCAGCATTTTCTCTTTTACCCACAATGTTTTCTACCCTTCACAAAACCAATTTCAAATTTTCAGTCACTTTCATTTTGTTGTCTGCAAATGCTTTCGATTTTGACAAACCTAAAATATTGTCATAAAGGCTTCTTTCTCAGGGTTGTCAAAAGTAGATATTGTGTGGTAATGAGTCTATAACTTCTGATAGGCAATCTATGGGTCAGTCAGAAAGAATGGACTCATACTTTGCACTGTTTACAAACTACATTTTTACTAGTCACAATTTAACACATTTGCATACAACAAAAATAACATGCAGATTTAGTCTTTGAATGGACTGAAAACATTATGTGAAAAGAAGAAACTGCTGCTTACCAGCTAGCATCAACAATATATTTTCAAAGGCTTTTTTCTGGTAAAGGGATAAAGACCCTTTAACCCACTACCACACAATCCCTACTTTTGACCACCCTGAGAAAGAAGCCTTTGGAAAACATTGTGGGAAAAGGAGAAAATGCTGGTAACCAGCATTTTCTAATGCTGGTAACCAGCATTTTCTCCTTTCCCACAATGTTTTCTATCCTTCAGAAAACAAGTTTCAACTTTTCAGTCACTTTCATTTTGTTGTCTGCAAATGCTTTAAATATGGACAAACCTAAAAATTTGTTGTTTGGTAATGGGTTAAGCTGCTAAAGGGCGTGGTTGAAAGAATTCCATTCCTTTATATCGTCGGTGTGCTTCTAAAACCTCATAACTACAGCTTGTAACAAGCTGTAGTTATGAGGTTTTGGAAGCACACTGACAATATAGTTTACATAGATCACCTGTATGTAATTGCTAATTTTTCCCCAAATACGCAGAACATCTTGTGTAAGAAATTAAATTTTACAAGATATAATGATCCACTTGGAAACTTGATATTTATATTTTCATTATTAAAGACTTCTTTCCACAAAAGGTAACAGTCTGAAAAGCTCTAAGGGCAATATGACAGATATTTAGTAATGGGTAAAAAAATATGAATGACCTGAAAATCCTAGTGAAGTGTCTCCTCAAAATTGTGCTACATTCTAAATATTCAATAAGACAAACTTAAAACATGTGAACTCTTACAAATTTCAAATTAATTGGACAAAATTGAACCAATCCATTTGATTCAATCTCAGATATAACCCTTAACCCATCACCGCACAATCCCTACTATTGACGCCCCTGAGAAAGAAGCCTTTAGAAAGCATTGTCGGAAAAGGAGAAAATGCTGGTAACCAGCATTTTCTCCTTTTCCCACAATGTTTTCTATCCTTCACAAAACAAATTTCAAATTTTCGGTCACTTTCATTTTGTTGTCTGCAAATGCTTTCAATTTGGACCAGTCTAAAACATTGTTGTTTGGTAATGGGTTAACTCTTTACCAAATGACAAAGTGTTGGACTTATCAAAATCCAAAGCATCTGAGAACAAGAGGACCATGATGGTCCTATATCGCTCACCTGAGTACTAAGCTGTAAAATCTAACTTGTGACCCCTGGGCAGGGCCAATTTTGACCCCAGGGGCATCATAAGAAAAAAAACTTGCTAGAGGTATACTAGGAGATGCTACTTACAAAATATCAAAGCTCTATACCTTCTAGTTTCAGAGAAGTAGAATTTTAAAGTTTTCCTTCTTTGTTCATATGTTTCGAACTTGTGACCCCTGGGCAGGGCAAGTTTAGACCCCAGGGGCATCGTATGAAGAAACTTTGGAGAAGCCCACTAAAAGATGCTACATACCAAATATCAAAGCTCTATGCCTTCTAGTTTCAGAGAAGAATAATATTTACATTTTCCTTCTTTGTTCCTATGTTTCGAACTTGTGACCCATGGGGCAGGGCAAGTTTTGAGCCATGGGCATTATATGAACAAACATTGTAGAAGTCCACTAGGAGATCCTACTTACCAAATATAAAAGCTCTACATATTCTAGTTTCAGAGAAGAAAAATTTTCAATTTTTCCTTCTTTATTTCTATGTATTAAACTTGTGACCCCCGGGGTGGGGCCAGTTTTGACCCAAGGGACATCATATGAACAATCTTGGTAGAGGTCCACTAGGAGATGCTACATACCAAATATCAAAGTCCTGAACCTTCTAGTTTCAGAGAAGTATAATTTTAAAGTTTTCCTTCTTTGTTCCTATGTTTCAAAATTGTGAACCCCGGGACAGGGCCACTTTTGACCCAAGGGACATCATATGATTAATCTTGGTAAAAGTCCACTAGGAGATGCTATATACCAAATATCAAAGCTCTGCACCATCTAGTTTCAGAGAAGAAGAATTTTAAAGTTTTCCTTCTTTGTTCCTATGTTTCAAAATTGTGACCCCTGGGGCGGGGCCAGTTTTGACCCCAGGGACATCATATGAACAATCTTGGTAGAGGTCCACTAGGAGATGCTACATACCAAATATCAAAGCTCTACATATTCTAGTTTCAGAGAAGAAGAATTTCAAAGTTTTCCTTCTGTGTTCCTATGTTTCAAAATTGTGACTCCCGGGGCAGGGCCAGTTTTGACCCAAGGGACATCATATGAACAATCTTTGTAGAGGTCCACTAGGAGATGCTACATACCAAATTTCAAAGCTCTGCACCATCTAGTTTCAGAGAAGAAGAATTTTAAAGTTTTCCTTCTTTGTTCCTATGTTTCAAAATTGTGACCCCCGGGGCGGGGCCAGTTTTGACCCAAGGGACATCATATGAACAATCTTGGTAGAGGTCCACTAGGAGATGCTACATACCAAATATCAAAGCTCTACATATTCTAGTTTCAGAGAAGAAGAATTTCAAAGTTTTCCTTCTGTGTTCCTATGTTTCAAAATTGTGACCCCCGGGGCGGGGCCAATTTTGACCCCAGGGACATCATATGAACAATCTTGGTAGAGGTCCACTAGGAGATGCTGCATACCAAATATCAAAGCCCTGCACCATCTAGTTTCAGAGAAGAAGAATTTTTAAGTTTTCCTTCTTTGTTCCTATGTTTCAAACTTGTGACCCCTGGGGCGGCGCCAGTTTTGACCCCAGGGACATCATATGAACAACCTTGGTAGAGGTCCACTAGGAGATGCTACATACCAAATATGAAAGCTCTACGCCTTCTAGTTTCAGAGAAGAAGATTTTCAAAGATTTTGGTATTTTTTCCTTTCGGTTGCCATGGCAACCAGAGTTATGGGTGGAATTCAATCTCTTGAACAACTTTGGTAGAGCTTCACCCAAGGAACATCCCTGCCAAGTTTCATTAAGATTGGCCCAGGGGTTTAGGAGGAGAAGATGTTTAAAGAAATTGTGGACGACGGACGACGGACATTGGGCGATCACAAAAGCTCACCATGAGCACTTCGTGCTCAGGTGAGCTAACAACAAAGCATGTGGCTAAAATATTGAAAACTGCCTATGAATAGGTAGAAAACATCGTGGGAAAGGGAGTAAATACTGGTTCAATCTTTACCAAACAGAGACACTTTGGACTAGTCCAAACTGAAAGCATTTGAAGTAGACAAATGTGAATCGAAAAACTGAAAATGGATTTGGGAAGGATAGAAAACATTGGTGAACAAGAGCGGCAAATTGTCGCAAGATACGCCCGTCTTACCCCAAGTTGTAAAGCTGGGGCATGCACCAGACAAAATTCAAATATGAAAAACAACAAAGGGCAATAACTCAAAAATTAAGCAAGCAAGAGTTGTGATTTTGGTGCACTGCACTCCCCCTTGATGAGATCTATCCACCAATGAAATTTCATAACCCTAGCTAGTATAGTTTTAGAGATATACTTCGGACAAAAATCAAGTATGAAAAACGACAAAGGGCAATGACTCAAAATTAAGCAAGCAAGAGTTATGATTCCTGTGCACTGCACTCCACCTCGGTGAGATCTATCCACCAATGAAATTTCATAACCCTAGCTAGTATAGTTTTGGAGATATTCACCGGACAAAATTCAAGTATAAAAAATGACAAAGGGCAATAACTGAAAAATTAAGAAAGCAAGAGTTATGATTCTTGTGCACTGCACTCCCCCTCAGTGAGATCTATCCACCCATGAAATTTCATAACCCTAGCTACTATAGTTTTGGAGATATGCTCCGGACCAAATTCAAGTATGAAAAACAACAAAGGGCAATAACTCAAAAATTAAGCAAGCAAGAGTTGTGATTTGTGTGCACTGCACCCCCCATCCATGAGATCTATCCACCCATGAAATTTCATAACCCTAGCTAGTATAGTATTGGTGATATGCTTCGGACAAAAATCAAGTATGAAAAACGACAAAGGGCAATAACTCAAAAATTAAGCAAGCAAGAGTTATGATTCCTATGCACTGCACTCTGCCTCGGTGAGATCTATCCACCCATGAAATTTCATAACCCTAGCTAGTATAGTTTTGCAGATATTCACCGGACAAAAATCAAGTATAAAAAACGACAAAGGGCAATAACTCAAAAATTAAGCGAGCAAGAGTTATGATTCCTGTGCACTGCACTCTGCCTCGGTGAGATCTATCCACCCATGAAATTTCATAACCCTAGCTAGTATAGTTTTGGAGATATGCTCCGGACAAAATTCAAGTATGAAAAACAACAAAGGGCAATAACTCAAAAATTAAGCGAGCAAGAGTTATGATTCTTGTGCACTGCACTCCCCCTGAATGAGATCTATCCACCCATAAAATTTCATAACCCTAGCTAGTATAGTTTTGAAGATATGCTCCGGACAAAATTCAAGTATGAAAAACAACAAAGGGCAATAACTCAAAAATTAAGCAAGCAAGAGTTATGATTCTTGTGCACTGCACTCCCCCTCGATGAGATCTATCCACCCATGAAATTTCATAACCCTAGCTAGTATAGTTTTGGAGATATGCTCCGGACAAAATTCAAGTATGAAAAACAACAAAGGGCAATAACTCAAAAATTAAGCGAGCAAGAGTTATGATTCTTGTGCACTGCACTCCGCCTCGATGAGATCTATCCACCCATGAAATTTCATAACCCTAGCTTGTATAGTTTTGGAGATATGCTCCGGACAAAGAACTGGACGCCGCCCGGACGCCCGCCCGCCCACCCGCCCGCCTGCCCACCCGCCCGCCCGGACGCCCGCCCGCCCGCCCGGACGCCCGCCCGCCCGCCCGCCACGGGTGATCCCATAATACGTCCCGTCTTCGACGGGCGTATAAAAAGGAGAAAAGGCTGGTAAGCAGCATTTTCTCCTTTTCCAACACTGTTTTCAATATCTTTCATTCTACGGTTCATTAAAAGTCTGGATTGTGAGGTCATGAGTTCACAGCATTTTTCTCCTTTTCCCAAAATGTCTTCAGAAGTCTTCTTCCTAAAGCTCATTAAATTTTGGGGCTGTATGGTAGGGGATAAGCCCCACCATACAATCTTCTTTCTTTTCCACAGCAGAAAACAGCTTTTGAAAACATTGTGGAAACATTATGGGAAAAGGAGAAAATGAATTTTAACACCATCTCCTTTCCCAATGTTATTTTCAAAAGTCACCTTCCTTTGGTTTGGTAAATTTTACAGAACTGTTCTGTACATGGTTAAAATACATCAACATAAGGATATGGTATAAAATGTGCTTAAACTTTAACCTAGTAGGATTGTAACTTTTATGGTTTCAGAAATCTTTGCAATGTCTTTACTCAAACTGACAATTAAATAAAGATGTTTTCTGACTATTCTCTACAGATTACAGATTTTCAAATGAATAAGAAATACAAAATTAAACTATGCTAGCAATAACTCCTTATCATACATTCCCAAATTTTAACGACCCCGAGAAAGAAAGAAAGAAAGCTCTTGAAAACATTGTGGGAAAAGGAAGAAATGCTGGCAAGCTGCATTTTCTCCCCAGGCAAATGAGTTTTTTGGTGGCACACAGATATGTAATTTGAAATGGCATTTTAAAATACATTGGGTAAGGCCATCGATCGTTGAGATACTTATTTTTGATTGAAAATAGCTTCTCTCGCTCATAGCCTTTTATTGGTGCAATGATACGAATTTGCCTACAGACCCTGGGCTTCCAAAACCAATTTGTTCCATGGCTTGTTCGCCCTATGATTGCACGCTACTCCATTTGATTGTTCGTGAAGATTTATAGATCAAAGTAATTGATTGTAATGTTGGAAATTCAATGTAAAAGGCTAAAGATATTTCAAAATTATAGTTTTAACCCTTTCCCAAACAATCCCTGGTTTTTACACCTCTGGAATAGAAGCCTTTTGAAAATATTGTGGGGAAAGGAGAAAATGCTGGTAACCAGCATTTTCTCCTTTTCCCACAATGTTTTCAACCCTATCATAGACAGAAATCATCTTTTCAGCAAGAGTTAAATTGTTGTCTGCAAATGCTTTCAATTTGGTCTAGTCCAAAAGTTTGTCGTTTGGGAAAGGGTTAAGGTACATGAGTACTCTCCCTTCAACCGAAAAGGTATTCATTTGCTTTTAAAAGCTAATATTTGAACAATTAATATGCCTCTTTTTCTTTCAAACAATTGATTCCACGCAATGGGTTTCCTTACCAAATACCACTTCAGCGTTCTCAACGCTTTAACGTAACACAGGTCATTTTCTGAAGCAATCTTGACGCGTCTCCAGATGACCAAAGTTTCGACTAGTCAATCATTCAAAGCACTTGCAAATGACAAATCTGACTGGTGGGTGAAATTTGTCTCTGAGAGGGAAGCAGATATAAACATTGTTTAACTCTTTACCACAGAATCCCAAGTTTTTACAACCCAGAGAAAAGGGCCTTCTGAAAACATTGTGGGCAAAGGAGAAAATGCTGGTAAACAGCATTTTCTCCTTTTCCCACAATGTTTTCTACCCTTCCCAAAACAAATTTCAATATTTAACCCATTACCACACAATCCCTACTTTTGACGCCCCTGAGAAAGAAACCTTTTGAAAACGCTGTGGGAAAAGGAGAAAATGCTGGTAACCAGCATTTTCTCCTTTTCCCACAGTGTTTTCTTCCCTTCCCAAAACAAATTTCTATTTTTCAATCACCGTTATTTCGTCGTCTGCAAATGCTTTCAATTTGGACCAGTCCAAAATTTTCACGTGTGGTAATGGGTTAAGTCACATTTATTTTGTGGTCTGCAAATGCTTTCAATTTGGACAAGACAACAATTTTGTTGTTAGGTTTAAGGATAACAGCTCCTAACTCCAATATTAAAAGACTGAAGGTGCCAAAATTGACCAAACAACAAATGTTGATGTTTATCGATAAATTAGAAGGCGAAGACCTTAATACAGGGGATATACTGCTGGTCAACAGCTTATCTCCCTCCCCATCCCTGCTACAAATACTGTATTTTCAAAGCTCCCTCTTCCATTGAGTGATGAAAACTAAATTTTGTGACAAAGGGTTAAAATTACAATTTGGTTGTCCGGCCATAGACTAGGAAATGTAGCAATTCCCCCTCCCCAGTCTAGGAAAGGTAGTCATATAACTAACTGATTTCTGTCTTGATAAAAAAAGAACATTTTGTTTGGTTTCAAATGAAACTTCTGATACTTTGTATGGGGAAGAGGAAAGTTGTTTTGCCTTTCTAGTGTGTACTTCCTAAAAATGCAGATAATAAGCATTTTCTGCTTATCCAGCAATATTTGTACTCTTCTAAAGGCAAATCACATCAACTGATTCAAATCAGCTTTTTTTGCCTACAAAATTAACACTTTAAATTTGAACCAGTTTAAAAGGGTAACAATTTTAAAAATTTTGCTTGTCTGGTAAATAATCACATTTGATGACTTTCATCTATACACAAAGTTTCAAGATCCCTTTCCACTTTAATCCTATCCATTTTTGTGGCGGTTGTCGCCACAGAGTTATTTTTTAGATCAGTAGAAAGTTCATTTCTTCTCTGAATCACATTCAAATAGAGAGATAAAGAAAGGGAGATAACTGCATTTGAAACTTACTTCTGCTTGGCAATAAGGAGGAGGTCACTAAATAAGAACAGGTAACGGTCTTGAGTTTGCATGCCCTGAAATAACAAAGTGTAAACGTTTCGTAGAGTCTTACTAAACTATGGAATGTTGCAGACAGATGCATTTTAGACAGTATAGATCAAGATCACATCATGTTAAATATATAGTTTTGTTTGAAAAATTTCAATCGTCTCAGCCATATTTATCAATGACAACCTCTTGCAGTACTGTCTCATCTATATTTCGCCTTTTGGTTAACCCATTACCACACAATCCCAACTTTTGATGACCCTGAGAAAGAAGCCTTTAGAAAACATTTTGGGAAAGGGAGAAAATGCTGGTAACCAGCATTTTCTCTTTTTCCCACGATGTTTTCTACCCTTCACAAAACAAATTTCAAATTTTCAGTCACTTTTATTTTGTCGTCTGCAAATTCTTTCGATTCAGACAAGCCTAAAATATTGTCCTGTGGTAATGAGTTAAGAGTTAAGCCTTTGCCAAGAAGCAAAGTTTCAACCATGTCAAAATTCAAAGCATTTGCAAACTATGTGATTGTTATTCAGTGTTATTCAGTGTGACTCAAAACATGAAATTTCACTTCTAAAGCTCAGTCAGATCGGTTAAATGATATGTAATGGAGAAAACAGACAAAAATGTTTAAAATTTGGTTATCTAATTTGGTTATTTTGTTGTCTGAAAATGCTTTTGAATTGGACACAAGTAAATTTTCCATGCTTGGTAAAGAGTTTAAGGTTTCATAACACTGTGATGAAGGGGAAGCACTATTAAGTTCGTCTCCCACTATGTAACATGGGCTGTCTGAAAGACATAAGGGATGCTACTGCAAAAATAAAATGAAACTTCATAAATACCCTCGAAAACTCCACCGGCCCTTCCATGAGGTACTGTCGGTTAAAGTTGTTGGTATGTCTTGATTGCCGCAAGATGTCAACATCTTTCTTACCAACAGCACTCTGAGATCTGAAATGATAAATTAAAATATCTTGTCATATCATGAGTGTGTTTGTGGGGAATATAATTATAGAGTGGGTTGTTTTTTGTAGTTCAGTGAAGGATTTGCAATATGGAGGTCCTGGGTTTCAATTCATTAGATGCACTCCATTTCCCAAAGGAGTTTCCTTTTGCAAGAGACAGCTTAGAGTCCCACCCTTGAGCTGGTAAATCTCACAGCAAACAAAAACTAGAGCTATCACTCAACGTGATCATACCCCCCACCAGCTCCTTGCCACCAAACAGGTCTTTGTCACAGAATGCAGAATGGTTGAGTACAAAAGTAAAAGTTGAACATGAGCGGCAAATTGTCACAAGATACGCCCGTCTTACCCTAAGTTGTTAAGGTGGGGCATACACTGGACAAAATTCAAGTATGAAAAACGACAAAGGGCAATAACTCAAAAATTAAGCGAGCAAGAGTTATGATTCCTGTGCACTGCACTCCCCCTTGATGAGATCTATCCATCCATGAAATTTCATAACCCTAGCTAGTATAGTTTTGGAGATACGCTCCGGACAAAATTCAAGTATGAAAAACAACAAAGGGCAATAACTCAAAAATTAAGGGAGCAGGAGTTATGATTCTTATGCACTGCACCCCCCCTTGATGAGATCTATCCACCCATGAAATTTCATAACCCTAGGTAGTATAGTTTTGGAGATATTCACCGGACCAAATTCAAATATTAGAAACGACAAAGGGCAATAACTCATAAATTAAGTGAGCAGGAGTTATGATTTCTGTGCACTGCACTCCCCCTTGGTGAGATCTATCCAGTCATGAAATTTCATAACCCTAGCTAGTATAGTTTTGGAGATACGCTCCGGACCAAATTCAAATATGAAAAACGACAAAGGGCAATAACTCAAAAATTAAACAAGCAAGAGTTATAATTCCTGTGCACTGCACTCCTCCTTGGTGAGATCTATCCAGCCATGAAATTTCATAACCCTAGCTAGTATAGTTTTGGAGATACGCTCCAGACAAAATTCAAGTATAAAAAAAAAAAAAACAAAGGGCAATAACTCAAAAATTAAGCTAGTAAGAGTTATGATTCATGTGCACTGCACTCCCCCTCCATGAGATCTATCCACCCATGAAATTTCATAACCCTAGCTAGTATAGTTTTGGAGATATGCTCCGGACAAAATTCAAGTACGAAAAAGAAATTTGTCTAGAATCATCAAAGGGCCATAACTCCATGAAACCTTAATAAACCATAACCAAAATAGGATATGCACATCTCTGCTTTATACTGAGTCTATCTGTGTAGTTTGAACCGAATCTGTCCAATAGTTGATGAGAAAAAGAGCGGACAAGAAATTTCATGAAAGGGCCATAACTCAGTGAAAAATCAATGAACCATAACCAACATTTCATATGCACATCTCTGCTTGATATTGAGTTTACCTGTGAAGTTTGAATAAAATTCGTCCAGTAGTTTATGAGAAATAGAGCGGACAAAAAGCTACAGACGGACGGACGGACCGACCGACCGACAAGCTGATTCCTATATACCCCCCAAACAGAGTTTTGGGGGGTATAACAAGTGAGCTAATCCTATGATATATTTAACTGAACTAACATTGAAAGCAGTCTTCACGTCCAATCAATTGAAGTAAGTTGCTCCTCTTCCCATAACGTATACTATGTCATGTACTACATTATGTCAAACAAACGAGCCAATTGGTCTGTGTAAAGTGGGTTTAACTCTTTACCAAACAACACAATTTTGGACAACTCCAAATCGAAAGCATTTGCAGATGACAAAAATGTGAATCAAAAATTGATTTTTGATTTTGGGAGTGTAGAAAACATTGTGGGAAAAGGAGAAAATGCTGGTTACCAGCATTTTCTCCTTTTCCCACAATGTTTTCAAAAGGCTTCTATCTCAGTGTCGTTAAAAGTCAGGATTGTGTGGAAAAAGGTTAACACTCTACCAAATGACAAAAATATTAGACTGGTCCAAATTGAAAGCATTAATTTTGCAGATGACAAAATAATCACTTCAGAATTGAAATTTGGTTTGTGAAGGGTAGAAAACATTGTGGCATAAGGAGAAAATGCTGGTTACCAGCATTTTTTCATTTTCCCACAATGTTTTCAAAAGGTTTTTAGGGTACTGACAGCTGAAAGAGAATGTGCCTGTCACTAACATTATCTTCTTTTGCCTCAATGCTTCTTTCCAAAGGCCTTTTTCTCCAGGTAAAGTTAAAATATGGGACTGTTTGATATAAGGTTACACAAGCATGTTCCTACTCATTCACAAATTCTGCTAGTGAACCAAGTATGAATATACCGGTACACCCACAAGTCTTTTTTTAAGGTAAAAAAAAAATGCAATGAAAAAAAGTACTTGTCTAATTGTAGCTTAACCCATTACCACACAATCCATACTTTTGAATACCCATAGAAAGAAGTCTTTAGAAA
Organism: Tridacna crocea; assembly: GCA_943736015.1. NCBI lineage: Eukaryota > Metazoa > Mollusca > Bivalvia > Cardiida > Cardiidae > Tridacna > Tridacna crocea. The sequence goes on along the minus strand of OX031060.1, from coordinate 57,452,391 downwards.
ACATTGTGGGAAAAGGAGAAAATGCTGGTAACCATCACCTTTTCCAACAATGTTTTCTACCCTTCACAAAACAAATTCAGATTTTCAGACACTTTTATTTTGTTGTCTGCAAAATGCTTTCAATTTGGGCAAGCCAGAAATTTTGTTGTTTGGTAATGAGTTAACCCATTACCACACAATCCCAACTTTTAACAAATCTGAGAAAGAGAGCTTTCTAAGACATTGTGGGAAAAGGAGAAAATGCTGGTTACCATCATGCTGTCACGTATCATCTTAAAATGCTTTCAATAAGTCAAAATCTAAAACTTTTATGAATGAAGGTTAACTCTTTACCAAATGACACCATTTTAGACATGTCCAAATTTGCAGACAACAAAATAAACATGACTCAAAACTTAACTTTAGAACAGTTGGGAAGAGGAGAAAATGCTGGTTACTACAATGTTTTCAGAAGGTTTTTTTCTTTGGGTCATAAAAACCAGGGATTGTTTGGTAAAAAGGGTTAAAGATATATTTTATTTGTAAACATCAAACTTGAATTCAACATTTTTGTGGTTTAGTTGGCATCTCATGAAAATATTACTGTTAGTTTTTGCGTTTACAATGAAAATATGAAATGATACTTTTTTCTTACATCCAAACCAGCTGTTTATCAATATTTCCAGAATTATACCACAAAGCAGTCAAAAATTAATTCTTTACCACAAAATCTCGACTTTTAACGACCCTGAGAAAGAAGCCTTTTGAAAACACTGTGGGAAAAGGAGAAAATGCTGGTAACCAATATTTTCTCCTTTTCCGTCAACGTTTTCTACCCTTCAAATCAATTCTTAAATTTTCACTCACATTTATTTTGTCGTCTGCAAATCCTTTCAATTTGGACAAGTCCAAAAGTTTGTTGTTTGGTAGAGTTAAAGGATGGACAACATTACCAACATTTTCTCATTTTCCCACAATGGTTTCAAGGCCTTCTTCCTCAGCATCATTAAAAAAGACATTTTTGTGTGAAAAAGGGTTAAAATACAAACAGAACATTAAAAATAAACCTTACACCCTATTTCTTGACTCAGGTGGCATGAAAAGTGTGTTATAGAAGATTTTCAACGAGATTGATTCATTGAACAAATTTGTCAACCCACCCATTTACACTATAAAGAGTAGAGCCCAAAGTCACAAGGTCAACCACAGTGTGTTCAATTAAACTAGAAACTTTAGGATAGTTTGAGACATATTCATTGATAGTATTTCGCCATAATTGCTTCTCTTTTTACTTCGGTATGAATAAAGGTGTTTATTTACTTTTATAAAAAATTCATATAAATTAGATAACGTGACATTGAATATAGTTGAACTCCCATCCCATCTCCCATACAGTAACCCCTTCATCTTAAACTATTTTAACCCTTTACCACACAATCCAGTCTTAATAAATAACTCTTAACCCTTTACTCCATAGATACTCATTTCTATGCATTGCTTGTAGGAGCCTTTGGAAAACATTGTGGCAAAAGGTGAAATTGCTCGTGACGAGCAATTTCACCTTTTGTCAAATTGTTTTCTATGCTATCAAAAGGTTTCATATACACAATAAGAAATGGCTTCATCCTTGCTGTTATTTTAGGGTCAATTAGAGATACCAAAGAAATGCCTTATGGGGTAAAGTGTTAATAAAGGCTTTTGAAAATATTGTGGAAAAAAAAGAATATGCTGATAATCAGTATATTCTCCTTTTTAGATTGTTTTCTTCCTTCCTAAAACATTATTTTCAATTTCTGAGTCACATTCATTTTGTCATCCACATAATGCTTTCAATTTGGACATGTCACAAATTTTGTTGTGTAGTAAAGAGTACTCTCCAAATTACAATACAAAATCATAGACTTGTCCAAATTCAAAGCATTTGCAGATAATATACTAGTATTGAATTTAATTTAAACCTTTTCCAGACGACAAAATTTTAGCCTTGTCCAAATTAAAAGCATTTAGACAACAATTTCAGTGTGGCTCAAATGATGTAATTTTTTTTTTTTGATAGAGTAAAAAACATTGTGGGAAAAGGAGAAAATGCTGGTTACCAGCATTTTCTTCTTTTTCCACAATGTTTTCAATAGGCTTTCTTTTCCAGGAGCGTCAAGAGTCAGCATTATGTGTGGTAAAGTGTTAACCCTTTACTCCATAGATACTCATTTTGACACATCAGCAACAGACAGCTTTTGAAAACATTGTGGGAAAAGGAGAAATTGCTCGTAACGAGCAATTTCTCCTTTTCCCACAATGTTTTCCACTCAATCAGATATTTGTATCCTCATTTATACATATTTTTGACATCATATCTTTATTTGCTGCTGAAATGGAAGAGCCTCAAATTGGCCAATCAGGTAAAGGGTTAATGGACTTTGTCTTTCTAAAAGGTAAAAAACCTTTTCAAAAAGGAGAAAATTCTGGTAATCATCATCATATTCTCATTTATCCATAATGTTTTCAAAAGCATACTTTCTGAGGGGTATTAAAAGATGGCAATGTTTGGTAAAAGGCTAACCAATAAAATTTAAAGCAGAGATTTAATTATTTGATTTTATTGGTTGTGTTCATCAATTTCAGATTTAAGGTCTGATCTAAGACCTTAAAGGTGGCCCGTCAGATTCTGGGACGAAAATTTTACAAAAGTTAAAAAAATCATCCTTATACTCCCAAAACCTTATAATTCTCTTTCATAAAACTCTAGCTGTCAAAACCATCCGACAACAAGAGAAATTAGGGATTCACAACAGCCCAGGTCAACACCAATGGGAAATTCGACCTATTTTTTCATGAGCAACTCACTCATTTATATACTGGAAATACACATACAAAGCTTCAAACACTCTGATGTGGTAGAAAACATTGTGGGAAATGGAGAAAATGCTGGTTACCAGCATTTTCCCCTTTTCCCACAATGTTTTCGAAAGGTTTCTTACTCAGGGTTGTTGAAATCTGGGGTTGTTTGGTAAAGGTTTATTAGTCAAAATTGCCATTGAACATTCTTATCAATCAGAGCAATATTTTTAAATATGGCTACTTCTAGAGCTTATTATGCTTTACCATGCAATTCTAAGTTTTAACGACCCTGAAGATGCATCCTTTTGGAAAAATTGTTTGAAAACGAGAAAATACAGGTTTTCAACCCTATTAAAGAATAAGTGCACCTTCTCTCTTTTGGACATAAAGCTGTTGGTCCATTCAATAGCATTTCACACGTATCTTTCATCATTATTATAAGTCATGTCCAAAAACGACATGTCATGGAATAATTACTGTATAAAATTACCACATAAATATCCTTTTGGGCTATCATAAGGAGGATGGTTAAAACTCTGCTTTTTATAAAGTTTAAGTCTTTACCAAACAACAAAATTATAGACTGGTCCAAATTGATAGCATTTGGAGATGACAAAATAAATATGACTGAAAATTTTAAATCTCTATCAAAGAGGGGAGAAAACATTGTGGGAAAAGGAGAAGATGCTGGTTACCAGCATTTTCTTATTTTCCCACAATGTTTTCAAAAGGCTTCTTTCTCAGGGTCATCAAAAGTCGGCCTTGTGTGGTTTGAGGTTAACTGACCTCAAAAAGTGAAAGTGAGTTAGTTGCCTATGCCATATTAACTTTAACCCATTACCACACAATCCCTACTTTTGACAATCCTGAGAAAGAAACCTATAGAAAACATCGTGGGAAAAGAAGAAAATGCTGTAACCAGCATTTTTTATTTTTCCCACAATGTTTTCTACCCTTCACAAAACAATTTTCAGTCACTTTTATTTTGTTGTCTGCCTATGCTTCCAATTTGGACAAACCTATAATTTTGTTGGTAATGAGTTAAGGCCTTATACTATACATCTTGCCTTTTTCTAGCAGATGATTACAAATCAAAGAACTCTGAAAAACTTTGAAAGAAAATTTGAAATTGATACATTAGATACAACAGTAAGTTCTCTGACAAGATATAAAGTAATTTGGGAAATGGGAAAAAGCTGGTTACTTGCATTTTTCTGATTTTCCCCAAATGTTTTCAAAAGCTTTTTTCCTAAAGCTAAATAAAACTTAGGACTGTGTTTTATATAGGGTTAAGGTTTTTATCCAAATTGTCAAGAAACAAGATTAGTCTGAATTTTAATCATCCAAATTGGAGTGCAAAAAATTGTGGTTTATTAAATGTATTGCAATGTAAGTTTAACTGAAAGGTCAATGATTTGTAAATTGATATTTGTTCATCATAAATCATAACCGTGTTTGACGTAGACAATCTCAAACAAACAAGTTTATATCAAGGGGGTCGCTCTGTACCAATCATTCTCTCCTGCAAAACCACAGGCTCACAGCTGATAACATGAGCAACATGACTGAAATACTGGATTACGAAAATCAGTGTTTGTTTATTCACCAACCATTCTTAAGAAAATTCTTAGACTTATTCACCAAGATTTTATACTTCTGAAAGTAACAAAACTCAAGTTGTGCCAATTTCACACTTACAAAATTCTTGAGAATGAGACTGAGAACTATGTTCTTCGAAATGATTGGTGAATAAAGACCCTGGTTGGACCAAACATAACATTCTGATGTTGGATCCACACTGCATGTCCGTCATTGTATGGCAAAGTTTGACCAAAAGTATGCATATTAACCCTTTAACAAACAATCCCTAGTTTTTAGGACCCTAAGATAGAAGCCTTTTGAAAACATTGTGGGAAAGGGAGAAAATGCTGGTAACCAGCATTTTCTCCTTTTACCACAATGTTTTCCACCCTGCTGGAAACAAATTTCAATTTTTGAGTTACGTTTATTTCGTCGACTGCAAGTGCTTTCAATTTGGACCAGTCTAAAATTTTGTTGTTTGGTAACAAATTAATTTGATGCTCTATTTTTTTGGATGGGCCAATTCTAGGAGTACCATATATTTGTACAAATCACAGAAAGAAATCTCTAATATTTAATGAAAGAGAAAATGTCTACCATTAGATAATGTGCAACATATTGTGGGGAAAAGATGCAACTGATTTTCAAGTGCAATCACTTCTGTTCCAATGTTTTCAAAAGCAGACTATTCTGAAAAAGAAAACACACATTTGTATGGCACACGGTTGATGTAGTAGTTAAAGGTTCATGCTGACATTTCTAATAAACATAACATCTCTAGATGTGCTCAAATTACAAGGTAGCAAAAACAATGCCCACAACAGCTGTTCAAAGGATACAAAATATTCAGCTTTTGTACAGGTATTTATGTCTTCCTTCCTAAATTTCAAACCCATTTAAATCTCAGATAATAGATACAATTTCAAATACCAGATAATAGACTCAATGGACAGCTTGAAATGCCATGAATGATTGCAATTTCCTCATTTATTTGAGTCACAATAACCTTTTCCTAATTTCATTTCTACTTCATAAATTAACCTATTACCTAAGAAGCCTTTAGAAAACACTGACGGAAAAGGAGAAAATGCTGGTAACCAGCATTTTCTCCTTTTCCCACAATGTTTTCTACCCTTCACAAAACAAATTTCAAATTTTCAGTCACTTTCATTTTGTTGTCTGCAAATGCTTTCAATTTAGACAAGTCTATAATATTGTCGTTTGGTAATGAGTTAATGTTTAACAACATTGAACACATCTTGTCTTATTTGACATTTTCAACACCAAATTGAATGTTGAGCATAAAAACTCAATATTCTGAACAATTCACTTCCTTCATTTATAGAAGTTTACAAAATTTGCAAGACATCCAACACTGTGCATGAGGCATCAAAGCATCAGGCTGCTTCTGGGTATTTTTTAAAGTTTTATAACCCTTTACTCCATAGATACTAATTTCTACGCATTGCTTGTAGTAGCATTTGGAAAACATTGAGGCAAAAGGTGAAATTGCTTGTCACAAGCAATTTCACCTTTTGTCACAATGTTTTCTATATATTCATTAGAGATGGCTTCATCCTTGCTGTTATTTAGGATCAAATAGAGATAGGGAAGAAATGCCTTATGGGGTAGAGGGTTAAGTGTAATGGAGTTTAAAGCTGTTGTAACAGTTCTGGTCATATCACAGCAGTCAGTCCACTCATGCATATGTTTCCTTATTGTCAATATTTTTCAGTTTTGATGGCATGAAAACCAGTGTTTTTGATCAAATTTAAATTCTTTGTAGAAATCCTGAGGAGGGCCATAGCAGGATAATTTTCTTAAGTTTGGTCAAAATCATATGGGTAGTTTCAGAAGAAAATGTTTAACTTTACCAAATAACAAAATTTTAGACTTGTCCAAATTGAAAGCATTTGCAGACAACAAAATAAATGTGGCTTGAAATTCAAAATTTGTTTTAAGAAAACATTGTGGGAAAAGGAGAAAATGCTGGTTACCAGCATTTTCTTCTTTTCTCACAATGTTTTCAAAAGGCTTCTTTCTCGGGGTCGTTAAAAGTCGCAACTGTGTGGTAATGAGTTAAACAAGGCTAAAGTAGAGATGCAACAGACACTGGGTCATGATCCTGTTCTTAGAGTTTTAATTAATTCATCTGAGATCACGTTCCTCCATCCAATCTTCATATTAGTTGTAGCTTGCAGATGAGAAACAGGTTGGCTATAGCTTTAGGGACCTCAAAAGATACAAGAGCAGCAGCTCAGCAAATTCGAACCACTGACATACTTTTATATGCCAAAGACTGTGTAATCTTTGAAAGAATATAATAAAGTTAACAAAAAATCTGCATTTAGAGTGATTTCCATGCCTTTTTCACATCAAGGCATACCAAAGACAATTGACAAGAGATCACAGTGGTTCACCTTGGAAACTGTATTTTATATACATGTATTAATGGAAGTTATTTACAGTGATTTCAGCACAAATGGTACTCACAGAATGTTGTTGGAGCTTTTGGATTTCCCAAGGGTCTTCAAAAGGACCGCCCCTGGGGCGGATTTCCTTCTTGACGCCAGTTGCCTTCTCTGAAAAGAAAGGAACATTGAATTAGGATTTCTGCACAAAGCCTATTCACAGCATTCACTAAACAGAAATACCTTTATAAGCATATTTTTTTCGTACTCTCTCTACATCTTAATTGGTGAGATATGACCAACAGAAATGCTGAACAGTACAGCTATAACAATTGCAGATGCCATTTTTCATAAAAAAAAATATGCAAGATAATTCACAGTACGAGTGACCAAAATTTTATTGAAGCAGAGGTTGCCTCAGATTGGTATTTTGTATTCGGCAGTATAGCCACACTAGTTTCAACATGAACTCCTTACGAAACAGTGAAGGGATTTGCAGATTATATGATAGTCAAGTCTTTGGACTTTTCTTTGGAAGGGTAAGAGAATATTTTATGGTAGAGGAGAAAGTACAGGTAACCAGCATATTCTCCTTTTCCTACAATTCTTAAGAAGCCTTCTTCTTTAGGGCTGTTCAACACAGAATTGTTTGATACAAGGCTAGCATGTCAAGTGGATTGAACCCCAGGGACTGTTTCAGTAAAGGTGTAAATGTTTGTTGACAGGTGAAAAGTAGACTGAACCAGGGGTAGTTCTTACTTCAGCACTAGAACCACAGCATAGCAATGATATTGTTATATCCATCACTTGTAACAAACACTATTTTGTTTATCCCAACTACCAATCGGGATTATCGGAGTGAGCAAGTGGACTGGTCATGTGGTCAGCCTCAGAGCGTTGTTCCTGGATTACTGATAAGCCACAGTCCTCTTTGTTCAGCATTTCTATTAAAAATTTTTGTTTTATAACTTCATTTCTCGGCAAAGGATTTATATTTATATTCTTTCATGAAAAAAGTGGCAGAAACAGCATCAAATACTGTGTAAAGAGAATTCAAGCATCCCATCTGCAACTCTCTTGACATTTACTCCAGAACAGGTAACTCCTTCATTATACATGTACCATAAAAGACTCTATGATTCCTATTCCTGTCAGTTGAAAGTTTGTGATATTTTGAGTGAAACTGTGCAGTGTTCTCTGTAGATCAACTGCTTCTCTATCAACCACATTTTCTTTTTAGCTCATAATGGATATTCTCATTTAAACAAAATGTCTGTCATCTGTAGTGGTGTTCATGGCTTATTCAAATAGCCAAGGTATTTAGGCAAGTTAAACAAATTTTTTGTATAATTGTTCTGTAACACTTAAATTGTAAGCTAAGCTGAATCAATTGAAACATTGGTATTCCTGGTTTTCTATCACAACTATGATACACAGAATAAAATGATGTACAAAAACATGTACAAGGTTCAAACTTAGTGAATTAACTGAATTCTTTTGGCCCAGGGTATCAAATATTTTGTTTTCTTTTCAAATATTACATGTTTTCAATGAGGGCTCTTTGCCAAATTCACTTATTTAGATTGGAAACTATTTTCATATCATGTTTCAGTTGCAAGCCATCATCAAATAGCTCACCTTCTACAAAATTATGCTTCAGGGAAACTGTGCCAAAATTGGAAAATTCTAATGTTTCAGGCAAATCTGTTGGAGTTTGCCATTAAACCACTTTTGAGACAATAAAATTTTGCCAAGTTACTTGAATGCAATGCTTCATATTAATCTTCTAAGACTTTCATCAGCATTATTAGATTTGTAATTACAAGTATTCCTTTTATCACCCTGAACTCTTTACCACACAATTCCTACTTTTAATGAGTCTGAGGAAAAACACTTTATTAATAAAATTGTGGGAAAAGAAGAAAATGCTGGTAACCAGTCTTTTCTCCATTTCTCACAGAGTTTTCTGCACTTTTAAAGAATAATTACTTCATTTGAGCCACTAGGAAATTGTCATCTGCAAAATCAATGCTTTCAATCCAGGTAACGTCTAAAATTTTGCTGTATTGTTAGCTTGGTTGGGGTTTAGCGCAATTTTAACAGGAAAGATCATATCATGGTGGTTGGTGATGCACATTGTGTTTCATGATATTCTCACACCAGCACTAGGACAACTTTCTTTCCAAAGCCACCTACTACTTTCCTCAAATGCTTCAGCAGAGGTCAGTGGCGAAAATATCCCAAACCGAGTATCAATCTCACAACCACCGGGTCATGAGTCTGACATGCTCACCACTGAGCCACCCGAAGAATAATTACTTAATTTGAGCCACTAGGAAATTGTCAAACTTTCAGTCAGTTTTATTTTGCCGTCTAGATATGCTTTTGATTTGCACAAACCTAAGATTTTGTTGTTTGGAAATGTCAGTTAACCCTTTACCCCATACGGAATTTCTATGGTATCTCTAATTGACCCAAAATAACACCTTTTGATAGCATAGAAAACATTGTGGCAAAAGGTGAAATTGCTCGTCACGAACAATTTCACCTTTTGCCACAATGTTTTCCAAAGGCTCCTACAAGCAATGCGTAGAAATTAGTATCTATGGGGTAAAGGGTTAAGCACCTTTGGTTTACAACATATGGTTTGATAGTTAGTGTCAACTGCATAGTTTACAATTCATTCCCTTAACCATATACCAAATGACACAATTTCAGACTTGCCTGAATTGCAAAAATTTGCTGAAGACATTAGGTAAGCATGACTTAAAAATTGAAACATGTGTTTGGGAAGGGTAGAAAAGATTGTTGGTATATGTGAATATGTTGATTACCAGCATATTCTCCTTTCCCCCTCCCACAGTGTTTTTTAAAACCTTTCTCAGGCCATGGAATGTCAGGACATGTAAAGGTAAACCTTACAGTTCACAAAACTATCACATTATTTTGATCAAGTGTCCCCAAGATATTTGTTCCTGGTGTCGCCTTAGGTGTCAGAGTTTAACAGGGAAAAAAATATCGCAAAAATGTCCCCGATTTAATGAAATGAAAATATTGAAACCAGTGACCAACAGGCAACTTGTGACTGTCCCAAGATAAATACGGTTACAAAGCTCTATCAGTTTTCTGTGTCACACTTTGACAAGCACTTTTAGGGCAGTCAAAGGCATACAAGAATAGAGTACAGTAGCTAGGTTGCTGGTTCAAATCCCAATCATGGTCAAACTTCTTTCTTAGTATTGATGATGATCATGGCAACAGGATTCATTCCTTTCTAACCGCCAATCATTGTGTTGAATAATGACAGAGCAGCCAGTGGCTTGAAATGAATTTTGTGTGAAGTAGCATTAACCCTTTACCCTATAAGGCATTCTATGGTATCTCTTATTGACCCTAAATAACAGCAAGGATGAAGCCGTTTCTTATGTGTATATGACACCTTTTGATAGCATTAGAAAATATTGTGACAAAAGGTGAAATTGCTCGTCACAATGTTTTCCAAAGGCCTCTGCAAGCAATGCGTAGAAATGAGTATCTATTGAGTAAAGGGTTAAAAGAAAATCCAGGAAGGTAAGGACAGCTGCACTAATCATGCAGTCTGATCTTTAATTTACACTGTCCCTTGTATAGTAAAATCCATGAGATTAATTGCCCAAATTCCCAAACAATCCCTGGTGTTTGCGTCCCTGAGATAGAAGCCTTTTGAAAACATTGTGGTGAAAGGAGAAAATGCTGGTAACCCAAACTGTTTTCTACCCTGCTGGAAACAAGTTTCAATTTTTGAGTTGCATTTATTTTGTTGCCTGCAAGTGCTTTCAATTTGGACCAAACGATAATTTTGTCATTTGGTAAAGAGTTAAAACGTACAGAGTTTCCGCTGGCTGTACTTTCGGTTCTTCATAAAACTGGGCTAAATGTTTACCCATGATGCATTATACCAAGAAGGTAATCTTAACACTTATCCTCCTTAATAACTTAAGGAATTGATTATTAACCCGTTTGAAAACATTGTGGGAAAAGGAGAAAATGCTGGTAACCAGCATTTTCCTCTTTTCCCACAATGTTTTCTACCCTTCACAAAACAAACTTAAAATTTTCAGTCACTTTAATTTTGTCGTCTACAAATGCTTTCGATTTGGACAAGCCTAAAATATTGTTGTTTGTTAATTAGTTAAACATTGAATATTGCTATCTAATAGTTATGTTTTTGGAAATAATATCTCCTTATCAGACAGTGTAGATCCAAGATTATACTGCATGTTCTGTGTAGTCTGATCTTGATCTACACTGGTTGCAAAAGGTCAGCGAGCCGGGCTTAGCAGCCTAAGGGTTAATATCTATACATACATAAAATCCATTTTGTCTAACACAATTCTGAACCATAAAGTGGAATGGTCCTTTGACATGCAAAAAATTTACCAACAGCAAAAAGTTTTGACATGAACCTATACTTTTTGCAGATACATAAAGCTCCCTTTTCAGAGAGCATGCCTCATATCACATTTACAGCTGAAAGAATACAAACAAAATTGACAAGACATCTTTAACTCATTACCAAACGACAATATTTAAGACTTGCCCTAATCGAAAGCATTTGCAGACGACAATAAAAGTGACTGAAAATTTGAAATTTGTTTTGTTAAGGGTAGAAAACATTGTGGGAAAAGGAGAAAATGATGGTTACCAGTATTTTCTCCTTTTCCCATAATGTTTTCCAAAGGCTCCTTTCTCAGGGGAGTCAAAAGTAGGGATTGTGTGGTAATGAGTTAAAATATCAAAAAAAATATATGAAACAGAATTTCATAACTTACGTCTTCCAAGGCCTTATGCTGGCAACTGACAACCATTGAAAGGTTCAAACAGTTGGCATATATTGCCACATCCATTTTAGAACTCCTTGATATCAAGCATTGGTTTTACGAAAATCTGATACAGACAATCCCCCAAGATGGGTCCAGTATCATCCAATTGTGCAAAATGAATCATTCACCTGACTAATGTAAAACCCCAAATATCTCCTTACTGGGCAGTGTAGGTCAAAGATCAGACTGCACACTCTATGCAGTCTGATCTTGACTAACGCTTCACAGCCAATTTGTTAAAACACTAAATTAAAGCACATCCCTGACTCAAGGCTTCATCTATTCTCCACCTCAACTGTTACATGTTTCAGAGTCAAACAAAACTCAGCATCTTTGTTTTAAACAAACAGTTTTAACTTTTTTGGTCGTAACATAGGGGAGGTGGTAACCAAAGCTGTTATCAATAGTAGGTCAAGAATCCTTAAAGCCTTTAAACTGTTGTGCGAAAAAACATTTTACAAAACATCTCATGAAAATAATGAAGCGTGCTAAAGATACAAAACTGGTGAAGGAAAGCAAAGCTTCGGTCATTTGGGAGGAACTGTTCCAATGAGGACAATTCAAAATTGTGTCTGTCGGATATCAGATCCTGTGAATCAATCCATTAACTCATTACCAAACGACAATATTTTAGGCTTGTCCAAATCGAAAGCATTTGCAGACGACAAAATAAAACGTGACTGAAAATTTGAAATTTGTTTTGTGAAGGGTAGAAAACATTGTGGGAAAAGGAGAAAATGCTGCTTACCAGCATATTCTCCTTTTCCTACAATGTTTCTTTTTCAGGGGCGTCAAAAGTAGGGATTGTGTAGTAATGGGTTAAGTGCCTTTCAATACTAAAAGTTGTCTAAATGTCCAGTATAAATAAAGATCAGACTGCACAGAGTTTGCAGTCTAATCTTTGATCTACAGTTTCCGCTCAGCAATACTACAGACAAAAAGTACCATGACATAGCAATTATATTGGTCCTCTTTCTAGATGAAACTTAAGAACTGTCATTGAATGTGACTTGATACCCCCACCAGTGCTTTGACTGAAACGGGCAATTACTAGTACTTTGTACATAGACGGACACAAGGACAGACGGACGGACACATGTACGGACGGACCCCCAGACAAACCCGAGGCTAGATAGGCTGATTCCTGTATAACCCATCATTGTTTTTCTTGAGTTTCTTTTACTAGTTCTGACATTTTCTTTTTCCAAACCACTTTCTTATATAGTCAATTAACCATCATAGATCAGAGGTAGGTGGGGAACGTAACATGCCACAACAGGAAAACATCAATCCTGGGAAAGAAATTTGCCAAGCCATCAACCCTCTGCTTTCAACTTTGGACCAGGCTAAAATTGTTGTTTGATAAAGATTCAAGAAATTTACCAGTATCTGTATGAAGGAAAGGTTAACCCTTTACTCCATAGATACTCACTTCTACCTATTGCTTGTAGGAGCCTTTGGAAAACATTGTGGCAAAAGGTGAAATTGCTCGTGGCAAGCAATTTCAGCTATTGCCACAATGTTTTCTATGCTATCAAAAGGTGTCATATACACATAAGAAAGAGCTCCATCCTTGCTGTTATTTAGGGTCAATTAGAGATACCATAGAAATGCCTTATGGGGTAAAGGGTTAAGTAAGACTCCTGACATTCCATAGGTACTATAATTGTGAAGATCATGCTGATCACAAAATGTATATCATAGATAGGTACATCACAGTCAAACATTGTCATGGCTACAGACCTGTTTGACCTGATGTTTTTTTAACTCTTTACCAAACGACAAAATTTTAGACTGGTCCACATTGAAAGCATTTGCAGAGGACAAATTGAATGTGACTAAAGAATTGAAATTTGTTTAACCCATTACCACACAACAAAATTCTAGACCTATCCAAATTGAAAGCATTTACAGACGACAGTTTCAAAGTGGCTAAAATGGCGCAAGTTTGCTTTGTTAGGGTAGAAAACTTTGTGGGAAAAGGAGAAAATGCTGGTTACCAGCATTTTCTCCTTTTCCCACAATGTTTTCCAAAGGCTTCTTTCCCAGGGTCATTAAAAGTCGGCTTTGAAAGGTAAAGGGTTAGGGAAGGGAAGAAAACATTGTGTGGTTACCAGCATTTTCTCCTTTTCCCACAATGTTTTCAAAAAGGCTCCTTTCACAGGGTTGTTAAAGTTGGGATTGAGTGGTAAAGAGTTAAGATATATCGGCTAACTCTTCACAATGCCACAAAAATATTGACTTGTTGGAGATAAAAAAGAGAGCATCTATAGACAAACTCATTGCCAGTATTTTCTCATTTTCCAACAAAGCTTTCAAACCCGGGAGTACATGGTAAAGGATTAAAGTTGCATACAGGAAGATCAGCTCTTAACCATTTCCCAAAATGAACCAAAAGAAAAATGACTTGAAAAAACTGTAGGAAACAGTGAAAATGCTGGAAACAATCCTGTTCACCTTTTCCCACCTTTTTTCCTAGCCTGCGAAAGAGAAAGGTCTACACCATCTGAGATACAAATTACATATCATCTACAAATGGTTTAAATTTGGACAAGCCACAGATTTTGATGTCTGGAAACAAGAGGGCCATGATGGTCCTAAAATTGCTCACTTGAGCCTTTCGATCAAACATGACCTATTTCTAAGCTCTTCAGAGATACTAAGACAAACATTCTGACAAATACTCACTAACATTAGACTTACAAAAATGGCCTCTAGAGTGCATATAAGTTTTTTCTTTGTCTCAGTGGCCTACTTGACATGTAGAAATTATCCAGACACACCTTCAGACAAACTGTCATGAGTATTTGAGAGAAAATAACGCCTGCAAGGTATACAAAGGGTTTTTACTAGATTTGACCTAGTGACCTAGTTTTTATCCAACATGACCCATATTTATATTAATTTAAGGTATTATGAAGACAATACTTTTTATCACATTTCAAGATTATTGTGCTGAAAATGTGGCCTCTAGAATGTACAAAAGGTTTTTCAATTATTAAACCTTGTGACCTAGTTTTTGATTCCATGTAACCAATTTTCAAACTCACGCAAGGTACCATCTATACAGACATTCTGACCAAGTTTAAAGAACATTGGACAGAAAATGTAATCTCCAGAGTGTACAAAAGGTTTTCTTGAGATTTGACCAAGTGACCTAGTTTTTGACCTGACATGACCCATTTTCAAACTGATTAAATCTATCATCATAATAAACATTATGATTAACTTCGAAGAGCATTGGACTGAAATGTGGCCTCTTAATTGTACACAAGGTTTTATTAAGATTTGACTTAGTGAAGTGCTGTGGTTTTGGACTTGGCATGCTCCATTTCTAGACTCTTCTGCCATATTATCAAGACAAACATTCTGCCCAAATTTCAAAAGTATTAGACTCAAAATGTGGCTTCTGGCGTGTACACAAGGTTTTTCTAAGATTTCACCAAGTGACCTAGCTTTTTTCCAGACATGACCAATTTGCAAACTTATCCAAGGTATCATTGACACAAACAATCTGACCAACTTTCAGGAGTATTGGATAGAAAATGTGGCCTCAAGAGCATACACAAAATTTTTCTAAGATTTGACCAACTGATCTAGTTTTAAACCCAGCATAGCCCACTTTCAAAATTGTCCAAGATTTTACTGAGGCAAATATTTTGACCATGTTTCATGAGTATTGATCTGAAAATGTGGCTTCTAGAACATACACAAGGTTTTTCTAAATACTGGTGACCTAGTTTTTTACCCAAAATGACCCATTTTAGAAATCATCTGAGATATCATAACGGCAAACATTTTGACCACTTTTCAGGGGTATTAGGCAGAAAATTTGGCCACTAGAGAGTACAAAAGAATTTTCTAATTATCTAGGACTTGACGTAGTGACCTATATTTTGACCCAATATGACCCCATTTTTACACCAAGGAATTCATTGAGGCAAATATTCTGACCAAGTTTTATAAGTATCTGACTCAAACTATGGCCTTTAGAGCCTTCACTAGGTAAAAAAGTTGCCAATGGATGACAGACGCTGCACCATCACAATAACCCCCCCATGAGCACTTCATGCTAAGGTGAGCTAAAAAGTTTTAACCTTTACCACACAATCCCTACTTTCATCCACCCCAAGAAAGACTGATTTTGAAACAAGAGCACCACTGGCCCTGCAGCACTCACCTGAGTAAAGTCATATAGGGTAAATAAAGCTACAATCTACAGTTAATAAAGCTATAAAGATCCTGGTTTTATTGATTTAAAAAACACCAGTGAAAGTGGCCTACTTTTTGACATGACTAAATTTTGAACTTTGCAGTTTTCATTAACGTAAACTTTTGGACCAAGTTTCAAAAGTAGCCAGTAGAAATCATGGCATCTACTGTGCATATAAGATTTTTCCACCATTTGGCTTGGTGACCCACTTTTTGACTCTGCATGATACACATTCAAACATGCCCAAGATATGATGAAGACATAAGCATTCTCATCCAAGTTCGATGTGTATGGAACTGAAAGTGTGGCCTTAACTCTTTACCACACAATCCCGACTTTTAACGACCCTGAGAAAGAAAGCCTTTAAAAACACTGTGGGTAAAGGAGAAAATGCTGGTCACCAGCATTTTCTCCTTTTCCCCCAGTGTTTTCTACCATTTCCAAATCAAATTCTTGATTCACATTTATTTGTCATCTGTAATGTTTTCAGTTTGGACTAGTCAAAGTTTTGTTGTTTGGTAAAGAGTTAAGAGTGCAAATGACTCTTGACTTTTGATCCTTCAGAGAGAAAACATTCTGAGTAAGTCTTGTAAGTAACAGGCTGAAAATATGGCCTCTGTAATACACACAATGTTTTCTAAGATCTGAACCGCTGACCTACTTTTTGACCCAAAATTGACCAAATGTCCAACTTGGATGAGATATCATCAAGACAAAGGTACTGACACATCTGGATGAATATCAAGTTGAATCTGTTGTCTCTATGGCACACACAAGGTTTTACTTAAGATATGACCAAATGACCTATTTTTGTCTAAACATGACCACTTTCAAACTTGTATAATATCTTATTATGACAATCTGACCTAGCTTCATCGGAATCAGGCTATAAATGTGACCTCTAGGGTGCACACAAGGTTTTTCAAGATTTGGCACAGTTACCTACTGTTCATAATAACATACCCAATATTTCACTTGTCTGAGATATTATCAATCACTCAATATTCAATGTTGAACACATCTAAGCATAATCAAAACATAATAAAATCCATGTTACTGTACAATGATTGTTACTAGAAATCTCGAACGCATCACTATCATCGATGCTTCTGTCTTGTATGTTTAGTATGATATTTAAGAGGCAGTAACATGGTGAAAATACTTGCCAAACAGCAGTTATGTTCTTGGACATTCAAATTTATATCATGAAATCTGACAAAAGTCCACATCAGGATCACACTCGGGATCATTTTTGCCACTTTGCAGTGCATTAACTTTTACTGTGCAATATTGATGGTAAATATCTTATTAGATTTTTTAATATTTTTCAGTTGTGTTGCCATGGGCACCATGAAAAAAAAAACATTCTCTGAAGTTTGATCTATATGAGACTGGTAGTATTAGAGATGGTGTTTAAAAGAAATGCATGATGCACACAATTTGCCATGATAAGAGCTTGTTGGCCTTTGGCCTGTAAAGCTATAAGCCAAGATGGGCTGTGTTCAGCAATACATCAAAATCTTCAAAGATAGCTATTTCTAGGGTATCTTAATTAACAGGAACCATCCCACAAAGACCAAAATGTTATGTTTTGTTGATAGATGCTCTCCCATTTCATCTCTCTGAACACTTTACAAGCCATCAAAATGTCATCCAAATAAAAAGCATGTGCAGAAACAGATTATCATACCTGCACTTAGAAATCTACGACCTTATTCCCTACATCTGTTTAAAACTTCCAACATCACATGGTTATAATGTCGTAATGGTGATACATGTCTATAGCAAATCTTAGAGATAAAGCTATGGCTAAGAGTAATCTATTTGTGGATGGATGGGAGAAAAGTGTGATAAATCAGCTATTTTTTCCTGCCCCAAATCGCACCATAGTTCCTGTTTTTATCAAGTTCATTCATCCTTACCCCATTACCACACAATCCCTAGTGTTAATACCCTTAAAAATGCTTTAGAAAATATGTTGGGACAAGGAGAAAATGCTGGTAACCATGTTGTGTAGTAAAAGGTTAAATGACACCCATTTTACTATCAATAGACTGGTCTTACATGTGGTTTTGTCAAGAAGGGTAGCACCCACCTTAAATTTTGTATCTCAGATAAGTACTGAATCCCCTGCATGGGCGGATCCAGAGGGGGGACCGGGGGTCCGGACCCCCCCTGGAATTTTGGCAAAAATGTGGTTATCGGATTCATGAAATGGTACTGATTTGATATTGCACAGCATTTATGTAATATACAGTCATAAATTTAAAAATGGAAGTTCTAAATGTTGAGACCTCCTCATGGTTAGAACTGGAAACATTGACATTTCTTGTAAACGGCTTACATCCACTGAAATCGGGAAATCTAAATATTATATAATAAGACGAGTGCGTTTTCGGTGGGACCCACCCTGAGAAAAATATCTGGATCCGCGCTTGCCCTGTATGAACTAATATAATGTAACCAAGGACTACCCTTCTTCAATGAAATACTAAAGACCTTCAAAGCTCATTTATGAAAGAGAATTCAAAATGCTTATCAAACCACTTACCAAAGGACAAAATTTTAGACTGGTCCAAATTTAATTAATACGTTTGAAGACCACAAAATAAATGTAACTCAAAAATTTAGATTCATTTTCAGCAGGATGAAAAAACATTGTAGGAAAAGGAGAAAATGCTGGTTACCAGCATTTTCTCCTATTTCCACAATGTTTTCAAAAGGCTTCTATCTCAGAGTCTAAAAGCCAGGGATTGTTTGGTAAAGGGTTAAGAACCTGCAACTTCTGCAATAGCTTGTGAGGCACCTTGCAGCTGATCATGCAACACTCAAAAAATGTGAACAGCACTAATGAACACTCGTCTCTAGGCTCAGTACAAACTTGTAACCTCAAAGATGACATCCAAACTTCTCAGTAAAAACTAGACATGTGTCCCAGAAACAGATTCCCCCCCCCCCCCCCCCACTATGACCTTGACCTTTGAGCTGGCAACAAGGTTGTTATATGTACACATCTGTCGATATATGGTGACCATTTGTACCAAATTGTTTTTTAATCAGACCATGCACTTGAAAGTTGTTGGCCAGACACAAACATCACTATTCCCTGAACATAGTACATACATACATACAAACATACATACATACTACATTCATACACCATATTACATACATACATACATGAAGGATTGAACTCAGGAGTTCTAGATTATGTATTGAACCCACAACCACAGTCATGATAGATTAAGCACTGAACTACCCACGCGAGCTCAAATGCTTTCAAATTGGATCAGTCTGAAATTTTTTCATGCATTACAAAATAAAATACATTAACAACATAAAAGGTAACATTAAAACTAACATGATTAAGTCCAGTCAACTATGTTTGTGACAAAGACCAAATATTTGACAAGTTTCTCATATCACTGATTAATTATTTACACAATACATAAATTTTGCAAAATGGGCTCTCCTATAAAATTTGTCAACCACTTCTGGCTGTTGACAGATAAAGGGACTCCAGTTTGTAAGATAAACCCAGTATTACCAAAACAAGGACTCCAAACATTCCTAATCTTACTGGAAAATAGTGTATCACCTAAATAGGCACAATACATCATCACAACAACAATTCCTGTGTTTGCCCTTTATGTTGCTTTCCTTAATTTTTTATTGCTCTTTTTTTTTGAAGTACCAAGCCGAATAATTTCTTTAACCCCTTTTCAAACTATTGTGGGTTTTCACAACCCTGAGAAAGAAGCCTTTTAAAAACATCTTGGGAAATGGAAAAAAATGCTGGTAACCAGCCTTAAGCTTTTCATGAGGACAGAATTTTAGACCTGTACACACTGAATACAAATTGCATGCACTTTGAACATAGGCATCAGTCTTTGCTTCAAAACAGAATATTATAGCCAAGGGTTTATATAAAGTGTAAAATCCATTGCAGGAAGTTTGAACAACCATTGAATGTGCAATTGTAAACAATATGTGAAGTAAAAGCCGCCACATTGCGTCTCATCTTTACAGTCAATTAGTAAAATTAGGTCAACTAAAACACTGGTATTCATTTCTATTCAAGTCCGACATTATTTTGAACCCTTTAGCACTAAACCGAACATGGAATGCTTTGGTGGTAAATTTATGAAATTTGAATTAGGCAGCACAGAACTTGAAATCTAGTTTAACCCTTTCCCAAACAATCCCTGGTTTTTACGGGTCAGGAATAGAGGCCTTTTGAAAACATTGGGGGAAAAGGAGAAAATGCTGGTAACCAGCATTTTCTCCTTTTCCCACAATGTTTTCTACGCTATCATATAGAAAAATTATCTTTTTAGCAACTGTTAATTTGTCATCTGCAAAATGCTTTCAATTTGGTCTGGTCCAAAATTTGCTGTTTGGGAAAGGGTTAATATTCTGTTATACATAATCCTTCACCAAATGGCAAAATTTTAGACTAGTGCAAATTGAAAACATGAATTTTGCCGCCGACTGTTTAAGTGTGCAATTCTTGTCTGAAAGAGAAATAAAATATGTAGGAAAAGGGAGAAAATGCTCAGTTTGGCATAGAGTTAAGTCGCAGTGAATCAAAAATTGAGTAATTTTCACCATTTTTAACTGGAAAATATATCGGATAACCCATCACAACACACACATATATAAGATCAGAGAAAACCCGAACGTGTCAGTCACTGCACTGGTTGCCATCATATATGTGTGCGAACATGCATGGAGAAGCCCTTTGATTTCACAGATGCCACTGATCAAGACAACCGTCATTATCATTGATGTTTATTCGAACTAGGTCTATAAGAACAGCATGTCATAACATTGCATTTCATTAGTGCTATGATGTAGTGGACAGGACTATTGTTTACAATTCCAACATTTATGTTTATCGAAGAGTAAGATTGCTCATTCTAAACTTGTTTTCTCATTTAGATGTAGTAAACTCTCCCTGTATTGATGATAAATGGATTAGTGATGATCTGCCTGTGTCACTGTTTCTGTTTATGATGTTGACAAACTTATGTTTTTCAAGCCTAGAATGGGGACAAAACAATCATGTGAATGAAGGGTTTGTTTCGACACTTTGAATGATCATGAGGTGTTTACGTCACTAACATGTCACTGCCAGAGCTCCAGATTAGAGGGAGAGATGGTACTCTAAATCTGCTATTTCTGTTCCAAACCCTATGTTGTGTGTACTCATTAGAATCACCTCAATGAGATGAGTACCCTTAACATAGGGTTTAAAGAAGAATAATTAAAATTTTTAATTTTGAAATCAAAATCACTCCTTCTATCTGGTTGGTCACTGCTCTGGCTGCTGGCATTTACAATGAAAAGTTGGTTAATCGTAGGCTATTATTAATGTAAACACAAATAGTGAGATGATAGGATCTGTTGTAGTTTCAAAATCCTTGGCGGATCGTGCTTGATTTTTACATTACCCCATACGCATCTTCATTGGTTGCAGCTAGCTCTAACTGCAACGTATCAAATCGGTCGTAGCATTTCATCTTTGATAAAAATAGAACAAGGTTGCAACCTTTCAAATAAAAATAGCAGGTAAACATGGGTTCCTCCATAGATGTGTGCATGATATGTAATGATTCATTACCAAAAAAACACAGACGAATAATATTTACATAGAGTTTCCTTATGACCAATCAATTATCAGAGGTTTTAGGTTATATCCGAGCGCCTGAAGATGGAATGTCTAAGTACCTTTGTGGTTATAACTTCATGTTGAATTATTGTATTCGTAAGCGGTTTGTAAAACGATATTTTATTGGCTATCAGAAATGAGATGTAAAGAGGGATAAAAACAAGCATCCAATAGGGGGTGTATTCCGGGAATATCGAAATCCGGCTTGATCCACCAAGGTAAGATCCACGTAGTGATCATAACCTTGGCTTGCGAAGATGTGTCCGATTATACCTGATGATTTGAATATTTACGTTGTTACGGGAGACCACTCCTTCCTGCATGGCATACTCCCGATTTAAATACAATACCTGGCTACTGCGTCAGGGAGATATCTCTTTGGCTCAGTGGTTAGGGTATTGGCTTTGCGTCCGGGAGTTCGGAGTTCGAATCCTGCTCCGATCCTTATTTCTGCCATGCATTTATTCATTTCTTTCTTTGTTACGGACTTTGTTCGTAAGATGGGGGCTCGTCCGGGATTGGCCATTGAGCCATTAATCCCATTTGTTGTCCAAAATCGGACTTCCTGCCTAATAAGGCTTCGAGTCATCAATAAATGATGACTTTAAGAGGGGGTGTGTTACGGGAGACCACTCCTTCCTGCATGGCATACTCCCGATTTAAATACAATACCTGGCTACTGCGTCAGGGAGATATCTCTTTGGCTCAGTGGTTAGGGTATTGGCTTTGCGTCCGGGAGTTCGAATCCCGCTCCGATCCTTATTTCTGCCATGCATTTATTCATTTCTTTCTTTGTTACGGACTTTGTTCGTAAGAACGTTTTGATTATTCTTTGCATAAAGTTCAATTTAAGGTCAATCTATTTCAGTAATAATTTACTATTTACTGCATGTAGTATTTGCCTCTTCACAAATTTAGGTTTCAACTATTTACATTTCTCAGCTATGTTTTTCATACATTTTTTACACCAAGAAGGACGAAACAAGTGTGAATGAGGTAATAGCAACTAAGCCCAAGGTGAAGATTGTAAACATGTATCCACAAAAAATATTGAATTTAAAGTGATTGATACATATTGGTGGTGAGATCACTTGTTTGAACAATTCTAATATGTTAATCATCAACCTTTATGCAATCCTGTGGTTTATTTGGTTGTTTTATGAACCAGAAAAGAAGGCTTTTGAAAACATTGTGGGCAAAGAAGAAAATGCTGGTAATCAGCATTTTCTTCTTTTTCCACAATGTTTACCTTTCAAGGACAAATCTCATCATTTTAGCAACATTTAATATAGTAATTCATTAAGGAATGCCTTCAAAATGAACAAGCCTGTTACTTGAATTTTCACATCAAACAATACTTGTTTCTTGAAAAATAATACATTTCTCATTAATAAGTCATTTTTCCTTTTATTACAATGTTTCAAATGTATAATACAACATCTTAACCCTTTACCCTACAAGGCATTTCTAAGGTATCTCAAATTGACCCTAAATAACAGCAAGGATAAAGCCGTTTATGTGTATACGACACCTTTTGATAGCATAGAAAACATTGTGACAAAAAGTGAAATTGCTCATCATGAGCAATTTCACCTTTTGCCACAATGTTTTCAAAAGGCTCCTACAAGCAATGCGTAGAAATGAATATCTATGGAGTAAAGGGTTAATATCTAATAGAAACAATTTGCTGTGAACCACAACTTTTACTCAAGTGATGGCATACTGTGGTGGACTACAAAGTGACAAACATAATGAGATATGATCTAAAAGGATGCAACACTGTTTGTATAGGCCAAGAGCCATGCTTAGGCAAAACAGGGTTAAGTGCATCTCCGTGATGCAGTATACAATGCTGGTCGTCATGTTATTAAGGATCCATAAAACTACGTTTTGACTGACGATTGACATCGTTCAGTAGAATGGTCCTTTGACATGCAGTAGGTATTTCAAATTATAAATGTTTCAACTCATGTCAGCCTGCATGCACTACACAGGCTGACATAGGTAACTTCTTTTTGCACAATGCACCAAGCTCCTTTTGCACAAGGCACCAAGCTCCTTTGGCATACTGCACTAAGGTCCTTTTGCACAATGCACTTGGTTCCTTTTGCACTATGCACCTAGTTTCTTTTGCACAGAGCATGGCTCAAATAATGTGGGTTATGAAACAATTTTAAATTTTAAAGACCTAATGTCTTGAAATTCTCTTCAACAAGAGGGCTATGATGGCCCTGTATCGCTCCACAGGCAAATAAGTAAAAACACTACAAGTCAAACACTACAATATTTGACCAATTGGTTTCAAACTTGAGGACATACAATTTTTTTTCTATAAAATCTTACAAGAAAGTTGGGACCCCGAGGCAAAGCCAATTTCTACTGCAAAGCTATAATTACTTGAATCCTGGTGGAGGTCCACAAGATAAAGCCCCATAACATACAATACAGGTCTAGAATGTGTGGATATAAACAAGAAGATTTTTGAAGTTTTCTCAATAAAAGGCCCTGTAAAACATGAAGCCCATGAGACTGAGCTAAATTTAGTAGCCCTAGTCTTTATTATGGTTAGTAACAAAATGACCCAGAAAGTTTTTGCTACAAAAACACATAAACTTGTGACCCTGGTGTGGGAATAAACTTGACCTCAAGGCTACCATTTGGGCCCTCCTGGTAGAGGCCTACTAGATAAAGCTACATGCAAAATTTGGTAGCCCTAGGCCTTATGGCTAGGTACAAGTAGACCTTTAAAAAAGTTCCAGTATGAGCCAATGTAAAACTTGTGACCCCCAGGACTGGGCCAAATTTTATCCCAGGGCTACGATTTGGGCACCTTTGGTAGACAACCACTTGACAAAGCTAGATGCAAAATTGAGCAGCACTAGGCCCAGGACTGGGCCAAATCTAATCCCAAGGCTACGATTTGGGCACCTTTGGTAGACAACCACTTGACAAAGCTAGATGCAAAATTGAGCAGCACTAGGCATGGCTTAGTACGACAAGATTTTTAAAGTTTTCCCTATATAAGCCTATATAAAACTTGTGACCCCTTGGGCCAGGCCAAATTTGACCCCTGGGCTATCATTTGGGCACTCTTGGTAGACAACCACTTGATAAAGATACATGCCAAATTTGGCTAGGTAACAGAAGGATTTAAAAGTTTTCCCTACATAAGCACTTATTAAACTTCTGACCCCCAGGACAGGGCCAATTTTGACCCCAAGCCTATTATTTGAAGGAACTCGATACAGGTACACTGGATCAATAAATAATGCCTTCTTAGACATTATTACACATGGCTTCTTCCCAGCCTTTTAATCTAGACTTTAGATACTTTGCACTCCCATATTTTAGGTGCACCACCTAGGGGTGGGGGGGGGGGGGGTTTGTTATATTGGAGGCCCAATAATTTTGAAAATCATGGTAACTAAAATACGAGTTCTTAGGACAATGCAAAAACCACGCAGAAAATCTCAGTATCTCGAAGTAGCCTTCCCTCCCATCTTGAAATGTTTCCTACATGGCTGTACATGTAGACAATTTTCGATCGGTGTGGAAGCACTAGATCTATTAATCCCTGGCGACTCTCAGGACTATCAGTCCTTTGATTCAATTTTGTTGCCATGGCAACCAGAGTCTTTGAAGGGATAAAATTCTTTCAAGGAATTCCGAAGAGGACCATGGCATGATAATTTCTGGGAAGTTTCATCAAATTTGGGTGGGTAGTTTCAGAGATGTTTGAAATAAAAGTTAACGCACACACAGACGGATGGATGCACGCATCCACGACAGACTCCTAGCCATGACATAAGCCCACTGGCTGATCTAAAAATGGTATGTAATTTGGTATCTGCAAATGCATCCTATTTGGAATTTTCTTTGATGTCTTGCTATTAACTATATCATTTACAAAGACATTTCAAAGCTGCTTGTTACATATTTGTTTCAGCAAGAAAATAATGATTTAATCAATAATGATTCACAACTCACCTGATTTTCATATTTTGAAACGCTTATCAAGGTATAAATCTCCCAGTTTTCTCTCCGAGTCAAATTTGTAAACATATCAAAATCCATTCGTTTCTTTGACCTTGTACGGAACATGGTTCCTGCCTTTGCACTATTTTAGACAAACACACACACCATCTTTAAACCAGAAATATTTGTGTACAGTCTGTCACTTTAAAAGTTCAAATCCAATTGATGTGAGAGCCTATTTCTTACCTCAATTCTTGGTTTTTGCCTAGTATCCAATGTGTCATTTCATAAACTCTTTACCAAACAGCCCATAATTTGATTATTTTCCAAACGACAAAATTTTAGACAGGTCAAAATTGAAAGCACTTGCAGACGACATATTAAACATAACATAAAAATTGATATATGCTTCTAGCAGGGTAGAAAACATTGTGGGAAAAGAAGAAAATGCTGGTTACCAGCATTTTCTCCTTTTCCCACAATATTTTCAAAAACCTTCTGTCTCAGGGTCATAAAAAACCAGGGAATGTTTGGTAAAGGGTTAACCCTTTCCCAAACAATCCCCGATTTTTACAGCTCAGGAATAGAAGCTGTTTGAAAACATAGTGGGAAAAGGAGAAAATGCTGGTAACCAGCATTTTCTCCTTTTCCCAGAATGTTTTCTACCCTATTATATAGGAAAATCATCTTTTTAGCAACTGTTAATTTCTCATCTGCAAAATGCTTTCAATTTGGTCTGGTCCAAAATTTGCCGTTTGGGAAAGGGTTAAAGAATCCTGAAGAAGAAGGCTTTTGAACATACCTTTTCCTCACCGATTTTCTATCCTTTAAAAAACAAATCCTTTTGTTTAGGCCACAGCAATCAATTTGTTGTCTGTAAAGCTTGCAGTCTGGATCAGTGTAACAAATATTTGAGGTAAAGAATTGACTACTGAATAGATGAGAAAACGGGTCCAATTTGGAAACATAATTCTATGCAGACATTAATTATAAGAAAGCACTGTTGAAAAAGGACAAAAATACCAGCATTTTCTCATTTCCCCACAATGTCCTCAAAGTCCTTCCTACTTGTAACCCTTTACCATACAATGACGACTTTTGACGACCCTGAAAGAAAAAGCTTTAGAAAACATTGTGGGAAAAGGAGAAAATGCTGGTACCCAGCATTTTCTCCTTTTCCCACCATGTTTTCTACTCTTGGCCCATAGCAGTTTTTAACTTTTCAGTCACATTTATTTTGTCATCTGCAAACGCTTTCAATTTGGATCAGTCCAAAATTTTGACAATAGGTAAAGAGCTAAAACTTGCCGTCAGTTCGATTAACATTGTCATGTGTTTTTTTTTTCTTCTCCCGTATTCACATGCCAGGGTTCGGTAACACTTATAAACTAATGAGACCACAAAAGCAGATACTTAGTTTATGATGCTAATTCTATGAAACTTATAATTTCCACAATGACACTGTTATATCATTATTTTCCATGATAATTCTATAAGGTCACATAGTATACTAAAAAGCATTTGTCACACACCTCAAACAGAGATTTTTGTTTTCAATAAAATTTTAAACAAATTGATTTTCCTTTCCTCACAATATGCATTCTTGTGTCACATTATAACAGTTATTGAAATATTTACGATACGACATTTAAAATTGGAAAAGGAACACTTCTATTAAAACTGTCATCAAATATTATGCATATGAAAAATGATCCCATAACAAGCATTATGAAACCTAAAACATGAGTCATGCTATGGCAAGAGGGGGCTTAATGTATCTCCACCTGTCATCCTAAAAAGTCATCAGATGATTTCAGATCCATGAAAAAACAATTGAGTCTTCAGGTAGACTGGTCCTTTGACATGTACAAAATTGAGAAATAGCAAACAGTTTCAGCCAAAGTCAGACCCCAGTTGCTACTTTCTTTTGCAGATACATTAACCCATTACCACACAATCCCTACTTTTGACAGCCCTGAGATAGAAGCTTTTGGAAAACATTGTGGAAAAAGGATAAAATGCTGGTAACCAGCATTTTCTCCTTTTCTCACAAAGTTTTCTACCCTTCACAAAACAAATTTCAAATTTTCAGTCACTTTTATTTTGTCGTCTGCAAATGCTTTCAATTAAGGCCATTCTAAAATTTTGTCGTTTGGTAAAGAGTTAAACATCTTTTTCAGACAGCATGGCAAATATCTAATAAGGCCAAGGTTTATCTTTTCTTATGTCTGCAATAAGTTATAGAGTACCAAAACAACTTGCACTCAAACTGAAGCATAATTATGATCAATGAACCCTTAACCACACAATCCCAAATGTTAACAAACCAGAAAGAGAATGCTTCTGAAAACATTGAGGAAAAGAGAGAAAATGCTGGTAACCAGCATTTTCTCCCTTTCCCACAATGTTTTTAACCTTATCAATGTCTAAAACCATGTTTGACACTACATAATATTATGAGCTATGATCTGCAAATGTTTTCACTTGGGCGAGTCCAAAATTTTGTTACAGGTTAATTGTGCAACCGATACAAAACAGAAATTCCCTGCAACATATTATTGCGCACATGGTTTTACTCTCCATGCAGATTTCCTTTCTAATATAAAACATCACAGATTTTTTTTTCTTACCAAAAAATAAATTTGTGAGAGTAAAAAAACATGAATTGTTACTTCATGGCTGCCTTTGCAACATTATCCCAAACTATCAGTGCATATAAACATAAAAAAAAAAATTGATTGCATATTCAATGTTGTCTGATCTTAATCTACACTGTCTGGTCCAGCCACTACAACAAAGCTTAGCACTTTGTATATTCAATAATACCACAAACAACACAAGACACCTCCCTTAGCACTTAGAGCAACACTCTGAACTGTCAGAATTACCAACTTAAGTCGGGCAATATTTCACACTAACTTTAACATTTAGGTTATATTCACAGAAGAACTCTTCCCATACCAAAGATGACACCAGAAGCTTTTGTGAACATTGTAGATCAAGATCAGACTGTACACAATGTGCTATCTGATCTCTAATCTATACTATTCACAGCTGTATTGTAGATTATGACGGAACTGTGTGTTCATCTTGCAGAGGAAATGTTTCTGTAGTCTTTGAGAAATCACAATTTATTTATCCTCAGTAATGAAAGTGTTAACTCTTTACCCAACAATCCCTGGTTTTTACAACCCTGAGACAGAAGCCTATTGAAAACATTGTGGGAAAAGGAGAAAATGCTGGTTACCAGCATTTTCTCCTTTTCCCACAATGTTTTCTACCCTGCTGGGCACTCATTTCAATTTTTTAGTTAGGTTTATTTTGTCCGCTGCAAATGCTTTCAATTTGGACCAGTCTAAAATTTAGTCGTTTGGTAAAGAGTTAAGCAACAGCTAAAAGATGACACTCAAATACATAATAAAAAACATCTACCCAGTGTTATATATCCTTTCATCTGTGCCCTATTATTAAGTAATATATATACAAATCATACAAAGCCCTTCTTGGGTACCCGGGTTGAAATATGAGCATTGTTGCTTTATTCTCCATATTCATAATCCTTCACAAAGAGACATACAAGCTACGTCTACCATGCGGGCTACAGTGAGACATACCACACATATATCTGGATATGCTGACAAATACCAAATATTGCGGTTAAAAGACAAATGATGATGAAACATGAGCGGTAAATTGTAGAAAGATACTCCCATCCCACTGCCAGTTGTCAAGGAACTGTACTCCGTTGGTTGGTTGTATTTGGGTTTAACGCCACTTTAACAGCTAAGGTCATATCATGGCGGTCGGTGACGCACATGTGTTTCCTGGTTTTCTCACACCAGTACTTACACTACTTTCTTTCCAAAGCCACCGACTACTTTTCTCACATGCTTCAGCAGAGGTGAGAGGCGGAAATACGCCGGAAAGAAAGTTCGCCTCAACCAGGTATCGAACTCACAACCACCAGGTCATGAGTCTGACACGCTCACCACTGAGCCACCCGGGCGGGCGCTGTACTCCGTAAAATTGCAAGACTTCAGGTTCTTTTGCACTACACCATGTAATATTGCAACAAACTCAACTGCCAAGTTTCAAGTCAATAAGACTGGTTTGACAGTTATGCTTCGAACGAAGAACTGTTCTAAAAAACTTCCTATTTCAAGGGTAAATAACTCCAGTGGGTCTGCTCTGATTAGACCCATAACTGGACTCATCATTTGTATTTGACTAAGTTTAGTACTGACTGATTAGTATTTGTAGATGCTACAGTGTAAACAACGTCAAATAGAGCAATTTTTTGAATTCAAGGGCAAATAACTCCAGTTGTTCTGGTCTAATTAGAACCCTAATCAAACTCACCCCAGTTCTTATGGTCACATATATTTTTTCACCATGTCTGGTGCTGATTGGTTGATATTTGTAGATGCTAGAGTGATCCTAGAGTGTAAACAAAGTCAAATTTACAAATATATCAATTATTCTAATTCAAGGGCAAATAACTCCAGTTGTTCTGGACTGATCTGAACTATGAGCAAACTCATCTGAGATTTACTGGTCATATATTTTTTTAATATTTTCTCAAAAGAAAAAAAGCCAGCCAATTAACATATAAGCCAGATCTGAAGAAAGCACTGTTTGGTCTTGTACAAATAAGCCAAGGGACAAACAGCTAAAAAGGAACAATCAAGCTATTAGATTAAACTGAGTGGAAAATATGGTGGAACAAGAAGCCATTACTTGTAACATTAGCAAGTGCTCCATTTACCACAATGTTTTCGAAACCTATCTTTGGCATTCGCAGTGGCACTTGTTTGGGTATGGCTTAACGAAAATAAAATAAGACTGCACACTGAAAATATGGCGGGCCTCTAAAGATTTTATGTTACAAATGATAGAAGTGCACTAAAAAAGTAATGGTATGAAAATCATTGCATGCAACATTAATTTTTGGAACATCTGAAAACGGTAAAGCGGTGACTTTATTAAATCATCATTAATGTTTGATACGGTTACTGACTATGTTTGAGAACAACCCATTATTTACCCGATATTCTGTAAATATATGACAGAAAAAGACTGTATACTGTAACTATCTATAACTTCCTTCATCAAAAAGGCTGATTTTTTTTCCCATTAAGAAAAATACATGTACATTGTACAGACTTTCTTTATATATCAACTCTGTGAGCAAGTTATTGCTAACCCTTATAATGATAATCCAAACTTTTTACGACCCTGCAGAAGAGGCCTGTTGAAAACATATTGTGGGAAAAAGAGAAAATACTGGTACACAGGTAACAAGCACTTTTCTCTTTTCACAAAATGTTTTCATCCTTTCAGACAAGAATCTCGTCAGTTAAACCATGCTTAGTTTCTGCTTCATCATTCAAACCTATTATGCTTAGTTTCTGCTTATCATCATTTAAAACATATTTAGTTTCTGTTTTAGTGTCTGCTTTATCAACATTTAAACCGTACTCAGTTTCTGCTTTATCATCATTCAGACTATACTTAGTTTCGGCTTTATCAACATTCAAACCGTACTTAGTTTCGGCTTTATCATCATTCCAACCGTTCTGCTTTATCATCATTCCAACTGTACTTAGTTTCTGCTTCATCATCATTCAGACCATGCTTAGGTTCTGCTTTATCAACATTTAAACCGTACTTAGTTTCTGCTTTAACATCATTCAAATATACTTTGTTTCTGCTTTATCAATATTTAAACCATACTCACTTTCTGCTTTATCAATATTTAAAACACTTATTTTCTGCTTTATCATCATTCAAACTATAGTTAGTTGTTGCTTTATCAACATTTAAACCATTTTTAGTTTCTGCCTTATCAACATTTAAAATATATTTAAGTTGTTATGTAGCACCAGATAGACTCCTTTAATCCTTTCCCAAACAACAAAATTTTAGACTGGTCCAAAGTCAAAGCAGTTGCAGATGACAAAATAAATACAAGTCAAAAATTAAAATTTGTTTCCAGTAGGATAGAAAACATTGTGGGAAAAGGAGAAAATGCTGGTTACCAGCATTTTCTCCATTTCCCACAATGTTTTCAAAAGGCTTCTTTTTCAGGGCCGTAAAAACCAGGGATTGTTTGGTTAAGGGTTAAGTTGTAAGAACTTGTTTTTCACTTGATAAAATATTACTATGTTTAAACTAAATGCTTTTGGTATAGAGGAATCTAAAATTTCATTCTGTGGTAAAGAGTTAACTCTTTCTAATAAATTGCCACAAAATCCTGAGTTTTAACCTTTTATCAAACTACAAAATTTTAGACTGGTCCAAATTGAAAACTCTTGCAGACAACAAAATAAATGTAACTTGAAAATTGCAATTTGTTTCCAGCAGTGTTGAAAACATTGTAGGAGAAGGCTGCTATCTTTGGGTGTAAAAACCAGGGATTGTTTGGTAAAGAATTAACCACCCTGAGGAAAAAGCCTTTTGAAAAGGTTGTGGGAAAAGGAGAAAACACTGCTCACCAGAATTTTCTCGTTTTTGCACAATGCTTTCTACCCTTTCTTCAATAAAACATAGTCCAACATTTGTTTTTAATTTTGATTGGTCTAACTAGAGCTATCACTAAAAGTGATTATACCCCCACCTGCTCCTTGTAAGAAAAAAAGGTCTTTGTTACAGAATGCAGAATAGTTCAGTACAAAAGTATGAGTTGAAAAAAGTTCAAGGGGAGACAATTCCATAACAAATCGCAGCAAGATCATGCAAATTGCAAATGCACAACTTCACACACAAATATATATATGATGGTTGAGTGCATGCTTCCCAGCTGTCCTGAGATGTTGATCCCTGGTACCAGATAGAGTATGGAAGATCCAATAAGATTCTCGTTGGCACCAACTCCACATTCTATCTGATAGGGATCAACATCTCAGGTTAGCCAAGAAACCTGCAATCAGCCATCTTATCAATGTTTTCCTCTTCTGTTTCCCGACTGTCTAGGATGTGATATTAAAACTGATGCTGACAATAGACAACTGATCAGTCCCCACCATATGGGATGATAAAGAAATCAATTTAATAGATAAACCCAGTCTGAAAAGTCAATGCATGTCACTTTCGTCATCGAGGTTAGTAAAGTTTACTACACACACCAATCAAACGTCCATAAAATGCGTATATGCAATGAATGCTACAAAACCTTCAAACACCACATGTCCTACCACCGGCATGTGAAATCAACACATCAGGGATGCTGATTCTACTGCCAATATTGCAAACTTCAACATATTCAATGGGAAGATAAACAAAAGGGCCATGATGGCCCTGTATCGCTCCACTGGCTAATTCGTAAAAACACTACAAGCCAAGCATTACATTATTTGGCCAACTGGTTTCAAACTTGAGGGCATACAGTTTTTTTCCTTTTTCCATAAAAACCTACAAAAAAGTTGTGACCCCTGGGCAAATCCAATTTTGACCACAAAGCTATAATTACTTGAATCCTGGTGGAGGTCTATGAGATAAAGCCCCATACCAAATAATACAGGTCTAGAATGTGTGGTTATAAACGAAGATTTTCAAAGTTTTCTTAATAAAGGGCCCTGTAAAACATAAAATCCATGAGACAGGGCTAAATTTAGTGGTCCTAGTCTTTATTATGGTTAGTAACAAGATGTCTTAGAAAGTTTTCACCACAAAAGCCTATGTAAACTTGTGACCCCTGGTGTGGGGACAAACATGACCCTAAGGCTATAATTTGGGCCCTCCTGGTAGAGGCCCACTAGATAAAGCTACATGCAAAATTTTAGGCCTTATGGCTAGGTACAAGTAGATTTTTAAAAAATTCCCAATATGAGCCCATGTAAAACTTGTGACCCCCAGGACAGGGCCAAATTTGAACCCAGGGCTACAATTTGGGCACCTTTGGTAGACAGCCACTTGATAAAGCTAGATGCCCTAGGCCTTATGGCTTGGTACGAAAAGATTTTTAAAGTTTTCACTATATAAGCCCATATAAAACTTGTGACCCCCGGAGCCGGGCCAAATTTGACCTCTGGGCTATCATTTGGGCACTCTGGGTAGAGGTCTACTAGATAAAGCTACATGCCAAATTTGGTAGCCCTAGGCCCTATGGCTAGTTACCAGAAGGATTTTAAAGTTTTCCCTATATAAGCCCATATAAAACTTGTGACCCCCGGGGTGGGGCCAATTTTGATCCCAGGGCTATTATTTGAAGGAACATGGTAGAGATCCACTAGATAAAGCTACATGCCAAAATTGGTAGCCCTAGGCCTTATGGTTTCAGAGAAGAAGATTTTTAAAAATTTTCAATATTTTTCAGTTTTGTTGCCATGGCAACCAGAGTTTTTGAAGGAATAAAATTCTTTCAAGGAATTCTGAAGAGGACTATGGCAGGATCATTTCTGTGAAGTTTCATCAAAATTGGATGGGTAGTTCCAGAGAAGAAGATGTTTGAAATAAAAGTTAACGCACGCACACACGCACAGACGGACGCACGACGGACACCAGGCCATGACATAAGCCTGCTGGCCTTCGGCCAGTGGAGCTAAAAATAAACACAAGTCAAAGTGCCCAGGCAACATCGAGATCACAATCACCTTCAAATTACCCTAAAAAGACAAGGACAGACAAGAAGAAACAGACTTGGATCAATAGTTAAAAGTATTGGAGGATCAAATACCACCAGAACCTTTCAACATGGAAGATGGCCTTCCAGTACCCAATAAACTGAACATACATAAACAATTCTGCACACCTCCCAATTGTTACAGACATTATAACAATGTAAAAGTTTTAAAACTTGTTTTGATTTCTTTATGTAAATATAAATTTTCTCAATAATCACTGATACTATTTATTTTTTTGGCTGTTCTCATCAATGACTTAAATAGTCTCGCTCCTATTAGAGCTTTATGTGAACACTCCACAGTTAAGTTACCCTGCTTCAGAATCAGCCTAAAATACCAGCACCTAGGGACACTGACTGGCACCCAAGGACATCATTAGCTTTGTTACACCTCTGAAGAGTTTTAACGAGAATGAAACCAGTCAGGGATAGAATGTCCAGTGCAAACAGCAATCAAAGAAGAGCAATGAAGGGCAAAGCATGTCTTCTTCAGAAGACATGTTCATTGATGACAAGCTTGACGTAAGACAGACAGTAGCATGTCTCCACAGATTAGCAAGGCTAATTAGCTTAAGTCCTTCTAGAGACATACGTCCCCATTTGGCATTGGGACCCAACCTTTGCAACATAGTTGAGAGCTTGTCACCAGAGTCCAGTCGAGCAAAGGCATGGCCCATCCAGTCTCCTTTCAGTATTTATTTTCTTGTCTACATTTGCTTTCATTTTGGTTGAGTCCAATATTTTTGTTGTGAGGTAAAGTGTTAACAGATGACAAAATTAAATCACTTTCAGATAATTGTCACCATGGTAATGTATCTATTAAATGCTGATGACTGTCTTATTAAGGCTAGAAAACATTTTGGGAAAAGGAGACAAAGCTGGATTGCTTAGGGTGGTTAAAACTCAGGAAAGTTTGGGAGATGGTCAACACTTCAGCGATTTTGCATGACTTTTGGACCATTTGCTGACAACAAAGATCATGGCAAGACTGGCATGTGCGTCAAAAGTGACCGAGGGATTGTGTGGTAAAGAGCAAAGGAAACTTTCTTTTCTATGATTTTTTTCCTTTCATCTCTGATACATGTGAAAAAAGTTGTACTATCAATGACTGAAGAAGAAAAGTTGTTTCAGCTCTGATGTGCGAAAGCCAGGAAACACATTGTGTAGGTTCACTGGCCTCTGTATGACAAAAGCTGTTAAAACAAACTGTAACTCCAATGCTTTACTACAGGTCAGTGCTTGATTGAATTATTTTGCAGCTAAGGTCTAAAGCAGTAACTCTATTTGCAGAGGGATAGATTGCTTGTAATGAGAAGAAATTCTCGTGAATTTCTAACATACATGTACTTTTCTAAATCTCATTTGACAAAGACATTTCTCAACCTTCTTAATGTCTTTCCTTTGTGTCACTTGCACAAACATACGAGGTTTCTACAAATAGCCCTGCATAAATCTTTGATTGTATTGTAATATAGATTATACTCATTCTATTTTCATCTATTACATAGATTGTTGGTGTAATACCGGTATGAATTATGTGACCCATAAACACTTTACAAAATTGTTTCTTCTATTATAGAATACAAAAGGTAACGGAGATGTAGAATGGATTCCTCATATGTAGCTTCGTCCCTTTATTCAACAATAATTGCACATGTTAACATGTTAAAAATCCTAATTCTTAACTGATCATTCTGATTGAACTAAAGAGTTGCTGCAAACTTGTATAACCCTATACCAAGCGATCTTGTATTTCAAAAACCCTGAGAAAGTAGGCTTTTGAAAATATCATGAGAAAATGCCACTTCTCAGTGTTCTATTCATTCTTCATAATGTATTCTACCTTATCAAAGGCAAAACCCCTCCTTTAATTCACATTTTGTCATCCGCTTTTAAGTCAATTTTGTTAAGTTCAGAGACAGACAGGTAACAAGAGGGTAATATACTACTCAAACTTTAATAGGGATCACTTACAAATTTCTGTATGGCTTTATAAGTTACAACAGTTTTGCATAAACTCTTTACTATACTGTAAAACTCTAGATTTGTCCAAGTTGAAAGCATTTGCTGACCAAAAACTAAATGCAACATGTACTATGCTGTCTGTACATTGCAATAGGGTAGAAAATCTTGTTGAAAAAGGACAAAATACTGGTATCCAGCATTTTCTCCTTTTCCAACAATATTTTCCAAAGGCTTCTTTCTCAGTGTCTTTGACAGTCGGCATTGTGAGGTAAAGGCTTAAAGATCCATTTCCACCGGTCATTTTATTGCTCAATGTGGTAATGTAACTTATTGTAAAACCATACATGATACATGCCGCATATATATTTAGAGTGAATCTTTTAGGTGATCCCTAGCAAATTTTGAGTAGTATAGATTAAAGACATAAACTATTGAATGGGATCATTCAGTTTAACATGGACTACAATGTTAGTCATGAAGACACAGAAAGCCTCTTACTTCAGAACAGTTACTCTCCCTCTCTCCCCACCCCATCCCTATCCCACACTCCATCCCCTGGGCAGGTGACTAATTTGTCAAAAAGGAAAAAGAGAGAGCTATCAAATCACATCTAATAGCCTACTTCAATGACACAAAGTTTACACATCTTTAACATCCTTTACACAAAATTCTGCATTTTATTCATTCATTATAATAAATTAACATACCTTTTTTGGACAAAACTAAAACAGATGTGTTCTATCCAGTAAATATTCCACCTGTCACCATATTTGGAGGTCTTACGCTATACACAAAGGTTTTATTGATGTACCTAGTAAACCAAACATCCGCTCAATTTCAAACCAACTTAAAAAACCTATATTTATCAATTCTCTTCCACTGCTATTTCATTAGAAGTCCAGAGCAAGTCAATTAAATTGTTCTCTTTTTGTTATGCTCAAATAATTGGAGCATAAAAATATGGCTGTCAAATAAATGAATGGATGCCTGTTGAAGTGTTTAGAGATGATAAACAGAAAGAGGTGGCTATCTTTTGTTCCTTAACCCTTTCCCAAACAATCCCTGTTTTTTACGACCCCCAAGATGAAAGCCTTTTGAAAATATTTTTGGAAAGGGAGAAAATGCTGGTAACCAGCATTTTCTGCTTTTCCCACAATATTTTCTACCCTGCTAGAAACAAATTTCAAGTTTTGAGTTACATTTATTTTATCGTCTGCAAGTGCTTTTAATTTGGACCAGTCCAAGATTTTGTTGTGTGGTAAAGAATTAAAGTACTGATATTCTACATGTTCTGACCCTTTACCTGCTTAATGAATTAAACTTAAGATTTCTAGCCTATGATGAAACCTCCACAGTTTAAGATACACAAATTTTGCTCATAGGAGAAAGTTCATCATACCACACAGTGTAGATACATGATCAGACTGTACATTCTGTGTAGCCTGATCTTAAGTTAAACTGTCCAAAAGAGGTCACTGAGTCATACGTAGCAGCCTAAGGTTTAACACATTACCAAACGACAATATTTTAGCCCGGTCCAAATTGAAAGCATAATGCAGACGACAAAATAAAAGTGATTGAAAATTTGAAATTTGTTTTGTGAAGGGTAGAAAACATTGTGGGAAACGGAGAAAATGCTGGTTACCAGCATTTTCTCCTTTTCCCCTTTTCCCACAATGTTTTCAAAAGGCTTCTTTCTTAGGGGCGTCAAAAGTAGGGATTGTGTGGTAATGGGTTAAACATTAGTCTTGTGTGCATAAAACTGAAATAAACCTCTTAGACCCTTCACCTCTTCCACTCTTTACCAAACAACTCAATTTTGGACTAAGCCAAACTGACAGCATTTGCAGACGACAGATTAACTGTGGTTCAAACAATTGGTTCTGTCTTTAGATGGGTAGAAAACACTGTGAGAAAAGGAGACTATGCTTGTTAACAAGCATTTTCTCCTTTTCCCACAATATTTTCATAAAACTTTTTTTTCTGTGGGTGTGGTAAAGGGTCAAAGAATGACAAAATTTAAACTTGTCTAAATTTAAGGCATTTGCAGACACTTAATAACATGTGATTCATAATATACAACATGTTTTAGAGGGAACAGAAAGCACTGCCGGAAAGGGAGGAAATACTGGCTAACCAGACTTATCTCTGATTCTTTAATGTTATTAAAGGTGGCCCTTCAGATTTTGGAACGAAAATTTTACAAAAGTGCAAAAAAATCATCCTTATACTCCCAAAGCCTTTTAATTTTCATTCATAAAACCCCAGTAGTCGAAAACCGTCCAACAACACGAGAAATTAGAGATTTACTAAAGGCCCAGGTTGACACCAACGGGAGACACGTTCTATTTTTAGATGATCAATTCGCTTATTTACTTACAGGAATACACAGAAGAAGCTTCAAACATAGCGTCCGAAGAAGACATTATGGAAAATAATCATTACATGTTTGTTATGATAGGGAATTTAAGCGTTATGAGTCAACGTGCCAGTCACTTAACATTCCCACAATGCTTTATTGATTTTTGGCTCGAAATCTAAAAATAGCTTAAGAGGCTACGTAGCCTTTTAAGGGAATACCATCAAAAAAATTTTTTTTTGTAATTTTATGAATCTTAATTATTGATGATTTGTATTATTTTTTCATATGAATTTCAGTGATATATATTTTTTTTAATTTGGTGAGATGTAAAAATTCTAAATACCCACCTATAAAAGCTTTCTTCACCGGGTTCATGTAAAAAAACATTCTGGTTCAGTTGTAAAGGGACAACTTAGTTTGACCTGAACATTAAACTTTTCTTTTTAAATTCCATGAGTCTATAATTATGCTATTGTAGGGGCATCTGAGCCATGTTTTTTTTTAATCTTTTACCAAAAATTCCAGTGGTTTTATATCCCTCAGCAAAAATGCATTTAAAACATTGTGGAAGCAGGAGAAAATGCCGGGCTCCAATCATTTTCTCATTTGACAATACTGTTTTTTAACTTTAAAAAAAAAAAACAATATTTAACCCATGTTTACTTTAAAATTTTCTGCAAATGCTTTCAGATTGAACAAGTCCAAAATTTTGTAGGTACTACTGAAAAATTATCCAATTCAGAAAATGTGTAAGTGCGTTATAGTCAGCTACTACAATTTGACAATCATTTCCTAATTGGGGAAAATGCTGCAGACCCTGATTAACTGTAGCAATTTGACAATCAGTTCTTTTTGAGGGAAATTGTTGTACACCTTTGTTGGCTGAAGCAAATTTGACGATAATTTCCTTTAGAAGGAAAAATGCTGCAGATGATGGTAAGCGGTAGCAATTTAATGATCGTTTCTGTTTGAGGGAAAATATTTTGGACTAATGGTCAGCTCTAGCAATTTGCTACTCATTTAACCCTTTACTCCATAGATACTTATTTTGACGTATCGACAACAGACAGCTTTTGAAAACATTTGAGGGAAAAGGAGAAATTGCTCGTAACGAGCAATTTCTCCTTTTCCCACAATGTTTTCCACTCAATCAGATATTTGTATCCTCATTTGTCCATATTTTGACATCATATCTTTATTTGCTGCTGAAATGGAAGAGCCTCAACTTGGCATATCAGGTAAAGGGTTAATTTTGAAGTAAAAATGGTGCAGACTATGGTAAGCTGTAGTAATTTGGAAATCATTTCTTTTGAGAGATGAAGACTATGATGCTTGCATGATTTGTTGTATTGGGGTTTAATGCCACTTCAACAGCTAAGGTCATAACACGGTGGTCGTTGATGCATGTTTTTCCTGGCTTTCTCATACCAGTACTAACACAACCTTCTTTCCAAAGCCACTGACTACTTTTCTCACAAGTTTTATGCTTGTACAAAAGAAAGTGAATAAAAGGCAAAGCCCACATTCTTTACACAATTGAAACTTTTTAAAATTGTGCATACTGTCAACTTGTTTATTGTACAGTGTTCATTGCACGGAATACATTCAAGTGCATCTTTTCTGGCTAAAAGCCATGAGTGTGTTAACTGAGAATTCTTTTCGAAAGAATTTTTTTTTTTCAGAAAATATGCTTAAAACTATGGTTTGCTAAGGCAATTTGACAATCAGTTCTGTTTGAGGGAAAATATTATAGACCATTGTCAGCTTTAGCAATCTGACAATTACTCTTTGGAAGAAAACACTGCAGACTTCACTTAGTTCTACCAATTTGACTGAAAAAATTGTAAACTATCATCAGCTGTACGGGTTTGACAGGTCCTTTTGAGGAATATCTTGTAAACTATTGACAGCTGTATTGATTTGACAATCAGGTCCTTTTGAGGGATATCTTGTAAACTATTGTCAGCTGTATCGAATTGACAATCAGTTCCTTTTGAGGGAAATCTTGCAGACCATTGTCAGCTGTATCAATTTGACAATCAGTTCTTTTCTAGGAAAGAACTTGTCGACTATTGTCATCTGTATCAAACTGACAATCAGTTCTTTTTGAGGAAAAATCCTGTAGACTATTGTCAGCTGTATCAATTTGACAATCAGGTCCTTTTGAGGCAAATCTTGTAGACCATTGTCAGCTGTATTGATTTGACAATCAGTTCCTTTTGAGGAAAAACCTTGTAGACTATTGTCAGCTGTATCAATTTGACAATCAGGTCCTTTTGGGGCAAATCTTGTAGACCATTGTCAGCTGTATCAAATTGACAATCAGTTCTTTTTGAGAAAAAATCCTGTAGACTATTGTCAGCTGTATCAATTTGACAATCAGTTCTTTTTGAGGTAAATCTTGTAGACCATTGTCAGCTGTATCAATTTGACAATTAGTTCTTTTTGAGGAAAGATCTTGTAGACTTTTGTGAGCTGTATTGAATTGACAATCAGTTCCTTTTGTGGAAAAATCTTCTAGACTATTGTCAGCTGTA
Organism: Tridacna crocea; assembly: GCA_943736015.1. NCBI lineage: Eukaryota > Metazoa > Mollusca > Bivalvia > Cardiida > Cardiidae > Tridacna > Tridacna crocea. The sequence continues at coordinate 57,411,377 of OX031060.1, read as the reverse complement.
TTGAATTGACAATCAGTTCCTTTTGAGGAAAGATCTTGTAGACCATTGTCAGCTGTATCAATTTGACACTCAGTTCTTTTCTAGGAAAAATCTTGTAGACTATTGTTATCTGTATCAATTTGACAATCAGTTCTTTTTAAGGAAAGATCTTGTTGACTATTGTCAGCTGTATCAGTTTGACAATCAGTTCCTTTTGGGGCAAATCTTGTAGACTATTGTCATCTGTATCAAATTGACAATCAGTTCTTTTTGAGGAAAAATCCTGTAGACTATTGTCATCTGTATCAATTTGACAATCAGTTCTTTTTGAGGGAAATCTTGTAGACTATTGTCATCAGTATCTATTTGACAATCAGTTCTTTTTGAGGGAAATCTTGTAGACTACTGTCATCTGTATCAATTAGACAATCAGTTCCTTTTCAAGAAAAAGCCTGTGAACTATCGTCAGCTGTATCAATTTCACAATCTTTCCTCTATGAAGGAAAAATGCTGCCAACTATGGTTAGCTATAGCAGTTGAAAATTATTTTCTCAACTCTTTACCATACAACAAAACTTTGGACATGTCCAAATTGAAAGCACTTGCAGACACTAATTTAAATGTGAATCAAAAAAATCGAATTATGATTTTGAAAGCGAAAACATTGTGGGAAAAGGAGAAAATGCTGGTTACCAGCATTTTCTCCTTTTCCCATAATGTTTCCAAAAGCTTTCCTCCTTTGTGTTGTTAAAAGTCAGGATTGTGTGATAAAGGGTTAAGAAGGGAAATAATACAGACTCAGCTTGTATATATATATTATTAATATTATGGATATTTGAATGCTTCCTAAAGTGATTGACAGTTTCATTGTGTGAGTTTGGCAAAGAGAGAGCATATAAGGCCGTCAAATTGAAAATGTTGTTAATGACTAAAGTGAAGCCAAAGACAAAAAACAAGTTCTGATTTGAAATCTGTATAAAAGTGTGTAATGTTAATGAAATTAAACAAAATTACCACACATAAACCCTGCATATTTTATCTACATATATCTTTATATCCACCTCTTTCTCTAATTTTAAAGGCCATATTTTTGATACATAGACATATTGTTACCTTACTTTCCAGACACCCTGTAGTTAAAGTGACATCAGAGTGCTAGCTGATTTAATTGAATTTTTATACCAATTATCATTATTGCAGTGTGTATGCCTTTCTTTTGGTATTATTCACATTTTGTAGATAATTCTTTTTTTCTTTTCAGAATCATATAAGCTTAAAAATATCTCATTTTAGGTGAGTGGTAAAGAAGATGAGTTTAACTGAAGTTCATCACAAATTTATTTCCTACACCACAAAAAACTTTTACTCTTCCACATTGAAAAAAAAACCAGGTCTGCAGACTGATGGTAAATTAAAAGATAATTAAAACACATCCTTTGATGGGGTGGAAAACCTTGTGGGACAAGGAGAAAATGCATGTTGCCAGTACTTTCTATTTTTCCCACAATGTTTTTGAATGTCCTCTTCCTCAGGGCTGTTAAATCATGTCAATTTTGGGAAAAGTGTTACAAAATATATTTATCAGCAGACAGAAACAACCCCATCCTGATCTAGACTCTTGAGTATTGTATTCTGTGGCAGTGTGAACCATGCAATAAAAGATCTTACATGTGATGTACTACAACCAGTGGTGGTTGGAGCCACTCACTAGAAGATATTACAGGTAACAGACACAATACCTCAATATTTTCTTATTTGAAATTAACACAACTTCTGGTCAGCACAATATCCCAATATTTTCTAGTTTTGAAATTAACATAACTTCTGATCTGGTAAACCATTTGGGTGAGCCAATCAGATGTTGTGTTACTTCCAAACCTGGAGAATAAGACTAAGAAAGTTCATAAGCCTAATAAGAGTTAGTGAGTACAGGCACTGGTTGTTAATACTACTTCTGAAGCCCATGAATGCATTAGGCTTACAGTTATACAACACTCAAACATGGTACATGATTTCATGTCTTTCAGTAGAGGAACTCACCTGAAGGTCAAGGTCATGAAGCTGAAGGTCATCATGTGGGAATTTATCTTGAACACGTTCAATGCGTTTTTGATTATCCATCTTGTTGAGCTCATCTTCCCTCTCCTTGACCATCTACAAAAGTCAACACAAACAAAATTAATACAGAGTCTAGTACTTTCAAATGACCTTAGACATCATATGGAGTGCAACACGCCAAAAGGTGCATTCGGACATTTGCGTAAAGTGTCGTCTCGGATTAGCCTGCGCAGTCCGCGCAGGCTAATCCGGGACGGCACTTTACGACTACATTAGATTTTGTGCTACAGTAGTTTTGCGTAAAACAGAAAATCACATAAAATCGGAAAGTCTAGTTTCGGATTAGCCTGTGCAGACTGCACACGCTGATCAGAGACGACACTTTACGCAAATGTCCGAATGACCCTTTTCGCGTGTTGCACTCCATATAAGCAAAGTGTCCAACTGATTATGTTAAATACTGCTGGTGTAAAGCAACATCTTAACAAACATTGTGGCAAATTAGAGGATTGTTCCTCAGTCAACCAGGGCTGAAAAATAGTGATAATATCAGCTGGGACCTTTTGGCCCTTACAACAGGAGGACTACAAGGTATAATTGGGTAGGTCTATGTTTTTTATTTAGACTTTGTAAAGAGTAGTGATAAATCAGGCGATGATGAAAAAAACACCATTTCAATTTGCTTGTACTCCGGTGACTTCAGTTGCAAAAAAGGTGTTCAAACAATTAAACACTTGGCATTATAACATAGACCAGCATGAGATTTGCAATTTGGAATACTTTTTATTGTGTTAGTCTATGTTGAATGAATGGTTGCATCCAAAACTGTAACCCATTATAAACTTTCATCTCAATGTTGTTGGAAGGTCCCAACTGACTGTTTCTTCCCATAGCGTCTACCCTCCCCCAGTAAAGGCCTGTTTACACATTCACGATTTTTGGCTACGGTGCCGCTACGATTCGCCACGATTTGTAAAATCGTCGTGTACCGTGGTGATTCGTAGTGGAACCGTGGTGAATCTTGATGAATCGTGATGATTCGGGAAACTCCACGGTAGCGCTACGGAAGTTTTAAACTGTTTAAAACATTCGTGGCAAATCGTGGTGGTTATTGGGCGTGGCCTAATTCGTAGCGCAACCGTAGCGGAATCGTGCCTATTCGTACTGACACCGTAGCTATATTCGCGGCTTTTCGTGAGAGATCGTAGCCAGTCGTGGAATCTTTGACACCACGAATTCTCACGATTCACCACGAATTGTGTGCGGTTGTCCTACGAATTATCCACAGTTTCGCTACGGAGCTCCACGATTGGCCACGACTAGTACCGTATCGAACCGTACAAGCACCGTGAGCATTCGTTGTGCCACCGTGGTCAATCCTCATTGACCGTAGCGTTGCCGTCATGAATCGTCATTGATTCGTAGCGATACCTTACAGACACCGTACTAATATCGTGGACATTCTTACTGGAATCGTAGTGACACTGAATATTTCTACTTTTCGCCACGATTCATCCCGATCCATCCCGATTTTTCTGACCATGAGAAATCTGGGTGAATCGTGGTGAATCGTAGAGAAAATCGTGAATGTGTAAACGGGTCTTAAAGAACGTCCTGTTTTATATTTTCTTCCGTAGGTTGATAAAAATTCAAGTTTGAATACAAATTTTGTCCTAAAGTCAAAGATGATATTCACTCACAGATTTCAGCCGGTTTCACCACAAGTATCCTTTTAATTCATTACCAGACAACAAAATTTCAGACTAGTCCAAATCGAAAGCATTTGCAGATGACAAAAGTGACAGAAAATTTGAAATTTTGTGAAGGGTAGAAAACATTGTGGGAAAAGGAGAAAATGCTGGTCACCAGCATTTTCTCCTTTTCCTACAATGTTTTCTAAAGGCTTCTTTCTCAGAGGCATCAACAGTAGGGATTGTGTGGAAATGAGTTAATGATAGAAGGCAGATCAGGAACCAGGAAAAACAGCTGATATTACAGTAAAGTGATATGTGATAGTGTCCTCAGGCAGCCAGCATTCGGAAAATTTTCGAAGTAATTCACTTTTACAAGAACATTGTCCTAAACAATCAGACCCGAATTATTATTAGGATGATTATTCTAAACTTAAGTCATTCGAGCATCAGACTTTACTTTGAAGACTGCATGCAAAAATCCAAGCTTCATTCTGAAAGGTCCATCTGACCCTCATCTTAGTTTTTACATTAATAAATGAATTCTTCTCTTTACATGATGATAATGAACAGGCAAGGCAGTTCAATACAAAAACGAGACACCAGACTTCATAACGTTATTTGATATTTATTTGTTTCAAAATTACATGTTAATATGATAAATTGCATCACTTAACTCTTTCCCAGACAATTCAAGACATTGTTGGTTTCTATAGCTTCACACACTCGTGACTGAAAACTGATCAGAACTATACCGAAAAAGCGATAATACACTGTATTATCGAAAATAAGCCTTGGGTTTAAAACAGTGCTGGAGGAATATGCGATATAAATGGACCTGCATGTATGAAACCCTTTGATAATTGTCTTACAGACCTACATTCATAAAAACCTTATGATAAATGTTGTGCAGAATTGCATCCATAAAAAGCTTATGATTAAACTATTGCCTTACAGACCCGCATTCATACAACCTTATGATAAATGTCCCACTGACCTGCATCCATAAAACAATTCATGATAAATTTCTTATAGACCTGCATCCATAAAATACCTTATAATAAATTAATGTTTTACAGACCTGCATCCATAACTTCAAGTTTTCCTCATATTTAAACACCAACATTGTTCTGCAAGTTTCTGGACAACCTGATACAATACTTTAACATCATGCAGAATTAACAGCTTCTGCTAATTGATATTAATGCTAGTTCACTGCTTGAAAACTTTCAAAACCCTACTTTCAAAAAAATTAGACTAGGTTTTGTTTCATACTGTTCAGTTATATGATCAGTTTTATGGTATGTCTATTAACTCTTTACCACACCACGAAATTTTAGACTTGTCCAAATTCAAAGCATTGGCAGACAACAATTTAGATTTGGTTCAAATGATAAATCTGGTCTTTGATAGGGTAGAACACATTGTGGGGAAAAGGAGAAAATGCTGGTTACCAGCATTTTCTCCTTTTTCCACAATGTTTTCAAAAGGCTTCTTTCTCAGGGTCGTCGAAAGTCATCGTTGTGTGCAAAAGGGTTAATGATGATTACCAACATTAGTACTGACGAAACAATTTTTTGGTAGCTTCTTGAGTGGTTTTTTATCAAGGAAACTTTTCATCTCCTATCCTTATCTAACAATTTTACATGGAAATTCACAAAGATAAAAATCATGGTTTTTCTTTTATAAACCACTCCATTCTATTAACTCCACATTGTGTGTGAGATAATCTGGATCTGAGATTGACTTTATGAGTAATGACTTCTGTACTAAAAAACTTTCACTAATGCGATTACTGCAGTCTTTATTACATAAATCTCACAATCTCTTCCACCAACACTGAGCTGTGTCACTGAAAAATGTATGCATTTGAAATTTTACATCTGAAGTATTAACACAGTAATCCCTTTATTTTGTTTTCAAACTTATACCATGAAATAGAGCAACATACTTTGATAGCAATACATAGTCATTCTTTGTCTTGGATGTTAACTTATTACATGTACATAAAATTTGTTTGCTGATTAAAAGTAGTGCAACCTGTGTGTTTAATTAAATGTTTTTTCTTAGCTTCTTCATTCATATATTAATCTTGATTAACCCATTACCACACAATCCCTACTCTTGACATCCCTGAGAAAGAAGCCTTTTGAAAACACTAAGGGAATAGGAGAAAATGCTGGTAACCAGCATTTTCTCCTTTTCCCACAGTGTTTTTTACCCTTCCTAACACAAATTTCAATTTTTCAGTCACCTTTGTCGTCTGTAAATGCTTTCAGTTTGGACCAGTCTAAATTTTTCTCGTGTGGTAAAGACTTAAAGTATTTCACAAATCATTTTCATAATAGAATAGATGACGCGCTCCACAAGGCTACATTAATAAGCTTCTAGAGAACTTGGACGAACAAGCTCTGTTACAAACATATGCAAGAACTGGAGCTGAGGCTGGTAAATGGTTTACCTACTGGACAAGAGATTTTCTCCATGCCATAACACTAGTATGTGAAGAAGAGAGCAGAAGTAAGTATACTACTGCTTCAGAATTACTAAAAACTTTGGAAAACAACATCAAAAATTGAACAGAATCAAATTCACAACCAATAGCACAAATCTATCTTACAGACACCCCCATTTTTATGACATCTAAACAATACTAGTAATCAATAATCAATCAACTATTATTCATAAACCCTTTTTGAAATTCTTAAATTCTCCTTCTTTATAAATTTTCTGACCTTCAACAATATTAACAGTTCACAGGTGAAGTCAATTTCCAAATCAAAAGCATCACAATAACAGTTAATGTTATCCATGAGTATCATATGAAGCATCTTCCTGTCCTAGCATAATTGGAAACACTTCAAATGAATTTAGTTTTGTAGAATTGCATTTCCCACTTGAGCAGTGATGGATGGGGGTCACTGGTGACTACTGGAATGAATAAAAATGAAATAATTGCAAAACTCATAAAAGAGTTCTTAGAATGCGTATTCCTAACTTTCTCCTTTGAAAGCCTTGCCTTTTATGTGTTTGTGTGTGTGGTGGGGGGGAAGGAAGGGAAGTGGGGTGGGGGTGGGGGTGAGGGGGGTTCCACAAGAGTTAATCAACAAGTTTGAGAGTTTGAACCTAGATCAAACCAGTATTGCTGACTTAACTTCCTTGACTCTCAATACATCAACAATCTTTCTCGGTGTTTCCCCTGAGAGTGTAGTCCACCTTGTTTTATGCTTGTACAAAAGAAAGTGAATAAAATGACAGATGACAATTTCAAAGTGGCTCAAATGGTGCAATTTTGTTTTGATAGGGCAAAAAACTTTGTAGGAAAAGGAGAAAATGCTGGTTACCAGCATTTTCTCCTTTGCCTACAATGTTTTCAAAAGGCTTCTTCCTCAGGTTCTTTAAAGTCATCATTGTGTGTTAAAGGGTTAATTGGAAAGGGTTTGATATTATGGATGCACAAAGAAAAAGTTTCATGAAAAGTGGCTGGGAACTAGTCTCTAGTATAATTTGAATGCACATACAACTTTAAAGCAATTTGACGTTAAAAAAACAAGTAATTTTTCAACCCAAGATGGCTGACCTTTTTTTTTTTTGGTTAGATTTAAGAGTTCATTGAAAAATACACGGCAAACTGTCAGAAAGATCGGATCAGCATCTACAAGTACATCAAACTGATCTAACAATAGCTTTAACGACCCAATTTATAAATAAATACAGCCTATTGGAAGTGAGTATAGCAATCCCATTCTCAAAGCTATAGGATAATTTCTGTTGGTAACCCTGCTGCAATGTGATAACCATATAATATTATTCTCATGTTCTGTGGATAATGTTACAATTTTGCCGTTGCAAAATGTAATGCAATTAGGGTCCGTATTCACCAACAATTCTATAGAACATTTTTATTCTTAGTCTGCAAGATTTTCTAAATTTTAAAGTAACACAACTTTGGCTTAACTAAATTGTTCTGTTGCTTTCAAATTAGGAAAATTCTGGAAAAAAAGACTTAAGAATATTCTTAAGAATGATCGGTGAATATAGACCCATGGCTCCTCTGATTCTGTTTACAGAAAGCTGTTTTACAAGAATATGATTTCTACTTTTTCCTCATATGATACAAGATAACATCAGAAAGGAACATTCATGGTTGGAAAAAATATAATTACTTACCTTGTATGATATAGTCCACTTAAGCATTTTGCAATATCCAACAATAAATTCAATTTCTTCTTTTTCAGTCTATTAATTAAACTATTTAGGCAACCTTGACAAGTTTTTTTTTCTTGATTTTCTTTCAATGTCTTATTCAATTTCACTGATAGGATATGGCAGGTCTTCTTTTCATTCTGTTCAACTTTCTTTTTAAACATGATATTCTGTTCAAAGAAATCTGTTTTTGCATGACAAAAAGCAATACAGAAGGCAACTGCATTAAAGCATGTTGCTGCCACATGTCCATGCCAATGCGAATTGTATGTAATAATCCATTTTGATCCAACTTACGACCAACTTGTCTCTTGCAAGCCACCTACTGAAGTAAGGACAGTTATTTTGCATAAATCTCTCTAAGTTTCATGTAATACATTCTATCACACAAGCGGACAACAACAAGAATTTAATAACTGACTCCACTTCAGTTCCTAATTTCATCAAATCTACATCATAGTTGTACATGTGTTCCTCAATTTCTATGATACACAACAGCAATCTTGAAGCAGATACTTAGCCTTCACAAAGAAATGGGCTAATTTTATAAAGAAGTATAAAAATTTATTTAAATACTGGGGCTTTAGGGTGAAAGTAAGATCAAATTGCATGATTTCATCTAGTATGTATCTGTATGAATTGCATGCTAAATGCAATCTTTATGTCTTTATGAAATCTTTATGAAATTGCCGTATGCTTTCTCTAATTACAGCAAAAATATGGATGATTCTAAAGAGCTGTAAAACAGCAGTATCAGGTCACTTTCTACCAACATTTTAATGGCAGATTAAGATTTACTTTACAGAAATTTGTGCACAACTTTGCTAACTGTGCACCATGATCTGAGAGTAAAGAATATGGAGTCTAATCAGCAGACTCAATTTTATCTGTACTACCTGTTTTTTGTGTGAAAGGCCTATACTGGCAAAGACATAGTTCATTCTCATTTTTTCTGGTAACTTTCTCTCAATTTAAGTTGTCTTTTTAATTCTTTGCCACACAACATATTCAGTAATACCCAATTTGAAAGCACTTGAAGTCCACAAAATGAATATGCCAATAAAATTTAAATTGATTTTGGAAGGGTAGAAAACATAGTAAGAAAGAGAAAATGTTGTTCAATAGCATTTTCCCCACTCTGTTTCCAAGCTCTATTGTACAGGGTTATTACAAATGGTGGGAGTGTGGTAAAGGGTTCACTTCTTACCACACAATCCTAAGTAACAACCATAAAGAATAAACATTTGAAAACATTGTGGGAAGAGTAGAAATGTTGGAACCAGCAAATTTCTGCTTTTCTGCAAAAAGTCTTCTCTTTCAGGTACAATTTACATCACGGGAGCCACGTTTGCCTTCTGCAAATGTTTTGAATTTGAAACACTCAAAAGTATGTAGTACAAAGTACAGAGTTAAGATGGTAACAAGAGCTTCGCAGAGCGGCGCATATAAGCCCGAAGAGCTTGTCAGTGAAATGAGTTGAAACGAGGGACGGGCCATGAATGAAGAGTAGTTATTCTCCATGATATGTGAAAAATATTAAAGGGCAGTAACTAAAACAAGAAGGGTAGCACAGTTACAAATTTTGTGAATTGCTCTTATCCACAAGGTGTTCTATCAGCCTTTGAAGGTTCAAGATCATAGCTTTTATATTTTAGAAATGATGGCCCAGATGAAAATTCGAAGTGAAAACTAACAAAGGGCAATAACTCAAAAAGAAGAATGGCTGAGTTATGGTTCTTGCGCAATGCACTTCTTCATAATGTGTTCTATTAGTCTTTGAAGTTTCAAGATAATGGATTTTGAAGTTTGGAAGTAATGGTCTTTACAAAAATTCAAACTGAAAATTAACAAAGACCAATACCTCAAAAAATAAAGGTGATCGAGTTATGGTTCATGTGCATTGCACGTCTCCATAATGGGTTCTATCAGTGTATGAGTTAATAGCTTGTATAGTTTGGAAGAAAGGCCTGGACAGAAATTCAAACTGAAAATTAACAAAGGGCAGTAACTCAAAAAATAAAGGTGGCAGAGTTATGGTTCATGTGCACTGCACTTCTCCATAATGTGTTCTATCAGTGTATGTAGTTTCAAGTTGATACCTTTTATAGTATGGAAGTTATGGCCTGAACAAAAATTCAAAGTGAGAAGTTGGTTATTTCAGAAATCAAGGGCAGATAATTTTAGAATGCCAACAGCAATCTAAATTGCATTGCTTGGCTGCATCTGCTTGATCTTCAGACTTAACTCCGTTGAAAAAGGGAGCAGAACTGTGCCAAAAATATTTTAATGGTTACCTGCCCTTTTTGTATGGACTGCCTTTTTTTGTAGTTCCGTTTTGAAATTATAGAGATATCATGAAATGTCAAGTGTTTTTGCACCTTGATGCAGACAATGCAAACAAAGATGGTGTTAACAATACCTCTGATATTTCTCTGAAAAGAGCCAAATCAAACCAATAATTTGGTATGATAAATTCAAGATCATAACTCATATTTTGTGTTATCCAAAAGTGATCTACACTGTTCACAAAAGAATAGAGTGTGCTTCCCCTGCGAAACAAAATGCATGAAATCAAGAATTTTTCACTCCTTTAAGAATACTTCATGAACAATTCTTAATCAATGCTTGAGGTTATATTCATGAAGTTTTATTCACGAAGTATGTCACTATCCACTTCATGAAGTGGTCAAGAATTATTGAAGAGTTCCAAATGTTCATGAAGTATTCATGATAGTATCACAAGGATTTTTTTTTAACATTTCATGAATAAATGTGTTCCTTAAAAGTTCAAGAATCATGAATTACTAGTTTTCAAATAACATCAACCTGAAATGGACAACCTTTCAAGAATAGTTCATGAATTTCTAAAGTAGTTGGCCAATTGTTTTAAGAAAGTTGTGTTATTAACCAAGGGTGGTTTTACAATTAAATGAATGAATCCTATATAATTATTCTTTAAATATTTTACAAAAATTTCTGTATTCATATTTAATACACAGCTGATTTTTGGACACTTAATACTTAAAAGACTCGGAACTTTTACTGACCCTGAGGAACTAGGTTTTTGCAAACATTAGAAAAGGGAAAAATGCCAATACCAAGTTTTTTCTCCTCTTCATACTATAATTTTCACCTTCTAGACATAAAAAAGAACATCTCTTTAAAATTATTTCAAAATCTGACACATGGTTTCAGAGAACAATAATTTTTAAGAATTCCTCCATTTCTGTATAGTGCAAGTAGCCCCTATTCACCAGAGCCACGTTTCTTGATGCATCAAAATTTCACGAACACTTTTTGGAAAGGGTTACCCAAGGAATATCTCTGAGAAATTATTTCAAAATCTGTATTGCGGTTTTAGAGAAGATCTTTAAAAAAAATTTGTAGAAAATTCCATTTGGTTGCCATGGCAACCACAGTTTTTGATGGCATCAAATTTTGTGAACATTTTTTAAAGAGGACCTCCCAAGGAACATTCCAGCCAAGTTTGGTCCAAATTGGCCCAGTGGTTTAGAAGGAGTTGATGTTTAAAGAATTGTTGACGACGCATGACGGACACCGGGTGATCCTAAAAGCTCCGCTTGAGCAGTAAAAGACAAAAGCAGAAAAGAAGAAATTGCTGTATACAGGTGTTTTCTCAATTTCCAACAATGTTTTCTATCTTAAGGTTACAAATCCCAGCATTTGAATCATGTGATGTAAGCATACCAAGTTTTTTTTTCCTACATGTAGATCCTGACATAACAGTGCATAATGCCTTTGCAGTTGATTGTGATTTTGATTCCATAATTCACGAGTTGAGAAGTAGCAAATTGGTATTAGTCTTCAATAAAATTAAAAAACTGTCACAATAAAGCTTAGCTTTGTGTCCTGGATTAAGTGTTGTGAAGAACAAGAGGCTCTTGGGAGCCTGAATTTGATTGACCAACAAGGATTTTGCTTATTTTCCAGCAAAAATCACTAATTCTTGACGGAAAAATGTAACATTTCGGAAGTGAAATAAAACTTTTTGACATTTTAAAGGATATTTTGCTTAAGTATTTATATTTCATAATCATTGATTAAGAATGGGTGCCAGCCAAGTTTAGTAGGGTGCCGGGTCACACGTGAGCAAGTAAAAGATACTGCGAATGGAATGGATTAGCAAAAAAATGAACGCAAATGAAAATAGGGACGAATGTATTCCTACCATTTTACCCGTGTTCGCCATACAAAGATTTATGAAAGTAATACCATGTGTCGGCCAAAGCAAATGCTTACAGACGTTGAAATTTTTCTTCTGATAAATCGCCTTTTTACACATTGTAGCAAGACCTTTCGATGTTTTACATCACTCATCTCCGTGACTCTTGGACGACGTAAATAGATGACGAACATTACACCGGATATTGTTTTTAGCCAATATGTGGGTTCCACCTAATGTGATCAGGGATTTCCGATGGTTCGTATATTTACGGCGTAAACTTGACTGAAAGAACCGTTTCAAACAGATCATATTTTGCACCTGTTAAACTTCTCTTAGTGTTTGTATCATTTTTTTCGATAGAAATCTCGTATTAATTCACATTTTCACGGCATTCCTTTCCAACCGAAATTAAAGAAATTACCTCGGAAAGTTTCGGCAATTTCCGACATTTACCATGTGTTCAAACTCGAAGCGGGTCCTGTCGTAGCAAAGAAACAGAACTTTCGAATACATTTCCTGACGATTTGGACCCAAGAAAATGCTTGGCTGTTGCAAACACCGATGGAAGGAGACAGGACATCGACGAGATTTAATGGAATTGTTTATCAAGCTCTAATAGCGGACTACAAAAACTGTAAGTGGATTTCTTGGTGTAAGTATTCGCCCCCTTGAGTTATCACCCCCAATATGATTGGGAACCAATTCTCTGGAGAAATCGTACCAAAGTTCATGTTGGAAATATAAATTCAAGATGTCAACTTTAAAACCTTCTTCCTTTTATCTTCTAAGTATTTTATTTACCCCCTTTCCTGCTTAATGGGTGAAATGAAACTCAAACCGATAGAAAAATTCAAATTTAGTTGTTTTTAACGTATTTTTTAGGGAATGATAATCCTTCCTTGGAGAGTGTAGATCTAAGATCAGATTGCACGTTCTGTGCAGTCTGATCATAACCTACACTAGCTTTAAACGATCAGTGAGTCAGGTTTAGCAAACTAGTAAGAAATACAAGTGTTGTTTGATCGCCATGTCATTCTTGCTAGTGTAAATTTCACACAAACGGGGTTGTTTCAACACCTGTCACAGACATTTATGGATGAAGAGCGAGCGAGCGACTGGCTCAGATCATAATGACTTGCTAATACATTGGATTCCAGTAACTTGCAAGTCATATTTATTGGGGTAAATATTTTGATTAAACCTTTACCACACAGTCCCGACTTTGACGACCCAGCATCTTCTCCTTTTCTCACAATGTTTTCTAACCTGCTGGTAACAAATGTCAATTTTTGAGTTACATTTATTTTGTCGTCTGCTAGTGCTTTCATATTGGACCAGTCTAAAATTTTTGTCCTTTGGTAAAGTAATTTTTGTTGTAAATGTAAACAAAGATCAGACTAAAAGTAAGTGCAGTCTGATCTTAAATCAACTATGTCCATATTTTTACCAAAACAAGATAAAAGAAGCCACATTTTTGCCATTTTTTTCTGCCTGAAAATTACATTTCATTTATTTCTACACTAATCAGTTTCCAGATTTAACAACCTAGACATTATAGGCTTATGAATACATTGTGGAAAAAGAAGAAAATGCTTGTACCCTTCCAAAAGTAAAAACCAATTTTGAGACAGTTTTAATTTTTTGTCTGCAATTGTGTCGACCGATGCACCAGCTTGATACAATATACAAGCAAAGGCTACGTTTTCACAGCCAAGATATAGTTGTATGCATTTATTTCAGATTAAGATTATGTAACAGAGAAAGGTGCATATTTACAAGATTTCGTCAATGTTGTCTTGATGGAGAATGAGTTAGAGGCATCTGAACATGTGGAGAGGATAAGATAGGACTATGGTAAGCATGAATCATCATTTATCTATATTTTAATAGTTTTTTTTTTTCTGAAACATTTGATAGACAGTTGACAAAATTTTTCAAACATCGACTGATCATCAGGGGCACTTAAAACTATCTTTTCATTTTTTATGATGAATTTCAAGAGTAAATAACATAGTGTACACAAATTCATGTTTAAAGCATTATCAGTATAAAAATTAGTAAAAACTTTGGTCGCATTTGGAATGAAAATATGTAACAACCAATGGATTAGATGAGGATGCGGAAAGAATGGAGGTTGGACCTTCTTGTCTTACAGCATAAGCACTTAATAAACAAAATATCAGAGAAGAAGTAAATAGACAAAAAAAATGACTAAATTTAGATTTCTGCAATTTAACAGTTATAAAAATGAATGCATGCCAGAGCTGCAAGTTTTTCTTTCCACTTCATTCTAAGAAGTCTGTGTACATAAGATCGGTATTCCCACTAATTTTTTAAATCAAATGTTCACTTGCCCCTAGGCTAAAAATCTGTAGGTAAGATTTCATATTAGAGGGTATAGCACTAATGGTTCCCATCCAGGGGTAAAGCAATCCATATTGAAAATTTGCAGCAAAAAGGTCCGTTATATTAAGATACTTATGTAAATCTATTGCTTACAATCAATAAAAAAACTGAAAAGGCAATTTTAAGTGGCTGATTGGACAATGGGTAGAACAAGGGAACTTGTAAAATCTTAAAAATCATTCTCTGTAACCAATCGCCAGATTTTGAAATGATTTTGTAGTTCACTAAATACTGTTGTGAACCCTTTTAAACGGCTTTACCCCATAAGGTATTTCTATGGTATCTCTAATTGACCCTAAATAACAGCAAGGATGACACCATTTCTTATGTGTATATGACACCTTTTGATAGCATAGAAAACATTGCGACAAAAGGTGGAATTGCTCGTCATGACTCACGAGCAATTTCACCTTCTGCCGTAATGTTTTCTAAAGACTCCTACAAGCAACGCGTAAAAATGAGTATCTATGGAGTAAAGGGTTAAACTAGTTACCAAACAAGAAAATATTAGACGTCCAAATTGAAGCACTTGCACACAAATGGAACTCTAACACTGAAACTTGTTTCCAGCAGGGTAGAAAACATTGGGAAACGGAGAAAATGATGGTAACCAGTATTTTCTCCTTTTCCCACAATGTTTTCCAGAGGCTTCTATCTCAGGGATTGTTTGGTTAAGGGTTAAAAATTGTTTGATTTTTTTTTAAACCATGGCAGCCAAAAGGAGGGGGGGCTTATTTTTACTAGGTGCAACCTCAACAAACGTTGCATGAAGTTGACTCACATATTGTAAGAGTTGTACATATCAGACTTGACTTCAAATTCAAACAAACGAATCACTGTTTTAATTTGATTTTTACAGTGCAGTTGTGAAGAGTCCACTCTTGGTCGCAAATTTGTGACATAGAACCAGGAATACTAAAGGCTTATTGAATCTGCTCAAACATGACAAAAAGGTAGAGAAGAACAAAGTGAGCTGCTAATAAGCCCCATGAAGAGGAAACTGAAGAAAAAATTCACAGATTTTAGAAAAAACAGATGACAGAGAAAATCCATTTAATAAAGAAAAAATTCAGGAAAAATGAGAATACAGATGAAGATAAATCTTACAGTCCGATTTGATGGTAACCAAACAATCCTGGCTTAAGGACTCCTATGAAGAAGGTGGAGAAGAACAAAGTGAGCTGCTTATAAGTCCCATGAAGAGGAAACTGAAGAAAAAATTCAAATCACATTCAGTGACCGCTCTAGTTGTATTTTTGTGTTAGATCAATGAGCAGTTTCAGTTAGACCATGGTCAGTTAGGCCATAATGGTCACTATCACCATAAATTAAAAAAGGAAATATTCTACTGTATGAATTGTTCTTGAATCTCTATTTCATGCCTGAAATACTGTTGAAAACAGCGTAAAACACAATTCAATCAATCCACATTTCATGAGATTTTAATGCATTTTGCACATCTTCAGCTTGCCTCATATTCATGAAGTATTCATGAATTTGACCAATTTAAAAACTACTTGTTTTCATGAAGTATTCATGAATACTCTACTAGACAATATTCATGAAATTTCAAGAATATTAATTCATGAAGAATTCATGAAGAAGAAGTGAACAGAAAATGAGACATTGAATTTATGAATAAAAAAATGCATGAAAACTTCATGAAAAATGTATGTTCATAAAAAATTCATGAATTTTTCATGAAGATAAACCAATGCTTCATTCATGATTTTTTTAAGAACTTGTATGTGTTCTTGAATTATGAATGTTTTATGCATTTTATCCTTCATGAACAATTCATGAACCATCATTTCACGATTTTTTCATGAATTTGTCTCATTTTCTGTTCACTTCTTATTCATGAAGTATTCATGAATTCAACTCATGAACACTTCATGTTGTTTTCATGAAATGTTCATGAAGAATTCATAAACACGACACAGGGGTTGGCATCTATTCAGGTAGTTTCTTATGTTTTGTGACACCTTTCAAACACTCTGCTATCACTCAGGTTCTTGATTAATCAAATCTCAAAATTAATTCCACCAGATATTGCACTCTTTTGGACTGATTAAATTGAATTTTTTTAGTTTATAAAACAAAACAGCACAAAACCAGGCAATGTAAGTCACTGTCTTAGGGTACCATCAATCTGGCTTTTTCTATAGATAAGATGATATTGGCAAGATTATCTCATTAATATTGTATCCATTATTTTGTTTTCTTCTACAGACTGTATTGATTGACCACAGTCTTGGGGTAACATAAACAGTACATGCCAGAAATAATTGTAAATGCACCATCATTAGAAGAACATGCAGAAGAAATTACCAGTACACTGGCTAGTTAGTGGAATTGATGGATAATGTAATTATTTGCATTACTTATTTCCTTGGCAATGGCTCTTCTTTACATCAGGCCATTTAATTAGTATTCAGCAACAAAATATTGTTCCAATTCTGAACTTACAAGAATGATACTTCAGCTCTCAGAGGCTTAATTCTTTAACATACAGTTTGAGTTTTAACATCCTGTTAGAAAATATTGTTTTGACCACCATAATGTGTTTTTAAACAAAAAAATAATTAGAATTGACCTCTACTGATTGGTAACCCTTTGAGCCTTAACCCATTTCCAAACAATCCCTGGTTTTTACGGGTCTGGAATGGTAGCCTTCTGAAAACATTGTAAAAAAGGAGAAAATGCTGGCATCCAGCATTTTCTCCTTTTCCCACAATGTTTTCTTCCCTATCATAGACATAAATCATCTTTTGGGCAAGAGCTGAATTGTTGTCTGCAAAATTAATGCTTTCAATTTGGTCTAGTCCAAAAGTTTGTTGTTTGGGAAAGGGTTAAGCATACATATAATATTTATAGTGTGGGAAAGACTTGACATTCCATTTGTAAAGCCATCTTGAAAGATAACTTATTAGTATGTAGATATAGATTGGGTTATTGTGCATTCTAGCAGAGGGCTGATGATTGACTATAGTAGAAAGTCAGTTGGTTTTGGCTTCTGATTCCAATAATAGATGGAGAAATCCCCAAATCGATTATAGTCACGAGTTCCTGCACGAACTCGCTTGGTCCAAAAACATGAATACTGGTTTTTAGTGCTTGGTTTTATGACTAATATTAATCACACTTATGGATTCAACATATTGAACAACAAACTGGAAAATTGGCAGGAAAAATGAGAAAGAAATTTTTGTCCATGGAAGTCATGACAAAAGTTGACAACTCGGCAAGCTTCTCATTTGATCCCCGAGTCCAGGTTTTGACGCTCGGAAATTTGAAATGACCTTGGGTTTGGTGTTTGTCTTCAAATGCTTGAAAAATGTCTGATTCTTTAAACTGTTTTTTTTTTTGGAAATTTAATTATATGAACCAAAATTAATGATATCAAAACAAGAGAGCCAAGATGGCCCAGGATCACTCACCTGAATTTTTGAGAGGACCATAGCCTTTTTATTTTTTGAGGAATTGCAACATTGCAAACAAAATCATTATTTTGCCAAGCAATTTTCAAAAGGTCACCTGTGAAAGTCCTTTCAAAATCTGACCATCAGTTTCAGAAAACAAGAATTTTTAAGAACTTCCTAATTTCCATATAGTGCAAGTGGCCACCATTTACCAGAGCCATGTTTCTTGATGGATCAAATTTTCGCAAACAAATTTTTGAAAAGGTCATTTAAGGAACATCTCTGTGAAATTATTTTAAAATCTGACATGCAGTTTCAGAGAAGAAGAATTTGCAATAATTTTTTCATGTCCGTATAGTGCAAGTAGCCCCCATTCATCAGAGCCATGTTTCTTGACGGATCAAAATTTCGCAATCAAATTTTAAAAAGGGTCACCCATGGAACATTGCTGTGAAATTATTTTAAAATCTGACCAGGGGTTTCAGAGAAGAATAATTTTCAGGAATTTATTCATTTTCGTATAGTGCAAGTAGCCCCCATTCACCAGAACCATGTTTCTTGACAGAAAAATCAAAATTTTGCAAACACTTTTTGAAAAGGGTCACCCAAGGATTATCTATGTGAAATCATTTCAAAATCTGACTAGCTGTTTCAAAGAAGAAGAGTTTTCAAGAATTTCTCCATGTCCGTATACAGCAAGTAAGCCCCCATTACATGTTTCTTGACGGATCAAAGTTTCGCCAACAATTATTGAAAAGGGTCACCCATGGAACATCCCTGAGAAATTACTCCAAAATCTGATCAGCAGTTTCAGAGAAGAAGAATTTTTAAGAATTTCTTTTTTGCCATTTAGTACAAGTAGCCCCCATTCACCAGAACCCTGTTTCTTGACAGATCAAAATTTCGCAAATATTTTTGAAAAGGGTCCCCCAAGGAACATCTCTGTGAAATTATTTTAAAATCTGACCAGCAGTTTCAGAGAAGATTTTAAAGAATTTCTTAGAAAATTCCATCTGGTTGCCATGGTAATTAGAGTTTTTGACAGAGTCAAATTCTGTTTAAAATTTTAAGAGAGGACCTCAAAAGGAACATTCCAGCCAAGTTTGGTCCAAATTGGCCCTGTGGTTTAGGA
The DNA here is from genome assembly GCA_943736015.1 of Tridacna crocea. Taxonomy (NCBI): domain Eukaryota; kingdom Metazoa; phylum Mollusca; class Bivalvia; order Cardiida; family Cardiidae; genus Tridacna; species Tridacna crocea. The sequence continues at coordinate 57,392,297 of OX031060.1, read as the reverse complement.
GAAGTTGATGTTTAAAGAATTGTTGATAACGCAGGACAGATGATGCACGACTGACACCAGGTGATCCTAAAAGCTCCCCTTGAGCATGTTGTGCTCAGGTGAGCTAAAAAGCATAAAGTTCAGTGATGATGTATCATTGATTTTTAAAAGTGCAAAACACAACATCTGAATAAACCTAATATTATGTTGACATAATTGTAACAGTATTTAAAGCAAAAAAGCATTCTCAGAGTAATGGAGAAACTGATTGTACAACCATTAGCAAATTTTTTGCTCTTCTGATTAGAAAGTGATAATAGATTAAGACTTTAAACTGACTGCCCAATACTGACTGCCTTCTGATCTTTAAATACCTAATGTCTTCTACCACACAATCCCAGCCCTCAACAACCCTGAGAATGAAGGCTTTGGACAAAATTGTGGTAAAAGGAAAAAATGCTGGTATCCAAGTGAGATGTTCGTGGTATCCAGCATTTTCTCCTTTTCCCACAAAGTTTTGTAACCTTTAAAGATAAATTTTGTCATTTGGACACCCTTCAAAATGTCATTTACCAAGCTGGTTTCTCTTTGAAGCAGTCTGAAGTTTTGTAGTTTGATAAAGAGTAAAATCTGCGTTTAAATCTCAGAGGATTAACCTGAACATCTATTTCTGGTAACAACACTAGTTTATTATCACTCATAAAAGCAATTAGAGAAAGAGAAGTGACAAAATTGAAAGTAACAAATTACATTCCAGACATTCCTCACCATCCAACAACATCATAAATCAGTACTTTAAATTCCTCATTAAAAATTGATCAACTAAATCAAAGACAATATGTCTGTTGTGTGAGTAATATTCACAGAATTCTCTCCCATAAAATCTCTGCATGGAATCTGGTCTTCTTGTTTATCTTTGATTAATGTGAGAATGCATCTGCATTTCAAATAACTGTCCATCTTTTCAGTGGAACTAAATCTATCTGTTTTTTTTTTCACTTGAGGTTTGAAGATTTAATGCCTTTTTTTACCAGCAGGAAGAATATAGGATTTTTGACAAATAAGCCCCATGGTTGAACAAGCCAAACAAGATCCTGTATTTTGCAAAACAAGAGGGCCATGATGGCCCTTATCAGTCCACTGTCTAATAAGCAATAACACTACCAGCCAAACATTACAATACTTGGATTGTAAATGCGCCCTCTAGAGCATATAAAAGGTTTTTCTATGATCTGACCTGATGACGTAGTTTTAGACCTGACATGGCCCATTTTGGAAATCATCCAGACAAACATTCCGACCAACTTTCAACAGTTTTTGCTGGAAAATGTAGACATGAAAGCATACAGAAGACTTTCATAAGATCTGACCCAGTGACCTAGTTTTTGACCCCACATGGCCTATTTTCAAACTCGTCTCAGATATCGAGACAAACATTCTAACTTTTAAGAGTGTTGGACCGAAAATGTGGATTCTAGAGTGTACACAAGATTTGACCTGGTGACCTAGCTTTTGACCTGACAAGACCCATTTTCGAACTTGTCCGAGATATTATCAAGGCAAACATTTTGACCAACTTTCAGAAAAATTGGACAGAAAGTGTGGACTCTATAGCGTACACAAGCTTTTGACTAGTGACCTAGTTTTTTAACCAACATGACCCATTTTCAAACATATCCCGAGATTTTATTGAGACAAACATTCTAACCAAGTTTCACGAGTATCAAACTAAAAAATGTTGCCTCTAGAGCGTACACAAGACAAAAAGTTGATGACGGAGAAAAGATGACGCACGTCGCAAAACAGATGCCTGAAACAGCTCTATCACAATAGCTCTGTATGAGCACTTTGTGCTCAGGTGAGCTAAAACCAAAAGAAGGCTTGTCCATGCTGAACCATAAAATTTTGCAGACACAGTAACAGGTTAAGCTCGAATAGTTGGAAGCCTATGAAAGGTTAAAACCATTGTGGAAAGAGAATAAAATACTAGTTACTAGCATCTTTTCCTTATCCCTCAATATCTGAAAGTTTTATTCCTCAGACTTCTTCAAGTTCTGGACTACTTGGTAGAGATTTAATACAAAGTTGGTCGGCTTCCTATGTTCTGCACTGAGCTTGCCCCCTCTTGTTCTCAAGGTACCAAATTTCATGCACTTCTTACAACTTTCAAAGATTCTCATTAAGATATATATCTTGATCTTTTACCATACAACTCTGTGTTTTAATGATGCTGACAAAGAAAGCTTTTGTGGAAAAGAACCAAATGCTAGTTTCCAGCATTTTCTCCCTCTTTCCCACAATACTTTCTACCTTTCCACAAACAATTTCGATCTTTGAGTGACATTTATAATATCATCTAAAATGTTTTCAATTTGGTCAATGTGACAAAGTTGTAAAGTCATGCAGGTTTTAAGATGGCTTTTAAGCCAAAGAATACTTACTACAATTATGCCTGCTTAACCCTTTCCCAAACAAGCCCTACTTTTTACGAGTCTGCAGTAAAAGTCTTTTGAAAACAGCGTGGGAAAAGGAGAAATTGCTCATAACGAGAAATTCCTCCTTTTCCCACACTGTTTTCACAAATACTTAAAGTAATAGTGCTTTGGCAAATATGGTAGTGAAAAAAACATAGTGAACTGACAGGCCCAAGAACCCTGTATCTTCTGCAAAACTCAATCTAAATGCTCATCAGTATCAAGTTGTAAAAAAAGCCAAATATACCTGAAGGTGTTATAAAACGAAATCAGATTACAAATTTCTGAGTTATGGCAAAGAAAAAATGTTGCCTGTTTGTATTACCACTTTAAATTCATGGCTGACCTGTTTTTGTTATTATTACAATATCTACAAACCCTTTCTACTTGACATGATAAAGAGAGATAAATCATTAAAGATTTATCACAGTGGCCAAAAAGTCTGTCGAAAACTGTTCTTGTATCACATGAATAACCCGAAGATCAAAGTGAGCCTTCTAGAACTTCAAAGGAACAAAACTGACAAGATTTTGCAGAAATTGCCCCTACTGGAGTAGCACTTACGCATCTAAGTACAACTCAAGGGTGTTTTGGGGATGGGGTAGTTCAAGATTAGACTGGACTGACTGTGCAGTCTGATCTTTGATGTACACTTATTGATAAGAAAATATCTGTCCTAAAAAGATAACGTTGAAATAGCAATATTTAGATTTTTACTACGGGCTTAAAAGTAACATTTACTTATTCAGCAAGATAAGGGGTTAATGACAGGCCCGTAGGAACAGATGAGGGGGGGGCCCTCAGGCCCTCCCCCCCCCCCCCCCCCCCCCCAATAATTTTGAAAATCATAGTAACTAAAATATGAGTTTTTAGCTCAATGCAATTACCACGCAAAAAATCTCAGTATTTTGAAGTTAGCCCCCCAATCTTGAAATGCTTCCTACGTGGCTGAATGATATACTTACACTATGAACTTTTGCTGCTGCACGGCTCAGTTGTTCATAGTCAGGATGATCAGGGTCTGTATCAGTGAGGAGCTCATTAAGATATTTGTCATATTCTGGAATTCTTTGAACCTGAAAGATATGATTAATGCTGGTCAGTATACAGATATATTCAGACTACTTCTATTTAGCCCATGAAGCAATAAGCACATTTATTTGATCTATACACTGAGAAAACAGAGCTTAATGCATGTCTGTCATAAGCAAGCAATTACATACTTGTGCAATAGCAAATTTTCAAGTAAGAGCAAACTTTTAACCCTTTCCCAAACGATAAATTTTAGACTCTTCCAAATCGAAGAGTTTGCAGACGACAATTTCAAATTTGATTAAAATGGCTGAGAGTTCTCTAAAAGGGTAGAAAACACTTTTGAAAAAGGAGAAATTGCTCGTAACGAGCAATTTCTCCTTTTTTCAGTGTTTTCTAATGGCTTGTACTGCAGACACGTAAAAACCATGGCTTGTTAGGGAAAGCAGTAAACAATCTTAATCATGTGGTAGACTTGGCCTTGGCCATATAGAAAATTGACCAATGGCAAATTTTTGGTCTAGATCAGCCTGCGGGAACTCCACAGGATGACCTGGGTCCATACTTTACAAAAAAAAAAAAAGCATTAAGACCCAATTTCACAGAGCATTGCTCATTCATGTATTTCATCATATACACAGATACTGACATGAATACTTCCTACTTCACTTTTCCAACTTCAAAGAATTACTTGTGGCTTAACTCCTTAGACCAGGCATCCACTAGGGCCGGGACAAAACACTGATAGCATGCGGACAACAAATTTAATATTCAGCAAAGCTTCCACATGTTCCTGATGTTTTCTTATTGTTGTCCTAGATGCTTCCACCTGATTCAGAGCCTTCCCGATCGGCAATTTTGTCCGCATCCAAATTTTGATCGAGAGCAAAATTTGATCGTGGAAATGAATTTCCTTACATCTTCGGCATCTTGTCCGCGTTGTCATCAGGACATCATCGTCGCTGTCCGCGTCGCTGAAGCTTTCGGGAATATAAGCGAAAGACTCGGGATGTCCTGACAATGTCCTGACGACGTCCTGACGACAACACGGACAAGATGCCGAAGGTGTAAGGAAATTCATTTCCGCGTCCAAATTTTGCTCTTGATCAAAATTTCGACGCGGACAAAATTGCCAATCCGGAAGGCTCCGAATCAGGCTGAAGCATCTAGGACAACAATAAGAAGCCATCAGAAACATGCGGAAGCTTTGCTGAATATTAAATTTGTTGTCTGCATGCTATCCGCGTATTGTCCTGGCCCCAGTGGACGCCTGGCCTTAGAGGAATTGATACAGAAGGTTCGCAGAACTTTTCCTGAACGTTCACAGAGGTCATGGTATGCTCCCTGAACATGGGGAAAATGACTCATGACTTTCGTATCTAGCAACCTACTCCCTTAACATATCAAAATCAGAGCTCTGTCACTTGCAGTTTGACTTTACACAGGGCGGATGTGTTTTTAATCTCTCCTGCACATAATATGCTGAGACAAAAAAGAAAAAAACAAAGTTGACGGTGAAAAAAAACCAGGCGATTGAAGTTTGTGGTACTTTTAATTCTTGCTTGTCTAGAGCGATGTTATTTTCTCTGATACACTGCTAATTAGTCGATGTCAGTCTGTGAAACGAGGGATCCAATCGCTCTTATATCAATTATGAATGCAACCTCTGCATTTCCATACAGTCTCCGCCTAGTGTATTGCACTGAAACTGGTTGTCCCAAAAGTTTCCTGGTGTAATCCTAAACATGTCCGTGTAGTCCTGAAACGATCCGCTTTCACGCCTGAACATTCCATACCACTCCAGATTGTTTATGCTGACAATCCTAAGTATGCTAGCAAGAAGTTTGTGGACAGTCCTGGGATAAATACATTTCTGTACTGAATCTATATTTTCTCATAGGAAGGTATGCCGAAATGAATTTATTCTTATGACCCTTTTAAAAAAAAAATTCAAAGGATATGAGGGGTTTTTTTTGTATGTCCATCTGTCTGTCTGTCTGTGCATCAGCGAGGATTTTGTGTCCCGGCCATGACATTTTCCCGTTACTTAATTTCATAAAAACTTAACACAAATATTACCCTCTTCAAGAAAATGTGTTTTAAACCCATTACCACACAATCCCTACTTTTGACGCCCCTGAAAAAGAAGCCTTTTGAAAACACTGTGGGAAAAGGAGAAAATGCTGGTAACCAGCATATTCTCCGTTTCAAACAGTGTTTTCTACCCTTCCCAGAACAAATTTCAATTTTTCAGTCATCTTTTATTTTGTCCTCTGCAAATGCTTTCAATTTGAACCAGTCTAAAATTTTGTCGAGTGGTAAAGAGTTACCGTAAAACGCTGTGTATACCACGCAGGCATGTATAACAAGCAGGCCTTTTTCAGCATCAGATCCGAGGAAAAAAAGTTGTTGGGATGTACAACACGCATCAAAAATTGACCACAGTATCGTAACATGTGAAGCTTAGGTTGCTATCTTGAAAAATTGTAAATGGCGATACTTTATCAAAGGGAAATAACCATATTTTTAATCAAAGTGGAAATGGTAATGATTCGATGTTTACTCGGGGATTATAAAAACATGCCAGCTTATGGCATGTTGCAAATTCACACATTGAACTGACGACCATATCGTAGTTAATCTCCTATTTTCTCACCTCCATCGACAAATGTGACAGGTGTGAAATAAACATAGATCATCTATATGATGTAAATCACTGCTTCTGTAAAAAGTATTGACCATTTTTTTTTAAATCATTCATTTCTTTCTGAATCATTATTTTACTCTTTTATAATTTCAATTTTAGCTATTAACAAAGAATAAAAAAAAAATGAGACGAATCAGACGATAACAGTAAATCAATATTTATCATTCTGGGGTACGTTCGCCATTGCCAAAATGGCTGATAGAATCGGGAAATTACGAATCCTAATCCACAAATTAAGAATGTACAAGTACATTTTAACGAAATTAAAACACAATCTTTTTTTTTAATCGGTTAAAGTTGAAATGGTATGATGACAAAAGTAAAGGCTGTGGCGAGAGAACTTTGGCTGTTTTGTACCCCCCCCACCCACCCACACATGCACACACTTAACTTTTTTAACAGGTATACGACCGATTTTCAAGGAGGAGAAAAACATGATTTTGCCTATTGTTGTGTATAACATGCAGTCCCCAGTTTGAAATTATTCAGAGCTGAAAAAATGTGCGTGTTATACACACCAAAACACGGTAAGCAAAAATATTGATGTCCGTAGGTCAAAGGCCAAAGTTACAGTAATGTCAAATAGGTTTTTGTGTGGCAGTCTCATTGCAAGCTGAAACTTTTTTAATGTTCTATGACTTTATAGTACAAAATTGTCAACCATAATAATGCAGTGTGTCAGTCGCAAGAACCATGACATTTGTGTGTAGGTCAAGGCAAAGTCAATCATGTATCTTTTTTTAAGTATGAATTTCAAAATAACTGGGCAGAAATATCAACAGCATAAAAATAACATACAGACAATGTCTCACAAGCAAGAATGATGTCTGTGGGTCAATGGTCCAGGTCTCGGCAAAGTTGCAAGTGTTTGTACAAAATGTGTAAAAGTGACATTGGTCGTGTTCACAGCTCGCAAGAAGGGTTACACTATTTTGAGAGGTATCAATCATTTCTATGTGACTGCATTTTGGTCTTAGACTGCATAAATCTAAATCCAACAGATTTAAAGGTTCAACAGTCACATTTTTTTTATAAATCAATTTTCTAAGAATCAACAAATCTTTGATGCCTTACATCTTCCATCCCACTTTATATGGACAATGTAGATTAGGTCTTTTATGTCCAATAAATTGTACTGTTCCAAAATTAAATGAAGAAAAATTCTGCACTGGAAATGGAATCTCTTAAACTATTTACACCTATCAGCAAACATAAGAAGGAAAGTGGTAATTGGTCCTTGGTAATTTAAAAGGCTATGAGGTTACATGTTTTATGTCTGGACAGACACTATCATTCTTAAACAAGTAATTTTTCAACTGACCTGAACTTGACCATAAATCCCTACTTAAATAAAACCTTAAGAGTATATTGCTCCAAATTCTTGAAACCCTTCTTTCATTGCAACCAAATGCTTGACATTAGTTGTTCAGTTGCTTTTGACTTGAATGAAATCCCTCACTTTTTGCCAACGATAATCATGTTTTCTTCCTGATATATTCATAAAATAGTGACATCTTTAATAATCAAATAAACTTCTATATGTTCTTCCCTTAGAGAAAGTTCCCTGAATACTTGAATTACAGGTTGACACTTCCTGAGTGTATTGCTAATGGTTTCTGTTTACCTGCTAATTTTTAATTTGAAATATCATCTTGGTGGAACTTTGTTATGAAATAAGTAGCCGCACACACCAACTCAGATCTGCTCCCAAAACAAAACTAATGATTCAGAAATTGGTTACATCAATTCTCGTGATCTAGACTCCAGCAAAGATTCTTAACATTGGACTCTTAAAGGGTTATTCAGTAAATTCAAAATCCTTGTATTTCCATGTGTAACAACAGAAGCTTTTATGAAGGGCTTTAATCAGAATCAAACTGCAGAGACACAAGCAGTCTGATCTTCCATCAACCTTGTCTGAACTTTAAGCAAACAAATCTGTCAAATTGACATCATTCTTTATGCCAGTTATGAAAAATTGTGACATCCATTTAAAGGTAAAAGTGTTGAGGTATGTGGAAGTATATATGAAACGTGAATGGCAAACACATGCCAGAAATTGCGATGACCGCAGTAAATTACACTATTAGAATATCTTAATACTTTCACAATGACCTGGAAAAAAAATGGTTACATTTATCATAGAAAAAGTCATGATGGAAGCATTTTCTGCTAAAAGTATGAAATTGACCAATTCAGTCAGTTGGACAAAGGTCAAAATTTCATGGTTGGAAAAGGCATCCTAGCAGACAAATAAACAGTATGAGAGTTAAAATGAATTTCCATCTGAATCATACCTTTTAACCCATTACCACACAATCCCTACTTCTGATGTCCCTGAGAAAGATGCCTTTAGAAAACAGTGTGGGAAAAGGAGAAAATGCTGGTAACCAGCATTTTCTCCTTTTCCCACAATGTTTTCTACCCTTCACAAAACAAATTTCAAATTTTCAGTCACTTTTGTTTTGTCGTCTGCATAATTATGCTTTTGATTTGGACAAGCCTAAAATATTGTTGTTTGGTAATGAGTTAAATTTACGGAAATTGTTGTGAACAAGGCATTCTCTTATTGTACGATAGGTACAAGTGTGAGGTGCTGGCAGAGAAATGAATTTTAAAAACAGTCTATGTAAAAAGAGAACAGGACAGTCTTTTGGTTGGTATTTACTGCTTTTGAAATTCCTTTTAGACCAAATTTTCTGTACAGTCTGGTCTTTGATCTGCACAGTTATGTTGGTTATCAAATTATCCTGGACAAAATCTCTATAAATCAATGCAGAATTTGGTTGTAATAAAAGTGTCTGAAAATGCCAGTTTTGTTAAAATATACAACCCCAATTTTAAATCACCCTGAATAAACAGCCATTTAAAAACACTGTGAGAAACAGAAAATACTGGTGACCTGCCTTTTCACCTTTTTCTACAATGTCTTTCTTGTGCCCTTCCAAAAAAAAAAAAAATCAAAATCTTTATGATGGGGGGGGGGGAAGGAGAGAGAGAAATAGGGGAAGGAGAAAAGTATTTTCTCCCTTTCTAAAAACATTCTATATCCTTTAACCAACCAATCAATCAACCAATTCCATCCCTTAAAATTAGAAATAGCAGACTTTTCTCAAATCAGAGAAAGTTTGTTTCATTCATTTTACAGACTGGTATTTACAATCAAGAGACTTCTGATGGACTTTGATTACGAGGTGACCTTATCTTTTAGGATAGGTTTAACATTTTGGGTGGGTGGGTATTTATTGGGCTTCTCTCCTAGTTACAACCGCTATCTACCAGAATGTAAAGGTCACATCAGTTCAAGATTTCACTCTTTGCGACACAATCCCAACTTAGATTTGTGACCCCTGGTGTGGGCCCAAATTATAATAAGGGTCAAGTTTGTCCCCACACCAGGGGTCACAAGTCTAAGTCATCTTGTTACTTACCATGATAAAAGACTATGACTACTAAATTTAGCCCTGCCTGTCTCATGGGTTCCATGTTTTACAGGGTTTGTATTGAGAAAACTTCTTCTTGTTTATATCCGTACTTGCCAGACCTGTATTATATGGTATGGGGCTTTATCTTGTGGACTTCCACCAGGATTCAAGTAATTATAGCTTTGTGGTTAAAATTGGCTTTGCCTGGGGGTCACAACTTTCTAATAGGATTTTAAAGAAAAAAATGTGTATGTCCTCAAGTTTGAAACCAATTGGCCAAATATTGTAATGTTTGGCTTGTAGTGTTTTTACTTATTAGCCAGTGGACCGATACAGGGCCATCATGGCCCTCTTGTCTTTTGAATACTGTAGTCTTACCCGAATACTTATCATCATGCCTGCACAAACAAAAAATTAGAATAGAAAAGATGAAATGTCATGGTGATATTGAGATTTTGTGCCTGGGTTTCATCATTCTGTCCATTATCTAGCAAAATAATGAGACAACTAAAAAAATTTTGTCTGAAATACTACGAGGTTATTCAATGAAAACTACAGCGTCTGATTTTCTCATTACAAAAATGACAAAAGGCAAGAAAACCTAGCTCAGTCAGTAGTGTACAGGGATCAACCAATCAATTTCATACAGTGCTGTGAGGGTTTAGATTTGTTTACAATAGAACATGGATAAATGAAATCATCAATTTTTGACACAAGATGATGCAAGGTCCAGACTCTATAACCAGACTGTTATAATATAACTGGCAGTAAAGTTGACAGCTAATCTTCATGTGGTCTGATCTTGGTCTACACTGCTTTAAGAATTTAATACAACCATTAACACACTGATCAACGTGAGCCGCGGACACCATGTGTTCTCGGTACACCAGATCGAATTTTTCCATGGAAAAACCGGAGGTGGTGTAAGTATTTTCATTTTTATGGACCTGATTAACCAAGATAGAAATGTTGATTTACAGCAATGTCAAGACGAATGATTGATCTGTTTACACACATACTAGGGAATAATAATACCATCATATAAGTGAGCTGTGGCTTTATGAGCAACTGGGGTCTGATTGTTTTGAAGTTTGATGCCGATTTTCGGACAAAATCCCCTAACCATTGTTCATTTTACAAGTTTGTATGATAAGATGAATGTATTCCCTAAAGGAACACAAAATTTCACTTATAAATGTCCATCCAAAGCGAAGATATACGTTTTTGAATGGACCTGGGTAGAGGAAAATATGCTAACAAGACACCATTTTCATTTTCAGAGTATGTACATGGACACCAGATCAGAAAAAGCTTGTGGTAACTGGACACCAACCTTTAAATCATCAATATTTCTGCCTGAAACTCGATGCATGGGCTGTATACGAAGACTATTTTTGTAAACATTATGTAACTACGGTCCATTATCTGATAAAGAGCATGTTCAGCGCAATTTCATTACTTGTAGCACTTGCTTTTTTGAAATATTTGCAATGTTACGGCAATTTACGAAGTAGACCTACGATGCTTGATCACAATTGACCGGTCATTGCCTCCACTGTTGGTGCAAGACATGTTCTTTTTTTTTACAGCGTTTCAGTTTTATGAATGGCGTATTAACCCATTACCACGCAATCACGAGCTTTAGTGTCCCTGGGAAAGATGGCTTCTAAAAACATTGTCTATAAAGAAAAACCCCTGTTAACTACTACATAGTGTACATTATTTACCACATTTGGCCTGATTTTTAGTTTAAATAATTTTCAAATCCGCTTGGCCAACTGCCAGCGGGCTCTTAGAATGGCGTTCTACCCTTCCTACATTTGCATGCGTGCGTTTGTTCGTCTACGCGTTTATTTCTAAAATTTTTATTCGATTGACTTCTCCTCAGAAATCACCATGTGGAAATCAACAAAATTCAACGTGGATGGTTCCATAAATTTCTTTCGAGATACTTCGATCCTTTAAAAAAGATGGCTAATGTGGAAGGAGCTTATTTTCGGTGTACGGCGCGTTTTGAAAATTGTAAATTTGTCCTCTCCAAAGAACTCAATCACGAGATTGGCATTGGGTAGCTTTCTATCACATTCCTTCAATAAATTTTGATCTGCTGAAAAACATGGCTTTTGTTGGTGGGACTTATTTTCTCTTTGTGTCATAAAGGGGAAGTACTTGCAGCTCTTTCAATAAATTCAAATGTAGATCTACATGTATTTCATAACTCAGATGATCACTGATAATGTTTCATTTTATCCAATATGCTGGGTGATCATGATATATGAGATATTAATCTTTATTGTTTCAAACTTACATAGTTCTTGGAAATGCAGCATTAGTGCTCAGAAATAGTTTTGTACGTAGTGTGTTAGGAAATTATTAGAGAGGTTAATTGCAGCCATGGCAAATTACTAAATTAAATCTTTTCTGAAATTCGTCATTTATAAGAAATAAACCACGTCTATTTCCTGTTTCGGTTTTTTTATTTCGCTTTATTTACAAAACCATGATGAAGCAGACTGTGTATCAGAACAAAATTTTACGCTCGAAGAAATAGAATTAGACAGCAAATTCTGTGGCAGTCTGCAATTTGAACTCACCACTGTTGGAGGGTCTGATGACCTCTCCAATAATTTCAGCAATACGAAATACAGTAAAACCTGACATGTTAGCCACCTGTATTAAGCAAGCAACCTGCATAAACAAACATACATGTAGTTCCCAACAAATAGCAATGCACAGACATTCATCTGTATCAAGCAAGCACCTGCCTTTGGCAAGCTCTTTTGACCGTCCCTTTGGTAATTAATTAATATAGCTTGAACTGTAACTATTTCTGTGCACTAATGCTGCATTTCCAAGAACTATGTAAGTTTGTAACAATAAAGATTAATATCTCATATATCATGATCACCCAGCATATTGGATAAAATGAAACATTATCAGTGATCATCTGAGTTATGAAATACATGTAGATCTACATACATGTATTATCATTTATTTAAAGAGCTGCAAGTACTTCCGCTTTATGACACAAAGAGAAAATAAGTCCCACCAACAAAAGCCATGTTTTTCAGCAGATCAAAATTTATTGAAGGAATGTGATAGAAATCTACCCAATGCCAATCTCGTGATTGAGTTCTTTGGAGAGGACAAATTTACAATTTTCAAAACGCGCCGTACACCGAAAATAAGCTCCTTCCACATTAGCCATCTTTTTTAAAGGATCGAAGTATCTCGAAAGAAATTTATGGAACCATCCACGTTGAATTTTGTTGATTTCCACATGGTGATTTCTGAGGAGAAGTCAATTAAATAAAAAATTTTAGAAATAAACGCGTAGACGAACAAAGGCACGCATGCAAATGTAGGAAGGGTAGAACGCCATTCTAAGAGCCCGCTGACAGTTGGCCGAGCGGATGTGAAAATTATTTAAACTAAAAATCAGACCAAATGTGGTAAATAATGTACACTATGTAGTAGTTAATAGGGGTTTTTCTTTATAGACAATGTTTTTAGAAGCCATCTTTCCCAGGGACATTAAAGCTCGTGATTGCGTGGTAATGGGTTAATACGCCATTCATAAAACTGAAACGCTGTAAAAAAAAAGAACATGTCTTGCACCAACAGTGGAGGCAAAGACCGGTCAATTGTGATCAAGCATCGTAGGTCTACTTCGTAAATTGCCGTAACATTGCAAATATTTCAAAAAAGCAAGTGCTACAAGTAATGAAATGGCGCTGAACATGCTCTTTATCAGATAATGGACCGTAGTGACATAATGTTTACAAAAATAGTCTTCGTATACAGCCCATGCATCGAGATTCAGGCAGAAGTATTGATGATTTAAAGGTTGGTGTCCAGTTACCACAAGCTTTTTCTGATCTGGTGTCCATGTACATACTCTGAAAATGAAAATGGTGTCTTGTTAGCATATTTTCCTCTACCCAGGTCCATTCAAAAACGTATATCTTCGCTTTGGATGGACATTTCTGAGTGAAATTTTGTGTTCCTTTAGGGAATACATTTATCTTATCATACAAACTTGTAAAATGAACAATGGTTAGGGGATTTTGTCCGAAAATCGGCATCAAACTTCAAAACAATCAGACCCCAGTTGCTCATAAAGCCACAGCTCGCTTATATGATGGTATTATTATTCCTTAGTATGTGTGTAAACAGATCAATCATTCGTCTTGACATTGCTGTAAATCAACATTTCTATCTTGGTTAATCAGGTCCATAAAAATGAAAATACTTACACCACCTCCGGTTTTTCCATGGAAAAATTCGATCTGGTGTACCGAGAACACATGGTGTCCGCGGCTCACGTTGATCAGTGTGATTAATGTGATCAGGATTTTCAGGTTCAAAGTTACCTTCTAGTACCCCCATACTGAGATGAAATGGAGCCAGCTGAGGATTTTTATTATGTCGGTCATGGTCATTGCTGGTATGGGGCCATATTGAAAATAGGGATTAGGTAGGTTTTTTTCAAAAAAAGAAAATATGTTCAAATTATTTTAACCCCAGATTTTATCGGTGTTCACTTAGTTTGGTACATTGCCAAGTTGATAAAGAAAGACAATGCTTACACCATTGGTGTAAAATAGCAACAATTGCACAATCAGTGTAAAATAGGAACAGTTGCACAATTGGTGTAAAATACCAACAGTATTTTCTTTATTAATTTGTCTAACCTGATGTCCTAACCAATTTTCCTAAATAGGTTGAAGAACTCCTTACCAATGACAAAATTTTAGAGTCCTCTAAATTGAAATCATCAGTTTTGCAGATGATATTGGATATACAGCTCAGATGATAGGATTTACCTTAGTAAGTGTTGGAGAAAGCAATTTCCATTTGAAATTTACTATGTGTAAATTTGAGTTCAGTACCTGAAAAACTGTGGGAGTATTTTGCTGGACAAATTTGTGTCTAAGGACAGCCATGGCAATTCCAGTATACCCTCTTCACTTTGTTGTGGGAGGTATAAACTCATTACCAAAGGACAGTATTTTAGACTGGTCCAAATTGAAAGTATTTGCAGACAACAAAATAAAACTGACTCAAGATTTGAAATTTGTTTTGTGAAGGGTAGAAAACATTGTGGGAAAAGGAGAAAATGCTGGTTACCAGCATTTTCTCCTTTTCCCACAATGTTTTCAAAAGGCTTCTTTCTCAGGGGCGTCAAAAGTAGGGATTGTGTGGTAATGGGTTAATAACTATTCTTGACTAGTCCAAATATTGAAATCCTTGACAGACCACAAGTTTAAAATGGATCACAGGATGAAATATGTCCTTTACAGGGTAGAAAACATAGTAGGAAAAGGAGAAAAATGCAGTTCAAATCATGGCAGTAATTTTGCCCCTGAAAGTAAAGAACATTTTCCCATTTTTTACTGTCCTTTTCAGAAGTCTTTTTTTTCTGTCAGATATTTGTCTTTTGGCAAGAGTTAAGGCTACTATATTAACTTTTTACCAAATGACAAATTTTTAGACTGGACCAAATTCAAAGCATCTGCAGATGACAAATTTCAGTAACATCATGATTTCCGACTTTGATAGGGAAGAAAATATTTTGGGAAGAGGAGAAAATGCAAGTTACCAGCATTTTCTTCTTTTCCCACAATGTTCTCTATAGGTCTGACTTTCTCAAGGTCTTGAAAAGTCCGGATCACGTGGTAAAGTGTTAACCCTTTCCCAAACAAGCCCTTGTTTTTATGTCTCTGCAGTACAAGTCTTTTGAAAACACTGTGGGAAAAGGAGAAATTGCTCAAAACGAGCAATTTCTCCTCTTACCACAGTGTTTTCTGACAAATTGAAATGTACCTGCATTAACCCTTTACCAAACAATCCCTTGTTTTTTCGACCCTGACGTAGAAGCCTTTTGAAAACATTGTGGGAAAAGGAGAAAATGCTGATAACCAGCATTTTCTCCTTTTCCCACAATGTTTTCTTCCCAACTGGAAACAAATTTCTATTTTTGAGTTCCGTTTGTCATCTGCAAGTGCTTTGAATTTGGACACGTCTAAAATTTTGTCGTTTGGTAGAGTTAAGCAACCACCAGTCCTGTTCTTCAGCGTCCCTTTGGTGCTTGCTTAGCCCTTTACCAAACAATCCCAAGTTTTAGCAACCCATGGAAAAGAAGGCTTGTTAAAACAATCTTGGGAAAGCTTCAGGAAATGTTTATGACCAGAATTTTGTCCCACAATGTTTTACACCCTTTCAAACAAATTCCAACATTTCGGCCAAAATTAATTTGGTATCTACAAAAGTAATGCTTTCAATTTGGTCAAGTAAAAATAATTGTTGTTTGTTAAGAGTTTATACAATAAATTTATTATACTGTAAAGTTTTAACCTTTCAAAGCGCATTAAGGGAAATTTTCCTGTTTTACAATCTCACGAATCGAGTATGCTAATGAAATAGAAATACCCTACTGACTGCCCCAATTCAATGAAAACTGACATTACTGGAAACTAATGTCACTATAACAAGCAATTTTGGTGCATAAACATGCAGTCGTGTGATCGATCAACGCCGCCATTTTGGATATTGTGTTGCATGTGTAGTGATGTTTACGGGGCACTTAAAAGGTAAACTGGCTTAACTCTTTACCACACAGGCAGATTTTAGACCAGTCCAAATTAAAAGCATTTGCAGACGACAAAAATAAATGTGACTGAAAAATAGAAATTTGGTTTGGGAAGGGTAGAAAACATTGTGGAAAAAGGAGAAAATGCTGGTTACCAGCATTTTCTCCTTTTCCCACAATGTTTTCAAAAGGCTCTTTTCTCAGGGTCGTTAAAAGTCGGGATTGTGTGATAATGGGTTAAAGGGTACATGATTATGTTCCCAGCATGTTCACCAATCAGATCACAAGAAATTTCTTTGCAGTATAATAAGTTGAATTTTACTTTGTTCTGTACATTTAGTACTTTCGAAACAGGCACACACTCAGCAGGTTGCTCAGTGGTTATTGTACTGGACTGGCGATGTGGTACATGTGAGCTCAATACCTTGTTGAGCCAAACTTTCTTTTGACCCATTACCGCACATTATTTCATGCTTTCCGGTAGGATATGAAGAAAAAGCAGTGAATTTTTTTTTCGATATTACATGTGTACAACCAGTGAAAATACTGATTTTCATGTTCTTGTTGCCTAGCTAAAATGTGCATGCCTCACAACCAGATGGAAATATGTCGTCATTTAACCTTACGTTTCTCGCGCTTGACGTAATATTGTAATGCATTGCTATGCGGGAGGGGTACACTAAGGTGAAATACGGAAAAGAGCTGTACTGCATTTTGATACAGCTCATTCCAGAAAGGGTCAAAAGCATGAAATTAATAGAATATATGTTTTTTTTCTGTGAAAGATTGAAATTTATTTTATCTCATGAACACCATCGGTAACAGTTTTTGATTTGGACAAGCCTAAAATTTTGTTGTTTGGTAATGAGTTAAGCAATTTTTTGGCTTTAAGCTCTGATGCATGTGAAAAAGTCGCAAGTCAATGACTTGGAAAAAAAGTTAAGTTATTACTGGCTTGAGAAATCCTAGACATTTGTAGGTGCATTGACCGCTTTGATATGACCTAAGCTGTTAAAATGGTGTTAAGCTCCATTCAATCAAGCTTTCAAAATAGAGTCAAAATAATATGGTCTTGTAAACTTCAAAATGCTGTCACTAATGGTTTAGAAAAAATGTGTAAACAGGAGTAAATGTAATAAAATAATACTCCTTTTCCCACAAAAAAATTAAAACAGTATCACTCTTATACAGTAAAGTACAATATGGAGTGCAACACGCGAAAAGGGTCATTCGGACATTTGCGTAAAGTGTTGTCTCTGATCAGCGTGTGCAGTCCGCACAGGCTAATCCGAAATGACACTTACCGATTTTATGTGATTTTCTGTTTTGCGGAAGTCTACTGTAGCACAAAATCTAATGTAGTCGTAAAGTGCCATCTCGGATTAGCCTGCGCGGACTGCGCAGGCTAATCCGGGACGACACTTTACGCAAATGTCTGAATGCCCCTTTTTACGTGTTGCAAGCCATATTAAGTCTAAGACACTTGTAGAGTAATGTACAATAACAAGTCTATTACACCTGTCCAAGTCTTGTACAGTAATGTGACTGTAATAATAAGTCTATGACACTTGACGAGTAATCGGTCTGGTCAGGTATTTTTCTTTATCTTCCACCTTATATCTAGCAGATACAGGAAATTAAACAAGAACTATTTCAAACATGAGGATATTTACATTTTTATCTATTCACATGTAAATTTTGTGGCTTTTATTGCTTTCTTCATGGTCTATGAATTCAAAGCATAAGATACCTTGTGCACTTTTGTCTAAATATGAAAATCATCAGCCCCTTTGCCAGTGAAACTTGCCAAAATTGATAAATAAAGTTTTTCAGCACCTAATACATAAACTGGGCAAGTGAAATCTTTTTTTAAAAAATTGGCAATTTTAAGATTGCTGCATCAGAATATCTCCACACAGCTGACAGCTAACCAGCAATTATTGTCTCTTTTCCTGGACTGATTTTCGAAGCTGTTAATTCCAGGGGCATATATAATGGTAAAGCAGTAAGAAGTTTTGGCTAGTCCATAGTGAGGACATTAGAAAACAATGGTTGGTCAAAAAACAGGCACTGTCTTTCATAAGATTGAAAACATTACAGGAAAAAAGATAAGTGCTGGTTTGAACATTTTCTCCTTTTTCCACAATCTTTCAATAGCAATGTCCCTCAGAGCTCAACATAAGCAGTACGGGCATCTTCAGTTAGAAAAAAAATTACCTGAATTCAAGACTCATTCAACATATCTTAGAAAGTATCTGAAAATTTTGATCCAAGATCCAACAGCCTTCTCAAAGTATCTATTATTGATTCTCTAACCCCTCCCCCATTCTGAAAGAAGAACTTTTGCTATCTGAAATACTACTCAAGAAGGCTTCACGAATCCAACAAAAATTCTGCACTTTTAACCCATGGTATGACATTTATTTTACCAATTATCATTACGAGTATTTATAATGGAACTCAGTGTAACTGTGTAGGATCAAATGCTACACTATTTTAACCCTTTACTCCACAGATACTCATTTCTACGCACTGTTTGTAGGAGCCGTTGGAAAACATTGTGGCAAAAGGTGAAATTGCTCGTCACGAGCAATTTCACCTTTTGCCACAATGTTTTCTACACTATCAAAAGGTGTCATATACACATTAGAAATAGCTTCATCCTTGCTGTTATTTAGGGTCAATTAGAGATACCATAGGAATGCCTTATGGGGCAAAGGGTTAATAGCACATGATTGACAAATAACTGAATTTACAGCAGAAAATTGTCCATATTACACTTGGATAATCGGGCAGGAGGTGTACAAGGAGTGGCTTTACAATATTTTCATCATAATCTCAGTAGGAGAGCTGAATGACGAAAGCCCCTCTGTAAAGAGTTGTCTCTAGTCGGAGTACGATTTTAACCCATTACCACACAATCCCTACTTTTGACGCCCCCGAGAAAGAAGCCTTTTGAAAACACAGTAGGAAAAGGAGAAAATGCTGGTAACCAGCATTTTCTCCTTTTCCCACAATGTTTTCTACCCTTCCCAGATCTAATTTCAATTTTCAGTCACCTTTATTTTGTCGTCTGCAAATGCTTTCAATTTGAACCAGTCTAAAATTTTGTCGTGTGGTAAAGAGTTAAGCTATTAAACATTTATTTTACATCGATTGAGAAACAAGTTCTGACAACTTATACTAATCTCTCTCGATTCTGCTTCCTGGGAACTACATCAGTACTCGCGCCGAAAGTGGGGGCCAATGAAAAATCCCAAAGTTGACACCTGCTCCCAGGAATTGAACTCAGGACCTTTTGGTTACGAGGCCGACGCTCTACCTCACGACCATGGACACCACATGCTATGAGCTATTGAGAAGGATGACCACAGCTTCACAAATAGTATACATCATTAGGTTGCACAAATAGCCCAGTCTGATGTTGGATAGCTCCTGTCCCATTTTCTTTGCATCCTTGAAACTACTGAAAGAGGAATCTTTTACTGACCCAATTATTTTTTTTCTCTTTTTTTTGGCACTTTACTAGTGTAAGACATACCCCATTCAATGATATAAGTGCTTAGTACTTATGGACCATTATTTCCATTCAATCCTTTCCTTTTCAAGAAAAGAGTGTGGAAGTCATTTCCCAATACAAAGATAAGTAAAAACAAAACATGAAAAGTCTCAGTTATTTTCATTAACCATTATTTTTTTTTTCCATGAGCAATCCAGTCCTCATGTGCCATTATCATCTGTAAATTTTACCAAATCCAAGCTCACAAACACTATGCAAAATATATAGAGCGTCATGGAAAGGTTTCAGACATAATTTAAATGGGCGATATCTACTTGATTATAATCATATATAATAACAAGATTACTACTAAAATCTTTCCCATTCACGTTACAAATTCATTCATATTCAAGGTTATAACTGACCTACATAAACACTTGAAAGTTTTGGTGGGAGTGTTCATGCAGTCAACAGCATAACTTCCACTAATCTGTAACAAGGTCATCGACAGTACCTCAAAGACCTAGTACAGGTAACTGTCCCCAAAGGCAATGTTACTTTTTAACAGGTCGCCTCTGGGTACAGAAATGATCAAGACAAAACTAGTTGAAAGTTCTGCACAGATTTTGCGGGCAAGTCTGAACTCTCATAATTTCACGAATAGAGCACAAAACTAGGATTTAAACATACCCGTTGATGGTTTATTTAATGGTCCTTTGTTTGAAATACAAATATTTTCAATTTAAATGCTGAACATAAGAGAAAACCATGCATTTCATCCGTTACTCCAGTTGTTTACACTCAGAACTGCCGCCTCACACGATAAATTTCATCAGTGTTTTTTCCGAGATTTTACATGTTATAAATGACTTCTACAAGCTTTTTAGGTAATGAAAGGTTTAATAATTTGTCTTTGGTCATGTTAGTTTTAAATTTAATTGCATTTTGCTGCAATACAGATTAAACCCACGACACAGAAAGGTGGTATGACACTTTAACTTTGCTACTGGAAAATTTACGATAGACTCGAGATGGTATGGTGCACAATAAATGTCCAAATATGAAAAAAATCACTGTAGTGTCTACTCAAAGACCAAAACTGACAAAAACTCATGCTTAGTCCTGTCCATACAATCCTGAGTTTAAAGGACCCTAATGCTAAGTCTTTTGAAAATTTTGTGGGAAAAGAAAAAAATGCTGGTAGTACACAGAAATGTTTTTGAATTCAGACAAGTCTAAAATTTTGGATTTTCTTTGGTAAGGAGTTACACAACTTTTTTCACCATCCATACTGGAAAGAGCTTTTGAAAATTTTGAAGGCAATACCTCATTTACCCAAAACGATTTTCTTTTAACACACTTATTTCTCCTTTGCATCACTCATCACAGTTGTGTAAATTTGCTTTATTGGATAAACACATTTCAAAGCTTCAAATTGACAGATTATAGCTGTAATCTTATATTTGCATGTTCAATATTCTATTATTTTCCATAAAGCCTTCGGCCTCTCATGTATACACTAGCATATCGTTCCGATTATGTTCTACTACCCGCGCTTGAAAGAAAAACAAGTGTACCCCTTACGTCATTACCGGAAGTTGAGAGCACATGTCTCATAATCGTTCTGGCGTTCTACAGGTAAGGACGTATTCTGTAAGTCCTAACTGGATTGTGGACGAAGTCCCAACAAATACTTGTTAAACTATACAATGACTTCACAGCAAGACGATGTCTTAGCCGTGTCAGACCACTCTAGTGGCGAATTCTCCGGTTTTAGCCCGGAGTCGGAGGTCGAGAATCCCCCGAAACTTCCCAAGAAGAAGTCGAAGACTGTTAATTCTAAAGGGAAAAAGTCGAAGTGTACAAATAAAGAAAATGTACAACCGTCAACCTCTAAATCTACAGACAAGAACGAAGTTCGGTCTAGTCCGTCGAGTTTCGACTTAAATTCATTAAGTACAGCTGACATTGTCAAGCTACGAACATTATTGGGTATCAACCCGCAGAGTAATACTGTTATTGACCAGTCTGAAGAACTTTCAGATATTCAGTCCCTTTTTGGAGCTCCGCTGGAAAATTTACCAAATATGAGGGTGGAATTTAACCCAAGTGATTTGTCTGGGGGTGAATCTCCTATATGGAGCAAAAATATTTCTAATGACATGACACATGCCTTGTTTGAGGATGACACTGCAGAGTCGGATGACTGGGATCTCCCAAAATTGAAAGTACCAGAAAAGGGTGAAGCAGTTGCCAAATCTTTGGCTAATATGATTAATACTGCCTGCACTACTCAGTGCGAAACAGAGTCTTTGGTGTCAAAGTATAAAATTCCAATAAACTGTGACATGGCTACGCCACCCCTAGTTAATTCCGAGATTTGGAAAATTATGGATAGAAGAGTTCAATCCCAAGATTGGGGAATTGTTGAAACCCAGAATTTGATAGCAGCTTCTATGATACCCATCATTAAGTTGGCAGAAAATCTCAAGTCGCACATTACGTCAAACAGTACAGCCAAGACACTGTTGTCAGATGCTCTGACTCTCATTGGACAAGTACAATTCAATCTTTCTGTGCGTAGGCGCTACATGATCAGGCCTGTATTAAAGAAAAAATATCACACATTGTGTAATATTTCTATGCCAATATCTTCAAAGCTTTTTGGAGATGATGTATCAAAAGACATTAAGTCCTGTGACTCGTTGATTTCCTTGGGTAAGGAACAGTATCAGAGAGGAAATACCCAACAAAGAGGAAGAGGTACCTATAAAAGAGGGTCTTATGGCAGTGGTTATAGCAACCAAAATACTAATAGATTTCAGCCATACCCAAGTAGGGGTCAACAGAGGCCATGGAATAGAAATTACAGAATTCCAAAAAAGTCAGCAACTGCGACAGCCACATCCCCAAACGATCAGCCTCAGTAAAACAGGTAAGCTCTGTTTGTAACATTCAAAACTATTTTGATGAGTGGCAAAAATTGACTCAAGATCCCTGGATACTTAACACTGTGTTGGGCTATGAAATTTATTTCGATCAGAAACCTTTTCAGAGATTTGTCCCAAAAGAAATTCTGTTCAGTAATGAACAGTGGGAAATTGTTAACACGGAAGTAGAGATGTTGTATCAGAAAGGAGCTATTGTGCAGTCCTTACATGAGAATGATGAATTCATTTCTACACTTTTTATTGTACCCAAACCAAATGGAAAATTTAGGCCAGTTATTAATCTTAGATACCTCAATGAATTTGTTCATTATGACCATTTTAAGCAAGAAACTTTTAAAGTTGTGTTAGATTTAATTCAACCAGGAGATTATTTCACATCTGTTGATCTTTGTGATGCTTATTTCTCCATACCAATCCACACAGCATGTCAAAAGTACTTGAAGTTCTGTTGGAACAAAATGTATCAGTTTGTTTGCTTACCTTTTGGTCTGAAATCAGCACCTTATGTGTTCACAAAATTGTTAAAACCTGTTTTCTCTTCATTTCGACAGAAGGGTATTAGGTGCTTTTACTACATAGATGATTCTTTAAATATGAACCAGTCTTGGTCAATTTGCAATGACAATACTATGTTTATTGTTCATACTCTCCAAAACCTAGGGTTTTTGGTCAATGAGAAAAAGTCCTCTCTAGTGCCTTCTCAAAGGATCGTGTTTTTTGGTTTCATTCTGGATTCTTTCCTATTTAAGGTGTTTCTAACAGATGAGAAAATAAATAAAATTATGTACAAGGCCAATCATCTTCTTACTTGTCAAACAGTCACTGTTAGAGAGCTTGCATCTTTCATTGGATCGGTAGTAAATGCTTTTGATGCAGTATTAGAAGCTCCATTACATTACAGAGACATGGAGAGGAATAAAATTGCTGGTTTGGGTCCTAATATGTGTTTTGATAATTCAGTAGAGCTTTGGCCATCGGCTAAGGTAGAAATTCAGTGGTGGTTGAAAAATCTAAAGCAAAAGAATGGTAAGCCCATTAAACCTCAGAAAATAAGGAAAGTTTGCATGACTGATGCCAGTAAAGAAGGCTGGGGTGCTGTAGATGTGGGCTCAGTGTTATAGCCCAAGGTAGATGGTCTCTTTTTGAGAAAGAACACAGTATCAATTATCTAGAACTGTTAGCAGTTTTTCATGCCTTAAGGTCTATTTACAAAAAGTGCTCACTTATTCACATTGGAATTCAAAGCGATAATGTTTGTGCAATGTCTTACATTAATGACATGGGTGGTATGCACTCTGTGGAATTAGATAATTTGGCCAAAAATATTTGGTTTTGGTGTCTTGAAAGACAGCTTCATGTTTCGGCATCATACGTTCCTACTGCAGAGAACAATGCAGACTATTTCTCAAGAAATTTCTCCGATTCCACAGAATGGATGTTAAAAAATGAGATATTTATGAGAGTTTGTAAACAACTCTTTACACCTGACATAGATTTATTTGCATCCAGGTTGAATGCTAGATTGAAAACTTACGTGTCGTGGTTCCCAGACCCTGATGCATTTCAGTATGATGCATTTGCTATCAGTTGGTGCAAATTTCAACCTTATGTTTTTCCACCTTTCAGCTTGGTTGGTAAGGTCATCAATAAGATTGTACAAGATAATGTTGAAAGAGCTGTTCTCATCTTTCCATTATGGACTTCTCAGCCATGGTTTCCCGTTTTATTAGAAAATTTATGTTCTTATCCTGTTAGGTTACCACGTCACAAAGACATGTTGGTACTTCCTCACAACGGAAAATATCATCCATTAATTCGAACTTTGAAGATCTTCGCAGCAGAAGTCTCAGGGCAGTCCTCAGTGGTAAAGGCCTTCAGAGAGAAATTACAGATGTCATCAGCTCATCTTGGAAACCAGGCACAAGAAAGCAGTATTCCTATGCTTGGAAAAGATGGCTTGTTTGGAACTATCTCAGGTTTGGAAATCCATTTCGTACGTCTGAGACAGTTGTGATCCAGTTCCTTTTTTTTCTGTTCAGTCAAGGTAAATCTTACTCAGTTATAAATACCCACAAAGCTATGCTCTTACAAACCCTTCCAATTCTTGGTAATAAGTGGTGCACACAGTGTGTATTGATAGGCAGATTTATGAAAGGAGTATACTTTAAATCACCACCAAGACCAAGATACCGTTTTACTTGGGATGTTTCTATTGCCCTGAAATTTCTCCGAGATTTGTATCCTTTAGAAAATCTCACTCTGAAGTTACTTACTTTGAAAGTTACCTCTCTTATTGCTTTAGGTTCTGCACCAAGAGCTCAGGCTTTACAATCAATGTCTTTAGACTACATGCATGTTCAGAAAGATTGCATAATTTTTTCGTTTCCATTCGGAGTGAAGACTTTGAGGATTGGACATCAGTACTCATTACGGATTGAACATTTCAGTGATGAAAAACCATGTGCTATGCACACTCTTCTTTTCTATCTTGAGAAGATAAAACCCTTGCGTCAAGATCAACATGTTTTGGTGTCTTATGTGACTTATAAAGCTGTCACAACCAGTACAATAGCAAGATGGCTGAAGGTAGTTCTGAATTTATCTGGTATTGATACAAACGAGTTCAAGGCCCATTCATTCAGAGGGGCATCTAGGTCGTCTGCTTTTGATAAAGGCTGCTCTATAGACTTGATTCTCACCACTGCAGATTGGTCGACTGATAAAAATTTCAGGAAATTCTATCTAAGACATAATGTAGATAATTCCTCTTCTTTCAGCCATAATGTGTTTACTACAGACTAGTGTACAAACTGTTTCTCAATTCACTTGTTCAGCTGTTTAGCCAAGTTGATTTGCATTATGTATGTAGAGGGAGTAATACTTGGTGTTGGTTATTACTGTGTTCATGTTTTGATTGCTCTTTAAAGATGCTAGTGTATACATGAGAGGCCGAAGGCTTTATGGAAAATAATGACCCCCCTCATCCAAGCTTTAGTGAAGGATGAGGAGCATTATTTGAGTAAAGCCTGAGGCTGAGCATGTATACACCCTCCCTCAGTGGGTTCTTCTTGCTGCTATTCCCACCCACATGCTCATGCCGTTGTGGCAACAAAACATTCACACCTTTAAATTATGAGACATGTGCTCTCAACTTCCGGTAATGACGTAAGGGGTACACTTGTTTTTCTTTCAAGCGCGGGTAGTAGAACATAATCGGAACGATATGCTAGTGTATACATGCTCAGCCTCAGGCTTTACTCAAATAATGCTCCTCATCCTTCACTAAAGCTTGGATGAGGGGTCATTTTGTGACAGTGGTTCAAGGAAGAATATGGTGTTGCACCAAACATAGTTACACATACAGTCGAACGTCCTTAGCTCGAACGTCCCTTAGTCGAACTTATCCCTACGTCGAAGTTTTTTTCAGGTCCCGATGTCATTGCTCTTTATTTCAATATAATTCAACCTCCATACGTCGTTATCCGTACCTCGAAATTTATCCATACGTCGAATGAATTTCAAGGTCTAATCACCATTGTTTGAACGTATTCACACATCTTTACCACGAAGTTAATTTGTAAAGGACGATGTTTGCTGTCAATCAGGTTTTTCACACCTTTCGACTTGTCAACTGCGGTAATTAACAAGTGTATTACAGTATTGATTATCGATTGTTTGTTTGATTTTGGATTGACTGTTTGACTGTAAGATTCAAACTTCAAAGTTTGAGTGATTTGAGTGAAAGGGTCGGAAAAGCTTTTTAGTGTTACATTTGTAATTTACATTGACGAGTGAAGAACCCATCGCTAATTCCATACAGAACTTGTTTGGTGAAGGACCCGGTCAATGTGCAAATTTTATGTTTATTGTTCATAGTAGTTGTAGAATTTGTATAAAAACAATGTTACTTAATGAATAAATAAATAATAATAATAAAACTTATTTTATCTTATTTTTGTATTCGATTTTATCTTATTTTGTATTCGATTAGTGAAATGAAGACAAATCAAATGATGCCACTATTTACTTCCGGTATTTCGCCATCTATCTAATTCGTACCCAGTTTCGAGAACTCCGATGATCTACACGTCGAACTTTCTATAACTCGAAGTTTTTACAAGTGTCCCCCGAACTTCGAGGTATAGAGATTCGACTGTATATCGCAGCATAATATTAAGATTACTTTCCTGTTTCCTTTATATTGAACCAAAAAATTAGGTTTTCCTGCTGAATGTGTGAAAAAGAAACTTTCAATCCAATAGTAATCAAAGTACTGAAGTACTGTTGGAAGGCGAGTTTAGAATACAGGCATAACATATTGAAATACATTTTCCTGTACTTAAATCGCCTCTCCTGATACAGCGAAGTCATGTTCCTGTGCAATGAAGGCCAGTTTACCATCCTGAGTTTTAACGAACTTGAAGAAGGCTTGTGAAAATAAGTTGAAAAAAATTAAAACGAATGGACTTTCCTGAAACTCCTTTCCATTTCATTTGAAGGAAAAGTTTTATGTGATAGCAAAGAGTTTTGATTTACTGTTACCCGCATGTTTTTACGTTGTATAGAAACTTAGATGTAACCCTCTTTTACCCCAATAATGTGTTTAAAAGGTCTAGGAAGAAGGCTTGAGAACTTTTGGTCTGAAAAGGAGAATACGATGCAAATTGACATTTTTTCCTTTTCCTAAAATGTCTTCCATCCTATTTCATACAGGTTCCATTAATGGTGCCAGATCAAAAAGTTGCTACCCGAAAATGCATTCAATTTTGGAATGTCTGATTTTTTTTTCTTCGTGTAAAGAGTCAAGAAAGTTTCTCCTGTTCAAAATTTAGTCTTTAAATGGCCTCTTTCTCAAGATTGTTAAAACTGTACTTGATAGGGTATGGTAAAGGATTAAAGAATAGTTTTTTCTTGAAAATGCAATCAATTTTGGTCTAAAACTGTAACTCTGTAATGAAATGATTAATTTCTTGAAAGTCTTTAACATTTTATTCCATGGACAATTTTATTGAGAGAGCAAAGAGTTTCTAGAAAGGTACATTTTAGAGTACAGAAACTGAGATCCAGCCTTTTAGATCACACCACTGACTTTCAACAATGTTGAAGAAGAGGCTTTTCAAAGCATTGTTGGAAAAGTAGCAAATAATAATAATCAACTTTTTGTTTGACTTTCCCACAATGTTTTCCATCTTAGTAACCTTTTACAAAACCCTTCAGAAAATAACGAAAAATTAGGGCCGTCTACATTAAAGCAATTAGCAGACAATAAGTTAAGAGCAGCTGAAAATGTGTCGTTTGGCTGGGAAAAAGTACAAAACATAATGGTAAAAAGAGAAAATACTGGCGACTAGCGTTTTCTCCTTTTCCGAAAGTATTTTGAAACTTTTTTTCCCTTGAGGTTGTCAAAATTTTGTCATTCATTTAAAAGGCTTCTTTTATTTGTTTACCATTTTATTTGAAATATATTTTATCAAGACTGAAAAAGAGTTTCAAAACAAACGACTTTCAATGTTCAAAACGGAGATTTAACTTTTAGATTACAATACACAGTCAAGTGCTGAGTTTTAATGACCTTAAAGAATGGGGCTTTTTAGAAAGGGAAGGGTACTTTGAAAGTATGCAGGAACATGAGAAAATACTGGCAACGAACATTTTCTCCGTTTTACGCAATGTTTACCATCCTATTAAGGATAACCAACCAACATCATTTGACGGTTGAATTCTTAGGTCCTATAAGGAACGTCGGAAGGTGTTCTTCGTTTATACGATTCTTGTAATCTGTGGATCTGTTAACCCTTATACTAGAGCGCTGGATTGATGAAAATGGCATTTTACATCTCGGGAAAAATGCTTAATTATAGCAACTCCACCCAGGGCTTTTACAGAACAGGACATAATTCTATATTACAAAAAAGACACATAGGAAAAAAGTAAATTGAAAAGTATCATGATTAGAAATAAATAATAAACAAACAGTAGAGAGTGAACATTTAAGATCTAAGAGTTATAATATTTCGAGTCGTTTTTCGATCGCATATTTGACGTAGACCGCGGTTTTTATAATAATGTTTTTGTCTTGGGGTTTTAGCAGTTCAGTAAATTTCAGATGGGCGATTTCGAAAATATACAGGCAAAAGGGAAAAAATCTCTGTTTAACTTCGTTATAACATGAGCATAAAAATAAAAAGTGATATGAGTCTTCAATATCTGTAGCGTTACAACAAGGACAAAATCTTTCAGAGCGGGGTACAGGGGGCTTGCTGTATCTCCCAGTTTCAATTCGCAAGTTGAGTGATGAAAATCTTAGTCTTGTAAAATAAATTCTCATATCTCTTGATAAAATATCTAAATATGGTTCGTAACCAAATGTGTGTTTAATTAATGAATAGTCTTTTAAAGCTGCGCTATTTTGTACGTACTCAGCCAATCTTGAATAAAACAATCTATTCCTCTTTGTTTAAAAACTTTCGGGAATTGTTGTTAACGACTTGATTGTATTATGTTCTGTTCTGTTCTGCTTTTTAATTACAATATCTATAGTATCAACAATCCTTCTGAAAATGGCTTTTCATAACACTGTAAGAAAAGGGAAAAAAATACTGGTAACAAATTTCTACATGTCTCGCGGTTTTTTTTTTTTACCTTTACATGTCTCATTGATTAAAATATAGCTAATCAGACATAAGATTGCATATTCTGTGTAGACTATAGAATCATCAGCCTTGTCTTCAAAAGAGAAAGGCGTAATAAGCGAATTAAGGGTTTATCGACATTAACGCCTGTCTTTGATTAATCCCGCGTTACCGAAATGTACGTCCAGCATGTCGGCAAACATAAAAGCAAAATGACTGTCAACTCGTCAATATTGAGATGCACCCAATTCCTTTGTTCGACAAAAATATATCGTGTACAGTTACACAGATACAGGCCCTTATTCCGTGTTCTTAGAAAATCATGAACACGTCCGATGCACTCTAGGACAGTGGGATTCTCCGTGTCAAGATCATTGTGTTATTCAGTTTTGGAAAAAAGTGTATAGTTGAAGGAAATTCTTTCGAGGAAAATAAATGGGATATTTTAACGTAAAGATGGTAGGTAAGTGATTATGATAACAATTCATTGCGATAAGCGTTTATTCTTTACCTGACAAAGAAATTCCAGACTAAGTTGAAAGCACTGATTCATGCAGATGACAAATTCGAAATTTGTTCTTGATAGGGTAGAAACATTGAGGTAAAATGAAAACAGTGCCGGTTTCCGGTTGCAATTTCTCTTCTCCTCTCGATGTTATTAAAAGCTTGATTTTCAGAGTCGTTTCAAGTGATGGGTATAGGGTTAAATATTTATGAATTCTTGCTGAACTTTAAGCAACGTGACGACCAAAAGAAGACGTTAAAACTTTTTGCGTGTTAAAACGGTTACAGATCATGTTATTGTCATTTTTGACGCAGTAAAATTCGATCATACTCGTATATAAGGAAAAAAGCGATCAGACTGGAACCCAGGCTATACTTCGGTACATTGTACTGATCAGAATTGTGATTTCAACTGATTTACCTTTTTCTTTTCACGGGTCTCCAGAATCAAAACTCGGCCACGCCGACGCGTAACAATAACCTAGTCATTGATCATAAAGTCAAGCACAACTTTGATAAAAGAAAATTATATTTCTTTGAAAGAGAACATTTTCTTTAAACATTTGATGATTCAAAGGAATTTATTGCATTGAAATTTTACTTCTCACAAAGACAGAACAAGGTTGTCAACAGAGGAAAGGGGTCTATCAGCGATTCGTCATTCAAAGAAGCTGTCTGATTGGTTAGTTCTGGGATCGTAAATTTACATATACGATTACACTGGTTAGTTGTTTATGCGTTGTGAAGTTGAAGTAGGTGCGAATGACGTCATGTTAGTAGCTTTCGATTGGCTTATAATATAGCTACGGTTTATTTGTTGCTGTAGCAACATGATTGTATCGATGAACTGATCCAAAGTATTTTGCATTTGTCAAAAACGATGTCTTTTACGAATTTGATTTCATTCCTTCTAGAAACTTGAAGATTCTTCTTGCTGTTCTGATTAAATTTACAATGGTCTCGACATTATTTTGTTCAAATGTACTCGAGAAATATCGAACTATTTGAAAGGCGTTTTGATAATGCTGCTCAGAGGCATTTTCAGCAAGCTGCTGAGCGTTGACAAATGAAGGCGAGAATGAAAATCTCGCCTTCCAAAAATGCAAGTTTTCCTATTTCAAAGACAGTTTTTTTTGGAAAGAGATTGCCTTATTAGACAGTGTTGATCCAAGATCAGACTGCACATTTTGTGTATTCTGATCTTGATCTACACAATCCACAAAAGATGACTGAGTTGCACTTAGCAGCCTAAGGATTCATTGCAAACTTCTACAATTGAATTACAGTAACTTACAGAATTCTGGTAAATTATTACAAGGGAGATAAAAATGTCAGATAAAGTTCTCTATAAAAGTTGTCTTTCTTGTAACACATATTATGTTGTAAAAAGACATGAAGCTGAAAATAGAAATTTCTGCTCTGAAATCAAGCAGATCTTGTTATTTATATAAAATTACACACTTTCAAAAGACCTATTTTGCCTGAACTTCTATTTGATTTTAATCTAAGGTTATTAATGATGATTAACTCTTTACCAAGTTTTTTAACAAATGTGAGAAAGTAGGCTTTAGAAGACATTTTGATAAAGGAGAAGATACTGATAACCAGCATGTTCTTCTTTTCCATAATGTTTTCTACCTTACACACAATAGAAATTATCATATGCGTAAAATGGAGTGTCCTCTGAAAACACTTTTCAGTTTTGCTAAGTACTTTGAATTTGGACTAGTCTAAAACTTTTTAAATGGACGTGAGAGGTTACAACTGTCTATTTATTCACAAATGACAGACCTTCTTTTTGCGTTGCCTGTTTACATATTTTACAGACTATTTTTTGCACTTGAGCTTTAAAGTAAACGAAAAATTAATGAGATAATTAATCATTATAAACAAATGGCTTAAAATTAATGTGCACCTGTGTGAATTTAATACTTTAACTGAGGTCTAGACCATCTTTCAGGCTCTGGGACTCTCCCATCCTATTACACTTTAAACCTTTTTCCAAACAATCTCATGTTTTTGGGCCCACCAGCATTTACCAATATTTTCTCTTTTTTCTAAAATGTTTTCTACCTGATCAAAGAAAACTAATTTTGTACAAGCCACATTGAAAACTGTAATCAGCAAATGTTTTCAACTCAGACAAGTCTAAAATCTTGTCGTGTGGTAAAGGGTTCAACCTTTTTTCCAAACAATCTCATGTTTTTTGGCCCCCTCTCCCACTCCATTACACTTTAAACTTTTTTCTAAACAATATCAAACTTTTTTCCAAACAATCTCATGGTTTTTGGCCCCCTCTCCCACCCCATTACACTTTAAACTTTTTTCCAAACAATCTCAAACCTTTTCCCAAACAATCTCATGTTTTTTGGCCCCCCCCCTCTCCCAGCCCATTACACTTTAAACCTTAAACCTTTTTCGAAACAATCTCATGTTTTTTGCCCCCCCCCCCCCCCCCCACTCCATTACACTTTAAACCTTTTTCCAAACAATCTTTTTTTTTTAAATTTATTTCCACTCTCTACATAATATACAGTGCAAAACATCACACATATATATAAAACAATTGTTTATAATTGTTTACTTTAGTAAAACTGAAATACATGTATCATAGTAGAGAAAAGTTGAAATAAAACTGAAAGTATAGATCTAGAGGCATTCAGTGCACACGTACTTTTGCATTTTTTTTTTTTGTGTGATGAAGTTTGGTTTTTTTTTTGTCAGATTACGGACTTGAGCATTTTTTTTTTTTTATTAGCTGGCGACATTTTTATAATTTAAACCTTATAGATTCTTAAAAAAAAACATATATATACTTGTTTTTTAGGCAAAAGTAGATCAGGATCAATTTGCACAAAATGTACAATCTGATCTTTGATCCCCATGGTATTTTTTGTTAAAAGTTTGAAAGAAAATAACTCATCCGAACAATCTCATTTTTTTTTTGCCCCCCCGCTCCCACCCCATTACACATTAAGCCTTTTCCAAACAAATTCATGTTTTTTGGCCCCCTCTCCCACCCCATTACACATTAAGCCTTTTCCAAACAAATTCATGTTTTTTGGCCCCCTCTCCCACCCCATTACACTTAAAACCTTTTTCCAAACAAATTCATGTTTATTGCCCCCCCACCCCATTACACTTTAAACCTTTTTCCAAACAATCGCATGTTTTTTTGCCCGCCACCCTCCCACCCCATTACACATTAAACCTTTTTCCAAACAATCTCATGTTTTCTGGCCCCCGTCTCCCACCCCATTACACATTAAACCTTTTTCCAAACAAATTCATGTTTTTTGGCCCCCTCTCCCACCCCATTACACTTTAAACCTTTTTCCAAACAAGCCCTGGTTTTTACATGTCTGCAGTAAAATTCTTTTGAAAACACTTTGGGAAAAGGAGAAATTGCTCAGAACAAGCAAATTCTCCTTTTCCCAAAGTGTTTGCTACCTATTTTAAGAACTGTCTGCCATTTTCTCCAAATCTAAAATTGTCGTCTGCAAACTTTTTTGGTTTGAAAGAGTCCAAAATATGTGGTTTGGGAAAGTGTTAAACCTTTTTCCCATACAATCTCACATTTTTGGGCCTGTTCTCCAATCCCATTATACTTTAACTTTTTACCACACAATTCAGACTTTTAACAACCCTGAGAAAGATAGCCTTCGAAAGCATTGTGGGAAAAGGAGATAATGCTGGTTACTAGCAAAATCTCTCCTTTTCCCTCAATGTTTCCTACCCTGCTGGAAACGAGTTTCAATTTTTGAGTTACATTTGTTTTACTAGCAAAATCTCTCCTTTTCCCACAATGTTTCCTACCCTGCTGGAAACGAGTTTCAATTTTTGAGTTACATTTGTTTTATCATCTGCCAGTGCTCTCAATTTGAAATAGTCTAAAATTTTGTCGTTTGGTAAAGGGTTAAACCTTTTTCCAAACAAGCTCATGTTTTTAGCCCCCCCCCCCCCCCAATCCAATTACAGTTTAACCCTTTATCATATAGTCCCTGGTTTTTACAACCCTGAGATAAAGGCCTTTCGAAAACATTGTAGGAAAAGGAGAAAATGCTGGTAACCAGCATTTTCTCCTTTTCCCACAATGTTTTCTACCCTGCTGGAAACAAATTTCAGTTTTTGAGTTACGTTTATTTTCTTGTATATGAGTGCTAACAATTTGGACCAGTCTAAAATTTTGTCATTCAGGAAACGGTTAACCCATTACCACACAATCCCTACTTTTGACACCCCTGAAAAAGAAGCCTTTAGAAAACATTGTGGGAAAAGAAGAAAATGCTGGTTACCAGCATTTTCTTCTTTTCCCACAATGTTTTCTAACCTTCACTTAACAAATTTCAAATTTTCAGTCACTTTTATTCTGTTGTCTGAAAATGCTTTCAATTTGGACAAACCTAAAATATTGCTGTTTGGTAATGAGTTAAACCTTTTTCCAAACAATCTCATGTTTTCAGAACTTTGTGCTTCCTTCCCAGGTGAGTGGAACATAAAATTCTTGATCCTTTATCATACAATCCCAAATTTTAACAACCCTGAGCCTAAGACAGCTTTTGAAAATGTTATTGGAAAAGGAGAAAATGCTGGCAGCTAGTATTTTCTCCTTTTTATAAAATGTTTTCAACCTTATTAACCCTTTACCACACAATACCTGTTTTTTATGACTCTGAGAGAGCAGTCTTTTGAAATCAGTGTGGGAAAAGAAGAAAATGCTATTATTCAGCATTTTCTCCATTTCCAACAATGTTTCCTACCCTGCCTGAAACAAATTTCAATTTTTGGGATATATACATATTGTTGTCTGCAAATGCTTCCAACTTCAAGCAGTCTTAAATTTTGCTGTGTGGCAAGTCGCATCATTTAAGTCATCTCAAAAATGGCCGCCCCGCATGATATATTTTATCAGTGTTTTTTCCGAGATTTAAATGTTATAAATACTTCTACAGGCTTTTTAGATAATGAAAGGTTTTATAATTTGTCTTTGGTCATGTTAGTTACTTAAGTGGAATTGCATTTCGCTTCAATACAGTTTAAACTGACGACACTATAGGCAGTTTAGCCCTTTATCTTTGCTACTGGAAAATCTATGATTGATTCGAGATGGTACCATGCACAATAAATGTCCAAATATGAAAAAATCACTATAGTGTCTCATTATTGCGACTACTTTAACCCATTACCACACAATCCCTACTTTTGACAACCCCAAGAAAGAGGCCATTAGAAAACATTTTGGGAAAAGGAGAAATTTCATGTTTTCAGTCACTTTCATATGGTCGTCTGCAAATGCTTTCCATTCGGACAAACCTAAAATTTTGTTGTTTGGTAATGAGTGATCCTATCAAGAGCAATTTAGTAACAAAATGGCGCCAAACGATGTCAAAGCGCCAAATTCCATCATTGTTTCAAATGATGTGACAACATCATTTCCTTTAAAAAACTGTGGTTTGAAAAAGTCACAAAAAGTAAAAATCATCAATTTCACGTCAAAATTTCTTGATAAAATCTGCATGCATTAAAACCCTGCTGATATTAGTATCAATACAACCCACAGAACAACCTTTTCTTTTCAAAGCAAATAATTGTTTCAATGCCGAATTTAATTTCTCAATAAATTTTCCTAAAACTTCAGCATACAAAGGAAGAATTTCTCATGAAGGAAGAAACTAAATGGTCAGTTAAATGAGTCCAGTAGACCATGCAAGGCAGGCCATGGAGCAAACAAAAAGCGAAACAGGGGTCACTCGTTTGCTTATACTACTGAACAAAATCATACATTGATACCAAAGAAAATGCTGAACATATCAAAAAGATTAACTGGCCTTTTTGATATCATTCAATTTTAAAATAGACTGGGTAGCTACTTGTGTCATGAGAAAAAAGAACTTTTTTTATTGGGTGTTTCAGTAAGCATAAATACTATTAGCACAAAATCATAACTACCCGTACATGCAACTCTTCCATGTCTCGAAAATAACTAAATTGGATTGTGAATGCCAAAATAAACAGGCTGTGCACTATTTATTAGTTACAACAAAAGGGGTAAAATTTTTTCCTGTTGGACATGAATTAGTTTTGACCTTTAACTCTTTCCCCCACGCGAGAAAATTTTAGACTGGTCCAAATTGAAAGCATTTGCAGACGACAAAACAAAGGTGACTGAAAAATTGAAATTTGTTCTGGGATTAGTAGAAAACACTGTGGGAAAAGGAGAAAATGCTGGTTATCAGCATTTTCTCCTTTTCCCAAAGTGTTTTCAAAAGGCTTCTTTCCCGGGGGCGTCAAAAGTAGGGATTGTGTGGTAAAGAGTTAACCACAGGATTTCCTCTTTTTGGAATAATGGCTGGCACTGTGGTCAGTTGGATCCATCTTACTGAACTCTCTAAACCCATAGATTGCAGAAGAAAACAGCCTGTTTCAGGACAGAGTCAAGACCCAAACAATTGCCATTTCACACCAAACAGCCAATTGAAATATAAGATCAGACAGAAAATGCAACAAATGTCTGTTTGAAATACTCTTACAGAATGTTTACCTGTACAAAAATTTTCCACCTAAATGTTAACAACTACTAATCATGTTTTATTGTCCTCAAGATAAATGGTCAACAAAAAGTCAAGTTCATCCACAAGTATCAATGTCAGTTTACTGTCCATCTAATTTCAAGCTCAGTGCTTTTGAAAATAACTGGTTACCTAAATTAAATTTGTTGTTATCCTAACCATTCACTTCAACATAAAGTGTGTAAGACAAGCCCCTTATGAAATGAACAAATAAAAAAATAATATTTGTTCTTCTTGTCCATTTCGTAGTGGTCACTGTAATTATTATTCATTTTTCATTCAAAAGTAGAAACTTTTATACTATCAGATTCTGTCAAAATCTCAACTGTTCTCTGTGACTAACAGAGAATATAGTATTTTGTATTGTACTCTGTAGTTGTATCATATGAAACTGAGACCGATTATGATTTGACAGAAATGTTCCCCTTTTCTCAGAATGTTTTCAAAAGATTTTACACTAGCCTGTTCGTTTGTTCATCCTATCACTGCCAAATCTGACACTTTTTTATCCAGATCCTAAATGTAGTTGAATAAACTTTGGTCATTCTTTAGCATAGAGTGGCCAAAGGTACCTTGCTTGAATTTAACAATAGGTTGGTTGACTTCTACTTGGCCCCCACCTGTCATTTAGGCATCAACACATTTCTATTCAATTTTTCAAATAGGACACAAGATATGTATATAAGCCTTGGGTTTGTCCAAAGTAAGTTTCAATTTTCAAACCTGTCAGGAATAGTTAACCACCGGGACCTTAGTGACTGACAATATCATAACAAAAGCCATATGGTTCCATCGTAGATTTTAATAACTCAGGACTAGTTTTTCAATGGAAGATGAAAAGCAAGATTTAATGAAAGTACCACCAATTTCCACTACCACTGCTATTCTGAAATTTAACTAATTCTCACGACATTATTTTCTTTTCATGTGAATTTTAATTTTTATGTAAGCAATTTTCGTATTAGAGAGCAGCTCTACAACTCAAATTATGCTTGCATCATACTCTACAACTCAGAAATTATGCTTGCATTATACTATCTTATGGTTAGGTCATCTTCTATCTTCATGCTGTAATGGATTACTTTTGGAAATTTAATAAAAGTGAAACTTTTAACACATTTGACCCATCAGGTGACTTTCAGGACTACCAGTCCTTTGATATGAGTTAGATGTCATAATTTATGGAATATTGAACTGTAATTATTTACTCATGAATGAAAGTAGGTGAGCAATTATAGAGTGACATGGTCTGTTTCAAAATGGGAGCCTGCTTACAGTTGCTATGTTGTCTGTGCACATTATATTCTTCGAAGATTCCACCTGTTTTATATGAAGAATCACTCTCCCCGCTATTGGGGAGATTGTAGTAATATGCGACATAAAGTAGCCATGGACAAAATGGCTTTTATCAATATGTTTGAGGAAAAATAAGGCCTGTTTTAGGTCCAGATTCCTCTATACTGCTGATCATAGATGAATGGATTCCCACCAGGTAGCTTTTTATTGAGTAAACATTTATTTTAGTTTGAAATTCAAAGTAATGGTTGTTGTGTAGAAAAGTAGTCAGGTCCTGTACCCAGGCATCTTTGCGAGCCAAGGTTACGATCACTTTGTGGATCTTACCTTGGCTGATTGAGCCCGATTTTGAGAATCCTGTGATGCGCCCTCTAATGGATGCTGGTTATTACCCCCCTTTACATAATATTTCTAAAAGCCAATGAAATATCGTTTTACAAACCGCTTACGAATACACATGAAGCGATAAGCAGACATCCACATGTTTACCTTTCAAAAGGTTGCGACCTTGTTCTATTTTTATCAAACATGAAATGCTACGAGCGATTTCATTCGCTGCAGTTAGAGCTTGCTGCATCCAATGAAAAAGCGTATCGGGGAATGTAAAAATCTAGCTCGATCTGCAAAGGGTAGAGTAGCGTAGTGAATCATCAGCCTTGGCTTGCGGAGATGGTACCCAGGATGCCCAAATTAGATAGATGAGTATTTGCAGAATCCCATCTAGTGGGAGATAATGAAAGTTGCAATGTATAGTCCCGACTCGTCAACTAACAGGGGGGGAAGTATGCCATATGAAAATGTTTGGCAGAAAGCCAATGATGAATTTTGAGGAAATTCCGTACCATGTCACAATGTTCTCAAATCTGAAAGACCACTGATGCATGTCCAAAATGTCACTGTAGGACAGAACGAGAAAGTAATAAATAGTCTGTCAGGTATTTGTATGACTATTTCATTTTTTGTGACAATTTATGTCCATATACCTAATAAAGCTCTGCTTGTGCAGCAAATAACTTGTAGACTAAAATAATCTTCCCAGTTTCAGAGTTGGAACAGGATATTTATCCATTACTCACAGTGCCCGTCATTTTTGCACTTTTCAAAACCTTCTTACATGTAGGTGACCAAATATAGATATCTGAATGGAATGGAAAACAATGTGGGTAAAGGAGAGATTACACATGGAAAGGGATTGTTCGTAACCTCACAATGTTTCTAAAAGCTGTCATGAACTACATCACTAATTTCATAATTATGGACATGGTAAAAATTTAACTCCTTACCACACAATCTTGTTTTTTTATGACCTTGGGGAAGAAGACCAGTGTTCCTATTGACATTTTTGGCTGGGGGCCAACAGCGCCTAGCCTTAGTAACCACTTTTCAGACTTTTGCATGAAAATTGCAACCACTCTTAACAACATGTATAAATGCGCGATGTGCCGTCTCTGATTTGTTGGAACTACATCTGTCATTTCTGATTGGCTTGAAATGACACACCCCTCAAAACTGCCTTACACCTTATGTGTTATTCATCCGTTATGTAAAATAGAAATTGGTAGAGGGTTCAGTGTCTACTTTTACCGCGAAAATGTCAAAGATAATATATTCAGAGTAAAAGTTTTTAACACTTTTTGTTGACTCGATGCTGAAAACAGAAAGAAATTCTCCAGTTAATTACACCAAATACTTCTGCAGAGCATGATACAACCAACATGCTCATGTAAGGGAAAATAGAAATTTGCAAGACACAAATTCTGATTATGAGCTGGTGGGCACTGGCCGGTAGCAGTTCAAACACCCAATTGCCGGCCGGTGTCAGGTGTATGGCCTGTGTCCGCTAAGACGCCAGGCGGTGGCAAATAAAATCTGACGGCTGCCAGCCTGTTGCCCAACTGCCAACAGCCTAATGATGTCCCACACCTCTCAAACCTTAAATCTTAATATTTGAGTCGTACTCAATAAGCCATCTGAGCTATCTTTGGATTTGGACAATTTATATTTTTCTTGTATTAATGGTACAGATTTACCCTGGACCTGCTCACTAACCGAAATTAAACTTTTAAGCAAATAGTGAAAACCCCACTTTTACTATTTCAAAGGTATATTTTTTTGGAGAAAAATATGTCCTTAAACCCAAAAAGTGTAGATCAAAGATCAGACTGCACCTTCTGTGCAGTCTGGTCTTGATCTACATTTACCGCAACATGTCAGCCAGTCAACCTTAACAGCATAAGGATTAAACCGTTACCACATGACCAGATTTTAGACGTATGCAAATTGAAAGCATTTGTAGACGACAATTTCAAAGTGACTCAAAAGGTACAATTTTGCTTAGGGTTGAAAACTTGGTGGGAAAAGGAGAAAATGCTGGTTACCAGCATTTTCTCCTTTTCCCACAATGTTTTCAAAAGGCTTCTTCCTCAGGGTTGTCAAAAGTAGTCACTGTGTGGTAAAGGATTAATTTATGATATATGGGGACCTCCCAAGTCATTAGTAGGTCACAAAAGTATGCTGGTGTTGTGACATTCTTCTTGGAATGATGATCACACTGAACAAAGTGATAACGCCATCATAAAAAGGCAATAAATTCAGATACAAGTGGTCACAGGCTATATTGAAAAAAGCATAAAAAAACCTGCCATCTCTGAATTAGATCTTCCACCCATGTAGATCTGTTTTGATACAGACTTGTGAAAATAATATGGCGATTGAATAAATAGATCTTTTTTCCTGTTTGCTGCATTTTTCTGTCTTTCTCTGCATTATCTCCAGCTAGATGGCATTCTATAAATACTCATCTATCTAATTTGGGCATCCTGGGTACAGAACCAAACCACTTTCCTATGCAACAACCATTACTTTGAATTTCAAAGTAAAACAACGTTTACTCAATAAAACACTACCTCGAGCATACCTCAGCTATGATCAGCAGTTTAGAGAAATCTGGGGCTAAAACAGGCCTGATTTATCCTCAAACATATTGATAAAAACTGTTTTCCTATTGCTACTTTAAAGCCCGTTTTACTACAGTCTGCCTGCTTTTGGGGCTAGTGATGAGTCATATAAGACAGTTGAATCTTCGAAAAATATGACATGCGCAGACAATGTCTTTCTCTGTATTCCGTTATCTTAATTCTTTACCAAATGAAAAAATTTTGGCCTTGATCAAAATAAAAGGGTTTGTAGACGACAAATTACATGTAGCTCAAACAACATCTGCCTTTCACCTGGTAGAAGAAATGTGGAAAGAGGAGAAAATTCTGGTTACCAGCATTATCTCTTTTTCCCAAAATGTTTTCAAAAGCCTTCTTCTCCCTGGGGAAAAACTCAGAGTCTTGTGGTAAAGAGTTATTGCAAATAAAGTATCCTTAACCTTCTATCACATAATCCCGACTTTTAACGGCCCAGAGAAAGAAGCATTTTGAAAACATTGTGGGAAAAGGAAAAAATGCTGGTCACCAGCATTTTCTCCTTTTCCCACAATGTTTTCGACCATGCTGGAAACAAAGTTTATTTTTTTAGTTAAGTTTTTATTGTCGTCTGCAACTGCTTTCAACTTGGACCAATCTAAAAATTTGCCATTTGGTAAAGGGTTAACTATGCAGCCAATTCTAGCTTTTGTAAATGGAGTCACAGAATGTAATGAAAATATGTAGTGTCCAGACAGTTGCTTTGGTTCTCTGTTTCCTTCTTTTTCTATATGTTCTCCACAGAATTAAAGACAAAACTAATTATTTGTTGCCTATAGTAACTTGCTTCTAGCGTAGATAATTCTTAAACTTTGTTGTCCTATAACATGTAAATGAGAAGATCGTGTACTAGACTACCGTAATTTGCTTAAATTTTGGGACAGTAAAAAATAATTAATTTTTTTTCGTGTCCCAATACTTTGGTCTACAAAAAATAATTATTTTGTCAGCTGTCCCAAAACTTATGTTCAAACAAGACAATGTCGAATATTGCCGAAGTTGAAACATTGGAACGTCACTGATGTCAGGTTTGCTGGGTGATCTATTTCTAGACAGATTGGAATTCCACTGATCAATTTGAGCACTAAGAGTTTAAAACTACGCTTTTTCTCATTATTTTTGTTGATTATTAACTTGTCACTCATTATTGTCTTCATCTTTGGATCACGATGAAATGTTATTTTGCGTTGCTAGATAAATTCACAACATATCTTACCTCTTGCATGTACGTGAGGTGAACGATGTTATTTCCACTCTGACAAGTATCTGCTCGGACCAATCTCAAATTTGATTGGTTCGTCGATCTTCGATCGATAAACCTTGGGTAAAACTGTGTACCTTGATTTCTATTTATAAACACTGAACACGATTGACCATGAATTACAGGCGTGTCAACTCTGTCAACTTTGGATGAACACACGTTATATACACGTTATGAATTTTGGATAGAAGTTTATCGCACCCTTTTTACGCTTACGTCGGATTTCTTTTTTATTTAGGGTTTAAATTTGCCTGTCAGGTGATCGTTTTTTTTTGTCTTGAATCAGGTAACTCCCATTGAAATCATAATGGTCGGGAAGCATGCATACGACGTTACGTGTGGAGAAAGAAAATTAAATTTAATAATTAATATTCGCAAACAAACGGATTGAAAGATTTTTTTTCTCTAAATAGATATTCACTGTCCCAATTCTTTGGAACAAAAAATTACCGATCTCGCTTTGCAATTTTTAGTATGTCCCAAATCTTTGGGTCATGAAAAATAATTATTTTTGCAATTTTTGATGGTGTCCCAATTTTTTGGGTGTCCCAAAATATACCCAAAATACAGTATATTGAAAGTGAATGTTGGACCTTTTGGTCACGGATGTTTTGGCCAGGACATTTTGGCCACGGATGTTTAGGCCTGGACGTTTTGGCCACGGATGTTTTGGTCAGCTGAATATACAAAGAAGGATGTTTTGGCCAAATGTTAATTTTGTGAATTTTTGCCCCATTAAACATGGTTTATACTCAATTATGGACAAAACTTTATTTGATGATTGCTTTAATTGCTAATTATCATCTCTGTAAATTAATAATGATTCAACAATTATTTAAATTTCTGATTGCTACATTATTTTTAAATAAACTATAAAGAAATCTATGTAGTTTGCTATAGAGGATTGCAAATCAAACTCAAATTATGTTTTGGCCAAGAGTTTTTTTTCTTAACTCTTTCCAAAACAAGCCCTGTTTTGACCAAAACATCCGTCCACCATTGAAAGTATGTCCAGCCAACAGAAATGTAGCTCAAATGACAATCTCTTTGATGACAAAGAAAACAACGTTGGAAAAAGGAGAAAATGCTGGTTACCAGCATTTTTCTCCTTTCAGATGTCTTTTCTTTTAGGGTCGTTAGAACATGAGATTGTGTGGTAAAGGGTCCAGGCTTCAGTCATAAAAAGGCAAACTGTGTATCATAAACTGAAGTGAATTAGTAACCCAGTCTTTGTCAGCTTGGGACTGTGTCATATTTCAGAAAATATTAAGTCCCACCACATACTTTCACAGATACCTGTTACAAAA
Organism: Tridacna crocea; assembly: GCA_943736015.1. Classification (NCBI taxonomy): domain Eukaryota; kingdom Metazoa; phylum Mollusca; class Bivalvia; order Cardiida; family Cardiidae; genus Tridacna; species Tridacna crocea. The sequence continues at coordinate 57,349,097 of OX031060.1, read as the reverse complement.
AATTCCTTCTGAAAAATATTGAGGCATGTAGGTGAGCCTGAAATAATGTCTCATTGTACAAGTTTGTCTGTATTATGCGCAACAGCAAAGTAAGACTGGGAGTTATGCCAAGGACAAAAATCACTAGAATGCCATTAAAAATTTGAATATGTCCCATAGAAATAAGGTCTTGAAACCACAATTTTCTTGTTTTGAAAATTACTAGTATTGGCTGCCAATGTACAAAGTTCCACATTGATTGAAACCATCAGCTGAACAATCCAGTGACTGTGAGTTTCAGCAAAAGTGAGAAAAAAGACTTTTGAAAACAGTGTGAAAAGCAGAAAATACTGACAAATAAGTCTTTTTTCCTTTTCACACAATACTTTCTATGCTTTTAAAAACATATCTGATCATCCGAGATACATTAATCGGTCATCTGCAAATGTTTTGAGTTTATACTGGTCTCACATTTCTTTGTGCAACTGAAGATTAAGAATAATAACGATTAAGCCCCTTTCATTTCCTAAAATCTTTAACACTTTTACACACAATCCAGACCTAGCCCTGAAAAACATAGCTTTAGAAAATATTGTGACGCAAGGAAAAATGCTGGTAATTAGCACTTGCTCTCTTTCCTACAATATTTTCTACTCTTCTAAAAATCAATTTCAGTTTTTCAGTCTGATATTTTTGTTGTCTATATAACCATTTTCCATTTTGGTAGGATTTTAACTTCTTCTTTCCCATTGTGACAAAACCATTGTCTGACTGAGATTGCAGAAGACACTACATCATGACAGTACTTGGTTGATGTTTTTAGTCTGCATCCAATCAAATTTCATTTTGCATTTACGCACCTTCGGCATCCATGAAAAACATTAGAAGTATCAAATATCTAGGAATGTAAGTAAATGCCTCACCTCAAATTCAGTGTCCCTGGCTAGATCTGGTGGTAGTATTCCAAAGTATATGAATATGTCCACCAAATTACCACTATCATCAAACGATGAATTATTGCTGGACAACACTGAGCTAAATCCAGCTTCCTCGTCTTCCAGGAGAGAAGCCTTTGGCTTTTTGGAAGGTTTGCGCGTGAGCCTTGGTGACCTAAACTTGCTGAGTATGCTTTTCTGATGTCTTGGACTTGAATTCGGTGAGCTGCTTCTGTTATCAAAACGAGTTAAAAGCTCCACCAATAGGTCAGCTTTAGCCTTTGTTGGGCTCAGGCTGGTTGGTCTAGCATTGCCTGTGGTTACAGGCTTCTTTTTCCTGGAAACTCTATTCATTCCAACAATATCATCACTTGATGGATATTTAACCCTAGAATCAACAAGCCCTGATGACGGAGGATCAGGAGCTTTTCTTTTCTTTTTCACATGAGTCCGAGGTGATGTAGTACTCAACACAATTTTTGGAATCTGTTGACAGTCTGTTGTAAAGTTCCTCCGGCTGTCTGCGAATTCTTCATCGTGTCTCCCATCTGGACGAGAGAAAATCCTTGATAAAGCATACTCAGGCATTGATCTAAATCCATAATCGTCCTCCTCGCCATCAGGATATATATCCATTCTAGAATCATAGCTACGAACTGACCCTGACAAGTTAAGAGCAGGTGAAGATCTATGAATAGGTATCCTGCTATAACCTTCCATATTTTTTTTGTCAGTTTTATAATTATACACTGTCTGATTTTAAAACGTTACAGGTAATTTACTCTTCCACATCATGTTTATCTTACTTTCCTTGCAGTTGAACTATATAAGTTTATACACACACACATAAATATTAAAAAACACAAGATACCATTCACACTATATTTTTTAAATATCCTTTCTTTTTGATAAGCTCTTTTATCTCATTTTGTGATAAGAAAGAAATCTTTTTTTATTCTTAGTGATGTTATCCTTTACACTGAAAAATATATGATTATGAGACTTTACACTGGTAACATCAAAGGAACACCATCAGCCACAACTTTAGTCAGTAGAAAGATAACTTATGGGACTCAGTTGTCACCAAATGAATATTTGAAGTGATAAAAAGGACCAGATTTAATCATTTCTTGATACAAAATGAGATTACTGCATCTCTAAATGCTGTTGCAGCCCTAAGCATTTGTGCATGAAATAAATTCATTCATTCATTCAAGATATACCGGTATGCATGAAGTTTAAATTTTCATTTCTACTCTATTTTTGGCATATTTCTCTACACTTAAATATTTCAACAAAATCTTGTTTTTACCTACCATTACCCCAAACTGTGCTTAAACCAACTTGTGTTTATAACCCTTTTTTAACAACCGAATTCTGAGTTTTAATGACCCCGAAAGAGAATGTGAGTGAAAACAATATGGGTAAAAGAGAACATGCTTGTAACCAGCATTTTCTCCTTTTCCCACAATATTTCCTTCCTTGTCAAAGACAGAAATCATAATTTGAGCAAAACATGATTTGTCATCTGGAAACACTTTCAATTTTGTTAAGTGCAAAATTCTATCATATGGTAAAGAGTGGCAATCCTTTCCTAACACTTAAAGAAAGGTTTCTAAACTTAAGGCTGTTATAAAATCATGAATATTTCAGAATCATGTGGAAAATGATGTCCATTTCTATTGAAGCAAGTGTGCTGAAGGTCCCAATTAATCAACCATTGTTTTAATTTCAACTGAATGAGCTTTTTAAGTGTTTTATAACACATAACTTTTTATACTACAGTACAGTTTTGACATGAGGGTTTAAACAAGGGATTAAATCCGCACACCCACAAACATTTTTGGTCATCCATGGAAGATTTAGTACCAGTACTGCTTCAAATATAACCCTACATGGTGATGATAAAACCCGACATACAGCTTCCTTAACTTTTTACCACACAAGAAAATTTTAGACCAGTCCAAATTGAAAGCATTTGCAGACGACAAAATAAAGGTGACTGAAAAATTGAAATTTGTTCTGGGAAGGGTAGAAAACACTGTGGTAAAAGGAGAAAATGCTGGTTACCAGCATTTTCTCCTTTTCCCACAGTGTTTTCAAAAGGCTTCTTTCTCACGGGCGTCAAAAGTAGGGATTGGGTAGTAATGGGTTAACCGTTTACCACACAATCCTGGCTTCTATGACACAGAGAAAGAAGCCTTTCGAAAACACGGCGGGAAAAGGAGAAAATGCTGGCAACCAGCATTTTCTCCTTTTTCCACCAAGTTTTCTACCCTTCTCACAGCAAATCTTAATTTTTTCAGCCAGATTTAAATGTTGTGCGCAAAAGCTTTGAATCTGGACGAGTGTAAAATTTTATCGTTTGGTAAAGAGTTAACCAGTAATAATTTTTTCTTCCTTTTTTGCTATCATTATCAGTCCATTCAAGTTTTTCTCCTATACTCCAGAAGGCAAAATAACTTTCCTTTAACCCCTATCATGTTTAAAAAACTCAAATGAAATTCTCAGTTTGATAGGAAAAACCCAAGTACTGCTATTCAAAAGTAATGTTTGAATGGTGTTTTGCGCCGCTTTCAACAGTATTTCAGTCATATCACGGCGACAGTTCACATATTCATGTTTCCTGGGTTTCACCAGTACTAGGCTAGGCTCTGAAGTGCCTTACCCAAGGACACTCCTGTGAAAAAAACTCAGTGGAGCCAGCGAGGCTCGAACCTGGGATGTCCAGGTTACAAGTCCTACACTTTACCACTGAGCCACACAGGACCCTCAAAAGTAATGCTTTGGGCAATAATACCTCCTGATTGGACAATGTAGATCCAAAGTTAGACTGCACTGTTCTGTGCAGTCTGAGAAAGGAAGTAGCACTTAGCTGATAAACTGCTATACCCGTATATAAAGAATAGATCATGATCAAAACATTATAGAAAGTACCCTGACAGTTTTTTCATTTGAAGACCCAGGAACCATACTTACAATCCAGTGTTTTCACGTATCTTCCGAAGAAAGCTTTTGGAAACATTTAACTCTTTACCACACAATCCCGTCTATTAACGACCCTGAGAAAGAAGCCTTCTGAAAACACTGTGTGAAATGGAGAAAATGCTGGTAACCAGCATTTTCTCCTTTTCCCACAATGTTTTCTACTCTTCCCAAATCAAATTTTGGTTTTTCAGTCACATTTATTTTGTCGTCGGCAAATACTTTCAATTTGGACCAGTCTATAATTTTGTTGTTTGGTAAAGAGTTAAGGAAAGGAAGAAAATGCTGGTGACCAGCATTTTCTTCTTTTCCCACAATGTTTTCTACCATTCCAAATATTAAAGTTACACTTTTTATGCTCCATTTTATTTTTCAACTGCAAATACTTACTTTGTACTGGTTTGAAATTTTGGCATTATATAAAGAGTTACAAAAAAAGCACTTTCCTGCCGACATATTGTTACTCACTTTTCTAGTGTATTTACTCTTTACCAAACAATAAAATTTTGGACTAGTCCAAATTGAAAGCATGTGCAGATAACAAAATAAATGTGAATCAAAAATTGAATTTTGAATTGGAAAGGGGAGAAAACATTGTGGGAAAAGGAGAAAATGCTGGTTACCAGCATTTTCTCCTTTTCCAACAATGTTTTCAAAGGCTTTCTTTCTCAGGGTCGTTAAAAGTCAGGATTGTATGGTAAAGAGTTAAAAAAAAGCATCTTTTTTTACATCCATTATTCTGTTCACAGATCTCTAACTAAATAGTCATAGCAAAAAAGAAAAAACAACAACAAAGTGAAAGTCTACATAAAGTTGATATTTCGAAACACAAAGGGTCAAATTTATTTTATTATATTTGCTTCATCACTTGAAAGAGATACCTAAGTCCCTGAACCCTTTCTCTCGATGAACACCTATTTCAGAAACTGCAGTATTTAAGTTTTAATCCTTCCAGGGCCATTCACTACTGCTATCACCTTTGTGGCCAGTGCAGAACAAGATCAAGCTGCACAAAATGTGCAATCTGATCTTTGATCTCACTGTCCCCTTTGCTGAAACACTATAGAAAACGGCTTGATCTCACTGTCCCCTTTGCTGAAACACTATAGAAAACGGCAACCATGGAATTGTATATATATTAGGTTGTATTTCTAGGATAAGAAAGGTTTGATAGGGCTATTCAGCACCTTAAGGACTAAAACATCCTGGCAATTTAGGACATTCTTCATAATCGGCAATTTCTTCACTTGCCACAGTATTTTTCATGCTGTATCTTCATTTTGATTGTAAGTATTCTTACAATGGATTCATGTTTTTTTTTAACAATAGATATATGATATTTTCCTTATTAGTGACACATTGGGAATGGGTGTAAATGTCAGTTTTCATACAAGTTTTCCTTATAATGACAGGATCGTATGTACCTTAACCGTTCCACATGCACAAAAATTATAAAATCTATTCCAAATCACAAATATCACAAGACTTCGAATTAAATTCAGCTAAAATACTGCATATTGTTCTTTTGGAAAAGTAGAAAACTAGAATAACTATCACTAAAGGTGATAAATACCCCCGCCCCTATATTTCATGTCACAGGGGCAATAACTCATTAATTCTTCATAGAATTTTCACGAAAGTTGTGTCTTGCACATCTACAACCCCTAATGAACACTTCTGCCCAGTTTAAAGCCAATCAGACAGAAAATGTAGGAGGAGTTGTCTGGACATGCATTTTTAAGTCAAATCAGGGGCAATAACTCAGTAATTCTTGATGGAATTTTCACAAAATTTGCGTCTTGCACATCTACAACTCCAAATGGACACTTCTGCCAAGTATTAAAAGCGAATCCGACTGAAATTGTAGGAGGAGTTGTCCGGGCAAGCATTTTAAATGTGAATCAGGGGCAATAACTCATTAATTCTTCATTTATTGCTCTGGGTCATTAGAATGTGGGGTTGTTTGGTAAAGAGTTAACTCATTACCAAACAACAATATTTTAGTCTTGTCCCAAATTGAAAGCATTTGCAGACAACAAAACAAAAGTGACTGAAAACCTAAAATTTGTTTTGTGAAGGGTAGAAAACATTGTTGGAAAAGGAGAAAATACTGGTAACCAGCATTTTCTCCTTTTCTGACAATGTTTTCTAAATGTTTCTTTCTCAGGGTCATCAAAAGTAGGGATTGTGTGGGTTAAGCCTTAACCACACATTCCGAAGTTTTAACAACCCTGAGAAAGAGAGTTTTATCGAAAAAATTAAAGGAATAGGACAGAATACCAGAATCCTCCTTTTCCCACAATATTTTATACCCTTTCCACTACAAATTTCATTTTTTTCAGTCACATTTAATTTCTCTGCAAATGCTTTCAATTTGAACAAATCTAAAGTTGTGTCGTTTGGTAAATTTTGAAGAGTCCTTCACAGCACACTGTAAAAGCTTTTATTGCAATGTAACTTTTTATGACACATAATGTACTGAAAGTTACTGAATGGTTTTGTAGTCAAAGAAATTTGTTAATAAAATCTATTTGAAAACTTGAACACTGTTAAAAGTTTTGATACAGGTTTGATGATTAAAAAAAAGATTCCATTTATATCTCAAACTGCTCTGCATTTGGTATAAAAAATTATGAAAAAGGATAAGCAAAATTTTGTTGTTATAGCACAATGGCTGAGAAACCAATGCAACAAGCAGCAAAGTTCAGATCTATCTCTGCTCATGTTGTCCACTTGCTTTTGACAGTTGGTTTTGTATTTTATGGGGTCTTCAACATTATTGCAGACATATCACAGCCACAAATGCAACTTTCCAAACATTCCTGAGTTCCTTTTACCAGTACTTGTAAAACATGCATTCCAATCCAGTCTGGCTGCTTTAATTAACCTTCATGAAGTTTTGTAAATTTTGTTAGTTGCATTTGGTGTTTCCCTCAGATTGTTTACATAATTATATTCAACAGTAATTCATAAGCAAACAGAATGCTGTAAAATCTGAATGGATTTAGCTCATGAATAGGCACTTTCTGGACAAATTACAGAAATCAAGAAAATGGCTGTTAACTGGGTGACTACTTCTAATGTATATTGTACTGAGCAATTCTGTTAAAAGAATCCAAATTTGTTCATCCAGTAACAAAATTCGATGTCGAGGTTTGCTAAAGGAAACTGTGAAAGGACCATTATGACCTGACATACATGGTGTGTCTGACAATGAAAAATAAAATACAACATGTCTTGTCATTTTGACTTAATACTGTTCCAGCAAACAGCAAATTTAAGAAGACCTTAAGTTGAAGACATCAACCACAGAAGTGCACAAAGTGATTCGTTTCTAAATGTGATTCAGCAATGTGAACATGCAAGATATTCATTCATCCAGAATTAGACATCTATAAAGTCTATTTTGAATCTTTCAGCCCAGGTAGGATAATCTATCACTAAATCCCATCTCAACAAATCTTACACCTGTAGCAGCATAATAATATTGTCATGCTGATAATCTTTCATGATAATCTTTCACAAAACTAACATGCATAGTATTACACTATGCACATCACAGTAATTTAACTTCCAACCTGCTACATATCAGTGAAATGGGAGTCTCAATCCCATTGTAAAAACCCAAATTTTACTATTTTATAGTATTTTTTTGGCAAAAAATACTGGACTGTGTAGATAAAAGGTCTGACTGCACATTCTGTGCAAACTGATCTTGATCTATATAGTCTGCAAAAGGTCAGCGAGTCACTCAAAGCAGCCTCAATTAATCCTTTACCAAAATATCCTGGATTTTGATAGATCGTATGAAACCTATTGAAACACTATAGGAAAAGAAGAAAATGATGGCAACTGTCATTTTTCTCCCTTACCCTAATGTTTCCTGCGCTTAACCCTTTACCCCATAAGACATGTCTATGGTATACTTAATTGACCCTAAATAACAGCAAGGATGACGCCATTTCTCATGTGTATATGACACCTTTTGATAGTGTAGAAAACATTGTGACAAAAGGTGAATTTGCTCGTCACGAGCAATTTCACCTTTTGCCACAATGTTTTCCAAAGGCTCCTACAAGCAATGCATAGAAATGAGTATCTATGGAGTACAGGGTTAAATAATGAGTGATCCTACAATCTGTGCCACACTTGATTTGTTTCATGAAAATGCTTTGATTAAAAAGGTGTCAACAATTTTGTTGCCCTGTACAGGTAAAATAACCAAATCTAGACCCTAAAACCATTAACTCTTAACTCTTTACCAAACAACAAAATTTCAGAGTGGTCCAAATTGAAAGCATTTGCAGACGGCAAAATAAAGGTGACTGAAAAATTGAAATTTGTTCTGGGAAGGGTAGAAAACACTGTAGGAAAAGGAGAAAATGCTGGTTACCAGCATTTTATCCTTTTCCCACAATGTTTTCTAAAAGCATCTTTCTCAAGGGGTGTTAAAAGTCGGGATTGTGTGGTAATGGGTTAACCACTACAAGGACAAAATTTTGACTGAACAAAATTGAAAGAATAATTTACAATTACCAAATCAAATCTTGCTAAAATGATTTCTGTCTGATAGGGTAGAAAACATTGAGGGAACAGGAGACAATGCTGGTTACCAGCATTTTCTCCTTTTCCCATTATACTTTCAAAAGCCTTCTCTTTCAAGGTCATTTAAACTTGTGGTTGTGCAGTAAGGGATTACAGTATATTCACCTTGACTGAGGTTTTCAATAAAATAACTTTTTTGCCTAGGTATATGACTTCACAGAGAAAAGGTTAAACATAAAAGTCTTAACATATACGAAATAATTATGTCTGAAATATCCAACAAACTTTCTCCTTTCCTATCTTGAGAATAGCAACCAGAAAATCCTCTAAGCTGTTTTACCCAGCATCAAAAATTGAATTTGTTTCAAGCTCTGGCACACAGTCTATTCACTGAAACACAGAAAATTACTTCTAATAGAATTCTTTTTCAATCTCCTTTTTCCCAAAAATTAAGTTACACTAATTAAATTGTGTAAAATCATTACATCCTTTAAGTTAGTCACTTAAAATCCTCTCACTTCCTTTAGAGCGCAATTTCTATGTTGGTACAACCCTACTATCTAAACATTGTCTGTTTGCTTACATTCCTTGACCCATTTCTCAAAAAGCAATGTTTGGACAATTCTCAGATGGAGCTTCTGAGAAGAACAAGAGTAACTTAACTTTCGCTTATCATCAGATTTGACATAAGTCACAACATGAGAATGTGACTATTGGAACAAACTGATCACGCTGAGCTGTTTCACTTTGTCATGGATCTAAAAAGTCAATCTGGAGTACAAATTTTGGAGATAGCTGCCTGAAGGAAGGAATTAGCCTTTCTTTAGAGTACCGCTAACTGCCACTGTTCCCCCATTGTTTACCATAAACCTAAACTAAAATAATATAAAGACAGCTGAGCAACAGCTAACAATGATGTCAACTAAACTGACTAGCTGGTCGTGGTAAACACGACCTGCAATATGCGAGACCTGTTAGGCAAATTCTACTATGTAAGAAGGAAAAGGATTTAGAGAAATATGAATTAATATCCATAAATATAATGTATGTAGGGTGGCAGCTTTATACCGTTTTTCCCTTGCTAAAAAATATTGTCCAATTTACAGTAAAACTCTAGGCATCTGTAATCTGAAATTGGTAATGAGCAATGTTTCATATTTCCCATTTTGACAAACTGTTATGCTCCACTCATGTACACAGTCAGACATTATCAGCCATTTTTGAAAGCTTTAATTTCAAAGGCAATTAATCAAATGTGGCTAAGATGAGGTGATTCACTAAAGGCGTGGAAAACAGGAAGAAAAGGAGCAAATGTCAGTAGTCGGCATTTTCTCCTTTTTTCCTGAGATGTATTGAGGAATAATGATAACACAGGATTTTTTGTCAAATGGTTTCAACTCTTTACTGATCATGGCAACATTTAATGCCCCTACAATACTAGGTTGCAAATGCTCATCTTGGTGGGGAGAAAAAAACGCTAAGTGGTCCAAGTAAGATTTTAAAATTCCTTCCACAATATTTTTTACCTCTTTCCAGTCTTTCATAATCCAAGCAACAAATTTTGGACTGGTCCAAATTCAAAGCATATATTGATCACAGATTAAACGCGTCTCAAATGACTGAGGTTGCTCATAGAAAGGTAGAAAACATTGTGGGAGAAGAAGAAAATACAAGTGTTACCAGCATTTTCTTCCTTTCCTACAATGTTTTCAACAGTTTTCTTGACCTAAGTCTGTTAAACTTAGGATTGTATGGGAAAGGGTTTATCAAACATTTCTGTTAGTAGTTCTTTGTTTTAAATGTGGGTTGTCTGAAAACAAACTGTAATGTAACAGATTAACCCTCTACCTAAAACTATCTCTCCTGTTAATTGTCCTAAAGCAGAAAACTTTTCAAGACATCAAGGGAAGAAAAACTGATAACCTGCATTTTCTCCTTTTCCCACAATGTTTTCTCCTTTTCCCACAATGTTTTCTGCTTATCAAAGAAAAATCCCACCATTACAGTTATGTCTAGTTTATCGTCTGCTGCGTAAGTTAACCCATTACCACACAATTCCTACTTTTGACACCACTAAGAAAGAAGCCTTTTGAAAACACTATGGGAAAGGAGAAAATGCTGGTAACCAGCATTTTCTCCTTTTCCGACAGTGTTTTATACCCTTCCCAGAACAAATTTCTATTTTTTAGTTGCCTTTATTTTGTTGTCTGCAAAATTAATGCTTTGAATTTGGACCGGTCTAAAATTTTCTCGTGTGGAAAAGAGTTAAAATGTAAACTTCTGATGTTTTGTTTTTCTCATAAAATCAGTGAGGAAAAACGACCGATTGAAGTTCAAAATATCCTAGCATTTTCACATAGAAACCTTAGAAGTTCCACTGAACACTCCTGCATGCGACATCACAGTAAGTCACATCTGTATCAGCCACAAGTACCTCACATCACCACACAAGTTAGCAGTGCATCACAAATCATCTCATTCATAAAAAATTCACAAAGCCGTATCTTTCAAATGTCTAAATGTCATAACCAATATATATCTATATTTATGCTCTCATAAACTTGAGTTTAGCACGAAGATTCTCATTTTGATGTCAGAGTTGATTCAAAAGTATATACAATTTTACCAAACCTACATATATTGCACACCTGAATAATTTTGTCTAAATGAAAAAAAAAACGCTTTTACTCACTACATTAGACACGACTTACACCTACAAACATCTCTACCGCAAATAAATTCCATGCATAGATGACTTTCAACTAAACTAAAATGCTTATTTCTAGCAATGTAAGTAGCCCGAGTAGACTCCTTAGCTCAACATCAAACTGCACAGAACACACTCTGATTTGGACATTACTCTCTCTGACCATAACCATCTTTTTCTTTTTCCTTATGAAGTAAGTTCAATCTTGAACCTCTGGATTAACCCTTTACCACACGACAACATTTTAAACCTGTCCGGATTGAAAGCATTTGCTGATGACAGTTTCAATTGGTGGCTCATATTAAATGATCTTTTTGACAGGGATGAACACATTGTGGGAAAAGGAGAAAATGCTGATAACCAGCATGTTCTCCTTTTCCCACAGTGTTTTCAAAAGCTTTCCCTTTCAGGGATGTTAAAAGTCATCATTGTGTGGTAAAGGGTTAATTGGCCTCAATAAGACTGATCTTGAACCCCCTAATCTGTGAAATGGATATTTTTAACTTGTTACCAAACGACAAAATTTTAGGTTTGTCCATATTGAAAACATTTGCAAACAACAAAATAAGAGTGACTGAAAATTTGAAATTTGTTTTGTAAAGGGTAGAAAACATTGAGGGAAAAGGAGAAAATGCTGGTTACCAGCATTTTCTCCTTTTCCCACAATGTTTTCTAAAGGCTTCTTTCTTGGGGGTGTCAAAAGTAGGGATTGTGTGGTAAAGAAATAACCAATGTAGTGTGAAAATTAATTTCAATTTTGTGAAGACCAATGATCTGACAGGATGATTGTGATCTACACCATCCGAAAAACCATTATCTTGTACAGTCCTCAGCATTGCAGTAATTTGTTCTTTCGACCTGTCCAAAGTTTAGCCAACTGGAAAAAAAATATCAAATGAGGTAAAATGTGACACAAAAGTAATGATGGAATTTTGGTCTGAAACAGTAGAAAACATGGGAGAGGAGAAAATGATGTCAAACAGCGTTTTAGACAGCATTTCTTAATTTTCACACATTTTCTAAAATTTTCTCCTAATTTTAAAACTCTGGATTGTGTGATCAAGGGTTAAACTGACATGCTTCATCCCTATACAAAATAATCCTGTGTAACCATCGTAAGGTAGAGGGTTTTTTTTCACTCTAAACAAGGAGCAAAATGCTGATCATCCATATCATTCAGAAATTTTTTGGCCCAAACCAGTACTGGAATCAAATCTTCAGTACCAAAATTTGAGAAGTTCTAAAATTTGTTTCATTCTGGACAGCTCCTGAACAACCATGATATTCAGAACCAATCACAATCAACTCCAACATCTTTAAGCAATTGCAACAGTTCCCGAGGTAATGCGAGTCAATGACAAAAGCTTCCTAAAGACAACAGCTGATGGAAATGTACTCTGAGGTACTTCAAAAAGAAATTTTATGCAACTATTTAATTTAAATCAACAAATTCAAGGCCAAATTGTACTTTCATTCTCCTGTTTCTATGAACAGGATAGGGAATGATGAAACCTTACATTCTGTAAATAGTCATGAATTTTAGCTATGTAAAGAAAACTTAACCGTATTGTGATAGCTGAAACCTTTGTACAGTGATCTGACTTCTTTGATCTGAGGGGAATGGTTGACCACTATTCATTTCATCTCCTTCATTAAGAGAGTGTAATGGGCCTTGAGACTTCCAAGGCAACTGTGAATATGTTTGAGCAGAAATCAGTCTGGTGAAACTGGCTAAAAGTTAAGCAAGGTCATAGTTGAAATTACCTATCTAGCAAAATAATTCTTGAGAGGCTGATGGTTTTGTAAAGTATGAAGCATTGGCAGGAAAGTGTCCTCAAATTGAGATGTATTTTATAAACTACATCTTTTCTAGTCAAGACACCCACATATAGAATTTTTCAAACATTTGATAAAATCTGGAAGCAACATTTTGTTCCTGTTCCTAATGGCTTTCTATACAGATCCTGGACAATTACCCTTATTTTAGCCAAATTTCATCTGTTGTCTGTAACTGCTTTATTGTGGTCAAGCATAATATTTTATAATATGGCAAAGAAATGAGCAATAACCTTCTCAAGTGCTGGTAGAAAAAGTCTGCCTTATGCAGTGTAACACATTGATATAACATTTGATGATTTTTGTTGTGGTCAAATTATGTTGTTGTAACAGACTGGAAAAATAATGCCAGTCTTTTTCATCTGACGTAGTACATTGCTATATGCAAGAAGAATGACCAGTTCTAAAATAGGCAATTTTCTGTATAAAGGTTAAGAATCCTTAGAATCACATGTATGCATTAAAACACAACTTAGTTTGGCGTTCAAGTAACCTTTGGTGGCATTGCAAACTTATTCTCCTTTAATTCTATGAGATAAATTAATACGAGCTTCGAAGAGCCAAGCATATACGGCCAATTAACGGGGCTTGTCTGAGAAATGAGTTGAAATGACGGATGGGCCATGAATGAAGAGTAGTTATTCTCCAGGATATGTGAAAAATATTAAAGGGCAGTAACTAAAAAAAACAGGGTGGCACAGTTACAAATTTTGAGAATTGCTCAAATATCCACAAGGTGTTCTATCAGCTTTTGAAAGCATAGCTCTTCTATTTTAGAAATTATGGCCCAGACGAAAATTCAAAGTGAAAACAAACAAAGGGCAATAACTCAAACAAGAGGCTATGATGGCCCTGAAATCGTTCACCTGAGTCTATTGACCAAACATGAACCATCTAGTTTCTCAGTGACCTAGTTTTTTATCAGACATTACCCATCATCAAACATTTTTGAGATATCGATAAGACAAACATTCCGACCAAGTTTCATGAGTATTGGACTGAAAATGTGGCCTCTACAGCGTACAAAAGGTTTTTCTAATATTTCACCAAGGGACCTAGTTTTGGACCCGACAATTACCCATTATCAAACTCTTTTGAGACATCACCAAAACAAACATTCTGGCCAGGTCTGAGGAGTATCAGGCAGAAAATGTAGCCTCTAGAGTGTACACAAGGTTTTTCTAATATTTGACCCATTTGACTCCACATGACCCATTTTCAAACTCATTCAAGGTATCACCAGGACAAATATTATGAACAAGTTTTAGGAGTATCAGACTGAAAATGTGTCCTCCAGAGCATACAAAAGGTGTTTATAACATTTGACCTATTGACCAGTTTTTGACCCAACATGATCCATTTTCAAACTCATCCAAGATATTATAAAGGCAAACATTCTGACTAATTTTCAAGAGTGTTTGACTGAAAATGTGGCATCCAATGCATATACAAGGCTTTTCTAAGATTTGACCTGCTGACCTAGTTTTTAACCCCCAATGACCCATTTTCAAACTCATCTAATATATCATCAAGGCAAACATTCTGACCAACTTACAAGAGTTTTTGACAGGAAATGTGGCCTCTAGAGCCTACAAAAGGTTTTTCTAACATTTGAGCTGGTGACCTAGTTTTAGACTTCACATGACCCATTTTGCACTCGTCCAAGATATCATAAAGGCAAATATTCTGACCAACTTTCAAGAGTTTTGGACTGAAAATGTGGCCTCAAGAGCGTACACAAGGTTATTCTAAGATATCTAGTGACCTAGTTTTTGACCCCACATGGCCCATTTTCAAACTTGTCCGAGATATCATCAAGACAAACATTCTGACCAACTTTAAAGAGTTTTGGACTGAAAATGTGGCCTCTAGAGCGTACACAAGGTTTTTCTAAAATTTGACCTAGTAACCTAGTTTTTGACCCCACATGACCCACTTTCGATCTTGTCCAAGATAACATCCAAGCAAACATCCTGACCAGTTTTCATGAGTATCCGACTGAAAATGTGGCCTTTCGAGCTTACACAAGGTTTTTCAAAGATTTGACCTAGTGACCTAGTTTTTGACCTGGCATGACCCATTTTCACACTTGTCCTAATTTTTATCAAGGCAAACATCCTGACCAACTTTCATGAATATCGGACAGAAAATGTAGCCTCTAGAGCGTACACAAGAATTTTTTAAGATTTGACCTAGTGACCTAGTTTTTGACCCAACATGACCCATTTTCGGACTTGTCCGAGATATTATAAAGACAAACATTCTGACCAACATTAAAGAGTTTTGGACTGAAAATGTGGCCTCTAGAGCATACACAAGTTTTTTCTAAGATTTGACCTAGTGACCTAGTTTTTGACCTGACACGACCCATTTTCGAACTCGTTCAACATATCATCCAGGCAAACATCCTAAGCAACTTTCATGAGTATCGGACTCAAAATGTGGCCCCCAGAGCGTACACAAGGTTTTTATAAAATTTGACCTAGTGAACTAGTTTTTGACCCGACATGACCCATTTTCAAACTTGTCTGAGATATCAAGACAAACATTCTGAAGAACTTCCAAGGTTTTTCTAAAATTTGACCTAGTGACTTTGTTTTCGACCCCACATGACCCATTTTTTAACTCGTCTGAGATATCATCCAGACAAACATCCTGACCAACTTTCATGAGTATCCAACTGAAAATGTGGCCTCTAGAGCGTACACAAGGTTTTTCTAAGATATGACCTAGTGACCTAGTTTTTCACCCGACATGACCCATTTTCAAACTCGTCTGAGATTTTATCAAGGCAAACATCCTGACCAACTGTCATGAGTATCAGACTGAAAATGTGGCCTCTAGAGCATACACAAGGTAAAAGTGGACAATGGACGACGGACACAGCACTATCACTATAGCTCACTCTGAGCACTTCGTGCTCAGGTGGGCTAAAAATAAAGGTGGCAGATTTATGGTGCATGTGCACTGCACTTCTCCAGTGTATGAAGTTTCAAGTTAATAGCTTTTATAGTTTGGAAGTTATGGCCTTGACAAAAATTCAAACTGAAAATTTACAAAGGGCAATAACTCAAAAAATAAAGGTGGCAAAGTTATTGTTCATGTGCACTGCACTTTGCCATAATGGGTTCTATCTGCGTATGAAGTTCCAAGTTAATAGCTTTTATAGTTTGGAAGTTATGGCCTGGACAAAAATTCAAATTGAAAATTAACAAAGGGCAATAACTCAAAAATATCAGCCTATGAAGTTGCAAGTTAATAGCTTTTATAGTTTGGAAGTTATGGCCTGGACAAAAATTCAAACTGAAAATTAACAAAGGGCAGTAACTCAAAAAATAAAAGTGGCAGAGTGATGGTTTATAGGCACTGCACTTCTCCGTAATGTGTTCAATCAGTGTATGTAGTTTCAAGTTGATACCTTTTATCGTATGGAAGTTATGGCCTGAACAAAAATTCAAAGTGGAAAGTTGGTTAATTCAGAAATCAAGGGCATATAATTTTAGAACGCTAACAGCAATCAAAATTCTAAGAGTCAGGTGCTTTAGTAGATATCATGGAGATTCATTGTGACAAGTTTCAAATGATTCCTATGGAAACTGTAGGAGGAATTGCACACACAAGAAAATGCTAACGGACAGACAGACAGACGACCGGTGGTATAACATAATACGACCCTTCAGGCGTATAATAATTTATAGTGTCATCATATTTATTTTAATAGCTGTGTAAAGTAGCTGTGATACATGACCAAATGGTTAAAAGTGGTTTACAAAACATTGAATGAATACCCGTGTGGGCCCCACCAAGAAAGGACTAAAAATAATCAAATCTCAGATGTATAGACCACAACAACAACATGACAATGGGAAAATAGCTCTTCCAGAATATTTTTTTGATAGCCTACAACAGCAGAAACACTAACAGCCGCCTACAGGAAACACAGGGGAAGAAAAAGGGTTCAGCAAATATTATCATTCCTCTGTAAACTAAGTAATGAGAGATGGGTGCGAAATACTATCTTTCAAAACTTTAGTCAATGGCGTCTTCAATTTAAATAGGCAGATAAAAATATAATCACTCAATTGGGTCAAATTTTTCAACAGTATAGAGATTGGTGGACTTCCTAGGATCATGTTACCCATTTTCCCTGGGGTACATATCAACCTTTAACTTTAATGATCATTAGTGTTGAAGTCTCTGAGATGGAGAGTGTTAGAAAACTTTGTGGGAAAGTAGAAAATGATGCTTGGTATTATGCATTTTGCCTTTTCCTACAATGTTGTTTACCCTTTCAAAGACGAATCCTAGAATTTGACGCATATTCCATTTGAGGTCTGCAAATCCTTTCAACAGTGATAGTAATCTCTCCCAAATAAACCCTTGTAGCAAAATATCAATCTCCAAGCAGAGTTGTTGTTCCTTACTCTCACCATACATTTCTGCAATGGGCTATTAACCCCTTACCGCACAATCCCTACTTTTGACGCCCCTGAGAAAGAAGCCTTTTGAAAACACTGTGGGAAAAGGAGAAAATGCTGGTAACCAGCATTTTCTCCTTTTCCCAAAGTGTTTTCTACCCTCCCCAGACCAAATTTCAATTTTTCAGTCACCTTTATTTTGTTGTCTGCAAATGCTTTCAATTTGAACCAGTCTAAAATTTTGTCGTGTGGTGAACAGTTAATGACAAGAATCTTGTCAAACCGAGGAAGATGTGTCTCGTTACAGTTTAACTGTTTCATGTGTAACATTATAAATTAGACAAAGGAAATATGATTCTGGATACATTATAGGTGCATCCAAACTGATGAATTTACCTGTATGCAATGGAACTATTTTATTAAAGTTTCTTTACTGCTTTCAACATTCATTTTCCTATCTCATGTCATGCCATGTCTGACTGAAACAATAATAAAGTTCTGTACAAAAATGTCATGGAAACAATATTAAAGTTCAATAAAAAAAAAAACTGATAAAAGCATCCATGATAATGCTGCAGTAGCAAAGTAAGTTTGGTGTAATAGTTGTTAAAGTAAATTTGAAAAACTTAACTGCTAATTTTGATCTTGATACTTAATTATTCAGATGATGAACTTGTGAAAAAGATGACAAATTTCATGATACGTCCATTCAATGCTCCAATACACTAAATGAATGAATAGATTATTTCAGTCATTCAAAACATAATAGATGTCATAGACTATGCTCAACAAACAGGTCTCTTTTAACTCATAACCAAACAACAACATTTTTAGGTTTGTCCAAATTGAAAGCATTTGCAGACAACAAAATAAAAGTGACTGAAAATTTGAAACTTGTTTTGTTAAGGGTAGAAAACATGCTTGTAACCAAAATTTTCTCCTTTTCCCACAAAGTTTTCTACAGGAGTCTTTCTCAGGGTCGTCAAAAGTAGGGATTGTGTGGTAATGGGTTAAGGAAAGTGAAGGCTGTCTGTATATGGTTGGTCGCCACTGTCGCAAAATGATCAGTCACCAGAGAGGAGGGTGGGGGTGAAATGGGCTATTTGTGTTTGGTCCCATCTACCAAACTGCATTTGCCAATGTTACCATGTTACCAGGGACTTCTTTTCAAAAAATGTTATAACCAGAATGATCTTTACTTCAATATCAATCTGTTGCTCTTACCATAAGTTGATCACATTGATAAAAGGTATCTTTATGGAGAAAATTTGAGGTTTTTAATGAACATTTTACTTTCAGCAAATTTTTATCAATAAATGAAACCTAATCTTACACCAAATAATTATGAAGATTGCAAATTATGCATTGTCTGTGTCTGAGTGGTTCTGTTATCAGCCTAAATCTTGAAGATGCATCTTTACTTGTTTTCATCCAGTTTTGTAAGTAATTTTGTCTTTGTTTTAACCCTTTACTCCACAGATACTCATTTCTACGCATTGCTTGTAGGAGACTTTGGAAAACATTGTGGCAAAAGGTGAAATTGCTTGTGACAAGCAATTTCACCTTTGTCACAATGTTTTCTATGCGATCAAAAGGTGTCATATACATGTAAAAAACTGCTTCATCCTGTCAAGCTGTTATTTAGGGTCAATTAGAGATGCCAAAGAAATGTCTTATGGGGTAAAGGGTTAACCCATTACCACACAATCCCTACTTTTGACGACCCTGAGAAAGAAGCATTTAGAAAACATTGTGGGAAAAGTAGAAAATGCTGGTAACAATGTTTTCTACTCTTCGCAAAATCAAATCCTCAGTCACTTTTATCGTGTCCTCTGCAAATGCTTTCAATTTGGACAAACCTAAAATTTCGTCGTTTGGTAATGAGTTAAGAAATTATAATCATTCTTGTACACTTGTGCCAAATGTTACCCCTGAAAGTTGCAAGGTTGGACAGATTATGACAGAAAGAAAATGCAATTCATTCTATTGCAGCTTGACCCAGACAGACATGGTTTCTGGTTTAACTTGTTACCAAACGACAAAATTTCGGACTAGTCCAAATTGAAAGCATTTGCATACGACAAAATAAATGTGTATCAAACTTTAAAATTTGATTTGGAAAGGGTAGAAAACATTGTGGAAAAAGGAGAAAATGCTGGTTACCAGCATTTTCTCCTTTTCCTACAATGATTTCAAAAGCTTTCTTTCTCAGGGTCGTTAAAGTCGGGATTGTGTGGTAAAGAGTTAAACCTTTCCAACCCAAGCCCTGGTTTTTATGACCCTGATAAAGAAGCCTTTTTGAAAGAAACATAGTGGGAAAAAGAGAAAATGCTGGTAACCACAATGTTTTCTACTCTGCTTGAAAAAAAATTCATTTTTTTAGTTACCTATATTTTGTCATCTGCAAGACTTAGTGCTTTCATTTCGGACCAGTCTGAATTTTTTGTTGTTCGGTAAAGGTTTAAATCGAAGACAAATCCCTGGCGCCTCTCTATGCCATACACCTTATATCGATTTTTTAGCTAAATTTACACTGCTATCTAGATTCTACACACTGTAAAGTTTTAACAGAGTTTGTTTACTCTATGGCAGTGGGAGTGCATATTTAAATTTTGCATGCCTAGTGCATGTATAATTGAGTACTCTATGAAAAGGGTGTTCACTTTGTAAAAAGTACATATACTGACCTGGTCAGTCTGCACAATCCATACAGACTGACCTCTGTTGAAACATTTTGCTTTTAGTCAATTTTCTCCTTGTCTAAGAACAGCTCTACATAAAGGTTTAGTTGGTTGTTGAAAAAAATGTATTCCATGGATCCTTAATTTTGTGTCGACTTCTTTGGTATAAAGCACCATTGAGATGTGCTAACCCATTACTACACAATCCCTACTTTTGACGACCCTGAGAAAGCAGGCTTTTGAAAACATTGTGGGTAAAGGAGAAAATGCTGGTAACCAGCATTTTCTCCTTTTCTCACTATGTTTTCTACCCTGCACAAGACAAGCTTCAATTCTTCAGTCATTTTTATTTTGTCTTCTGCAAATGCTTTCGATTTGGACAATCCTAAAATTTTGTCGTTTCGTAATGAGTTAAGTCAATTTTCTCCTTGTCTAAGGACAGCTCTACATAAAGGTTTAGTTAGTTGTTGAAAAAAACGTATTCCATGGATCCATAATTTTGTCACGACTTCTTTGGTATAAAGCACCGTCGAGATGTATTAACCCATTACTACATAATCCCTACTTTTGACGACCCTGAGAAAGAAGCCTTTTGAAATCATTGTGGGAAAAGGTGAAAATGCTGGTAACCAGCATTTTCTCCTGTTCCCACCATGTTTTCTACCCTTCACTAAACAAATTCCAAATTTTCAGTCACATTTATTTTGTGGGCTGCAAATGCTTTCAATTAGGACAAGCCTAAAATTTTGTCGTTTGGTAATGAGTTAAACCCCCTTTTGCAAAAGTGTAGCTCGTTATTTTTCAACTATGAAGTCATTTACTTATATCAAACTTGTATACAAAGCATTAGACATACCTTGCTTTTCCACATAAGTCTTAATCCTGTTCTCTTGGAAACCAGTTTGATATGTCTTGTTACATGTTTAAACTTCATTTTGATAATTTTCAAACATAATCATAAAGCAATACTGGATATACAACTAGTCATTTTTCTACATTCAAAATTTTGAATCATTTGACGTCACAGGACAGTTAGGGGATTCAACCGGAGCAAAAGATACTAGCCTCAAGTGAGCAGCATAATTAATCCTTAACCCATTACCACACAATCCCTACTTTTGAGAAAGACCCTGAGAAAGAAGCCTTTAGAAAACCTTGTGGGAAAAGGAGAAAATGCTGGTTACCAGCATTTTCTCCTTTTCCCACAAGGTTTTCTACCCGTCACAACACAATTTTAAAATTTTAAGTCACTTTTATTTTGTCGCCTGCAAATGCTTGCGATTTGGACAAAACTAAAATATTGTCGTTTGGTAATGAGTTAATGCCCCTTTCACGACATAAGCTTCCTTTGCTCTTAATGTAGATCAAGATCAAATTTCACAAAACATGCTGTCTGGTCTTTGACCTACACTGTTTTGGTGAGACATCCTTGATAAACAGCAACTGTGAAGAACAACCATGAAATTTGCAATTATTTTTGTCCTTTTCAACCTTAAATAGTTTTGTTAGTTTAACTCAGCCTCTTAGGATTAGCCCTTTCTCTTACAATCCCAAGTTTTGCTGATCCTGAGAAACTTTTTTTTTTAAAGATTGTGGGAAAATAAGTAGCATTGTCTTTTTTCAAAATATTTTCCAACTTTTCTAAATCAAATTCTAATTCTTTACTTCATACTGAGTTTGTTGTCTGCAAATTATTTCAGTTCAGACGAGTCCAAAATTTTGTTGTTTTGTATATAGTTAACCAGGTACAATTTGTATAATTTTTTCACCTCCGGTATAATTACCCTTCTCTACAATAAAGTATTTTCTATGTTTACTAAACAAATCATCACTGTTTGTAAAACAGTCATGCCCCTCTATTGCCACATTGATACAGGAAATGGCACAAAGAATTGAATTTTTACGTAAAAATTCGATTTCATCTCAGGAAAGCATTAACCCATTATCACACAATCCCTCCTTTTGACACCCCTGAGAAAGAAGCCTTTAGAAAACATTGTGGGAAAAGGAGAAAATGCTGGTAACTCCTTTTCCCACAATGTTTTCTACTCTTCACAAAACATATTTCAAATTTTTGTTCACTTTTATTTTGTCGTCTGCAGATGCTTTTGATTTGGACAAACCTGAAATTTTGTCATTTGGAAAATGAGTTAAGGAAATTATAAGTGAAGCTAGAATTTGTGTTTGAAAGTCAATTCTGTGTGTAGTTATCATCTGGACAAGGTTTGGTCAATATATCATGAAGTTGAAGGCCACTGTGACCTTGACCTTTGATGAATTAATCTCAAAATCAATAGGGATCATCTACACTCCCAGACTGTCTGTCCCAAATTTGAAGAACCTAGGTCAATTCTGTGTCTATTTATCATCCAAACAAGGTTTGGTCTATATATCAACATGCTGACGGTCAATGTGACCTTGACCTTTGATGGATTAATCTCAAAATAAATAGGGATGAATATCTGAATTTGAAGATCCTATGTCAATATTGTGTAACCAGCATTTTCTCTTTTCGATTTGGACAAACCTGAAATTTTGTCGTTTGGAAAATGAGTCAAGGTAATTGTAAGTGAAGCTAGAATCTGTGTTTGAAGGTCAATTCTGTGTCTAGTTATCATCTCAACAAGGTTTGGTCTATATATCATGAAGTTAAGGACACAGTGACCTTGAACTTTGATGAACTAATCTCAAAATTGATGGGGATCATCTACACTCCGGGACAAAATGTCTGCCAAATTTGAAAAAACTTTTGTCAATTCTGTGTCTAGTTATCCAGACAAGATTTATTCTATATATCAACACTGTGACGGTCACTGTGACCTTGCCATTTGACCGATTGACCTCAAAATCAATAGGGATCATCTGCACTCCAAGACAAATGTCTGTGCCAAATTTGACGAATCTAGATCAATTCTGTGTCTTCTTATCATTCAGACAAGGTTTGGTCTATATATCAACAAGTTGACGGTCACTGTGACCTTGACATTTGACCGATTGACCTCAAAATTGATAGGGATCATGTACACTCCGAGACACATGTCTGTGCTTAGTTCGACGAACCTAGGTCAGTTCTGTGTCTAGTTATCATCCAGACACTGTAAGGCCTACCAACCCACTGACCGAACGATATGTGCAAAGCAATATTCCCCCACTTCGGTGAAGGGGGGCATAATTATGACTGTATCCATGAAATTCATTCTGTCAAAGAATTGACAGAATCGTGAAGCAGGCTGGTCTGTTGACATGGAAGTAATTTACAATCAGCAAAAAGTTTCATCATATGTCAACCTGCAGTTACTGTGTAGGCTGACATGGATCGGTATTAAACACCCTTTTCACAGAGCATGGCTCATATATTTAGTATAGATACTGATTCATCTTGATCTCTACGGCTGGAGAAGCTTAGACTTTAAAGGTGGCCCTTCAGATTTTGGGACGAAAATTTTACAAAAATGCAAAAAAAATCATCCTTATACCCACCAAAGTCTTTAAATTTGCATTCATAAAACCCCAGTAGTCGAAAAC
This sequence comes from Tridacna crocea, assembly GCA_943736015.1. NCBI lineage: Eukaryota > Metazoa > Mollusca > Bivalvia > Cardiida > Cardiidae > Tridacna > Tridacna crocea. Next base: position 57,325,486 of record OX031060.1, on the reverse strand, counting down.
CATCCAACAACACCAGAAATTAGAGATTTACTGTGGCCCAGGTTGACACCAACAGGAGACACATTCTATTTTTAGATGATCAATTCTCTCATTTGCATACAGGAATATCCAGCTGAAGCTTCAAACATAGCGTCCAAGGAAGACATGATGGAAAATAATTATTACATGTTTGTTATGTAATGTAATTTAAGCGTTATTAGTCACATGCCAGTCACTTGATACTCTAACAATGCTTTATTGATTTTTGGCGCGAAAACTAAAAATAGCTTAAGAGGCTACGTAGCCTTTAAGGTAATATTCAAAAAAAATTTTTTTTTTGTAATTTTATGACTCTTTATTATTGATGATTTGTATTATTTTTTCATATAAATTTCAGGGAAATATATATTTTTTTATTTGGGGAGTTGTAAAAATTCTAAATACCCACCTTTAAGTGTGGGTATTTACTCACCTTTGAAGGTGGGTATTTGAATTTTTCACATCTCACCAAATTGAAAAATACATATATCAGTGAAAATTATATGAATAAACAGTGCACATCATCAATAATTAAGAATAATAAAATACCAAAAAAAAATACATTGATGGTATTCCTTTAAAAGGCTGTGTAGCCTCTTAAGGTATTTTCAGATTTCGTGCCAAAAATTAAAAAATGCATTGTGGGAATGTAAAGTGACTGGCAAATGACTAATGATGCTAAAATTCCATTACATAACAAACATGTTTTATATTCCTTAATGTCTTCTTCGGGCGCTATGTTTGAAGCTTCATCTGTGTATTTCCAGTATGTAAATAAGCGAGTTGCCCATGTAAAAAGTGGCCTGTTTCCAGTCGGTGTCGGCTTGGGCCGTAGTAAATCTCGTAATTTCTCTTGTTATTAGATGGTTTTCGACTACTGGGGTTTTATGAATGACAATTATAAGGCTTTGGGAGTATAAGGATGATATTTTTGTACATTTGTAAAGTTTTCGTCCCAAATTCTGAAGGGCCACCTTTAAGGTGAGAAAATATTTCAGTTTACCTTTCAAGCTGCAAATAAACCCCAAAACTGTTTTAGTCTGGGATTACTGCCAAATTTACTTCAGCTTCAAGATTGCTTTTTACCATAATGTCCTCGCCAAGCCAACCACATACAGCACAGGTCAGACTGCAAGGCAACTAAAACAGTGAACAGTACTTTATGGGTTAACCCTTTACTCCTAAACATAATTTTAGATTTGTTGAAACTAAAAAGCATAGTTTAAAAAAAGAAACCAAACTGTATGTAGCTAGAACTGTGGAAGCTGTCTCACACGGTTGGAAATATTATGGGTCACAAAGGAAAATGCATGTTAGCAGCATTTTTCTTTACCTTCAATGTTTTCAAAATTCTCCTTTCTCAAGATTGTTAAAATTAAGCATTGTATAGTTAAGGGTTCAGGTGATGTATCAACATCCTTTATCCTATATAGTAGCATTCATCTTTTCAAATTAGGCCTGAACATTTCCCCATTGTACATGCTTATAACAGGTAAAACATATATTTCACCTAGTGCTTTCGATCAAAGAAAGTATTCAACAAAAAACTTGAGATAAATCAAATTCTCCATTTACAAGCGAGAATGATGGACAAATAGGCCACTATCAACAATGTGTCTACATATTACCATGTTTTCAAATCATTTACTTTGAAGGAGGCATTAATTCTTTCCATACCACTGACAACACCAGAAGGCTTTGTGGATTGTGGAGATCAAGATCAGACTGCACACAATGTGCAGTCTGATCTCTGATCTGCACTGTCCACTGCAACATTTTAAAGTATGACGAAATGTTTCTTGATCTTGCAGTGGAAATGTATCACTAGCCTTTGAGAAAATGTGATTTATTCATTGAGTGGTAAAAGAGTTGACCCTTTCCCAAACGACAGACTTTTGGACTAGACAAAATTGAAAGCATTTGCAGACGACAATTCAACTCTTGCTGAAAAGATGATTTCTGTCTATGATATGGTAGAAAACATTGTGGGAAAAGGAGAAAATGCTGGTAACCAGCATTTTCTCCTTTTCCCACAATGTTTTCAAAAGGCTACTATTCCAGACCCGTAAAAACCAGGGATTGTTTGGGAAAGAGTTAAATAACAATCGCCTGAATAATTATTTACCCTACAGCAACAGATTTACATCAACTCTTTTGACTATATCCTCTCTAGCTATTCTAACCCTTTAGCAACGAAGCCTCTATCTAGGACCGACCAAATTGAGAGCATTTGCTGATGATAAATAAATGGGGTTCAACAGATGACTTTTCTCTTTGATAGCCTACAAAACATTGTGGTTACATGAGGAAATCTGGTGACCAGCATTTTTTGCTTTTTCCAATTTTTTTTCAAAAACATTTTCCAATAGGATTATTTAGATGTGGGACTGTGTGGTAAAGGGTTAAGAATTTTACAGTACATCCTCTCTTTTAACTCTTTACCAAATAATCCCCTGTTTTAACGACCCTTGAAGAGAAGATTTTTGAGAAACATTGTGGAAAAAAGGAGAAAATACTGGTAACCAGCATTGGTAGCATTTACAGATGTCAATTTCAGTGTGGCATTGTGGGAAAAGGAGAAAATGCTGGTTACCAGCATTTTCTCCTTTTCTCACAATGTTTTCAAAAGACTTCTTCAGGTTTGGTAAAATTCAGCATTGTGTGGTAAAGGGTTAAGGACAATATGGGAGAGATGAAACTTTGACCAATCTTTCATAAAAATGATCTAAGATCAAGTCTTAAGTTGTGAGTCATTGGGCAAGATGTCTGTGGTAGGCTAGAAAACAATTAAGTTTACTAGCATTTTCTTCTATTTCACTGATGTTTTCAAAGGCCTTCTACCACCTGATCTTTCAAATACAATGATTCATTTGGTAAAGAATTATGAAAAGTTACAAGAATGTATTTGAAATTACAGATAAATGCCGGTATTAAACTTTCCATTTGGCACACCAATATTCTTTTCATACTTTTCTGTTTAAATAAATTTTTCCAAAGGCAAGGGCAGATAGTTCAAGTGAACGAGGTGAAAATTGAATGAAGAGTTACCTCCCTCAGCTAAACAAATATTTAACCCTTTCCTAAACGATAAATTTTAGACTCTTCCAATTTCAAAGAATTTGCAGACAAAAGTTTTAAATTTGATAAAAATGGCAGAAAGTTCTCCAAAAGGATAGAAAACATGGTGGCAAAAGGAGAAATTGCTCGTAACGAGCAAGTTCTCCTTTTTTCCACAGTGTTTCTAATGGCTTGTACTCCAGACACGTAAAAACCAGGGCTTGTTTGGGAAAGAGTTAACCCATTACCACACAATCCCTACTTTTGACGCCCCTGAGAAAGAAGCCTTTTGAAAACACTGTAGGAAAAGGAGAAAATGCTGGTAACCATCATTTTCTCCTTTTCCCACAGTGTTTTCTACCCTTTCCAGAACAAATTTCAATTTTTCAGTCATCTTTATTTTGTCGTCTGCAAATGCTTTCAATTTGAACCAGTCTAAAATTTTGTCGTGTGGTAATGAATTAAATCCCAATAACATTTCTGTAAATATTGACATAGTTATGAAAAACTTGATCTAACAAACTTTCAGCTAGTCAATACTTGTTAAAACAACAAAATTTTTACAACTGCATTTCTAAGTCACAATCAGTATGGCACAAGTGCTTTCCCAATGTGCAACTTTTTGCCATGTAGTAAAGTGTTGAACATTACTAGATCTAGTATACTCAATTTGACATGGAGCCCCTTTTTTCCATGACACTGCAATACATTTCAAAACCCTGACAATATGCACTAGTCCACATGATCTGTAAAAATTCCACCCAAATCAGTTGAGATTTGTCCAGTAATCAAAGAGATATTGGTGAAGAATAAAATATCACATGAAAACCACTTTTTCCATGAAGCAGCTATAAATCACACAACATTGACAATATGCGCTAGGTCACACGATGAGAAACATTTTATGAACATTTTTTCCAAATCTGTAAAGAAATGTGGGAGAGGTAACTGTTGCTTTCACAATAAATGGAATGACATTATTATAATACGAAGCCCCCTTTTTCCATTATGGTCTACAAATTGCAAAACCCTGACAATTTGCAAATAGGTCACATGATGAGAAACATTCCCTGAAAATGTTATCTAAATCCATAAATGTGGGAGTAGTTGCATTCACAAGAAATGGATGTACACACAGATGGACAGACAGACAGTCAGAGAGGAATATAAGTCGCCTCCAGCTGGGCATAAAAACTGCACAGTGATCTACTTCAATGAACATGGCATATTTCACTTCATCTGTTTATAGAAACTACTGAGTGGCTATAAACTTTTCTCTATCTAACTTAGACTGGAATGACATGGCGATGTTTATGTGATATATATAGAACAAATACTGAGAGCAGATTGACCGATTTTTCGGAAGTGTTATTTTCAGAATGTTTTATTTCAATTTAGAATTATTTTTTTTTATATTTTAAGCTACCAATGTCATTAGCAACTAGAGCTAAATCCCTCTGACATGAACATTTGCTCAAACAGCACAAGACAAACTCAACAAGGTAGGGACTACTGATCAAAGTTCAACACTTTACCTATTAACCCAGGGTGTAAACAATAACCTAGCAATTATTGTAAACATGATAAAAAAGGAGAAAATGCTGGAAATCAACATTTTCTCCTTTTCCAACAATGTTTTTACCCATTCATTGACCAACCCCATCTGAAATACTGTTGAAAGCGGAGTAAAACACCATTCAAACAAACAAAACAAACCAACCCCATAATTTGAGACACATTAAATTATTAATCTCAAGTGCTTTCAAAACAAGTAAAATCTTGTTGCATAGTAAGCATCAAACTGCTTCATTCATGGGTGATCTTGAGCTTTGCTGTCAGCAACATCAAGCATACAGGCCTGTCCTTGAAACAGTTCACTAGGTTGTAAATTATGAGCTGCTTCAAATATTGTTATAGTAGGTACCTACATATGCATGCCTTGGTGGTTTAACCCTTTACCAAACAACAGAATTTTGGGTTGGTCCAAAATAAAAAGCATTTGCAGTCGACAAAATAAACAAAACTCAAAAATTGAATTTACTTCCAGCAGGGTTGAAAATATTGTGGGAAAAGGAGAAAATGCTGGTTAACAGCATTTTCTCCTTTTCCCACAATGTTTTCAAAAGGCTTTTACCTCAGGGTCGTAAAAACCAGGGATTATTTTGTTAAGGGTTAATTCTGTAGACTGAATGTTGCAAATCTGTTCAACTCTATACAAGCCACAGCATTTTAGACTTGTCCAACTTGAATGTAGATAACACAATGTGCTTACTAAACAACTGAAATTTATTTTTGAAAGAGCAGAGAGCATTGTAGGAAAAGGAGATAAACTGGTTATCACATTCTTTACAAAAGCCATTTTCTATCAGGATCACTAAAAGCCAAGATTGTTTGCTAAAGGGTTAACCCATTACCACACAATCCCTACTTTAGACGCCCCTAAGAACGAAGCCTTTTAAAAACACTATGGGAAAAGGAGAAAATGCTGGTAACCATCATTTTCTCCTTTTCTCAAAGTGTTTTCTACCCTTCCCAGAACAAATTTCTATGTTTTAGTCACCTTTATTTTGTTGTCTGCAAATGCTTTCAATTTGGACCAGTCTAAAATTTTCTTGTGTGGTAAAGAGTTAAACAATTTAAAGTCACCTGTGTTCAGATACAAACAAAAGATGAATACTGAACAATTTGGTGGCTGAATTTCTGGGTGTTTGTCATAAATCATATTATAACAAATAGATGATAAAAAGCTGTTTCAGGTCAGCCCATCAAAGTAAATCATTTTACAGCAATTTACCAAGGTTACACTTACCTGTAAATTCATGTTTAACCTTTACCACACAATCAAGACTTTTTTTAATGACCCTATTAACCCATTACCACACAATCCCTACTTTTGACACCCCTGAGAAAGAAGCCTCTAGAAAACATTGTGGGAAAAAGAGAAAATGCTGGTAACCAGCATTTTCTCCTTTTCCCACAATGTTTTCTACCCTTCAGAAAACAAATTTCAAATTTTCAGTCACCTTTTATTTTGTTGTCTGCAAATGCTTTCAATTTGTACCAGTCTAAAATATTGTTGTTTGGTAATGGGTTAAGGAAGCATTTTAAAAATATTGTCGGAAAAGGAGAAAATGCTGGTAACCAGCATTTTCTCCTTTTCTGACAAAGTTTTCTACACTTCCCAACACAAATTTTAATTTTACAGTCATTGTGGTCTGCAAATGCTTTCAAACCGGACAAGTCTAAAATTTTGTTGTTTGGTAAAGCATTAACCCATAGCCAACTTGAAACAACTTTGGTACTTTTGTTGCAGACAGGCTATATAACCCTTTACTCCATAGATACTCATTTCTACGCATTGCTTGTAGGAGCCTTTGGAAAACATTGTGGCAAATTAAAAAGGTTAAATTGCTCGTGACGAGCGATTTCACCTTTTGCAATAATGTTTTCTATGCAATCAAAATTTAAGGTGTCATATACACATAAGAAACAGCTTCATCCTTGTTGTTATTTAGGGTCAATTAGAGATACCATAGAAATGCCTTATGGGGTAAAGGGATAACACAGAATGTGAAGTTTTGATGTATGCTGTCTTACCTTATCTATACAGATGCAAGTTTTGGAAGACTTTTATTCTTTTACATAGCAATTTAAACCTTTTTTCACCATGCGACAAAATTCAACATGTTCAAATTTTAAAGCATTCACAGGCAATATATCAAATGTTTCTCAAAACAGAAAATTCAGTTTCACAGGGTAGAAAACATTGTGGGAAAAGAAAAACATGCTGTGTACCAACATTTTCTTTTTCTCTCATAATATTTTCATAAATCTTCTTCCTCAGGGTCATTTAAAGTCTGGATTGTGTGGTGAAGTATACTATTGCATCAAAAACTGTTTTGGCAAATGTGCATGTCTTTCGGAAAAAAAACAAACACTTTCTCTCCAGCCCATTTTTTGATACCCCTATCATTGAAGGGTTATGAAAATGTAGTAATAGATGGATAAAAACAAAATACTAGATGGATAAATTCACAGCTGACAGTGGACGTGAATCTTTGCACTAAACATTTTCACATATCATTTCCATGACAGGACCTGGTTCTGGTATGACAAAAACCTTTATCAATCAACCAATTGCTGTTACAAATCAAGGTTAAGAAAGCCTCTTTAAGTATTGTGGGAAAATAAGCATTTTTTTTTTCTTCTTTCGACAATATATTTTTTTTTTAATCAGAGTTTAAGAAGGCCCTAAAATAGATACACGAAAAATGAGCTTTTCCTTTTTTTTCCGCATGTTTTCCACCCTCTGAAAGATTAAACATAACTTTCACCCTTCATAATCATTATAACATACATAATTATGTTACATACATTATGCTAACATATTCAAGACGTCTTGAGTTTTGCTATCAGGTAAAGGTCTATAATTATAATTCACTGATTGCCAGCATGTCTAGACAAAAAAGGATTGTATGAAGTACAATAAACTCTACAATACTTATATTAATTCATGTCAGATAAATAAAACAAAGTATTATACACTTTGATTGGTTACCTCATTTCTGATTTTAAGACTTTCCAGGTCAATTTAGATCTACACTGAAGTGAACTTCTAAACGGCCACTTTTGTTTCTCTTATAAATTGGAGCAAGTATGAAAAATGCTAATAAAAACAAATTGTGACGTATATCTGGACGTCATCCATAATAGTGTGGTGAAAAGATTCCCGATTTTACCAACAGAAGAACTCTCTTTTTCGAAAAAAGGAAAACTAGTTGCTTGCGCATGCGTGGTATCTACCGGCCAAAACAGTGTAAAAAAGAGAAGTATAAAATACTGAACTTCTGTAAGCAATAAGAAAAAACATGAAAATTATTCTCTGTGAAAGAAATGTTATCCGAAAAAACAAGCATGAAGTTTTCCAAAATTGATATTTCAATTTACAATGTTGAGTGAATGGACGACGAATAAGTTTCTTCCGCGATAAAATTGAATGAATTCTCTTCAGAATTTGGCTCAGGTATGTTTTCAGACCGGGTAATTATTCTGCAAAAAATGAAACCAAATAACCTGTCCCTTTTATAGGCAGCGAATGCGGAAAAACGTCAATGGGAAATTACAGCTTAAAAATGGCCGTTTAGAAGTTCATTTCAGTGTACAGTTTAGAAGAACAGACTTGAGGACCAAATATAATGAGGATAATGTAAAATAAATCCTGGGAAAAATAAAAACAACAAGAGCGGCAAATTGTCGCAAGATACGCCTGTCTTACCCCAAGTTGAAAAGCTGGGGCATGCACCGGACAAAATTGAAGTATGAAAAATGACAAAGGGCAATAACTAAAAAATTAAGCGAGCAAGAGTTATGATTCTGGTGCACTGCACTCCCCTTTGATGAGATCTATCCACCCATGAAATTTCATAACCCTGGCTAGTATAGTTTTGGAGATATGCTCCGGATAAAATTTAAGTATGAAAAACAACAAAGGGCAATAACTCAAAAATTAAGCAAGCAAGAGTTATGATTCCTGTGCACTGCACTCCCCCTTGATGAGACCTATCCACCCATGAAATTTCATAACCGTAGCTAGTATAGTTTTGGAGATATGCTCCGGACAAAATTCAAGTATGAAAAACAACAAAGGGCAATAACTAAAAAATTAAGCAAGCAATAGTTATGATTCCTGTGCACTGCAATCCCCCTTGATAAGATCTATCTACCCATGAAATTTCATAACCCTATCTAGAATAGTTTTGGAGATATGCTCCGGACAAAATTCAAGTATGAAAAACAACACAGGGCAATAACTCAACAAGAGCTGCAAACTGTCACAAGATACGCCCGTCTTACCCCAAGTTGTAAAGCTGGGGCATGCACCAGACTAAATTCAAGTATGAAAAACGACAAAGGGCAATAACTCAAAAATTAAGCGAGGAAGAGTTATGATTCCTGTGCACTGCACTCCCCCTTGATATCTATCCACCCATGAAATTTCATAACCCTAGCTAGTATAGTTTTGGAGATATTCACCAGACAAAAATCAAGTATGAAAAACAACAAAAGGCAATAACTCAAAAATTAAGCAAGCAAGAGTTATGGTTCTTATGCACTGCACTCCCCCTTGATGAGATCTATCCACCTATGAAATTTCATAACCGTAGCTAGTATAGTTTTGGAGATATTCACCGGACAAAATTCAAGTATGAAAAAAGACAAAGGGCAATAACTAAAAAATTAAGCAAGCAAGAGTTATGATTTCTGTGCACTGCACTCCCCCTTGATAAGATCTATCCACCCATGAAATTTCATAACCCTAGCTAGTATAGTTTTGGAGATATGCTCCAGACAAAATTCAAGTATGAAAAACGACAAAGGGCAATAACTCAGAAATTAAGCAGGCAAGAGTTATGGTTCCTGTGCACTGCACTCCCCCTTGATAAGATCTATCCACCCATGAAATTTCAGAACCCTAGGTAGTATAGTTTTGGAGATATTCACCGGACAAAATTCAAGTATGAAAAAAGGACAAAGGGCAATAACTCAAATATTAAGCAAGCAAGAGTTATGGTTCCTGTGCACTGCACTCCCCCTTAGTGAGATCTATCCACCCATGAAATTTCATAACCCTAGCTAGTATAGTTTTGGAGATATGCTCCGGACAAAATTCAAGTATGAAAAATGACAAAGGGCAATAACTAAAAAAATTAAGCAAGCAAGAGTTATGATTTCTGTCCACCCATGAAATTTCATAACCCTAGGTAGTATAGTTTTGGAGATATGCTCCGGACAAAATTCAAGTATGAAAAACGACAAAGGGCAATAACTAAAAAATTAAGCAAGCAAGAGTTATGGTTCCTGTGCACTGCACTCCCCCTTGATAAGATCTATCCACCCATGAAATTTCATAACCCTAGGTAGTATAGTTTTGGAGATATTCACCGGACAAAATTCAAGTATGAAAAAATGACAAAGGGCAATAACTCAAATATTAAGCAAGCAAGAGTTATGGTTCCTGTGCACTGCACTCTCCCTTAGTCAGATCTATCCACCCATGAAATTTCATAACCCTAGCTAGTATAGTTTTGGAGATATGCTCCGGACAAAATTCAAGTATGAAAAACGACAAAGGGCAAAGCAACAGTTATGGTTCCTGTGCACTGCACTCCCCCTTGGTGAGATCTATCCACCCAAGAAATTTCATAACCCTAGCTAGTATAGTTTTGGAGATATGCTCCGGACAAAATTCAAGTATGAAAAATGACAAAGGGCAATAACTCAAAAATTAAGCAAGCAAGAGTTATGGTTCCTGTGCACTGCACTCCCCCTTGATGAGATCTATCCACCCATGAAATTTCATAACCCTAGGTAGAATAGTTTTGGAGATATGCTCCGGACAAAGAACTGGACGCCGCCCGCCCACCCGCCCGCACGTCACGGGTGATCCCATAATACGTCTCGTCTTCGACGGGCGTATAAAAAGCTGACTTTCAGCATATTTAGCATAATTTGTCACAATTCTTTTGAAAGTCTAATTTTACACAGTTCAGAAATTATCCCAAGTTTGGATTAACTCATTACCACACAACAAAATTTTAGGTTTATCCAAATTGAAAGCATTTGCAGATCCAAATTGAAAGCATTTGCAGACAACAAAATAAAATTGACTGAAAATTTGAAATTTGTTTTGTGAAGGGTAGAAAACATTATGGGAAAAGGAGAAAATGCTGGTTACCAGCACTTTCTCCTTTTCCTACAATGTTTTCTAAAGGCTTCTTTTTCTGGGGTGTCAAAAGTAGGGATTGTATGGTAATGGATTAAAGTAGAGTTCACCGGTTTGATCTGGTCAGAGTCAGAGCACTTTACCCAACAACAAAATTGAAGGTTTGTCTAATATGCTAGATTTTACAGACGACAATCTCAACATGGAATCTCTCTGTGGAAGTAGCAAATATTGATTACTCTTTACCAAAAAACAAAATTTTACACTTGTCCAAACTGAAAACAATTGCAGACGACACAACAAACTTAACTAAAAATTTGAAATTGGTTTCCTGTAGGGTAGAAATTTTGTGGGAAAAGGAGAAAATGCTGGTTACCATTATTTTCTCCTTTTCCCACTGTATTTTTAGAAGGCTTCTGTCTCAGGGTCATAAAAACCAGGGATTGTTTGGTAGAGGGATAGGGAGAAAAAGCTGATTACCAGCATTTACTCTTTTTCTTATAATGTTTTCAAAAGCTTTCTTTTCAAGAGTTGATAACATACAGATTGTTGGTAAAAGGTGGTAGAGGTAGCAGTGTGAACATAAACAAGCACTTACAGGAAGCTGCAGAAGGTCTTCAAGCTGGTTTTCAGAATTGCCTGTCAGAAGGTCAATGAACTCTGCAAATGATTCATCTGTTTCAAACTTCTCATTTAATCTCCTGCAAATATATATATATAAATATGTGGCTTGCGTCAAGCAAGAAAAGGGGCACTTGGACATTTCCATAAACTGTCATCTCGGGTAAGTCCCTGCAGTCCGCATAAGCCTATCGGAGAGGGCGCTTTAACCCATTACCACACAATCCCTACTTTTGACGACACTGAGAAAGAAGCCTTTAGAAAACTTTGTTGGAAAAGGAGAAAATGCTGGTAACCAGCATTTTCTCCTTTTCCCACAATGTCTTCTACCCTTCACAAAACAAATTTTAAATTTTCAGTCGCTTTTTTTGTCGTCTTTTGATTTGGGCAAGCCTAAAATTTTGTTGTTTGGCAAAGAGTTAAGACTACATTAGATTCTTTTTTAGTAGACTTGTGCAAAACAGACATTTACATAACAAGAGGGCCGAGATTGCCCTGGATCCCTTACCTGAATTTTTAAGAAGACCTGTGACAACAAAGTTTTTGGATGTATTGAAATTTTGGAAACAAAATCATTATTTTGCCAGTAATTTTGAAAAAGTGACCTGTAAAAGTCATTTTAAAATCTGATACCACTACCACCCCTACAATCACCATGACAGCTATGTTTTTGACAAATCAGAATTCTACAAATAAAGTTTGGGATAGGTCACTCAAGGACCATTTCTGAACAAGAGCACATGCCAAAGAGTGGCTAAAAATATTAGGTCCAAGAAGAGCACCACATGAGGCTGCTAACGTTTGGCTTTTGGGTGCTGGATAGTAAGTTAAAATTCTAAGTTGAAAAAGGGGAATAATTTGGACAAAATGATTTTAGAGTTATCTGTCCTTGTATGGGTTGCTCATTTACTAGTGAACAATTATTCCAAATTTAAAGTTCATGCGTAGGGTGGAAGCCGAGATATAACAAAATATCAATTTTTATAAAACGACAATGCAGACAATGACAACAGGCCTATGGCCTCTTCCCGCAATGTTTTCTACTGTGCTTGAAACAATTTTCACTTTTAGAGTTACATTATTTTGTCGTCTGCGAGAGCTTTCAATTTGGACCAGTCTTAAATTTTGTCGTTTGGTAAAGGGTTAATCTGTTGTCTGCAAAATGCTTTTGTCGCTTGGTAAAGACTTACAATGCCTTTCAAGACTACAGTTGTCTTTGTGGCCAGTGTAGCTCAAGATCAGACAGCACAAAGTATGCAGTCGCATCTTCATTGTACACTGTCCATTTTGCTGAAACAAAGAAGACAAAGGGGACCATGAAATATTAATTATTTTGGTCCTATTTCTAGACTTAAGATATTTGATATGTTTATTACATGCTCTAAATTATTACATTATCTGCAAAGGCTTTGGTTTTGAACAGGTCCAAAATATGGTTGTTGGTACAGAGGTAGGAAAAATAAACAATTTCATGCCGATTTATTTTCCAACTCGTACTTTTTTATGTTTACAGCATAATCATCCCCATCATACCTAGTAAGCAAACATGAAATAGAAAGTTAAGAAATGCACTACCTCTGAATGTCCGTATATCCATCTGCATACTGTTCATAATGATTCCACACATTCCTTGAAAATAAATTTCCTGTAATGAGAAATGAACAAAAGCAGCTAAATATACAAATTTTCCATTGAAAAAACTTATCAAAGGAGACTTATGTTGTATTGGTATAGAGCAAGAAAACACTTTTGCTTCCCGTATTTTGTTTTGATTTGAAATATCTGGAAATAAGAAGGGTATTCCAAAATGAGTATTTGAAATATCATTAAATCAGTACATAACAAAATCCACATCATTCCATTACCATATAATTCAAAGTCTTAAACACTCATGAGGGCCTTCCGAAAAACCTTGTGAGGAAAGTAGAACATACTGGTAACCAGCATTTTCTCCTTTTCCCACCTTTTCTACACAGTCAATTTTTTAGATCTTTAATTCATTTGTATCTACTTGGAATTCTTTGCGTGCAGTAACTGTTACTCTCTATTTAACTCTTTACCAATGACAAAAATTTGGACATGTCCAAGTGGAAAGCATTTGCAGATGACAGAGGTTACTGAAAAGTTGAAATTTGTTACCAGCAGGGTAGAAAACATTGTGGGAAAAGGAGAAAATGCTGGTTACCAGAAGGTTTCTATCTCAGGTTCCTAAAAACCAGGGATTGTTTGGTAGAGGGTTAAATCTTTTATTTTGAAACAGGGTAAAATTTTTTATTTTGAAACAGGGTAAAATCCAGTAAATAATTACAGAAAGAAATACAGTCACCTTGACCTAACCAAGACAAATCTCAGTGGTCACAACCTGATATATATCTTAACAACAATCGGATCTATCCGCCATATAAGGTAGAAAACTTCAATAAAATACATACTTAATGTCAATTAACTCTTTTACTACCACCCGAGAATTCCAGTTTTATACCAAGGTCTAATACAGATGGTGGACTTTCACTGATATTTCAGACATCTTTTGCCATAATTAGCATTGGCAATGAAAGATGTAGATCCAAGATCAGACTACATGTTCTGTGTTAAGTCTGATATTGCTCATCTGTGTCCATCCACAAAAGCTACTGAAGTCTTCAATGGCAACAAAAGGGGGAAAGAAATCCAACAACAATCCCACATGATCTTATCAATCTATTCTATTCACCTCTTGAATAAAGTTAAACATTTCACCTTCAGGAAGTACATCAGTGGCCTTTCTTAACTCTTTACCACACAATCCCTAATTTTAACGACCCTGAGAAGGAAAGCTTTTGAAAACACTGTGGGAAAAGGAGAAAATGCTGGTAACCAGCATTTTCTCATTTTCCCACAATGTTTTTCACCCTTCCGAAGTCGAAATTCAATTTTCGTTTCACATTTACTTTGCCATCTTCAAATGCTTTCAATTTGAACAAGTCCAAAATATTGTCATTTGGAAAAGAATTAATGGAGTAGATCAAGCAGAGACTGCATAAAATGTGCAGCTTGATCATTGATGTACAGTGCTAACAAACTGATTCAAAGCTTAGTTACCAAATCACCTCTTCTACGCTAAACTGCATTTTTCGCCATCAGTGTGCTGCCAACAATTACAAAGAGAAGTGACAATAAATTACTGTCTGTAGAAGTTTCAGAAAGTCTGATAATTTCAAAATTGGTTAGACAAATGTGCCTCAGATAATTATCCAATGGATTCAGTGAAATTGTCCCAGAATGCTCTGGCAGAGCACGGGTACGATATAAAATGCACTGACCCATTCAAGTCATGCTGCACAAGCCGATATAGCTCAGTGGGTAGAGCGTAGGATTCATGAACACAACGTTTCAGGTCACTACAGGTTGCAGATTCTTATCCCTGGCTGGACAGCTAAAATTCCAATAGTCTTTCGAATGAGACATTAAACCTAAGTCCCATGTGGCGTTGCTATACGCCAAGCACATTAAAGAACCAGGAGAAGCTCTCAGTAGTTTCGACCTGTATCCTTGCACAACCCCTCATAACAACTATCCGTCTTCTGGGGGTGTTGCTCAGATGTGCAACCATTAGCAATGATAAATAAAATGGAAATAACCAACCAAGTCATGCTCCATGAAAAAGGAGGCTTAATGCATCTGCAACAAATATCCACCACTGTCAGCCTGTGCAATCAACACTGGCAGATACTGGTAGAATTTTTTTTTCCTATCTGCATATCAAAGGAACACTCTACTGTCAGATCCAGTAGATTATTAGACTAAATAAATGACTTTATAGATCCATAATACTGTGTTGTACAGTCAGGTGGCAGGGGACTTAGAAACTTGTTCACAGCTGTGTCAAATCATCCGAGGATACTAGTGCCACAGTTTGCAAGACATATCTATTTAACCCATTACCAAACGACAAAATTTTAGACTGATCCAAATTGAAAGCATTTGCAGATGACAAAGGTGACTGAAAAATTGAAATTTGTTCTGGGAAGGGTGGAAAACACTGTGGAAAAAGGAGAAAATGCTGGTTACCAGCATTTTCTCCTTTTCCTACATTGTTTTCAATAGGCTTATTTCTCAGGGGGCATCAAAATTAGGGATTGTGTGGTAATGGGTTAACTCTCTACCAAATGACAAAATTTTAGACTGGTCCAAACTGAAAGCACAGTTGCAGATGACAAAATAAACGTAACTCAAAAATTAAAATTTATTTCCAGCAGCGTAGAAATCATTGTGGGAAAAGGAGAAAATGCTGGTTACCAGCGTTTTCTCTTTTTCCCACAATGATTTCAAAAGACTGTTTTATCTCCAAGTCATAAAAACCAGGGACTGTTTGGTAAAGGGCACACAGAAAATTTAACAAATGGAAGTAAACTTATTTTAGTTCAGTGGATGTTTAACTCTTTACCACACAATCCCGACTTCTAATGACCCTGAGAAAGAAGCCTTTTGAAAACATTGTAGGAAAAGGAGAAAATGCTGGTAACCAGCATTTTCATCTTTTCCCACAATGTTTTCTACGCTTCCCTAGAAAAATTTCAATTTTTGAGCCATACTTGGGTTGTCGTCTGCAATATAATGCTTTCAATTTGGACTGGTCTACAATTTTGTCGTTTGATAAAGGGTTACCAAACAGCAAAAGTTTAGGCTTGTTCAAATCGAAAGCATTTGCAGACAACAAAATATAAGTGACTAAAAATTTGGAATTTTTGTGAAAGGTTGAAAACATTGTGGGAAAAGGAGAAAATGCTGGTTATCAGCATTTTCTCCTTTTCCAACAATGTTTTCCAAAGGTCTCTTCCTTGGGTCATCAAAAGTAGGGATTGTGTGGTAATAGGTTAAATCTTGTTGAAATCATTTCTATGTTTGAAGAATATACATGTACATTTTCAAACAGGTTTAACAGAATGAGCCATGGGTCAAAATTTCACTAATCTGCTGTTGGTAAATCAACCAAATCGTATGCAGTATCACTATCAACATGTTTGCAGCTGTGTTATTTAAAATTTCTCTCCAGTTTTCTCTGGGTCCTATGTGAGTCATTGGTAAAGTGAAAGAATCCCAACCTGGTAGCCTCTTTAAATCCACTGGATTTTCTGTGGGATTAACCTTGGGCAAGACATTTCACAGCCCTAGCCTAAGTGATGTTGGAACCCAAGAAATACATGATTACATGAACCTTTGCTGTTAGATGATTGAAATAATGTTGAAAGCATCATAAAACACAATTTAATCAATCAGTCTAGATTTGCATCCCCCAGTGTTCTAAGACTTGTCGCCAGGCTTGAACGCGATTACAGAGATTCATTAACCCTTTACCTCACCATCCTGACTTTTAAGAATCCTGAGAAAGGACTTTTTTGAATGATATGGAAAAAGGAGGAAATGCTGGTAACCAGCATTTTTTCCTTTTTCCACAATGTTTTCTACCCTTCAAAAAACAAATTTCAAATTTTCAGTCACTTATATTTTGTCGCCTGCAAATACTTTCGATTTGGACAAACTTAGAATTTTGCTGTTTGGTAATGAGTTAAATGGCCTGATAAGAAAGGCCTTGGAGATGGAAGGGTTTTACTATAAATCAGCTGAACTAATTCTATACTTGTTCACAGTGAAAGTATTTGCAAGATGATACGTCAAATGTTGCTCAAAAAGAGAGATTTGTCTTTGAAAGTGAAGGGAACATTGAAACAAGAGGGCCAAGATGGCCCTGGATCGCTCACCTGAAATTTTGAGGGGACCATAGCCTTTTTTTTTTGAGGTATTGAAACATTGGAATCATAATCATTATTTTTCCAAGCAGTTTTCAAAAGGTCAACTGTAAAAGTCATTTCAAAATCTGACGATCAGTTTCAGAAAAGAAGAATTTTATGAATCTCTTAATTTCCGTATAGTGCAAGTAGCCCCAATTTACCAGAGCCATGTTTCTTGATGGATCAAAATTTCGCAAACTTTTTACAAGGGTCATTAAAGGAACATTTCTGTGAAATTATTTCAAAATCTGACCAGAGAAGAAGAATTTTCAAGAATTGCTTCATGTCCGTATAGTGCAAGTAGCCCCTATTCACCAGAGCCAGGTTTCTTGACGGATCAAAATTTCACGAACAAATTTTGAAAAAAGTCACCAAAGAAACATTGTTGTGAAATCATTTTAAAATTTGACCAGGGGTTCCAGAGAAGAAGAATTTTCAAGAATCTTTCTTTATTTCCATATAGTGCAAGTAGCCCCCATTCACCAGAGCCATGTTTCTTGACGAAACTAAATTTCGTCAACAGTTTTTGAAAAGGGTCACATAAGGAACATCTCTGTAAAATTATTTCAATATCTGACCAGTGTTTTCAGAGAAGAATTTTCAAGAATTTCTTCATTTCTGTATATAGTGCAAGTATCCGCCATTAACCAGAGCCATGTTTCTTGATGGATCAAAATTCTGCGAACATGTTTTGAAAAGGGTCAACCAATGAAGATCTCTGTGAAATTATTTTAAAATCTGGCATGCGGTTTCAGAGATGATTTTTAAAGAATTTCTTAGAAAATTCCATTTGGTTGCCATGGCAACCAGAAATTTAGACGTTTCTGTGAACAGTTTTTAAAGAGGACCTCCCAAGGAACATTCCAGCCAAGTTTGGTCCAGACTGGCCCTTCGGTTTAGGAGGACTTGATGTTTAAAGAATTGTTGACGATGCATGATGGACGACAGATACCGGGTGATCCTAAAAGCTCCCTTTGAGCATGTTGTGCACAGACGAGCTTAAAAGGGAGAAAATGCAGTTTACTAACAGTATTTTCAAATACCTTTAACCTCAGGAAACTGTTTTTCAAAGAGTTCACTTTTTAACCGATGGCAATATTGTAGTCTTGTCAAAATCCAAAGCATTTGCAGACAACAAACTTACCATGGCTCAAATTGTGGAATTTGCTCTTGTATAGATATTAAACCTTGCAGAAAAGGAGAACATACTTATTGCCAGCATTTACTCCTTTTCCAGTAATATTTTTCAAAGTCATCTCCCTTCAAAATGGTTAAAACTCTGGATTGTGTGGTAAAGGGTAAAGTGGGCCAACAGTTTGTTCTGCATCAAAGTTAGCTGAAGCCTGTATCTCTTATTACATTTAAATAACCAGCTATTATAATTCCACTCCAAGTGTCATTATTGGGCTTCCATTTCTTACAACAGTTATAAAATGTGAAATTAAATAACCTTAAACAAACTTTCTTTCCCGCTTCACCGACATCTCTGGCAGTATTATCCCTACTTTGTTAAGCCGACACTTGAGATCACTCCTCCACCCTTTTTTTTTTTGATTTTTTCAAAAAACCTTTATGCCATCAAAACTTTTTTCAGCCAAGGTCTCTAACATATCTAAAGTCTTGAACATCAAATCCTTATGCTAAATTCGAGTTCTGTGCAAATTACTTTCAAGATAGGCATGTCTATAATGTTAATCAGGTAAATATTTAAAGAGATGCCATATGATCTGTTATTGAGTGAGTGCAGTCGAAATTCTTGTCAGAAGCATTTAGGGCCAAAGCCGTCGGAAGCGGTCCGACCGGTCCGGCCATGGCCGCACCAAATTTTCGGCCGAAAATGAAAAAATGGCCGGACCGATTTTCGAGAAAAAAAAACGTAATATAAACCTCAAAAAATGCACCAGAATGCACCAGAGAGCGTCTTATTTTCAAAATTTTTCCAGGGGAGCATGCCCCCAGACCCCCCCTAGCATGGCTTCACGACTTCGTCCCTCGCCTTACTGGCCGGACCAAATGAAATTTCCTTCCGACGGGCCTGAGGACCCAGATTAGATCCACAATGTTTAGGATACAAGTTCTGATTGAGATGGCACCATTTCAGAGCCCTTGGTTTGCTGAAGATAAGCTTGACAAGTTGACTGAGGACTGATGATATCATTTTTTCACAACATAGCTACAAACATTTTACTGACAATGTAATATGTAAAAGACCTTTTCCAATGGTAGGAGAGCCAAAACCACTTGACATATTGGAATGGGTTGTTGTACACATGCATAGAATTTCACAAAATTCTATCCAACGGAATGGCATTTGAAGTATTCTTATGGGCAAACACATGGATCTGACAGAAAGATTGACAGAAGGATGGATGGACAAAGCTTAACCCTTTACTCCATATATACTCACTTCTACGCATTGCTTGTGTGAGCCTTTGGAAAACATTGTAGCAAAAGGTGAAATTACTCGTCACGAGCAATTTCACCTTTTGTCACAATATTTTCTATGCTATCAAAAGGTGTCATTTCCACATAAAAAACAGCTTTATTCTTGCTGTTATTTAGGGTCAATTAGAGATACCACAGAAATGCATTATGGGGTAAAGGGTTAACCCATTACCACACAATCCCTACTTTTGACGGCCCTGAGAAAGAAGCTTTTAGAAAACATTGTGGGAAAAGGAGAAAATGCTGGTAACCAGCATTTTCTCCTTTTCCCACAATGTGTTTTCTACCCTTCACAAAACCAATTTCAAATTTTCAGTCACTTTTATTATGTCGTCTGCAATTCCTTTCGATTTTGACAAATCTAAAATTTTGTCATTTGGTAATGGGTTAAACTATACTCCTCCACCTCTGGCTGGGGATAACACGATCTGAATAGGTGAAATTTCGAGTTTACTTTTCAGTATGGTATCTCAGCAGAGGAGACGGTGTACTTAAAGAGTCAGACAGAACTTGGTCTTCATTGGCTGCAAAGGCAGCTTAAAAAAGAAAGCTACTTTAATATGTGATATCTTCTAATCTATATGTAGAATTGAATAATATTACTCCTGAATGATTATAACTCCACAGTCTGACATTCTTGAATCAAGATAGTCTGAAATCCAAATCTTTATATACGAGACTACAGCAGGTGAGGAATCTAAATCTATATCAGCTGGGGGCAGCATGCATGTGTGTACGTGCACACAATTTTCAACACTTTATCATTTAAGAAAAAGTTGGGTTTTTTTCCTCTGACATTTGAATATATGCCCCTGCTGCTTTTTGAGTAAGGCTCCAGATAAAAGGTCTATCATTGTTTATTAATAGCCCCATTACCACTGTGTCTTGACATTTCTTAGAGTGCATGCATGACTCACAATCTATTTTTTAGTTTCAAAGTAAAATTCATTCAAATGTGCCATAGATCTTCTTCTAAAACCACAAATTCCCAAACACCACCACTGATTCTTGAACAACACTTATGTTGTTGAAACTCACAGAGCCGTTTCATTTATTTAATGCATACTTGTGTCCATGAAGTAGGTTTGCAGCGAACATCATGCATGTTTGAAAGTTCAAGACAGTTTATAGAAGAGATCAAGACCAGGTCTTCGCCGTGTGTGGTGTTTTTACCTCCCTTGCAGTGGCCTGGGTTGCTCAGTGGTTAACATGCATGCTGTGTGACTTGGTGGTTGCCAGTTTGATACACAATTGAGACATTAACTTTTCATCTCTCACCACTGTTTCATGTGAGGAAAGAAGTCACTGGCTTGGATAACAAGTTATGTCAGAACTGATGTGAAAAAGTGTAGAAACATAATACCGGTATATAAAGGTGCACTGATGCCACTTTATCACCCAAGCTGTTAACCCTTTTCTCCAAAGATACTCATTTCTACGTGTTGCTTGTTGGAGCCTTTGGAAAACATTGTAGCAAAAGGTGAAATTGCTCATGACAAGCAATTTCAGCATTTGTCACAATGTTTTCTGTGCTTTCAGAAGGTCTCATATACATATAAGAAACGGCTTCATCCATGTTGTTATTTAGGGTCAATTAGACATACCACAGAAATGCCTTATGGGGTAAAGGGTTAAAATGTAAAACCCAAATACAAACAAACAAATAAACAAACTTAAGTTTGTTGCCTGGGAAAGGATAACTTCGAGAACTATAAAAACTGTTAGCTATCGATCAATTTTTCACTTTTTAGCTCTACTGGCTGAAAGCCAGCAAAGTTTATGTCATGGCGTGGTTTCCACCGTCCGTCCGTCTGTCCATCCGTCTGTCCATCCGTCCGTTAGTCTTTTTCTTGTTTACGCGATCAGATTTTCGTGAAACTTGCACAGTTTCTTTATCTCATCGATAGCTTTAACCCTCTTGATTTTGGAAAAAAATCTGACAAACTTTATGGGAAAAGTAGCCATTTCAAGTTTAGAATTTCCATTTCTTGTTTATGCAATAAAGTCTGTATTTTTGGTCAGATTTCCATGAAACTTGCAGAGTTTGTATTTCTTATCAATAGCTTCAACCCTATTGATTTTGAAAAAATTCCTACAAACAGTATGGGAAAGGTAGAAATTTCAAGTTGAAAACTTTCTTGTCTTGTTTACGCAATAAAGTCTTCATTTTTGGTCAGATTTCCATGAAACTTACACAGTTTGTTTATCTCATCAATAGCTTTAATCCTATCGATTTTTAAAAAGATCTGACAAACAGTATGGGAAAAGCAGACATTTCAAGTTTAAAATTTCCATTTCTTGTTTAAGCGATAAAGTCTTCATTTTTGGTCAGATTTTCATGAAACTTGCAGAGTTTGTTTATCTTACCAATAGCTTCGACCCTATTGATTTTGAAAAAATTCCAACAAAGAGTATGGGAAAAGTAGCCATTTCAGGTTGAAAACTTTGATTTCATGTTTACGTGATAAAGTCTTCATTTTTGGTCAGATTTCCGTGAAACTTGCACAGTTTGTTTATCTCATCAATAGCTTTAACCCTATTGATTTTGAAAAAAATCTGACTAATAGTATGAGAAAAGTAGCCATTTCAAATTGAACAATTTCTTTGCCTGTTTACATGATAAAGTATTTATTTGTGATCAGATTTCATGAATTTTTCAGCTTGTTTATCCCATCAGTAGCTTTTTAACCATGTTGAGTTTGAAAAAATTCAACAAACAGTAATGGAAAAGTAGCCATTTTGAGTTGAAAATGTAATTTTTTTTGTCTTTTTGCATAATGAATTCCTATGTATGCTTTATTTAAAAGCAAACTCTCTGCCAGTAGAGCATATTCAGGCCCTTCAGGGCCCTCTAGTTATCAGTAGGCAAGATGTGTCCATATCCAGGGCATTTGCTAAGGACAAAAAAAAATGCCTCAAATCATGGAATTTGTCAAAAGGGCGGAAAATAAAATTCAAGCTGGACAAAATGCTACTTTAGCAGTATTCTCTTGGCAACATTATTAAATTGAATCCTTTCTCTGTGATGCTTACCCCCTTAAACATTCTATCCTAAACTTTGAAGACCCTATAGAAGAAGACTTAACCCTTTACCCTATAAAGCATTTCTATGGCATCTCTAATTGACCCTAAATGGCAGCAAGGATGAAGCTGTTTCATATGTGTAAATGAAACCTATTGATAGCATAGAAAACATTGCGACGAAAGGTGAAATTGCTCGTCACGAGCAATTTCACCTTTTGCCACAATGTTTTCCAAAGGCTCCTACAAGCAATGTGTAGAAATGAGTATCTATGGAGTAAAGGGTTAAGAAAATATTTCTAGAAAAGAAAAAACTGTTGGTAACCAGCATTTCCTTTTCCCACTATTTTCTCTCATTCAAAGACAAAAATAACCTTTTGAGTAGAACTGTCATTTGCAGATACCTTTAATTTCAACAAGTCCAAAATTTTGTTGTGTGGTAAAGGGTTAAAATGCAGAATTGCAATGCAAGTTGTAACTTACAGATTGAAAGAATCCTTTGTCTCACAAGCAGAATATCTACTGTCCAGCACTTAATACAAGTATTTTCTTGCGCAGTATTGCAACCTACTAATCCAGAAACAATATCCACGAAAGTTTGTCAACTACTTAATCCAAGAGCCACATTTTTTTCAGATATACCATAAATTCCTATAAATCATTCCGACTTTGACTCTCTGTTGTATTGCACGGTCATGTGATTTGACTCCGATTGAAGTATTATGTTCAATTAGCCTAGTGACCAGGGTTGACCAGCCCAGTAAGATCACTGACCCATTAAATTTGCAGAGATAGGTATAGGGGCTTTATGTAATTGGGCTTCAATTTAACAGCTATTGGACAGGTGTGTCACATTCAGAGACATAAAATTGACAGTCACCATGATGTCTTATTCCAAAGTGAATTGATGGATTGATTGTTCAACATTCATTTTATGAAAACAAAGCAACACTTCAAACGTAATTTTGTCAATGACTCACTTCTCAAAAAAAAATATGCTTAATCCGTTACCACACAATCCCTACTTTTGGTGTTTAATGCTGTTTTCAACATTATTTCAGTTATATCGCAGTGGCCACTGCACCTATCCATGAGCTCCTGAAGTTTGTTTTACCAGTACTGCACACAATTTTCTTTCAAAGCGACTGGTTGCTTTTCCACATGATCATCATTGAAACAATGATCAGTGGTGGGAGAGGAATGAATCCTGTTGCAGTGACTATCATCAATCCTCGGAAAGAAATTGGACCCCCGTGTTCTCAAGTCCTGCACGCTACCGACTGAGCTACCGGGGCTCGGCACTTCTACTGTGATCTCCATCCCTGTTTTCTGACAAAATAAGCACAGATACATGAAGATGCCGTTTTGATTTTTCTAATTGTTAAAATTTAAAAATGCTATCCTAGGTGTAGAAATGTTAAGAAGAATCTGCTGTTTAGAAAAGTATTGCGTGCATGAAAAATCAACCCTTAATTCCATCAAATTACCTCCCTTTTTAACTCAATGGTCCATGAATAACATGCATATTTGTTCATTTACCATGCTAAAAATAAGACTTTTATATATTTCTTGTGCAGAACTGAACTTTTAACAAAATGATGTACTTGTATATTTTTCTGGTCATTTTTCTGGTCATTTTTCTGTTTAACTGATCATATTTGTATATTTTGCCGTTCATTTTCCTGTTTAACTGACTATTACAGAAAAACATATTAAATCCAATAAAAACTGCATTTCAGATTAGTATATACCTTTCTCAAAGGTATACTTCTGAGATATGCACATTGACCCATATCTTTTTTTATTGTAATCTCCTAATGACATGATCAGCTTTGTATGTGCAAAGTTTTAAAAAAAAATCTGTAAGATATCTGTTAGATATATTAATTTTGTGATATACATTGTTAACTCTTAACCCTTTACTCCATAGATACTCATTTCTACGCATTGCTTGTAGGAGCCTTTGTAAAACATTGTGGCAAAAGGTGAAATTGCTCGTGACGAGCAATTTCAACTTTTGTCACAATATTTTCTGTGCTATCAAAGGGTGTCATATACACATAAGAATTAGCTTCCATCCTTGCTGTTAGTTAGGGTCAATTGGAGATACCATAGGAATGCCTACAGGGGTAAAGGGTTAACCACACAAATCACAGCTTTCAACAACCTGAGAAAGAGGCCTTTTGAAAAAGTGGGAAAAAAGGAGAAAATGCTGGTAATCGGCGTTTTCTCCTTTACCGACAATATTCACTGCACTATCAAACAAAAATCACATCATTGAGCCACACTGAAATTGTTGTCTGCAAATGCTTTCAATGAGGACAAATCTAAAATTTTGTAGTGTGGTAAAGGGTTAAAAGGTTACAGACTTTACAGACACCAAAAATCAAAGATTGGTAGATCAAGCTCACACTGAACAAAAAATGCAAAACAAGATCTGTTGGGACATTCTTGGCCAATTGGTTTTTAACTTGAAGACATACAAAATGTTCTTCTATAAAATCCTACAAGAAACTTATGACCTCAGAGAAATGCCTTTTTTTGCCAACAAAGCTACAATTACTTGAATCCTGGTTGAGGTCCACAAGATACAGCCCCATACCAAACAAAACAAGTCTAGAATGTGTGGTTATAAACAAAAACATTTTCAAAGTTTGCTCAATAAAAGATCCTGCAAAACTTGAGACTCATGAGAAGGGCTAGCCCTAGATCTTACAGTCAGTCAAAAGAAAATTTATCAAGTTTTCACTACAAAAGCCCATGTGACCCCTGGAGTGAGGCAAAACTTGACCCCCAAGGTTATAATTTGGGTCTTCTTGGTAAAGGCACACAGGATAAAGTTAAAACATGCAAAATAAGGTAGCCCTAGGCCTTATGGCTACGTATTTTCAAAGTTTCCCGACGTAAGCCCAATGTATAAATTGTGACCCCGGGGCGGGGACAAATTTGACCCCATGGCTACAATTTGGGCATCCTTGGTAGACATCAACTAGATAAAGCTGCAACATGCAAACTTTGGTAGCTCTGGGCCTTTCTTCCTAGTTGCGAGAAAGATTTTGAAAGTTTTCCCTACATAAGCCCATGTAAAACTAGAGACCTCCCCCCCCCCCCCCAAGGGTAAGGACAACTTAGACCCCGGGGCTATAACTTGGACACCCTTGGTAGACAACCACTACATAAAGCTAAATTGGTAGCCCACGGCCCGATGGCTACATAGAAGAGGAATTTTAAAGTTCTCCTGATATAAGCCCTTGTAAAACTTGTAACCCTTGGGGCTGGGCATATTTTAACCCCGGGGCTATAATTTGGACACCCTTGGTAAAGATAAAGCTACATGCAAAATTTGGTAGCCCTAGGCCCTGCGTCTAGGTAGAAGAAGAATTTTATAGTTCTCCCTATATAAGCCCATGTAAAATTTGTGACTCCCAGGACCAGGCCAATTTTGAACCCTGGGCTATAATTTGAAGAGACTTGGTAGAGGTCCACTAGATAAAGCTACATGCCAAATTTGGTAGCCCAATGCTCTATGGCTTAGTAGAAGAAGAATTTTAAAGTTCTCCCTATATAAGCCAATAAAACTTGTGACCCCTCCGGGCGGGACCAATTTTGACCCTAGGGCTATAATTTGAATAGACTTGGTAGAGGTCCACTAGATAAAGATACATGCCAAATTTGGTAACCCTAGGTCTTACGGTTTCAGACAAGAAGATTTTCAAAGATTTTCAAAATTTTTCAGTTTTGTTGCCATGGCAACAATAGTTTTTGAAGGAATCAAATTATTTCAATAAATTCTGAAGAGGACCATTGCAGGATCATTTCTGTTAAGTTTCATCAAAATTAGATAGGTAGTTTCAGAGAAGAAGATGTTTGAAATAAAAGTAATGCACGCACGGATGCACAACCGATGCCTCGCCATGTCATAAGCCCGCTGGCCTACAGCCAGAAAATATCTCTTTTCAAAACATGGCAATTGTACACTGTACTATTTTTCACACTCTATATAAGCAAGCAGATTAGACAACCTTTTAGATCTTGACCTTGTGGGGAAGGTGTTTTGATTACAATCAACTATGTTTTTGTTATCTCTTATTCAAACAGCTATTCTTCTTACAGATAGCTTTTTCAGAAAATTGTATGGTCAGGGGATTGCCAGCTTACATAATTTCATCATCACTATAGGGCTATAATGTAATCTTTAGAGAAAAACGTCCTGTGCCTTGCTAGATTTCAGGAATTCATTCCAAAATTTTGTTGGCCCAGGGACATCAACAACGATGTCAATGTCAATACCTGTTTTACTGTGACTTCTTTAACCCTTTATCACACAATTCCAAGTTTTAACAACCCTGAGAAAGAACGATTTAACCCTTTCCCAAACGACAGATTTTGGACTCTTTCAAACCAAAAGAGTTTGCAGACGACAATTTAAGATTTGGATAAAATGGCAGAAAGTTCTCAAAAAGGGTTGAAAACACTGTGGGAAAAGGAGAAATTGCTCGTTCTGAGCAATTTCTCCTTTTCCCATAGTGTTTTCTAAAGACCTTTACTGCAGACACGTAAAAACCAGGGCTTGTTTGGGAAAGGGTTAACTCTTTGCCATACAATCCAGAGTTTTAACAACCTCAAAAAGGAAAGCTTTAGATAAACAATTGCAGGAAAAGAAGAAAATGCTCATATCCATCATTTTCTCATTGTCTCCTTTTGTCGCAATGTTTTCTATCCTACCATGGAAAAATTTTGTCATTTAGGCTACTTTGAAGCTGTCGTCTGCAAGTCCTCTCAATCTGAACCAGTCTGAAATTTTTTTGTTTGGTACAAGGATTGTTGTTTTGTATTGGATAAGGACAAAACACTGGTAACCAGCATTTTCTTCTTTACCCATAATCTTTTCTATCCTTTCAAAGGCAAAAATCTCATAATTTGAGTAAAATTTAACTTGTCTGCAAATGCTTTCAACCTATAAGTCTTACATTTGGTCATCGGGTAAAGACTTATCAAGTTACAGGGTTTTCCATGACACACAAATCCTGCGTCATTGACGCAATTTTAATTCAAATGACCCCCAAAATAAATAACAGTGTGTCATCCGTGACGCAACTTTCCAAAATCTAAATAATGTACGAAGTTGAATGAAGCGTCATAATTCCAAGTCAGTTCTTGCTTCAATGTCAGACGAACACCGTTCTTTTTTTAACTACAGGGTTTATTTTAGATAAAAGTGGTTTTCCGGTAATTTATTTATAGAATAAGACTGGTTTACGCATTATTGCCGAAATGTATATTGGAAACGTGCCGTAAATATGGGCCCAGTCAAAGTCGTGGTTGGGTTCTCTGTATTTCATAGCATATTTTACACGACTTCCGGTATATAAAAGTACACATTACCGGTCTGTGCCGTTAGCGGAAAAATAGTGTCATGACGAGGAAAACTGTAGCATTCTTCTATTGTCTGCTTCCTACAACTGCCGATCAAGCCACGTCAAGCAGCGATTCAGACGAAAATGTTTGGTTTGTCAAAAAATAACATCGGCCTTTCCGTCAGAAATGATAGACCGACTTTTCAATCTTCGAAGTTGGCGTTTAAAATGTAAAATGCATTATAAATCATGTTTGAGGTTGATGACGAGGAAATCCATATTTTTGACCCCCAAAATTAATGAAATGACCCGCAACTAATGAGGAAGGGGGTCACAATGACCCCCAATTTTCAAAGCCGAGGGAAAACCCTGAAGTTATCTGCCCTTTGTTAAGCATTTGGTTGTTTCCTTCCATAAACAGACACTGCTGAGCAATGATAACAGAAATATGGCCAAGTTGGATTTTTAACTCCTAGTACCATTATTAACTAGTTTGTTGCATTACAAACTGTGACAGTACATGTAAAGGAATTTCAGTCAACCCTTTACCACACAATCCTCATGTTAACCACGTTGAAAATAAGACAATAGAAAACCTTGCAGCAAAAGGGCAATAGCATTTTCTTTTTTCCAAAACTGATTCCCACCCTTTCAAAGAAAAATGCCAACTCATTTTATTTGTCCTCTATAAATGCCTTAGATCTGGAATCATCAAGAATTTTGTTCTTTGGCTAAAATTTAAATCAATTTTATGTGTCTAATGTCTCAATCGTAAAGTGGTTTTTAGTACATGAAATATAACATAAGCATGAATCTGCTTTCTATAATTTAATATATTAATTATGACACAAGTAACTAGTAAAAAATGGTATTTAAACATGAATCATTTACCTTGGTAAAACTCTTCATACTTAATGAACGAATTCTTCTCTCATTCCTGATCTTATTACTTCATTTACATAGTACCGCCACATTCTTAGCTTTCTTTCTATGGAGATATTAATTTACTCTCCGTCTTCATACCTCTACCCCATCATGCATCTCTGACCGCATTAATAGGAAGTCAAAACACTCCCACAACAAATGTTGAATTTGAGACAGGCAAGTAAGGCATTGATAGCCAAAAATCTTGGAAAAAACGATTCTCACAAAAGACACCTCCTCAGTCAGTCATAGAGTTTGTGGTTACTGAGTTTTCAATCGGAATGTTACATTATGACAAAGGGATAGATGCACAAGCTTCAATGGTGTAACTTAGTAACAAGCAGGATATCAAAAGAACAAACAAATCACATTATATCAAAGCTACAATATATTAAAGTACAGCTGCCAGCAGGCAGATTTTAAGTATTAATTCGGAGTAGAAAATGGGATATAACTGTGTAAAAAATACTTTGAAGGTTATCTGCCCTTAATCTTTGGCTTTCCCTTTGTTTTTTGCCAAATAACACTGACTGCTGATGCTGGGTCTCATTTATATGCCTATTTTTTTTTTAAATTTACCTTAATTTTTAACAACCAAACAGGTGAGAAATTGCATTAATTCTGTTACAACCATGAATTAATAACAAATGTATATGACCTAGAGGCACAGTTTGACTGATCAAACTTTTCACCTGTAATCAGTGGCAATCATCAGGTCACACCAGTAATAAATTGGTCAATTACACAAGGATAGTGTTATCATACTGTTATGTCTTGGATTTTAAAAAAATGGGTGGGATTGGTTTTGCTCCATCACATAAAGAAAAGGAATCTTTGACCCATTACCACACAATCCCTACTTTTGACGCCCCTTTGAAAGAAGCCTTTAGAAAACATTGTGGGAAAAGGAGAAAATGCTGGTAACCAGCATTTTCTCCTTGCCCACAATGTTTCCTACTCTTCACAAAACAAATTTCAAATTTTCAATCACTTTTATTTTGTCACCTGCAAATGCTTTCAATTTGGACCAGGTTAAAATTTTGTCGTTTGGTAATGGGTTAATCTGAATACCACTTTGGATTAACATTTTATCAAAGGAGAAAATTTTAGCTTTGTCCAAATTGAAAGCATTTGCAGATGACAAATCAAATCATGAAATTACCTTTCATAGGGTAGAAAACAATGTAAGGAAAGGAAGAAATGCAGGATACTGGTGTTTTCTCCTTTTCCCACAATGTTTTCATAATTTTTTCTTTCACAAGGTTTCTAAAACTGGAGATTGTGAATGTAAAGGGATAAGGCCCTATAGCACCAAATTTAAACAATGTGGGTGTTAAAATGTGTTTAGATTTAAAGGTTGATATTTAGCTTTTTCACATCACACCAAATTAAAAAATATATATATCATTGAAATTTATATGAAAAAAAATACAAATCATCAAAATTAAGCATCATAAAATTACAAGAAAAAAAAATTTTTTTGATGGTATTCCCTTAAAAGGCTACGTAGCCTCTTATGCTATTTTTAGATTTCATGCCAGAAATAAAAAAGCATTGTGGGAATGTTAAGTGGCTTGCATGTGACAGTGACTAATGATGCTTAAATTTTATTACATAACAAACATGTAATTATTTTCCATAATGTCTTCTTTGGATGCTATGTTTGAAGCTTCATATGTGTATTTCCGATATATAAATGAGCAAGTTGCTCATGTAAAAATAGATTGTGTTTCCCGTGGGTGTTGACATGGGCTATTATGAGTCTCCAACATCTCTTGTTGGATGGTTTTCTACTAATGGGGTTTTATGAAAGACTAGAAGGCCCTGAAGGGCCTGAATATGCTTTGCTGGCAGAGTTTGCTTTTATGCTAGCATATATTGTGAATTCATGATGCAAAAAGACAAAGTAGATTTTCAATCCCTTGATTAATCTTGAAAAGAATTGCATCAACGCGGAGGACTTCATTGCCTAAACAAGAATAAAAAAATTTCAACTTTGAAAAGTTACATTTCCAAAACTGATTGTCAGATTTTTTTTTTAAATCAATAGTGTTTAAGCTGTTTATAATACAAAGCAACTGTGCAAGTTTCATGAAAATCCAACCAAAACTGCAGGCCTAATTTGAAGCTTATATCAAGAGAAGAGGGCCATGATGGCCTTGTTTTGCTTCACTGGCAAATATTAAGTACCATACACAACTAACTCTACAATTCTAGGCCAAGTGGTTTCAAACAGGAAGAGTTTCTCAACAAGCCCATGTGAAAGTTATGACCCCAAGGTATGGGCATTTTTGACCACAGACTAAATTTATTGAATCCTGATAGTGGTCCACAAGGTAAGGCCACAAGCCAAATAATATAGGTCTATGCTGTATGGTTACAAATAAGTTCAGGAATAAGTAATTCTTTAAGTTTCACTGTATAAGTCAAATGCTTTGAATTTGAACTACTCTAAAATTTTGTGGTTTGGTACAGCATTCATAAACGCAAGACTGAAAACGTAGCCGTTGCAATATAAGGGATGGATTTAACATCACATACATGTAGTTAAGATAAGGTGAGCAAAGAAACACTGCTCTCTGATTCAAGTAAAGAAAATCTGAGATTGTTTTCTATGTTACAAATCATGTTTGTAGGTAATGTGAAGATTAGACCTACGAGTGAAATGAAAATGTAGATTTCAAACAACACAAAAAATTACTGTACACAAATGCTCATAGCATCTTTTTAAGCTCATTCTAGTTAATTTAAAGTCTTATTTTTCCAGTAATTATGAAATAAGATGTTAATTTACTATACAATTCGCATTTATAATTGATCATTCACTTGTTCTCTAACCTGAAAATTTCAGTTTTTACTGGGAGGTATAAAGCCTGTGAGAATACCTGGCAAAAAAAAGTTAATTAATCTTCTGTAACATAAATACATCAAAACAATTTATGAGAAAATGATGGGATAGGCATTTTATTTATTACCTGTTGAAGAGTTCCGATTTTTATTTAACAACCCTTGATGTATCAATGTCATCAGAAGGTTCTTTAGTGGCTATTGTGGATTAAGATCAGACTTAAGAATGAGCAATCTGAAATAATATTTGCATGTACTGCCTGTTTTGTATCGATATTCTTGTGAAAAATAAAGGTAAAATGCCCTACTTGATTTTTTTTCAGACTGAATATTTCCTCTTAATTCATAGGAACTTTCTAAGGGTTTACAGGGAGATAAGTTTGGAAGCTGTGTTATTTTTGACAGTTGCCATAAACAATGCTATAAGACTATATTCTAAAATCAAACCATATTGAGACTTTCATACATTCTTCTATCTTCCTACTTCAATGCAAATGTTGTGATGATTTGAGTTAAGTAACTTTATTCATATCAGACAGGAACATAATCCTTCAAAATTTCTACTTTTAAACATATCTGACTTTACCGTAACCTCCTTGACTTTTGACCTATAGATCTAATTCTTGAATGCAGCACACTGTCTGCATATGGAAGACAATTCAGCAAAGAAATACTGAAATTCAATCATTATTAAAAGGAAATACCTTTTAAAAAAAAGACAGTCGGTGAAAGAGGCACTGCGATATGAATATTTTTACTTTGTTTGTAGTATGATTATGAAAATGAATGATGAAAACAGTTCTGGAAGTACCCCCTTTTAATTTGTATTGCATATGGTTGAAAGCAGAATTTTCAATTAGATTTGACAATGAGGAAGCTCTTCTAATGAGCGATATTAAGTAATACATTAAATCTTTCCCAAACAGGCCCTGGTTTTTACATGTCTGCACTACATAGGAAAACTGTGCATAGAAAAAAAAATCCCCTGCCGCTACCACTACGTTTACTGCTCGCCAGTAAACATGGCTTAAAAGTCAGTCATATTCCTTCCAAGGGTTCATTCTTCTTCCCCTACTGAACTGAAGTTTTGAGCAATGCACTATACATGCATCTTCGCAAGCCAAGGCCGACGATTCACTGCATTACTCTACCCTTGGCGGATCAAGCTTGATTTTTACGTTCACCCGATACGCTTTTTCATTGGATGCAGCCAGCTCTAGCTGCAACGAATGAAATCACTTGTAGCATTTCATCTTTGATAAAAAAAGAACAAGGTCTGTACCTTTCGAATAAAAGGTAAAACATGGAAACCACGTGAATGTCTGCTTATCACTTCTTGTGTATTCTTAAGCGGTTTGTAAAACAATATTTCATTTGCTTTCAGAAACATGATGTAAATGGGAGTAATAACCAGTATCCAATAGAGGGCGCATCGCAGGAATCTAGAAATCGGGCTGAATCAGCCAAGGTAAGATCTACGTAGTGATCGTAACCTTGGCTCGCGAAGATGCTATACATGTACCTAGCAAGTCATCAAATTATTGTGGATCCATAAAATCTGTTTTGTACAACCAACTAAGTCTGGAGGTAGAAAAATGACCAGTGGTAAAAGGTTTCACCCAGGTCAGGCTGACCCATCCTCGGATACCCCGGGTCTCCCTATTTGCTACGCTACATCGACCCTGGGACAATTGACTAATAAAACTTTGAATCATCCGCCGAAAATCGATACGAAACGTCATAGCATACAGTCCACTCGCCCATCACAAAATGATGATGGAACCAATGAAAAGCCAGCATTCATCCAGCGGTAAAGCGAGCCGCCGAAAATCGATATGAAACGTCATATCGTACAGTCCACTCGCCCATCACAAAATGATGATGGAACCAATGAAAAGCCAGCATTCGGCCAGCGGTAAAGCGAGGGAAATTCAATTAATTGTCCCAGGGGTCGATGTAGCGTAGCAAATAGTGATACCCCGGGGTATCCGAGGATGAGGCTGGCCTGGGTAGATACATTTTGCAGGTGCATTAAACTCATTACCACACAATCCTGACTTTTAACGACCCTGAGATAGAAGCCTTTTGAAAACATTGTGGGAAAAGGAGAAAATGCTGGTAACCAGCATTTTCTCCTTTTCCCACAATGTTTTCTATCCAGCTGGAAACAAATTTCAATTTTTGAGTTATGTTTATTTTATTTTAGTTTCTTGGAAAGAATTCAATGCAATATACTGGCACAAAAAACTACAGGAGAGCATTGAAAAACCCATTGGCTGCAGCAACTTGACTGGTATGTTGAAAATGACATCATAAACCAAAAAAACCTATGTTTTTATAGTCCTGAGGAAGAGAGCTTTTGAAAACATTTTTGGAAAAGGATATTAAAATACTAGCAACCAGCATTTCCTCCTGTTCCTTAACCCTTTCCTAAACGACAAACTTTTGGACTAGAACAAATTGAAAGCATTAATGCAGACGACAATTCAACTCTTGCTGAAAAGATGATTTCTGTCTATAATAGGGTAGAAAACATTGTGGAAAAAGGAGAAAATGCTGGTTTCCAGCATTTTCTCCTTTTCCCACAATGTTTTCAAAAGGCTACTATTCCAGACCGGTAAAAACCAGGGATTGTTTGGGAAAGGGTTAACCCTTTCCCAAAAAAATCCCTGCTTTTGACTACCCTGAGAAAGAAGATGCTAGAAAACATTGTAGGAAAAGGAGAAAATGTCTGAATCAAAAACATTTGCAGACGACAGAATAAAAGTGACTGAAAATTTGAATTTTGTTTTGTGAACAGTAGAAAACATTGTGGAAAAAGGAGAAAATGCTGGTTACCAGTAGGCTTCTTTCTCAGGGTCATCAAAAGTAGGGATTGTGTGGTAATGGGTTAAACATTTTCTACCTGGTAAACCCAAATACAATCATCTGAGCCTAATTCAAATTTCTCTGTGGATGCTTTCAATATGTAAATGTAAAATCATGATGTCTAGTAAGAATT
Organism: Tridacna crocea; assembly: GCA_943736015.1. Classification (NCBI taxonomy): domain Eukaryota; kingdom Metazoa; phylum Mollusca; class Bivalvia; order Cardiida; family Cardiidae; genus Tridacna; species Tridacna crocea. The sequence continues at coordinate 57,290,701 of OX031060.1, read as the reverse complement.
TAATTAATCTGCTTACCAATTTTGCTACTTGTGGGGTCCCATGATTCGATTGCATCATCAAGCTGAAATAAGCAAAGAAAACATTATTACTTTCTCAACAGTATTAAAAGTGACTTGGACATTATCAACTCTAGACTTCCCACTTCTGAATCTGTCTCATGAAAGTTTTCCAATTACCATCGCCAATCAGTAGTTTTCAGGAAGTGAAGGTCAGAAACGAAGATCTCAATGGAAAGGGGAAGGCCCCGGATGCTAAACCCCCCATTGAACCCGAGACAACTGAGGTACCACCAACCCAGGATTTAGATGGAGAAGTCACATGCTTGTACAGGAGTGACAAATATGCTTTGCATAAATAGTGTCGTCTCATTCTTCATAAGCGAGTAAAATGCACATCTAATGTTAGCTCAAGGAGTATCCTGTTCATGGCTGCAACATGCAACCTCTGTGCCTGGCAGCGTTACAATAATCACATTGTTTTTTTCGTGTGTTCAACCTGCAAACATTGTACGGTTCGTTAGTCAACTGTGCAAAGAACTTACGGAGATCACTTTGTAGATTTGCAGTATGTGCGACGAGTACAAATAGGTAGTGATTGTGTTTGCGACCTAAATCGTACGACAAAAAAAAACGCACGGCTTATGTGAAACAGGCTTAAGTTGGGATTGGTGTCATAGAGAAACAAAAACATTTAATGTTCAGCATGATCATAATTTAATTGACTCTTTACCAGATGAAAAAAAAAACAAGAGGGCCAAGATGGCCCTGGATAGCTCACCTGAATTTTTGCGAGGAAAATAGCATTTTTTTTTGGAGGTATAGAAACACTGGAAACAAAATCATTATTTTGCCAAGCAATTTTCAAAAGGTCACCTGTAAAAGTCATTTCAAAATCTGACCAGCAGTTTCAGAAAAGAAGAACTTTTAGGAGTTTCTTAATTTCCGTACAGTGCAAGTAGCCCCCATTCACCAGAGCCATGATTCTTGACCTTTCAAAATTTCGCGAACACTTTTTGAAAAGGGTCATTCAAGGAACATTTCTGTGAAATTATTTTAAAATCAGAGCAGCCTTCAAAGGAATTGACTGAGCAGGGGATCAAACCAGCGACTCTTTGTCTTCAACCCCTGTATGCTACCCACTGAGCTACTGGGCCTCAGCAGGGCCATCACATAGTTCAATCTTGTATGCTTATTACTGACAGTCAAGGAATTACCATTACAGACTGAGAAATTTCCTGTTCAAGTTATTTCTATGTAGGTTACAATGGATGCAACAGCCTTCTTCGGCAGATTTGTCAAAATTGAAAAGCAGACAGACATACAGATGGACAGATTAATGAAATGAATCGTGTCATAACGACAATATTTTTTGGCTTGTCCAAGTCGAAAGCATTTGCAGACGACAAAATAAAAGTGACTGAAAACTTGAAATTTCTGTTGCGAAGGGTAGAAAACATTGTGGGAAAAGGAGAAAATGCTGGTCACCAGCATCTTCTCCTTTTCCCACAATGTTTTCTAAAGGCTTCTTTCTTGCTCTGTGGTACCTTGCCATAGGGTACTCCAACAAAATCCATGTGCTTCAAGTGAGGCTCAAAACTTTCGGCTTCAAAACTAGACTTTAATGCTGAACCACCAAGGACCGTTATCAACATAATATTATGGTTACAAGTTAAAGGGCCAATTTCCTCCTTCAAAATTCATGTCAAATTCAAATAGGTTTTGTTTTATAACATATGATTTGCATAAACCCTCAAGTTGCTGAACTCAAACTTATTTGCCAATGAAAAGGTGCAGATCTAGATCAGACTGCTAAAATCATGCAGCCTGATCTTGGATCTATCCTTTGCATTTCATGAAGGATGACCATTTTATTCATTTTGCGATGAAACATTAATTTCAAACAGGACTTACTTTTATAATATCAGACTGATAGGTACATCTCTTATGTTAACCCTATCCCAAACGACAAAATTTTAGACTGGTCCAAATTAAAAGCACTTGCAGACAACAAAATAAACTTAAGTCAAAAATAGAAATTTGTTTTCAGGCGGGAAAAAAACACTCTGGGAAAAGGAGAAAATGCTGGTTACCAGCATTTTCTCTTTTTCCCACAATGTTTTCAAAAGGCATCTTTTTCAGGGTCGTAAAAACCAGGGATGGTTTGGGGAAGGGTTAATTCTTAGCTGCTCACAGTGAGTGACTCAAGGAGCTTTTGTGGACAGTGAAGATCAAGTTCAGACTGCACAGTACATGCAGCCTGATCCTGATTCTACATTGTCTGATAGGGAGATATTTTCCTCTCAAAAATACTCTTGATTTGAAGCAGTTAATTTAGATATTTACCATTCAGTTGAATCTTTCATCTTGTTTATATAGCAAGTTAAAGGCTTTTTAAAAAAGAAATACTTACGCTTTTACTTTTTGATAGTTTCTTACGACCACCACCAGATGAAGGAAAAGACTTATTCTTATTTCGACTAATTTGCTGAATAAGTCTTCTTTGCATTTTTTTTCTGTTTTAATCCTTCAGAAGCACATTACACATTATAATCCGCAAGTATTGCAAGTCTAACACTATAAATGTCACCTGTACTAACTTCCTCCTTTTCCATGGACTGTTTTCTCACCTGACCTTTTTTACCTATATACTACATACATGTACATATTATCATAACTGATCATTAAAGTCAGAAACTTCTAAATTTACTTTAAAGTATGTTCATTAGCCCTTTACTTCATAGATACTCATATCTACGCATTGCTTGTAGATGCCTTCAGAAAACATTGTGGCAAAAGGTGAAATTGTTCGTGACGGGTAATTTCACCTTTTCCCACAATGTTTTTTATGCTATCAAAAGGTGTCAAATATGCTGTTATTTAGGGTCAATTAGAGATACCATAGAAATGCCTTATGAGGTGAAGGGTTAATTCTTTACCACACAATCCTGAGTTTTGACAAACCAAAAAGAAAAGAGCTCTTGAAAACATTATGGGAATAAAAGAAAAATGCTAGTAACCAGCATTTTCTTCTTCTCCCACACTACTTTGTGGCTATGGCAACATGGGTGACTTGCACTAAATTTGATCGATATAATTTGTCTGAAAATGCTTCGAGTATGAAGTAAGTCTGATTTTTTGTTTCTGTTTGGCTAAGGGTTAGCTAATCTGCTGTTGAACAATTACAGTTCCATCACAGTATCAGTAGTTTGGAAAAATAAGTAATATATTTTTGTTAAATTGTTTCCCTCTAAATTATCCAACTTTCAGGCAGAAATATTATTATGCAGTCTCTCTATTCAAGGGGCAAGAGTTCAGTCTCATCCATGATAAAAACAATTATAGACAAACAAAATATTGCTTAACCCTTTGCCACACAATTCCGAGTTTCAACGACCCTGAGAAGCAAGCAGTTCAAAAACACTGTAGGAAAAGGAGAAAATGCTGGTAACCAGCATTTTCTCCTTTTCCTACGATGTTTTCTACCCTTCCAAAACAAGTTTTATTTTTTGAGTTATGGTTAATTTGTCATCTGCAAACCCTTTCAATTTGGACAAGTCTATGATTTTATCATTTGGTAAAGAGTTAAACAATTTGTGTAGTTTTTGTAAGACTAGAAAGCATCGTTGGAAAAAAGAAAAATGCTCAATACAATTACTCTTTTTCCAACTATGTTTCCAATTACTTCTTTTCTGTTTGATTAAAAAAACGAGCTCATTCTGAAATTTATCCAACAGTATGGTTATTATCTACAGCAGCATTCCTTAACCCTTTACCAAACAATCCCTGGTTTTAACTGCAGAAGAAGCCCTCTGAAAACATTGTGGGAAAAATGAGAAAATGCTGGTAACCAGCATTTTCACCTTTTCCCACAATGTTTTATACTTATCCAAAGTCAAGTATCAATTTTAGAGTAACATTTATTTTGTTGTCTGCAAATGCTGTCAATTTGGAAAAGTCTAAAATTTTGTCTTTTGGTAAAGAGTTAATCAAGTCAAACAATTTTGAAGGTCAAATTCTACTTTAGAATGAAAAAGTATATCCCATTGCTGATTCCACAATTACTTTCCACAATACCACATGAGCATAATGCCAGCAGAACAACTGGTCCTTTACCGTGGAATCCAAACTTTTAACCACCCTGAGAAAGAAGCCTTTTGAAAATGTTTTGGGAGAAGGAGAAAGTGCTGGAAAAGTCTAAAAAAGTCCTGTATTTTGTAGTTTGGAAAAGGGTTAATTCATTTAAAAGTATGCAAACTTGGTTGCTTTTTTTTTTTTAACCCATTGCCGTGTACAATCCCTACTTTTGACGCCCCTGAGAAAGTAGCCTTTAGAAAACATAGTGAGAAAAGAGAAAATGCTGGTAACCAGCATTTTCTCCTTTACCACAATGTTTTCTACCCTTCACGAAACAAATTTCATATTTTAAGGAAGTTATTAGCATTTTTATGAGGCTCAAGAATCAGGACATCTCACAAACTACACATCTTCGCAAGCCAGGGCTGACGATTCACTACGTTACTCTACCCTTGGTGGATCAAGCTTGATTTTTACATTTCCTCGATACACTTTTTCAAAGGATGCAGCCAGCTCTAAATGCAATGAATGAAATTGCTCATAGCATTTCATTTTTGATAAAAATAGAATAAGGTGGCAACCTTTCAGAAAGAAAGTAAACATGGAAACCCACGTGGATGTCTGCTTATCGATTCATGTTGAATAATTGTATATGTCAGTGGTTTGTAAAACAACATTTCATTGGCTTTCAGAAACATAATGTAAATGGGAGTAATAACCAGCATCCAATAGAGGGCGCATCGCAGGAATCTCGAAATCGGGCTCAATCAGCCAAGGTAAGATCCACGTAGTGATCATAACCTTGGCTCGTGAAGATGCAAACTACCAGACAATGCACATCCTAGATCAGACTCAATTTTCTTTGTAGTAAAATCTTGATCAAGATTATCAATACAAATAAGAGCAGATGAAGACAGCTTGGTGCTCTAGACCTTCAGACAATGACCTGATAGAGCCTGTCAGTCAGCAAAAGCAGAAAAAAGGCACTCTTGGCTGAAAAAGACTATAATTATTGCCATGGAGGCAACTAAATCAATTTATAATCCTCAAAATAGATTTCTTTCTATGACAAATTGTCTTGACCATGCAGATATCACTAGCCCATCACATCAAGAATAATTTTAGAAGCTCTGCAGAAAAATTAAACTGTTTCATCTATTGCTTCATGCTGATAAAACTAGATGCAGGTAGAATATGTGCATGAAATTGTACAACCTATGATGAGGTCACAATGAAATGCAGAGGCTTCTGTCTCCAAACTCTTTTCAAGATAATCTTCTTTATAAAGCACTCACTTATTTTCATATCACAAAAATCCATCAATTCACAAAACAGCTTTTGTATCACAATAGAAAGGATATCGCCAAAAGTAAAACTAAAACAACTTTTTTTTTTTTCAAAGCTGTGTTTGACATCTGTAACGAAAGTAACTTAAAACTGAACCAAGTTTAACTACCATACTATCAAATATGAGTGCATGAGATGGGAGTGAACGATAGGTATCCATTACCCTTTACCACATAATACTGAGTTTTAACAAATATGACAGAAAAAGCTATTGAAAACATGGTGGGGAAGGGAGAAAATGCTGGTAACCAGCATTTTCTCCCCTTCCCACCATGTTTTCTATCCTTATCAATGACAAATACAATCACTTTAGCTACATTTAATTTGTTACCTGCAAATACTTTCAGTACGGTCCTGTCCAAATTTTTGTCTTTAACCCATTACCACACAATCCCTACTTTTGACGACCCTGAGAAAGAAGCCTATAGAAAATATTTCAGGAAAAGGAGAAAATGCTGTAAATTCTCCTTTTCCCACTATGTTTTCTACCCTAGGCAAACAAATTTCAAATTTTCAGTCAGTTTTATTTTGTTGTCTGCAAATGCTTTGAATTTGGACAAGTCTAAAATATTGTTGTCTGGTAAAGAGTAAAGTAAAGAGTTAACTCTTTACCAAACAATATAATTTCAGACTAGTCTAAATTGGAAGCATTTGCAGACAACAAATCAAAAGTGACTCAAATGACAAAATTTGTCCCTGATGAGGTAGCAAACATTGTGGGAAAAGGAGAAAATGCTGGTTACCAGCATTTTCTCCTTTTCCCACAATGTTTTTAATAGCCTAATCTGCCCCAGGGCAGAAGTCCAGATTGTGTGGTAAAGGGTTAAATCAGTATTTCATTTTCATTGATTGTAAATCTTGGCTATAATTGATTGATCATAGATTTTGATGTTTTCCCTCATATAAATAAGGTACTCCATCACCTGGGCTTAACTCTTTATCACACGGCCAAAATTTAGACCTATCAAAATTGAAAGCAATTGCAGACGACTATTTCAGACTGGCTCCAATGGTGCTATTTTTCTTTGATAGGATAGAACACTTTGTGGCAAAAGGAGAAAATGCTGGTTAACAGCATTTTGTCCTTTTCCTACAATGTTTTCAAAAGGCTTCTACCTCAGCGTCATGAAAAGTTGTAAAGTGGTAACCAAACAACAAATTTTTGGACTGTACCAAATTCAAAATATCTGCAGACAAGAAATTAACCCTAGGTAATATGATGATCTGTGACTTTATTAGGGTAGAACATAAATGTGGGAAAAGGAAAAAATACTGGTTACTAGCATTTTCTCCTTTACTCACAATGTTTCCTATAGGCTTCTTTCTCAGGGTGGTGAAAAATCGGCATTGTGTGGGAAAGAGTTGAACACCAATTGATATAGGCAAAAGAGATTTTGTCCGACATCAGATATAATCCTGGAGAATTTTGGAATTATGCTTGAATTCTCTTTCACCCATCTTTGTAACTAATACCTGATGATGATATATTATACTGGTCCACAGCGTTTGATTTAGAGCAAAAAAATGTGTCTTGGACGCAATTTAACAAATGTTGGGTGTGAAAAAATTACTGTCTCCGTCCACAGGACCCATTAACCCATTACCAAACGACAATATTTTAGACTGGTCGAAATGGAGAGCATTTGCAGACAACAAAATGACAGTGAAAATTTGAAATTTGTTTTGTGAAGGGTAGAAAACATTGCGGGAAAAGAAGAAAATGTGGTTACCAGCAATTTCTCCTTTTCCCACAATGTTTGCTGAAGACATCTTAAGGGCGTCAAAAGTAGGGATTGTGTGGTAATGGGTTAAGCAAGGACGCAAAATAATAGCTCAAGGGTGCAAATTTCCAAGCCTCTGCGTCCACACGACACAAGATAGAAATAGCTGGTGCTAATGCTGGTCCATATCCAAAGTACTTGCAGAACAAATCTAATGTGGTGCAACTGACAAGATTTGTTATTAGAAACACTACAGGAAAAGGAGAAAAAGCTGCTTCTCTGCATCTGCTCAATTTCCCATGTTTTCAAAGGCCTTTATCCGCAGGCTTGCTAATGACAAGACTATCTAGTAAAAGATTGATTTGATTGTGTTTTATGCTGCTTTCAACATTATTAGCTCAGCTGTTTTTGAAAAAAAACGCCATCTGCATTGATGACATGGGAAAGCTTTGATATTTTGTAATATCTAGATGTTATTACTGAAGATGTTTACTTCAAACTCAGGTAAGTTTTTACTACCAAAAGGGGAATTCCTATGGAAGGGGCAGGTAACCGTCAAAATATTTTTTACACAGTTACAATCCTTCACTGGAAATCAAGGGCTTGCAGCCAAGCGGTAGCACCCATATGACTTGCAACACCCGAAAAAAGGCATCCGGACATTTGCGTAAAGTGTTGTCTTGGATTAGCCTGCGCAGTACACACAGGCTAATCGGAAACGACACTTTCCATTTTCATGTAATTTTCTGTTTTTGACAAGTCCACTGTATCACAAAATCTGCTGTAGTCATAATGTGCCGTCTCGGATGAGCCTGCGCAGACAGCGCAGGCTCATCCTAGATGACACTTTACGCAAATGTCCAAGTGCCCCTTTTCACATGTTGAAATCGGTATGTGGTGCTTTTGTTTCAGTTACACTGCAGCAGCCAGTGCACTTATCCCTGCTTTCCTAAGGTTTGTTTTATCAGCATTTTATGCAATATTCTTCCCAAGCCACAGTGGCTCTTTTCCCACACAAACGCTGTAAAAGGATCGGCTCATTTACCCATATACATCTTGGGCATTTCCATGACTAAAGGTCTGCTATGCCTTGCCAAAGGACATCATTTTCAACTAGTATAGTATCTTGAATACAGGATACCCTAAAAAGTTATATTTAAGACCATTATATTATAGTTTAAACAGTTTCAGTCTTGCACTACATTGACCATTAGAGGACACCAAAGTCCCTAATTTACATGCATGATAGTCAAGGCTGTTCAAATTAATTAGTTTTCTAATTATAAACTGGTCTGATTGATTGTCTAATGGTAAAACAAACCCTTACAGCACAAAAACCTACATATTCATGAATGAGGCCTGCTCAATTCTTTGATGTAACTGTTCGATGGAATTCATTTAGATTCTAAGAAGCTAAAACATGTCTCATGATTATGATAAAAGTAAAAGGATCAGCAATTTTTGGAAAGGGTTGAATAAAAAATTCCAGCAAGTTGTGGAAAAAAAACATTTAATAAACCAGAAAAACCACACCATATCGCACTGTGTAAATTCAGTATCAGACTGCACATTCTATTCAGTCTGATCTTTATCCAAATGGTCTTTAAAAACACAGTGTTTAGCTTTTTGGCCTAACTGTTACTTTTTATGGCTGGTAATTCCAAACTCTGTATGCTTGTCATTTTTTTTTCTCTGGTTTCTTTCATAATACAAAGCTTAGACAAGTGTCATACAATGGTGTCATCTAAAGCTGATTGTTGAGCTGCTGTGTAGTGCAAGCCTTCTACTGATATAATTTTTGTCATAATAGTGATACATTAAAGGCCCAGTAAAGCTCTAATCAAATCAAATCAAAGCATTTGCATACCACATATTAAATGTAGCTCAAATGATGGATTTTGTCTATCACAGGGAAGAAAACAATGCGAGAAAAGAAAAAAATGCTGGTAAATACGATTTTCTCCTTTATACACAATGTTTTCAGAAGCCTTCTATTCAGGGCCACTAAAATATTGGAATTTTGTGGAACAGTCAACTCTTTTCCAGACTATTTAACCCTTTACCAAACGACAATATTTTAGACTGGTCCAAATTGAGAGCACTTGCAGACGACAAGGTAAAGGTAACTCAAAAATTGAAATTTGTTTACAGCAGGGTAGAAAACATTGTGGAAAAAGGAGAAAATGCTGGTTACCAGCATTTTCTCCTTTTCCCACAATGTTTTCAAAAGGCTTATTTCTCAGGAGCATCAAAAGTAGGGATTGTGTGGTAATGGGTTAAGTCTAGATTTGTAGAATATGAAAGCATTTGCAGTAAGTTATTCAAATGTAACGTAAATGTTGAACTTTATAAATTGAAAGGGCAGAAAGTATTGTTGGGAAACTTCGGAGTAAATGCTGGTGACCAGCACTTCATCCTTTTCCAACAAAGTTTTTAAAGCTTCCTTTCAAAGCGTCTTTAAAAAAAAACTTAGAATTATGTGGCAAAGGATCAACGAAAAAACAACATAAAGATAAGTTTCTATTGCGCAAAATAATTGCATAATAGAAAAGGTTAACTCTTTACCAAACGACAACATTTTAGATTGGTCCAAATTAAAAGCATTTGCAGACGACAAAATAAGAGTGACTGAAAATTTAAAATTTGTTTTGTGAAGGGTAGAAAACATTGAGGGAAAAGGAGAAAATGCTGGTTACCAGCATTTTCTCCTTTTCCCACAATGTTTTCTAAAGGCTTCATTCCGAGGGGCGTCAAAAGTAGGGATTGTGTGGTAATGGGTTAATGAATTCAGCAGACAACCTATCAGTGCATGTTGCATCTTATTACAGAATGCTGCAAAAATCTGAACTGTCCTTGCGCGGATCCAGATATCTTTCTCAGGGGGGGTCCCACCAAAGAAATTGTTGACGGATTATTATATGATACTTTGGTTTCCGGATTTCAGTGGATGTACGCCGTTTACAAGCAAAGTCAACATTTCCAGTTCTAACTATGAGGAGGTCTCCACATTTAGAACCTTTTTTCTTTTAAATTTATGACTGTATTCTACATAAATGCTATGCAATATCAAACCAGTACCATTTCATGAATCCAATAAGCAAAATTCCAGGGGGGGTCCGGACCCCCAGTCCCCCCTCTGGATTCGCCCATGCTGTCAATAAACATCCTCAACTATCCTTCTCTTCTTACTGACATAATGATAGGCTATCAGGCATGTTCATAATTATACTGTATAAAATGTAGAGGTATATCATTGCAAATAAATTACGCATTTGACAAACTTCGTTTTCTTACTAACGAGTATATACTCTGTGAAAAAGGGGTTTAATGCAACTGTAAAAAGTATCAGCTCCGATAAGCTTATGCAATCTGCGCAGGCTGACCCCATTTGAAACATTTTGCAACTTGTCAATTTTCAACATCTTAACTCCTTAGCACACAATCCTGACTTTTAAAACTACCCTGTGAAAGACACCTTTTGAAAACATTGTGGGAAAAGGAGAAAATCCTGGTAACCAGCATTTTCTCTTTTTCCCACTAAGTTTTCTGAATGTTATTTTTTTCAGTCACATATATTTTGTCGTCTGCAAATACTTTCAATTTGGACAGATTTAAAATTTTGTTTTCTGGTAAAGAGTTAACTCTACCAAACGACAAAATTTTAGACTGGTCCAAATTGAAAGCACTTTCAAACGACAAATTAAACAAAACTCAAAAACTGCAATTTGTTCCTAGCAGGGTAGAAAACATTGTTGGAAAAGAAGAAAATGCTGGTAACCAGCATTTTCTCCTTTTCCCACAGTGTTTTCGAAAGGCTTCTTTTTCAAAGTCATTAAAAGTCAGGGCTGTGTGATGAAGAGTTAACCTTTTCCCAAACAAGCTGTGGTTTTTACTTGTCTGCACTAAAAGTCTTTTGAAAACATTGTGGGAAAAGGAGAAATAGCTCATAATGAGCAATTTCTCCTTTTCCCACAGTATTTTCTACCCTTTTGGAGAACTTTATACCAATTTCTCTAAATCTGAAATTGTCGTCTGAAATTGTCGGATTAGAAGAGTCCAAAATTTGTTGTTTGGGAAAGGGTTAAACCCCCCTCTGCCAGAGTGTGTCTCAAATTTATGTTCAAGTTTCCAGATTACTATGTTCACACAAACATTTCAGTTCAGAAAAAGCACAAAATAGGCACATCCAAAAACAGGGTTTGAATTTCATTTTTTTATCCACTTGCAAATTTTAACAAGTGGCTTTTATTTCCATTTGCAAAATTAAAATTGGACTAACATCTTTTTTTTTTAGGCTCAGCTTGCTTACCAATGGTAAAGAACAAATGGCCGGTACAAACTGTTCAATTCTATTCTATTACATAACCTGTCGAGTTGAGAAACAACAAAACAAAATGAAACATTAATTAATATCAAAACCCTCATTAAACCATCAAATCAATTCCAGTTGAATTTCTGTCCTCAAAACAAGTTAAATTTCTGTAAAATTTACAATGGTGAACTATTTTGTAAATGAATTACAGAATGTATCACATCCAAATATCTGCACGTCCGGTAATTGGTTAAGTCCATAACGTTCGACTTGCTTCTCTTGCTTTTTGTGCATATATATATTTTCTTCAAAGATTGTTAAATATTTTTGTTTTGTAATCAGAGACTGAATTCCCACGCTGTTTTTCCATATAAAAAACACAAAACCTCAGTATCGGCCTTGAGTGCAGACAAATGAACTTGTCTCATGAAACTCTGATAACAAATGACAACTTGGAGGCTTATGATAATTATGGCATCATGTAAAATTATCAACAGCCGTCGAAGGATATTTACAGGGCGCAATGACCAATGTTTATCCACAATGAAAAGAATTAGCTCATTTCCATTCCCAGATGAAATTTAGTACATTTTGGTAACTGTTCTTCACTAATTTGCATTCACATTTTTCATCAAGTCCTTGAAATTTCAACTCGCATTTTCCAATTCTGACTTGCATTTTGCGAGTGAATATGTGGGAATTTTGAACCCTGTGAAAGGACTTTTACAACAAAACACTAACTGCTATTGTGCAACTTTTGAACCTTGCAAACTACATGAAATGGCTATTTCCAGTTGGTAGAATAACAACCTTAGATAATTTAGGAGAAACAAAACATCATCTTTTGAGAGCCAAATAAGCAAAAAGGGTAATTTATCAGTGTGAGCTTAAAACAAGGCCGACAGTCATTCACACAAGTATTTACAATGTCAAGGTTTGCTCTTGTTCAGCGTCTCTCAACCAAGTGGATAGGAAGATTGAAAGTCAGACTGCATCTTTTCTATATTTTGATCTTGATCTACACTAACAAAACAAGAGGGCCAAGATGGCCCTGGATCGCTCACCTGAATTTTTGAGAGGACCATAGCCATTTTTTTTTCTTTTGAAGGTATTGAAACACAGAAAATAAAATCATTATTTTGCTAAGCAAGTAAAAGTCCTTTCAAAATCTAACCAGCAGTTTCAGAAAGGAAGAATTTTTTAAAGGTGGGTATTTAGAATTTTTACATCTCACCAAATTAAAAATTATATATATCACTGAAATTCATATGAAAAAATAATACAAATCATCAATAATTAAGATTTATAAAATTACAAAAAAAAATGTTATTGATGGTATTCCCTTAAAAGAATACGTAGCCTCTTATGCTATTTTCAGATTTCGTGCCAAAAATCAATAAAGCATTGTGGGAATGTCAAGTGACTGGCACATGACTCGTAACACTTAAATTCCCTATCATTACAAACATGTAATAATTATTTTCCATTTCTTCTTCGGACGCTATGTTTGAAGCTTCTTCTGTGTATTCCTGTAGGTAAATGAGCGAATTGACCATCTAAAAATAGAATGTGTCTCCCGTTGGTGTCAACCTGGGCCGTAGTAAATCACTAATTTTTCGTGTTGTCGGACGGATTTCGACTACTGGGGTTTTATGAATGAAAATTAAAAGGCTTTGGGAGTATAAATATGATTTTTTTGCACTTTTGAAAAATTTTCGTCCCAAAAACTGAAGGGCCACCTATAAGAGTTTCTTAATTTCCGTACAGTGCAAGTAGCCCCCATTCACCTGAGCCATGTTTCTTGACATATCAAAATTTCGCGAACAAATTTTGATAAAGGTCATTCAAGGAATATTTCCATGAAATAATTTTAAAATCTGACCAGCCGTTTCAGAGAAGAAGAATTTTCAAGAAATTCTTCATTTCCATATAGTGCAAGTAGCCCCCATTCACCAGAGCAAGGTTTCTCCACAAATCAAACTTTCACGAACAATTTTTGAGAAGGGTCACCCAAGGAACATCTCTGTGAAAATTTTCCAAAATCTGACCTGCTGTTTCAGAGAAGAATAAATTTTAAGAATTTCTTCATTGCTATATAGTGGAAGTAGCCCCCATTCACCAGAGCCATCTTTCTTGACGAATCAAAATTTCATGAACAAGTTTTGAAAAGGGTCACGCAAGGAACATCTCTGTGAAATCATTTCAAAATCTGACCAGTGGTTTCAGAGAGAAAAGAATTTTTAAGAATTTCTTCATTGCCATATAGCGCAAGTAGCCCCCATTCACCAGAGCCGTGTTTCTTGACGGATCAAAATTTCACGAGCAATTTTTGAAAAGGGTCATCCAAAGAACATCTATGTAAAATTATTTCAAAATCTGACCAGCGGTTTCAGAGAAAAAGAATTTTTAAGAATTTCTTCATTTCTGTATAGTGCAAGAAGCCCCAATTCACCAGAGCCATGTTTCTTGATGGATCAAAATTTCGCGAACAATTTTTGAAAAGGGTCACCCAAGGAACATCTCTGTGAAATTATTTTAAAATCTGGCCAGTGGTTTCAGAGAAAAAGGATTTTTAAGAATTTCTTCATTTCTGTATAGTGCAAGAAGCCCCCATTCACCAGAGCCATGTTTTTTGACAGATCAAAATTTCACGAACAATTTTTGAAAAGGGTCACCCAAGGAACATCTCTGTGAAATTATTTTAAAATCTGGCCAGCTGTTTCAGAGAAGAAAATTTTTAAAAAATTTGCTAAAAAATTCTATTTCGTTGCCATGGCAACCAGAATTTTTGATGGAATCAAATTCTGTGAACAACTTTTAAAGAGGACCTCCGAAGGAATATTCCAGCCAAGTTTGGTCCAAATTGGCCCAGCAGTTTAGGAGGAGTTGATGTTTAAAGAATTGTTGACGACGCACGACGGACAGCGGGTGACCCTAAAAGCTCCCCTTGAGCATGTTGTGCTCAGGTGAGCTAAAAAGCAACTGTAGATGTGAAATGCATTTTAGGGGTTGTCTTGTACTTTTACATGGTAGCAGCTGTTGTCTTGTATTTTTACATGTTAGCAGCTTCGCTTTTTCTTCTGCAGATTATAAAGTTGTTTAATTAACCCTACTTTTGACATCACTAGGAAAGAAAGCTTTAGAAAACATTGTGGGAAAAGGAGAAAATGTTGCTAACCAGCCTTTTCCCACAATGTTTTCTACCCTTCACAAAACAAATTTCAAATTTTCAGTCACTTTTATTTTGTCTTCTGCAAATGCTTTTGATTTGAACAAGCCTAAAATATTGTCGTTTGGTAATGAGCTAATTAAGGAAATGCAAAGTTGGAATCTTTAATATTTCAAAGTTCCGATTTATATTTTAAATAACTGCATGAAATCAGAATGTGAATTCTTTATGTGAACATGATAATTGTATTATTTGTTTACAAATACAGGATCATTCAATAGGATTGAAAACATAAACAAAGGTCATTTCAGTAAGTTTAATTCAAATTGATCAGAAACATATAGAGAGGTAAATGATAACCATCTGTAATCCATCGGTACCACCACTTTTCGGATATTGATTGATTCCAGTGGATGTCAAATTTAACCGGTTCAGTTTATAAGTATTTGTGAGAAAGTCAAACACATGTACTGATGCCATGATATGACCTAAGTTGTTAAGACATGTTAATCCATAATACTAAATCAAAGGACTGATAGTCCTGAGAGTCGCCTAGTGGGTAATATGCTTTTACCCTTACTAAATTTCCAAAGGTAATCTATTACAAGTGTTGAAGATACAAGATGACCTAACCATAAGATAGTATTATGCAAGAATAATTTCTGAGTTGTAGAGCACTCTTATCCTAATATCACTCACATAAACATTAAAATTCACATGAAAAAAAAATAAATGCCAAAGCAACAGGATTAAACAGTTCAAAAACTTGATATTTGCTAGAACTCCCATACAAGCCTGTTATATGATATTTGTTTATCTCAGCTAACGGATGTTAGGCGTACACTGACAGCAGCTTCCAATTTTGGAGACTGTACGTTGGTCCATGGTGCTAATGGGTAATCATCAAACAATTCTCACTACCTATTCTCAACAAATAGTCCAAGCATCCAGTAGAGAAGCTTGTTGTTGAAAGTACTGTTAAGCATGTCCGCAAGCTTGTTCATTTCATGACAACTTATCTCAGATATGTAAATTACGTTTGATGTCTCTGTGTTGGCGATTTGCTATCACATGCTTTTGTGTACGAAATGATTGTTTTAAAGATTTGAATCTATCAAGAGATATGATGATGATGAGCGGGTTTGTTTCTCCGGTGACAATGTCTTACCTGGGAAATTATTCTGGTGATATATAGAATTTTCCTAAGGCTATCTGGCCTCAACTGATTTGAAACTAAAATCACAAAAGCATCAAAATGATGTCTTGATAGATTATCCGTCAGATGCCAAAGTACTGTCTTATACAGCCTATGAAGACAAAGTGCCAAACTCAGATTTCTGAAACAGACGGATATGAACCTTGCTTAAAACTATGATTCGTGACTTGGCTTCTAACACCTGCTCAGTCTTACTTGGCTTCAAACGTCTTCGAACAAGCGTGTTTGAAGCACTTCAGGTTTGCCTGAAGCTGGCCAGGAATGGTGCTGTGCTGAACCGTGACTGGTCTGTGTTTTAGACGAATCTGTTCAACCCTGTCAAGGCTGGAACTGTAAGACAAAACTTCTCAGCTTCGGACCGCTTAGGACGTATTCGTTTCAGGCTGTAATGAACGTGTTGAAGCAGCTCCCCAAGTCAGCGTATCGGGCTTGGAATGAGTCTGAACCTCTCTGAATCTGGCCTGTTTGAAGCTGATCCATTTAAGAGCCTCCCCAAATCAACATGTTGTGTTTGGAATAAGTCTAAGATCCCTCTAAAGCTAGTCTATAAGAATATATAATCCTTAGCATTATAGATAGGAAAACATCTACTGTACCACTGTCGTATTTTCAGCTGCTCCACTCTGTTCTGCTAAGATCTCCAGCATTAGAAGGGTGTGGGTTCTCCGAAACAGGCGACGTAGACCTTGCTGTCACAGACTGTTATAGCAGGAGCCCAAGTGGCCACCAAAATATTATAAATCAACTAAAAAGGGCCAGAATTTTGTGTTTCTAAAAGCGCTCTGATTTCTTGACCTGATAATATACCATGACTTTGAACGTAAATTTACAATGTACATATTTCAAAATATAACAACAGAAAAATGCATATTTTTAAGACCAAATAAATCAGTACTGATTAAAATTAAAATCTATGATTTATTCACTTGAGAATACAAAGTCCAAAAATAGTACTGATGCAACAAATGATCAAAGTACTCCCGGTACTCGCAATAATAGACAAAGATTATACAACATGGTGTGCTGTCTGTTCCTTACAGATTATCTCTGACAGAATTGTTAGATACTTCAGTCTTTATAGACATATTCATTATCAGAAAGGCACAGTTTGTAAGTTATCTACCACAGAAAAAAAAGCTGACCTGTTTGACATATAATTACAAAACTATATTTCATCTGCAAACCAGAACTTGGCACAGGAAGCAGTACAAGGCTGGAGGTGTGCTTATGTCACCCCATAGATCAGTATGGTAACAATGAGAGCCTGGTTGTGTAGCAACCAGGCAACTAAAAAACATTGTTGCACTGAAAAACTTCAATTATACTTTGCTAAAGTCTTCACCAAACAACAATTTTTTTTATTTGTCCATATTGGTAACATTTCTTCTGCAGCATAAACAGTGATGTCTTTTGGTACAACCTTTTTAGATTTCTTCATATATTTAGAGGGCATTGGTTCCAAAGTGCCATCAGGGTAAAGTCACTGAAGACTGACAAAATTGAAGACATGCTGCTTGTGACCACGTGAAACACAAAGTGGTTTGTATGAAAGTACATCATAGCATTTATATTTTATTCTTAGGTTGTAAGAATGTTTTGAAATATACCGACATGCATCTAATATGACAACTATTACAAAGCATCACTTATGTTTAGGGGTATAATATATTCAGTACAATGTAATAAAGATTGAATTTACAAATAGTGCCTTAAATTACAGACTTTTGAACAGTGGTCTGCTCCGGTTACAAATACTGCGTAAAAGTAGAAGTTACATATTGCAAACAACTGGGAAGCTAGAGAACCTGAAGGGCCTGAAGTCGCTCTCCTGGCAGAGATTTTGCTGTTATGCAAGCATTATTATAATGAATTCATGATGCAAAAAGAAAAAACGGACAAAGATTAAAACAAGAAGTGCTGACTAAAATCATTGCGTAAACAAGAAATGCAAATTTTCAACTTGAAATGGCTACTTTGCCCATACTGTAAGTTAGATTTTTTTTCAAAATCAATAGAGTTAAAGCTATTGATGAGATAAACAAAATGTGCAATTTTCACAAAAATTTAGTTACAAATGCACATTTTTTCGCGTAAACAATAATTGAAAATTTTCAACTTGAAATGGCTACTTTTCCCATACTAATTTTTGGATTTTTTTTAAAATCAATAGGGTTAAATTATTGATGAGAACCAAACAGTGCAAGTTTCATGGAAATCTGACCACAAATGCAGACTTCATCGCGTAAACAAGAATTGAAAATTTTCAACTTGAAGTGGCTACTCTTCCCATACTGTTTGCTGTATTTTTGAAAAATTCAATAGGGTTTAAGCTATTGATGAGATAAACAAACTGTGCATGTTTCATGAAAATCTGACCACAAATGCAGACTTTATCTCGTAAACAAGAAAAAGATTAACAGACAGACGGAGGGACAATGGAAACCAAGCCATGAAATAAGCTCTGCTGGCTTTCAGCCACTGTAGAGCTAAAAACAAGTGTTTATAATGTAACAACTTTTGTTCAACTTCATGATAAAAAAATTTTGTTCTTCTTTTCAGTCAAAAGTAGTAATGTCTGCACAGTTGGGGAGAGTTGGGGAAGTTGGGGAAGTCGGGAAGTTGCCCAAGAACAATAGGAGTATCGTTCCAAGAACAATGGAATCATTCACGTGTGACTGCCCAAGAACAATGGTTATTATTCCGGAGAACAATGGGTATACCAGATCGGAAATGCCAATCCTCGATGACGTCATATCACGGGACAATAGGTTAGGGAATTTGGGGAAGTCGGTGGCACCTGCCCCAAACCAATGGAATCATGCACGCGCGACTGCCCAGAGATCTGAGAACAATGGGATAAGTATCGTATATCTGCCTGCAGCCCCGTGACTCAAACCACGGAACAATAGGATTATAATTTCGAGAACAATAAGATAGATATCGTTTTACCTACCACACCTTAATAATGTCATACCACCGAAAAAATGTGGATCGTAGGTTCGCTACCGTAACGTCCGTGATACGAATACAATCGTGTTGAAAGCGGCGTTAAACACCTTTCAGAAATTTTCTCCTTGTGCCATATCGTTTTACCATTGAAAACACACCCGAATGACTTAATCCTGAACGCACGGACAATGAGTTTTCGAACAAACCCTGTAGCCTCGAGGTTGGTGGCACGGAGATGGGTATTACACAATAGTCTCGGAGAATAAGGTAAATCGGGTAGCAGCTCTCTTTTACAGGATGAGACATACGCTTTTAGAAACTGGAAAGGAACCCGATTCACGAAAAGTGGACTGGTCTCGCGTACTGTTGAACAAGAACATCAATGGAACAAGAATATGCGACATATTAATCCACCGTAAAGGATAAAACTGTTTATCATCTGGCTCGTGGACGAGGTATCGATTTCAATTTGGTACACGCCTGTCGACTGATTAGATCATGACCTTTTGTATCTCTGGTTTTAAATGACCGGGTAAGATCAAGACTCGATAAAGTATTGCATAGTGTTAAACATTTTTTTTTTCAACATTATTCCTATTATATCAAGACGACCAGAGTGCACCTATCCACGCTTTCCCGGAGTTTTTAGTAGCTTTTTTTCTGTTTGTCATAAAATGTTTTAAACAAAAACGAAAGGTTAAAGGAAAAAGAGTTTCTTGTTTTCTCGAGTAAAAAGAAGTTGGACAGACTTTTTTGACAATTTGAGGATAGACTGCTCTTTCGGGATAGTTTGATAGCCCTGAAAAGGGCTGTTTCGTGTTTTAAGGTTGTGCTTTTACGCACAACCCCCAACTTTCCTGCAGGCTGGGCAGCTGCTTGCTGCTCGTCTCCTTACTCTCTTTAGGTCTTGAGCGTCAAGTCCGAAGCTGAGCGAAAATGGCGGTTCATCGTCATCATCCCAACATTCTGTCTCTGGAATGATAAATTTTTCCTCCTCTTTCTTGTTGACGGAGTCTGCTTTTTCTTTCATCAGATTTTCGAGCTGTTCGTTCACCCTCTGAAGATTTAACGAGAGGGTGCTAACCGCTCTCGTCATGGTTTTAATCGACTTCTGTAAACCTTCCATTGTTAAATGTTTCGGACACTGTCACTGGCTTTTGCAGGTTTAAGGGAGGTTTGGCCTACTGAGGGGAGGTCTGGCCTACTGAGGACGGAGGCAAAATAAGAGATTTTTAACGGCTACAAAGCTGTCCTTTATTCGTGAAAAAGTCACTTTCAATGACCATCTAGTATTATTTCAGATAACATTACGAAATGCAAACCTTGTGAGTAAAAGAACAAAAGATACAGGGTCAACCATGTTAACGTGGTATTAACCCCTTACGTCGATAATTACAGCAAAATACCAGTGCAGGGTTTATTCATGCAAATTCGATCTCGTCTCATTTCACCGGAAACATTGATGACTGAACTTGATATTAAGTTGATTTCAACAATTCTCGAACTTCTCGAATCTGGGGCTGTCCCAAGCAACTATTTTTCGCTCTCTATTTTGAGCTGAATAAGACCAATATAGATCAAGATCAGACTTTGTTGGCTATTTTTTTTTTTTATTACTTCTTATTCCGATTTTGCCTATTGTATTTTGAAACAGTAAAAGTCGTACTGTTGAAATCAGTCTAGAGCAAGATCAGTTGTGTTCTAATGACTTATGCGAGTAAGCGAGAGGTGTCAGAATTACGAAGTGCATACCTTGTGTGTAAAAAGAACAAAAGATACAGCGTTAACCGTTTTAGAATTTTATTACCAATCACCTCGATAATTACAGCAAAATAGAAATGCATCGTTTTTTCATGTCACAAAAGATTCAAATTAAAGTATTCTTTTTGATTGATTCCAGACTCAGGCTACTTCTTCGTTAATTCATGATTACTATGTCAGCTCCGTTTTTTTTTTCACAACTCATCGTTATTTTGAAGTGTCGGTGGATCAAAGTCTTCGAGGATGGAATCCAAGAGATACTTGCGTTTGTTGATGGCATATTTCCAAGCTTCATCTTTTTTAAAATCATCAATGACCATTTTATCTTTGGCCGTTTTGCGCACACTTTTATATACTGGATCCTTTAGAATAGCATTAAACCACATCATCCGGCTTGTTAAGTTATGAACCAACGCTTTTCGATAAGTGGATCTTAGGTCTTCGTAGGCCCGATGACGAGCCTCTGTTTCGTCCAAGTTATTCTGTCGAGTAAGCTTTGACACGGCCTCTTCAAATTGCTCATGGCATTGGTCAAACGCTTTTTGTATGAGACTATTCCAAGGGTCATAGTCAGTCGCATTGCTTTCAGCGCCATTTTCATCCGTCTCTTCGAATGACTGCTCATCCATGTCCATAGACTGATCCGTATCAGAATCTTCCTCATTCTGGTGAGTATTTCTTTTATGGCGTAGCATGTTGTCCCTTCGTTTAAATTTTTTATCGCATGAATTACACGAGTACATGTCGACAGTCTTTGTTAAACTGATTAGGAGGAGGAGGAGTCTAGGAAATTTATACATTCAGAAACCAGATTTGTCTATGAAAGAGACTTGTCGCCTCTGTCGAAATGCTGAGTCTTTCTTATCAGAGCGTTCGTCACGTCTTTGCAGTTTCGCCTTTACTGGCAAATCTTCTTCTTCTCGTTTTCTCTTTTGAGTCTGCACTTTCGCAGGTTGCCCAATAGTGGCACCCAGCCGGCGTAATTCACTTTTTGCCCGTTCGACCATCCTTTCTACCGGTGTCACCGGCTCTATAGTTATCAAGGGACAATTTCGTAAAGCCGATTTATTCGTTTCAATCGATATAATTCCTTTGTTCATTTGTCTGCTGGCCCGCGTTTCGAAAAACCTCAACCATTTTTCAGGATCGGGTACGTAGGTCTTCATTGTTGATAGGCAACTGACTTGACTCAAATGACAAGTCAGTCTGCAGTGAAAGATATATATATAAATATATATAACTCGACGTTGACTCTCCAGAGTCACTCATTTCTAACTTTCTGACACGTCACAAAACTCCATTTGCCTCCTCAAATACCTTTTCAATTATTGCATTCACTTCTTAAAGGAAAACGGTTATGTGAAGTATGAAATTTAAATGTAAATGCAAGATAATTACACGCGTTGCTCTACAGTAAACAACCGGGGTTAGCAAGCACAAAGAGTTTTAAAGGCACCAGGGAGTTAGTGTTGAGAGAGGGAGAAGGCAATATGACTTTTTAAGGCACCAGGGAGTTGGTGTTGAGAGACGGAGGAGGCAATGTGATTTTTTGAGGCACCAGTTTGCGAGTGATGAGATAGGGAGGAGGTAAAAATGAGAGAAATTAAACGGATATATCCTATATTCGACGAAAAAGTCACTGTCAACAACCATCCAGTATTATTTCAAAGCTTTAAAACATAAAATTAACTGCACGAAATGATAAAACACAGAAACTGTTGTCTAGACGGCAGTAAAATATTGAATGAAGCACCAGGGAGATAGTGTTAAGAGGGGGAGGAGGCAAAATGAGCTTTTTGAGGCATCAGGGTACAAGTTACGAGATTGGGAGGAGGCAAATTGAGGTAGGCTAGGAGTCACGAATAGTCTTGAGAGGCATCAGGGAGTAAGTGTAAAGAGAGGGAGGAGTCAAAAAGAGTTTTCTGAGGTATCAGGATGCACGTAAAAAGGAAGGGAGGAGGCAAAATGAGGTAGGCTAGGAGGCACAAAGAGTTTTGAGAGGCATCGAGGAGTAATTGTTCAACCGAAAAAAGAAGTGTTGCAATACTTATACGAAAGTGGAAGTAATAAATTGTAACCGGATACGGAAGTGCGGCAAAAATGAAACCGAAACGGAAATGTTGCAATAACGAAACTGAAAAAAGAAGTGACGTAATAAAGAAACCCGGAAGTGGAAGCGGAAGTAGGTTTTAACCAGAATAGGAAGTCTCACCGCCCAGGGAGTAAGTGTACAGAGATGGAGGAGTCAAAAAGAGTTTTCTGAGGTATCAGGATGCACGTAAAGAGGACGGGAGGAGGCAAAATGAGGTAGGCTAGGAGGCACGTAATAAAGAAATCCGGAAGCCGAAGCGGAAGTACGTTGTACCGGAAACGAAAGTCTCACAATTTTTATGTGCTTTTTGAGGCATCGGGGTACAAGTTACGAGATTGGGAGGAGGCAAATTGAGGTAGGCTAGGAGTCAGGAAAAGTCTTGAGCGGCATCAGGGAGTAAGTGTAAAGAGAGGGAGGAGTCAAAAAGAGGTTTCTGAGGTATCAGGATGCACGTAAAGAGGAAGGTAGGAGGCAAAATGAGGTAGGCTAGGAGGCACGAAAAGTTTTGAGAGGCATCGAGGAGTAATTGTTCAACCGAAAAAAGAAATGTTGCAATACTTATACGAAAGTGGAAGTAATAGATTGTAACCGGATACAGAAATGCGGCAAAAATGAAACCGAAACTGAAATGTTGCAATAACGAGACCGGAAAAAGAAGTAAGTGTAGAGAGATGGAGGAGTCAAAAAGAGATTTCTGAGGTATCAGGATGCACGTAAAGAGGACGGGAGGAGGCAAAATGAGGCAGGCATTTTTGCCGCATTTCTGTATCCGGTTACAATCTATTACTTCCACTTTCGTATAAGTATTGCAACATTTCTTTTTTCGGTTGAACAATTACTCCTCGATGCCTCTCAAAACTTTTCGTGCCTCCCAGCCTACCTCATTTTGCCTCCTCCCATCCTCTTTACGTGCATCCTGATACCTCAGAAAACTCTTTTTGACTCCTCCCTCTCTCTACACTTACTCCCTGATGCCTCTCAATACTTTTCTTGACTCCTAGCCTACCTCAATTTGCCTCTTTCCATTCTCGTAACTTGTACCCCGGTGCCTCAAAAAGCTCAGAAAAATTGTGAGACTTCCGTTTCCGGTTACAATTTACTTCCGCTTCGGCTTTCGGGTTTCTTTATTACGTGCCTCCCAGCCTACCTCATTTTGCCTCCTCCCATCCTCTTTACGTGCATCCTGATACCTCAGAAAACTCTTTTTGACTCCTCCATCTCTCTACACTTACTCCCTGGGCGGTGAGACTTCCGATTCCGGTTAAAACTTACTTCCGCTTCCGCTTCCGGGTTTCTTTATTACGTCACTTCTTTTTTCAGTTTCGTTATTGCAACATTTCCGTTTCGGTTTCATTTTTGCCGCACTTCCGTATCCGGTTACAATTTATTACTTCCACTTTCGTATAAGTATTGCAACACTTCTTTTTTCGGTTGAACAATTACTCCTCGATGCCTCTCAAAACTCTTTGTGCCTCCTAGCCTACCTCATTTTGCCTCCTCCCTTCCTTTTTACGTGCATCCTGATACCTCAGAAAACTCTTTTTGACTCCTCCCTCTCTTTACACTTACTCCCTGATGCCTCTCAAGAGTTTTCGTGACTCCTAGCCTACCTCAATTTGCCTCCTCCCAATCTCGTAACTTGTACCCCGATGCCTCAAAAAGCTCATTTTGCCTCCTCCTCCTCTTAACACTATCTCTCTGGTGCTTCATTCAATATTTTACTGCCGTCTAGACAACAGTTTCTGTGTTTTATCATTTCGTGCAGTTAATTTTATGTTTTAAAGCTCTGAAATAATACTGGATGGTTGTTGACAGTGACTTTTTCGTCGAATATAGGATATATCCATTCAATTTCTATCATTTTTACCTCCTCCCTATCTCATCTCTCGCACCCTGGTGCCTCAAAAAATCACATTGCCTCCTCCGTCTCTCAACACCAACTCCCTGGTGCCTTAAAAAGTCATATTGCCTTCTCCCTCTCTCAACACTAACTCCCTGGTGCCTTTAAAACTCTTTGTGCTTGCTAACCCCGGTTGTTTACTGTAGAGCAACGCGTGTAATTATCTTGCATTTACATTTAAATTTCATACTTCACATAACCGTTTTCCTTTAAGAAGTGAATGCAATAATTGAAAAGGTATTTGAGGAGGCAAATGGAGTTTTGTGACGTGTCAGAAAGTTAGAAATGAGTGACTCTGGAGAGTCAACGTCGAATTATATATATTTATATATATCTTTCACTGGAGACTGACTTGTCATTTGAGTCAAGTCAGTTGCCTAACAACAATGAAGACCTACGTACCCGATCCTGAAAAATGGTTGAGGTTTTTCGAAACGCGGGCCAGCAGACAAATGAACAAAGGAATTATATCGATTGAAACGAATAAATCGGCTTTACGAAATTGTCCCTCGATAACTATAGAGCCGGTGACACCGGTAGAAAGGATGGTCGAACGGGCAAAAAGTGAATTACGCCGGCTGGGTGCCACTATCGAGCAACCTGCGAAAGTGCAGACTCAAAAGAGAAAACGAGAAGAAGAAGATTTGCCAGTAAAGGCGAAACTGCAAAGACGTGACGAACGCTCTGATAAGAAAGACTCAGCATTTCGACAGAGGCGACAAGTCTCTTTCATAGACAAATCTGGTTTCTGAATGTATAAATTTCCTAGACTCCTCCTCCTCCTAATCAGTTTAACAAAGACTGTCGACATGTACGCGTGTAATTCATGCGATAAAAAATTTAAACGAAGGGACAACATGCTACGCCATAAAAGAAATACTCACCAGAATGAGGAAGATTCTGATACGGATCAGTCTATGGACATAGATGAGCAGTCATTCGAAGAGACGGATGAAAATGGCGCTGAAAGCAATGCGACTGACTATGACCCTTGGGATAGTCTCATACAAAAAGCGTTTGACCAATGCCATGAGCAATTTGAAGAGGCCGTGTCAAAGCTTACTCGACAGAATAACTTGGACGAAACAGAGGCTCGTCATCGGGCCTACGAAGACCTAAGATCCACTTATCGAAAAGCGTTGGTTCATAACTTAACAAGCCGGATGATGTGGTTTAATGCTATTCTAAAGGATCCAGTATATAAAAGTGTGCGCAAAACGGCCAAAGATTTAATGGTCATTGATGATTTTAAAAAAGATGAAGCTTGGAAATATGCAATCAACAAACGCAAGTATCTCTTGGATTCCATCCTCGAAGACTTCGATCCACCGACACTTCAAAATAACGATGAGTTGTGAAAAAACCGGAGCTGACATAGTAATCATGAATTAACGAAGAAGTAAGCTGAGTCTGGAATCAATCACAAGACATACTTTAATTTGAATCTTTTGTGACATGAAAAAACGACGCATTTCTTTTTTGCTGTAATTATTGAGGTGATTGGTAATAAAATTCTAAAACGGTTAACCCTGTATCTTTTGTTCTTTTTACACACAAGGTATGCACTTCGTAATTCTGACACCTCTCGCTTACTCGTAGAAGTCATTAGAATACGTCTGATCTTGCTCTAGACTGATCTCAACAGTACGACTTTTACTGTTTCAAAATACAATAGGCAAAATCGGAATAAGAAGTAATAAAAAAAAAATAGCCAACAAAGTCTGATCTTGATCTATATTGGTCTTATTCAGCTCAAAATAGAGAGCGAAAAATAGTTGCTTGGGACAGCCCCAGATTCGAGAAGTTCGAGAATTGTTGAAATCAACGCGGGTAAGTGTTTTTTTTTTTTTTTTTTTTTCTTTTTTTTTTTTTTAATTACAATTTTTTATTTATTTTATTTTTATTTTCGTTGATGTCATTTTTTATTTTCATTTGTTATTACTTTTTTTTTATAAATTTCATTTTAAAAATAATTTCTTGAAGTGTTGTTTTTAATATTTGTTGTTAACATAATAAATTGGTAGGTTTTACTATATTTTTATTTCTTCCAATTCAGGTATGGCTCTCTCATTATGGATACGGCGAAGCATCGTCACTTTCTTTTTTTCTAAATTTTCACAAAATTTTATTATTATTCTTATTATTTTTTAATCTTATTTTTCATTTCCTATAATATAATCTTTTATTTTCATTTTTATTGTTTTTTCTTTAATTCTATTTTATTTGACCAGCTAAATAACTTGTTTTTTTTTTTTTTTTTTTTTTTTTTTTAAATTCCATTTTAAAAATAATTTCGTGGAGTTGTTGTTTTTAATATTTGTTGTTAACATAATAAATTGGTAGGTTTTACTATATTTTTTTATTTCTTCCAATTCAAGTATGCTCTCTCATTATGGATAAGGCGAAGCATCGTCATTTTTTTTTCTAAATTTTCACAAAATTTTATTATCATTATTATTTTCTAATCTTATTTTTTTATTTCCTATAATATAACTTTTTATTTTCATTTTTATTGTTTTTTCTTTAATTTTATTTTATTTGACCAGCTAAATAACTTGTTTGGCTTTTTTTTTTTTTTCAAATTTCATTTAAAGAATAATTTCGTAGAGTTGTTATTTTTAATATTTGTTGTTAACATAATGATTTAGTAAGTATTTTCTTTTCTATATTTTTATTTCTTCCAATTCAAGTATGTCTCTCTCATTATGGATAAGGCGAAGCATCGTCATTTTTTTTCATGATTTAACGAAGAAGTAGCCTGAGTCTGGAATCAATCACAAGACATACTTTTATTTGAATCTTTTGTGACATGAAAAAACGACGCATTTCTATTTTGCTGTAATTATCGAGGTGATTGGTAATAAAATTCTAAAACGGTTAACCCTGTATCTTTTGTTCTTTTTACACACAAGGTATGCACTTCGTAATTCTGACGCCTCTCGCTTACTCGCAAAAGTCATTAGAATACGTCTGATCTTGCTCTAGACTGATTTGAACAGTACGACTTTTACTGTTTCAAAATACAACGGGCAAAATCGGAATAAGAAGTAATAAAAAAAAATAAAATAAAATAACCAACAAAGTCTG
Source organism: Tridacna crocea (assembly GCA_943736015.1). Taxonomy (NCBI): domain Eukaryota; kingdom Metazoa; phylum Mollusca; class Bivalvia; order Cardiida; family Cardiidae; genus Tridacna; species Tridacna crocea. Next base: position 57,263,073 of record OX031060.1, on the reverse strand, counting down.
ATCTTGATCTATATTGGTCTTATTCAGCTCAAAATAGAGAGCGAAAAATAGTTGCTTGGGACAGCGCCAGATTCGAGAAGTTCGAGAATTGCTGAAATCAACTTAATGTCAAGTTCAGTCATCAATGTTTCCGGTGAAACGAGACGAGATTGAATTTGCATGAATAAACCCTGCATTGCTATTTTGCTGCAATTATCGACGTAAGGGGTTAATACCACGTTAACATGGTTGACCCTGTATCTTTTGTTCTTTTACTCACAAGGTTTGCATTTCGTAATGCTGTCTGAAATAATACTAGATGGTCATTGAAAGTGACTTTTTCACGAGTAAAGGACAGCTTTGTAGCCGTTAAAAATCTCTTATTTTGCCTCCGTCCTCAGTAGGCCAAACCTCCCTTAAACCTGTAAAAGCCAGTGACAGTGTCCGAAACATTTAACAATGGAAAGTTTACAGAAGTCGATTAAAACCATGACGACAGCGGTTAGCAGCCTCTCGTTAAATCTTCAGAGGGTGAACGAACAGCTCGAAAATCTGATGAAAGAAAAAGCAGACTCCGCCAACAAGAAAGAGGAGGAAAAATTTATCATTCCAGAGACAGAATGTTGGGATGATGACGATGAACCGCCATTTCCGCTCAGCTTCGGACTTGACGCTCAAGACCTAAAGAGAGTAAGGAGACGGGCAGCAAGCAGCTGCCCAGCCTGCAGGAAAGTTGGGGGTTGTGCGTAAAAGCACAACCTTAAAACTCGAAACAGCCCTTTTCAGGGCTACCAACTATCCCGAAAGAGCAGTCTATCCTCAAATTGTCAAAAAAGTCTGTCCAACTTCTTTTTACTCGAGAAAACAAGAAACTACTAAAAACTCCAGGAAAGCGTGGATAGGTGCACTGGTCGTCTTCATATATTAGGAATAATGTTGAAAAGAATGTTTAACACTATGCAATACTTTATCGAGTCCTTGATCTTACCCGGTCATTTCACACCGAGTACACAATAGGACATGATCTAATCAGTCGATAGGCGTGTACCAAATTGAAATCGATACCTCATCCACGAGCCAGATGATATACAGTTTTATCCTTCACGGTGGATTGATATGTCGCATATTCTTGTTCCATTGATGTTCTTGTTCAACAATACGCGAGACCAGTCTACTTTTCGTGAATCAGGTTCCTTTCCAGTTTCTAAAAGCGCATGTCTCATTCCGTAAAAGAGTGCTGCGACCTGATTTACCTTATTCTCCGAGACTATTGTGTAATACCCATCTCCGTACCACCAACCTCGAGGCTACAGGGTTTGTTCGAAAAGTCATTGTCCGTGCGTTTGGGATTAAGTCATTCAGGTGTGTTTTCAATTGTAAAACGATATGACACGAGGAGAAAATTTCTGAATGGTGTTTAACGCCGCTTTCAACATGTTTGTATTCGTATCACGGACGTTACGGTAGCGAACCTACGGTCCACATTTTTTCGGTGGTATGACATTCTTAAGGTGTGGTAGGTAAACGATATCTATCCTATTGTTCTCGAAATTATAATCCTATTGTTCCGTGGTTTGAGTCACGGGGCTGCAGGTAGACATACGATACTTACCCCATTGTTCTCAGATCTTTATCCTATTGTTTTCTGGAGGAGTTACGGGGTAGTTGGCAGTCTTGCGGTATGACGTCACTGTTTCCAGGCAGACACACGATACTTACCCCATTGTTCCCATAGTTCGTGGGCAGTCACGCGTGCATGATTCCATTGTTTTGGGCAGGTGCCACCGACTTCCCCAAATTCCCCAACCTATTGTCCCGTTATATGACGTCATCGAGGATTGGCATTTCCGGTCTTGTATACCCATTGTTCTCCGGAATAATAACCATTGTTCGTGTGCAGTCACGCGTGAATGATTCCATTGTTCTTGGAACAATACCCCTATTGTTCTTGGGCAACTTCCCGACTTCCCCAACTTCCCCAACTCTCCCCAACTGTGCAGACATTACTACTGTCAAATATCAGATAACAATGGAAAGGTAATTTTTTTGTGGTCACAAATTCAAGGCACTTAACTGTTGACAAACCTCATCTTTTAAAGGTGGGTATATAGATTTTTCACATCACACCAAATTAAAAAATATATCACTGAAATTTTCATGAAAAGACAATACAAATCATCAATAATTACAAATCATAACATTACTAAAAAAAATGTTTCTGATGGTATTCCCTTAAAAAGCTAGGTAGCATCTTAAGCTATTTTAAGATTTCGTGTCAAAAATCCAAAAAAGCATTGTGGGAATGTTAAGTGACTAGCATGTGACTAATGACACTTAAATTCCATGACATAACAAACATGTAACTATTTTCCATAATGTCTTCTTCGGACGTTATGTCTTAAGCTTCCCACGTTTATTTTCGGTATATAAATGCTCATGAATGTAAAAAAAGATCGTGTTTCCCGTCGGTGTCAACCTGGGCTGTAGTGAATCTCTAATTTCTCCTGTTGTCGGATGGTTTTCGGCTACTAGGGTTTTATGAAAGAAAATTATAAGGCTTTGGGAGTATAAGGATGATTTTTTGTACTTTAGTAAAATTTTCGTCCCAGAATCTGAAGGGCCACCTTTAAAACCTTTCTGTGGAACACTATACCAAACAGCCATATTGACTAGCTGAAGTTGTAAGCATTTTCTTATGTCAAATAAATGCAAATCAAATGATCAGATTAGGTCTCTTAAAATGCAGAAAACCTTTTGGGAAAAAGAAAAAAAAAACCCTGGTTAACAGAATTTCCTCCTTTACCTCAAGGTTGTTCAACTTACGATTGTATTCAATCCTTTTCTCACATTATTTAAAAAAAAAAGTGTCTTCTTTACCCCATAAGACATTTCTATGGTATGTCTAATTGACCCTAAATCAGCAAGGATGAAGCCGTTTCTTATGTGTATATGACACCTTTTGATAGCTTAGAAAACATTGTGACAAAAGGTGAAATTGCTCATCACGAGCAATTTCACCTTTTGCCACTATGTTTTCCAAGGGTTCCTACAAGCAATGCGTAGAAATGAGTATCTATGGAGTAAAGTGTTAAGCTATGGGTCTTTGAAACAATAGCAAGCTACAAGTTGTATTCAACATTCAGCTTCATTCAGTCTGTTTGCCTTGAAGAGCATGATCTGGGCATAATTCACCAACCATTCTTTAGTCTTATTCAACAGATTCAGATATGTAAGTAACACAACTTTTAAGATCTGTAAAGACACTTCAGCTTTCACTGTATTTTATCACCAAAGTGAATTTTTCTGAAATAATTTTGCAATATGGTTATACAGCCACGTAGGAAGCATTTCAAGATTGGGGGGGGCTAACTTCGAAATACTGAGATTTTTTGCGTGCTTGTTGCATTGCGATAAAAACTCTTATTTTAGTTACAGTGATTTTCAAAATTATTGGGGGGGCTGAGCCCCCCCCCCAGCCCCGCCTGTTCCTACGGGCCTGTTATACATGTATTATGCACAATTTGATTTAAAAAAGATATGAAAAAAATGATAAATTCCTGCCCTGATTAAATCTAGTATGACTAAGGATGAAAGTAGTTATCTATTAGTCATAAATGAATAAGATGACTTAACCCTTTACCACACAATGACAACTTTTGACGCCCCTCAGGAAGAAGCCAAGCCTTTTGAAAACATTGTGGGAAAAGGAGAAAATGCTGGTAACCAGCATTTTCTCCTTTTCCCACAAGGTTTTCTATCCTAACATAGCAAAATTGCACCATTTGAGCCACTTTGAAATTGTCGTCTGCAAATGCTTTCAATTTGGATAGGTCTATAATTTTGCTGTGTGGTAAGGGATTAAGATCTATGACTGCCAGCTGTGATGAACAAGATATGCATGTATACCCTCCAGTAACAAATATTTGACTTCCTTATTGAGTATCGTATGAAAAACAAAATATAATCAAAGTACTGATAGTACTGAAGGCCAGGAAATTGAAGATACGAAACAACACATGAGGTCAATTTTAATTAATACAAACAGGTACACGGACAGGAATACAAGCGGATTCCACTAAGCCCCTGGAATTCTCGGTTTTATCAGGAAATTTTGAACTGATACTAGAAAGCACCAGCCAGAAACTAATTAAGCCAGAGCTAGGCATGTGCTCACAGTTATGGGGTGCTTGATAATGGCTTAGAATACTTAGTAATTTGTCGTGCTTTTAAACAATCCCAAGTCAAAATTGAACCGTATTCAATCGGTGCAATACCAACTTTGGTTATCTAAATTTTCTGAGACATGTGATGTCTTGTAGTCCTGAATGACGCTATTTTTTACATTTATGACGCAAGAACATATTTATTTTTATTGAATTCAATGAAAATACATGTAAGATAGATATCAAGGTAAAATGTAATGAATAATAAAGATTGGAGTGATATGGCAGTTGGTCATGTTGTCTCTACCTTCCACAAGTCGACGAAATTTTGAACTGGTCATATTTGAAGGAAGTTGTAGATGAAAATCCAAAGAAGTTCTTCGTGTATATTGAAAAGTAAGATTTTTGGGAAATTGGGAGGAATTGCTTGTTACAAGCGAATTCTCTTTTAGCCAAAATATTTTCTCAATAAAATACTGTGAAAAGGTTGGATTGTTTTGGGAAAACGATTTGGCTCAGTTTTCCTATTTTACTTGCCTATTTTACGGACAAGTCACAGTGACTTGAGCTTCGATACTTATATCTACATAATATAAAAAGATGTTAATCCTAATTCATAATCGTTGTCCAAGGACAACTTGTGTCAAGCCCGCGAACACTTGACTCTCAAGCTTGATCTAGACCCTGGACCTGAATAAATGTTTCAAAGGGAACTTCTACTCATGATGGAGAACAATGCATTATGCTAATTCATATCGGAATCTATCCAAAAATGTAGGAGTTATGGTTCGGACGAAAAATTGTCCTTCAATGGGGCCTTGATCTTGAACCTACTTGAACAGATGTTTCAAATGGCACATTTAACCATGTTGGAGGTCAATTGTGCCGAGTTATTTTGAAATCCATCCACAATTGTAGAAGTTATGGACCGGAAATATTCTGATGCACACAAGCCCTAGTGAACACTAGAAATATGTGTGTCAGAGACACTGATGCCCCTGCTAAATGGTATTGGTCACAGGTATGTCATATGACACTTGTAGAGAGAGAGATTAAAAAAAATACATTAAATGACAAGCGAACGACTATAGAAAAAAATTATAAGCATTTATTTGGTTTCAAATCAAAGTCAATCAAAGACATATTTTTAAGAATCACACAGGTGTAATCTATTTGTGACAGGTGTAAAAGGTGTGAAATACATCCTATCAGTGTGAAATAGGCAGTATAAACATTGACAAAACTACCAAATAACTCTTGGATAAAGGTAACTAATACACATAATGTACATACTAAAGACAACGAAATTTCAAAAATATTTTTATAGACAACTTGATTAACGATATGGATGAAATTTGTTGTTGGGGTCGACTTTTCTAAAATTTTATTTGCGGACGATTTCACCAAAGAAATCGTCTCCAGGTGACGATTTCTCAGGAGTGATAAACATAACACGGGCCAAGCAGTTTGGGGACGATTTCTCCAGGGGCCGATTTCTCCAGCATTCCGCTGAAGTACCCTAGATTTAGTCGATATACGTAAGAAAAAGTGATAAACATAACACGAGCCAATATTCTATATGTAGTTTGCTTTATTTACAATCGCATTTTAGCGGAGACGCGTTTCGTGACACACATGTTCAAATGTCAACACAATGTTATAGACAAACTCCGAGCAGAGTCGTCGTTCGTTAATCTCACCATACCTGCCGGAGTGCAAGAGAGAGCGTTTTAGATATTAACCATATACAGCGCGTAGGAATACACAACTTCCGGATAAAGCTAAGTTCATTAGGTTACGCCTTTATTAGGTCAGTGTTAATGACAAAAAACGGGATAAAAAACACACACTCGTCAGTTTTTAAAGGATTCTAATAACCTTGCAATTCCATGGCGTTTTGCAGATGAAAGCTTTGAGGAAAGGAAAGCATTCACACCGTGTGATAAGCAATCTCTGTATATACTTGGGAAACTAGTTGTTTTGGCGGACTCAGCGATATAGAGTGGACACACCGTCCAACATTTTTGTCTGAATAGGCAGCTTACGATCCCTACAGGCAAGGGAATCCCTTGAGAGGGATTCCCTGGCCTAAAAATAGTTTATATCAATTTCACCACTTCATGATAAATTTGTTAACTCATTACCAAACAACAAAATTTTAGGTTTGTCCAAATCGAACGCATTTGCAGATGACAAAATGAAAGTGACTGAAAATTTGGAATTTGTTTTGTGAAGGGTAGAAAACATTGTGGGAAATGGAGAAAATGCTGGTTACCAGTATTTTCTCCTTTTCCCACAATGTTTTCTAAAGGCATCTTTCTCAGGGTTGTCAAAAGTAGGGATTGTGTGGTAATGGGTTAAGGAACTACAACTCCTAACTCATTGGTAAATATTGTGATACACTGATGTTCCATAAAGGTTATTCAACCAATCTTTGCAGCTTCTGTATCTTAAGTCTTTATCAAACTACAAAATTTTGGACTTGTCCAAACTTCCAGCATTTGCAGAGGACAAAATAAATGCAAATCAAAATTGAATTTTGACTTTGGAAAGGGCAGAAAACATTGTGGGAAAAGGAGAAAATGCTGGTTATCAGCATTGTCTCTTTTTCCAACCATATTTTCAAAAGGCTTCTTTCTCAGGGTAGTTAAAACGTGGGATTGTTTGGTAAAGGGTTAAAATGAGAGTTAGGGAACGCACACACACTCATCAGTGAAAATTGTGTAGTACTGAAATTTTCAAAAAGGACTTCAAACGATCGGATTATCTAGGTAAATTTACGCAAAATAAATTTTGGTTCGGCCTTGTGATTGGGGTCAGTATTTGATGCAGAGAGATATCAGATTACCTAGGTATTGACCATCCTCGGATACCCCGGGGTCTCCCTATTTGCTACACTACATCGACCCTGGGACAATTGACTAATAAAACTTTGAATCAGCCACCGAAAATTGATACGAAACGTCATAGCATACAGTCACAAAATGATGATGGAACCAATGAAAAGCCAGCATTCGGCCAGCGGTAAAGCGAGGGAAATTCAATTAATTGTCCCAGGGGTCGATGTAGCGTAGCAAATAGGGAGACCCTGGGGTATCCCAGGATGGGTATTGACGTAATTTTCATAAAGATGATGAAATAAGGAAGGAACTTTCCAGGACCGCAAGTGCAGACCTGAAAGGATAGGGGATTGGATTATTTAGGGGTTGCTTTAGACAGGTTATGCTGTATATAATTTCATGTATTAACATGGTTTTGTATTTAATTAAAATGTGAAATATTAGAATATTATTATTTCCTTGTGTACAACTCAGATCACATACTGTTTTTAACCCTTTACCCCATAAGGCATTTCTATGGTATCTCTAATTGACCCTAGCATGGATGAAGCAGTTTCTTCTGTATATATGACACCTTTTGATAGCATAGAAAACATTGTGACAAAAGGTAAAATTGCTCGTCATGAGCAATTTTACGTTTTGCCACAATGTTTTCCAAAGGCTCCTACAAGCAATGAGTAGAAACAAGTATCTATGGAGTAAAGGGTTAATGTCCATCTAAACTTCATCCCGAAGTCTGACCACTTCTCTGCATTTTGAAAAACTTCTAATTCTCAGGCTAGGAAGAAGTACCTTCTCCTCAAATTCTGAGAGTTGGCAGAGGCTCGAATATAATTAAAACCTGACAAAAAAGTTAAAATTTAAGGAGATTACAAAGTCATGTTTAATCCTGTATTTGATATAGGAGAATATCTGTTACCTTCACCAGAAGACGTGTTCATAAGATTAGACTGGGGACAAAAGTTTAAAGAAGTTGACATACATCATAATGCACTATCATGTATAATTAAATGAGCAGTCACATGAATATGTGAAAAATCAACATTTATACTGGTTATTGCTGCTGAGCTGACTCTAAAACATTACATAAATCTGAGAAAAAAGATGTTATCAACCATCAGATGAATGTTAGTGTTAATGAAAAGATTCACTGTTGCCAGCATATTCCTAGCATCACCTTTCATCAGTACTTTCGGTACTTTGATTAGTTCATAATTTTTTTTAAAATATATTTCTGATACAGAATGGAATATATTAACCTAAATACTCCATAAGTGTAAAATGTACCACTTTAACTCTTTAAGATAGTCAGGTATAAAAATGGGACTTTTTAAAATATCGATATAAAAACATGATACAGACAGATAAATTTGCATTCTTCACTGAACATGGCCTTAAATTTATCCCTCTGGTACAGCTAAACTTGTGTAAAATAACAAACATCAACGGTAAAAACCTGTGTTACTTCCAAATTTGGAAATTCTTGAGAATAAGACTACAAAGATTCTAAAGAATAATTTGTCCTTACCTTTGATTTCCAATGGAATTTGTGTAAAAAATGTACTTTAAGTCTAGTTCTAAGATTTAAAGAAAAAGCAACACTTCTGATTGGCTGAACCAAACAGTTAAGCCAATCAGAAGTTGTATTTCATTTTTAAATCTAGAATTAGACTAAGAATGTAGTTTGGTAAAGAGTTAATCCAGGGTCCATATTCACCTACCATTCTTAAGAATGTTCTTGGTCTTATTCTTCAAGATTTTCTGACTGTGAAAGTAACAGAACTTCTGATTGGCTAAACCATTTGTTTTAGCCAATCAGAAGTTCTGTTACTTTCATAATGACAAAATTCTGGAGAATAAGACTTAGAATGTTCTTAAGAATGGTTGGTGAATACAGACCCTGGTTGTACAGCTTAGATGCAAATGTGTTGTTGTTTAAACATTATTCTCTTCTGACAGAAACCTGCTCAAACCAAAACAATTTGCGATTTAGCGATCAACCGATGCTTGAAATTGGAGAAAATAGATTGTTTTGATAATTTAATCTTTGAAGCAAATAGGTCATGAGAATTCTTGACACCTTGAATCATCCAGCAGCTCCAAATGTAAATAATGTGGTTGAATGCAATTTTAAACTGTGTCGTTTTGGACAAGTAAGTGACATTGGGAGAAAAGTGGACTTTTTTAATTTGATTTGAGCCATGTCCATGGACAAGTAGAAATTTCTAAGATTTCCACGCCACTATGAATCTGAAGCAAAATTTGTGAGTCCCTCCAATTAAAACCCACAGTTTTCAAGATGGTTCATAATAACTGTTTACCAGCATTCTGTCCTTTTCCCACAATATTTTCTACCCTATCAAAGTCAGAAATCATCATATTTCACCAAGGTATAATTTATTGTATGCAGGTGCTTTAAATTTGGTCCAGTCCAAAAATGTGTCATTTGGTAAAGATTTAATGCCATGCTTGTAAGAAAAAGTAGGAAAAGTTGATGACTATTTACCTATAATTTATGATAATACTTTACACATCCCCCCTTTAAGAAAAAAGATGACAGAGAGAGAGAGACAGTCTTTGTGTTTCAAAACATTCATGTATAAGTTTTCAGATTTACTCCTGTTTTTTTCTTTTAAACAGGTGTGCAACTACTGCATTACATATTCTTTTTTTTATGGTTATTACTAACCTCCTACAGTAGTAAAATGGCTATAGAGGCTATGAAAGTTAAAGAATTGCTTAAAGGTGGCCCTTCAGATTTTGGGACGAAAATTTTACAAAAGTGCAAAAAAATCATCCTTATACTCCCAAAGCCCTTTAATTTTCATTCATAAAACCCCGGTAGTCGAAAACCGTCCGACAACACGAGAAATTAGAGATTTACTACGGCCCAGGTTGACACCAACGGGAGACACATTCTATTTTTAGATGATCAATTCGCTCACTTACTTAAAGGAATACACAGAAGAAGCTTCAAACATAGCGTCCGAAGAAGAAATTATGGAAAATAATTATTACACGTTTGTTATGATAGGGAATTTAAGCGTTATGAGTCACGTGCCAGTCACTTGACATTCCCACAATGCTTTATTGATTTTTGGCGCGAAATCTAAAAGTAGCTTAAGAGGCTATGAAGCCTTTTAAGGGAATACCATTAAATAAAAATTTTTTTGTAATTTTATGAATCTGAATTACTGATGATTTGTATTATTTTTTCATATGAATTTCAGTGATAAGTATATTTTTTAATTTGGTGAGATGTAAAAATTCTAAATACCCACCTTTAACCCTTTCCCAAACAAGCCCTGGTTTTTATGTATCTGCAGTACAAGTCTTTTGAAAACACTGTGGGAAAAGGAGAAAATGCTCGTAACAAGCAATTTCGCCTTTTCCCACAGTGTTTTCTACCATTTAGGAGAACTTTCTACCATTTTCATCATATTTAAAATCGTTGTCTGCAAACTCTTTCAGTTTGGAAGAGTCTAAAATTTGCTGTTTGGGAAAAGGTTGATAAACTAGTCAGATGCTGCTTAACTCTTTACCAAACGAGAAAACTCAGGTCTAAACCAAATTCAAAGCATTTGCAGACAACATATTGAATGTAGCTAACAGACGATTTATGAATGTGATAGGGTAGAAAACACTGTGGGGAAAAAGGAGAAAATGCTGGTTACCAGCATTTTCTCCTTTTCTTACAATGTTTTCAAAGGACTTCTTCCCTAGGGTCATTAAAACTCGGGATTGTGTGATAAAGAGTTAATAATTTCTCTTTCAGACTGTTATTACAAGATATTATCACTTTAATCAGAAATTGAAATATTTGTCAGTCATATGTGAAATATATGACAGATCATGTGTTAGCCTCTTACTGAATGGCACATTTTTAAACTTGTCAGTTTAAGATTTCATTAATATATATATAGAGGATATTTGTTTTTTTCGGTGAAAGATCGAACGAGTGAAAATATTACAGATGGTGTTCACGAGATGAAATAAATTTCGATCTTTCACAGAAAAAAACAAATATTCTATTTATTTCATGCTTTTTACCCTGTCTGGGAGGACAAAATTCAGTACAGTTCTTTTCCCTTATTCCCCGTGGCATACCCCTCCCGCATAGCCATGTTACGTCAAGCGCGAGAAATGTATGGTATATGACGTCATATTTCCCATTCTGGTTGTTAGGCACGCGCAATTTACCTAGGCAACAAGAACATGAAAATCAGTATTTTCACTGGTGGTACCAGTGTAAGATCGAAAAATATTTTCACTGCTATTTCTCGATATCCCACCGGAAAGCATGAAATAAATACAGGATATTGATATCTTAATGGTGAAAGATCGAAATATATTTTGAGTGAACAGCATCAGTAATATTTTCATGAGTGGCACAGCCATGGGTGAAAATATTTCCAATGGTGTTCACCAGATAGGATAAATTTTGATCTTTCACCGAAAAAAAAAAATTCTATCTGTTTCATGCTTTTAACCCTTTCTGGGGGAACTTATACAAAATATAGTACAGCTCCATTTGGTTATCCCTCATGGCGTATCCCTCCGCATAGCAACACATTTCAATATTACATGAAGTGCGAGAAATGTAAGGTAAATTACATCTTATTTCCATCTGGTTGTGAGGCACACATATTTTGCCTTGGTAACTAGTGTGCAGGAGTAACTCTTTCCACCTTCAGTTCAAGATTTAGGATTTAAAAGGGTATTTTCACTGGTCGTAACCATGAAATATAAAAAAAACATTTCAACAGTATTTCTCGATAAACTACTGGAAAGCCTGAAATAACATACTGCATCTATTCTTATTCAGATCACAGTATTTCACTACTTTGACCGAGCCAGTTTTTCCATTTTTTCATTCTTAGAATCAGTTATAGATCTAGGGCCAATCTATTTTCATTACAAAGGGAGATAATAATTACCTCCCTTTTCAGAAAGCTTATAAAAATATTCACAAATATCTTCAAGATTAATATCAAAGGAATTTCTGGTTGGTTAGAAATGTGCAAAAATATTATATCAGTATAAATCATTATTCATCAACTAATGAGAAATTCTATTCCATGTTGCACTAGACGCATCGGGTTGGTAATACCTTAATAATGAAACTATTTACTCATCATTGTAAAGCAAAAGTTATAAATGCAGAAACACTTCCACAAACAATGAAACCATACTAATTGAAGTAATCAAATGCTGAGAATAAAAACTACACTTTTACAATGAACAGTAAAAGTAGGACATCAGTAGTTCACCGAATTCTGGTAGTTTATGGCCAAAAATATTAGTATATTTTGGTTCAAACATGAAATGAGTGATAAAAGTATAATAAATATAAAAAAGAGAGTCGGCCAGTTCAGTTTTCCACAGAAATAGTTTACCCTTTACCAAACAATCCCTGTTTTTTTATGGCCCTGAGAAAGAAGCCTTTAGAGAACATTGTGGAAAAAGGAGAAAATGCTGATAACCAGCATTTTCTCCTTTTTCCACAATGTTTTCTACCCTTAAAACAAATTTTAAATCTTCAATCACTTTTATTTTGTTGTCTGCAAATGCTTTCGATTTAGACAAACCTAAAATTTTGTTGTCTGGCAATGAGTTAAGCAGCTGTAAGACTTTCTTTGTAATGATTCAACCTCAAACATAAACAATCATTATATTGCACTTCTTTCCCCAAATTACATGTCATAAGTAAAGTGTAACCAGTACATTAAGTCAAAATATCAAACTCCAATGACAGACAATAGTATCGAAGAATGTTTCAATATTCATCAAACAACCTTGTTTTTTTATCACCCTTAAAAACGAAAACTTTTGAAAGCAATGTGAAGCAGGGAGAAAATGCAGGCAGTTGCTTTAACACATAACAAAAAGAAGACTGGCCAAAATTGAAAGTATTTGAGAACAATGAATCATTTAAATGAGAGTCAAATGGTGGGACATGTCTTTGATAGCGCTGGTAACCAGCATTTTTTTCCTTTTCCCACAATGTTTTAAAACAGCTCTTTCTGAAGGTCCTCAAAATTAAGAATTGTGTAGTAAATGGTTAAACAAAATTTATATTACATTTCTGAATGTGTTATTTTATTACTTTTTGTCGTACCAAGACTAAGTCATTTTTGACATGACTACCAACCAAGCCTCTCCATCAGTGGTATTGTTCCCCAAACAGCCTTTCAACTCTTTACCATACCACAAAATTCGGATTAGTCCAAATTGAAAGCATTTGCAGACGACGAAATTAATGTGAATCAAAAATCGAAATTTGTTTATGGTAGGTTAAAAAACATTGTGGGAGAAGGAGAAAATGCTGGTTACCAGCATTTTCTCCTTTTCTCACAGTGCTTTCAAAAGCTTTCTTTCTTAGGGTCGTTAAAATTTGGGACTGTGTGGTAAAGAGTTAATTGTTAAAATGCCATGCACATTGTTAAGTTACTTTTGAACATTATGGAGCAAGATCAGAATAGCATATTATGCTATCCAATCTTGGATCTACAATGTTTGATATCTCTATAATATGCATTCTAGCCCAAAACAGCAATTTCAAGCTCTTTTTGACAGACAGAACAAAGTGATAGCCCTTGAAGGCTAACATTTCAAAACATAACAAAATCTAAGACTTGTCCTCACAGAGAAGCTTTCAAACAAGGATTTACTGGAGAGACATATATAAATGGAATAATTTGTGAATAACTGGTTAACTGTTTACCACACAATCCCAACTTTTGACAAACCCAAGAAAGAAGCCTTTTGAAAATATTGTGGGAAAAGGAGAAAATGCTGGTAACCAGCATTTTCTCCTTTTCCCACAATATTTTCTACCCTTCCCAAATCAAATTTCAATTTTTGAGATACATTTTATTTTGTTCTCTGCAAATGCTTTCAATTTGGACTTGTGCAAACTTTTGTCATTTGGTAAAGAGTTAAGGATATTTTCGTGTATGGAAATGTTTTTGAATTTAAGGCTCTCTTTATTTGTTGGTATACATGTACCAAACAAAAAAGTTTGCAAATTTTTCAAAGTCGCAAAATCGCAAAAATTTCTACATTGTAAAAATATCCAATAGCTAAGATTAACTCTTTACCAAATAATCCCTGGTTTTTACAACCCTAGGATGGAAGCCTTTTGAAAACCTTGTGGGAAAAGAGGATAATGCTGGTAACCAGCATTTTCTCCTTTTCCTACAATGTTTTCTACCCTGCTGGAAATAAATTTAAATTTTTTAGTTACTCTGTATTTGTTGTCAGCATATGCTTTCAATTTGGGCCAGTCAAATATTTTGTTTGGTAAAGGGTTAAAAAGGGGGAAAAAAAGGGGGTGGGGGGGAAACATTGTGTGAAATGGAGAAAATGCTGATTATCAGCATTTTCTCCTTATCTCACAAGGTTTCTAAAGCTCTTCACCACCATACTATTTAGTTCAGAATTAAGACTAAAGCAGTTACCTTTGAGGCTAGTAATGCGCTCAAGGACACCACAGGCTCCAACCCGACAAACAGAATCCTATGATCCTCAATTGAAAGGGATGTAAATTTCCTACAATATATCAAAAAAGTATCGCTGTTAACCATTTTCCAAACAATCCAGGCTTTTAATAACCCTGAGGAAGAAGCCCTTTGAAAACATTGAGGGAAAAAGAGAAATGGCTGGTACAAACAGTCTTATTTCTAAGAGTCACATTTGAATTGTTACCTCCAAGTGCTTTTAACCCATTACCACACAATCCCTACTTTTGACGACCCTGAAAAAGAAACCTTTAAAAAACATTGTGGGAAAAGGAGAAAATGGTAACCAGCATTTTCTCCTTTTCCCACAATGTTTTCTACCCTTCACAAAACAAATTTCAAATTTTCAGTCACTTTTATCATGTCCTCTGCACATGCTTTCAATATGGACAAGCCTAAAATATTGTTGTTTGGTAATGAGTTCATATGAACAAGTCTACATTTTTTTCACGTTGGAAAGAGTATACTGATACATTAGTCATTTATAATGAAGAACTCCTTTTTTAAGAACTTACTTATTCAGTGTTGTTTTTGAAAGGATGGATAAAAATGTGTTTTCTCAAGCAAAAAACTTGGTTTATAATTGAGTTTTTTCATGTAAACTCGTCTATCACAGATTGCTCTTCAAAAGCTTGTGAAAGCAGTTAAAAGTCCAAGAATGTTTGATTCCACTTTTTCTAAAAGTTTGTCTGTTTTCTGCTTTAACCCATTACCAGACAACAAATTTTTTACCTTGTCCAATTTGAAAGCATTTGGAGACAACAATCTAAATGTGACTAAAACATTGAAATTTGACCCTGATAGGGTCGAAAACACGGGGGGAAAAGGCGAAAATGCTGGTTACTAGCATTTTCTCCTTTTCCCACAGTGTTTTCAAAAGGCTTCTTCCTCAAGGGTGTTAAAAGTCGTCATTGTGTGGTAAAGGGTGAACACGTCCAAATCATGAAATCATCATAAGCCTGCACTGGCCGCAAATAGTCTTGGGCACAGAATGTATATAAGGGAGATTACTCTTATCATATCTATTTCAATCATATTATGGGTTACTTTTCCCTTTTGAAAGCTTCATAGTTAATGATATATTTAACTAAATGTTTGTGTAACCCTTTACTAAACAGTCCTATGTTTCTTTCACCATGCTAAAGAAGCTTGGAAACATTGTGGGAAACAGAAAATAATGGTAACAGACATCTACTCCTTATCCCACAATGTTTTCAAACTTTTGAGGGACAAATTCTACTACTTAAGCCACATTCCATTTGCAGTCAGAAAATCCTGTTAACCCCTTACCACATTATAGTGAGTTTTAACAACCCAATGGAAGAAGCTTTTTGAAAACATTGTGGGAAAAGGAGAAAATGCTGGCAATCAGCATTTTCTCCATTTTCCCACAATTTTTTTCTATCCTTCCAAATAGGAATTTCTATCTTTGAGTAGCACTCATTTTGTCTTCTTGCAAAAGCTTCCAATTTGGCCAAGTCTAAAATTTTGTTATCGGTTAACTCTTTTTGACCCTTTACCAAACAATCTCTCGTTTTTACGACCCTGAGATAGAAGCCTTCTGAAAACATTGTGGGAAAAGGAGAAAATGCTGGTAACCAGCATTTTCTCCTTTTCCAACAATGTTTTCTACCCAGCTGGAAACAAATTTCAATTTTTGAGTTTTGTTTACTTTGTCCTCTCCAAGTGCTTTGAATGTGGACCAGCCTAAAATCGCCTTGTTTGGTAAAGGGTTAATGAACAACACAATTATGGACCTGTCCAAATTGAAAGCTTTTCCAGATGACAAAATAAATATGACTGAAAAATAGAAATTTATTTTGGGAAGATAGAAAACATTGTGGGAAAGGAAGAAAATATGGTTACCTTTTCCCACAATGTTTTCATAAGTCTTCTCTCTCAGGATGGGATTTATGTGGTAAAGAGTTAAAGGATGAATGCTGACAAATCGAAATCCAAAATTGTTGGAGCAAAATGATCACAGCTGGAAGGTAGGAAGGAGAGAAAAGAAAAACAAAGAATTCAATATGGAGACTAGAAAATTACCTGAATGGTTCAGCATATCTGTGGAGCACATCTTGCAACAATGACAAATACTCTTCCTCTGTTCTCAGCAGTTCTTTAACTATCTGTAGTCTATGATCAACAGCTGAAAACATAGTAAATGTGTACATGAATTGTGAAATCATATATATTACAAGAGCAGATCTTTTCATCCAATCTATTGAGCCTAAGATTACCAACTACAAAACAAATTTCACTTTTCTGACAAGGGATGCTTAATCCTTTAATCCTTTCCCAAACAATCCCTATTTTTTACGGGTCTAGAAAAGTAGGCTTTTGAAAACATTGTGGGAAAAGGAGAAAATGCTGGTAACAGCATTTTCTCCTTTTCCCACAATGCTTTCTACCCTGTCATAAACAGAAATCATCTTTTCAGCAAGAGTTGAATTGTCGTCTGCAAATGCTTTAAATTCGGTCCAGTCCAAAAGTTTGTTGTTTGGGAAAGCGTTAACATGACAAGATTTTAGACCTGCTCGAATTGAAAGCATTTGCTGATGACAGTTTCAATGTGGCTCATACGAAATGATTTTTCTTTGAAAGGGAAGAAAACATTGTGGGAAAAGAAGAAAATGCTGGTAAGCAGCATCTTCTCCTTTTCCCGCAATGTTTTCAAAAGCCTACTCTTTCAGGGGTGTATAAAGTCGTCTTTGTGTGGTAAAGGGTTAATAGATCTCTGTGATGCATTTTCTCTTCTACTACTGAATTAATAACCTTTCCTTTTTTCATGACTACAAATACAGTTCTGCTGCAAAATGAAGAGACAGTTCAGTTTTAATCTAAAATAATACTGGACAGTGTAGATCAGAGATCAGACTGCATGCTCTTTGCAGTCTGCTCTTAGTCTTCGCTGTCCATGAAAACTTTGGGTGTTGTCAACACGAGGAAAGAGTTATAATGAGTAAGACATGATAGACTGAAGCTCCAGATAGGGGGAGTGATTTTGATTTCATAGTTGAAAATATTAAATATTATCCAAACCCTATGTTATGGGTACTCATTAGAATCGTCTCATTGAGACAATTCTAATGAGTACCCACAACATAGGGTTTGGAATAGAAATAACGGATTTAGAATGCCATCACTCCCTCTTATCTGGAGCTCTGATAGACATCACATAATGGATCAATCCACTTGTGAGGTAGTGTGGTCCTTTTTCATCCTGAAAACTGACAGTATTAAAAAGTTTCAACCATTGTTAGTCTGTGGGAACTGCATGAAGAGGCCGACATGTATCAGTTCATTTTAACCCTTTCCCACACGAGAAAATTTTAGACTGGTCCAAATTGAAAGGATTTGCAGACGACAAAATAAAGGTGACTAAAAAATTGAAATTTGTTCTGGGAAGGGTAGAAAACACTGTGGGAAAAGGAGAAAATGCTGTTTACCAGCATTTTCTCCTTTTCCCACAGTGTTTTCAAAAAGCTTCTTTCTCAGGGGCGTCAAAAGTACGGATTGTGTGGTAATGAGTTGAGGATGCATTAAGGCCCCTTCTCCCAGAATATGGATTAACTTTTTTAGCCGCTGCTCGAGAGCTATGAACAAAGATCCAGGGTAAAGAAGCAACTATTTGTAGCCTTTAGAGTGAAAAACTTTTTCAGTCAGGGAAGACCACCCAAATTACTATAATCCAAAGGTTGCCATTACACCAAAATATCTGAACAAAGACAAGTGTACATTAAAATTAGATTGCATACATTGTGTAGTCTGATTTTAATCTATAGCATTCACAAAAGGAAAAAAAGTCTGCAAGTCCTTTAACTCATTACCAAACGACAAAATTTTAGACTGGTTCAAATTAAAGCATTTGCAGATGACAAAATACAGGTGACTGAAAAATTAAAATTTGTTCTGGGAAGGGTAGAAAACACTGTGGGAAAAGGAGAAAATGCTGGTTACCAGCATTTTCTCCTTTTCCCACAGTGTTTTCAAAAGGCTTCTTTCTCAGGGGCGTCAAAAGGGGGGATTGAGTGTAATGGGTTAATGGTTACCTCTTTACCAGATGACAAATTTTTAGGCACCACATGTCCAATTTAAAAGCTTTTTGCAGATGACAACAAATGCGTGTCAAATGTTGAAATTTGTCTGTGAAAGCGTGGGAAACATTTCGGGAAAAGGAGAAAATTCTGGTTACCAGCATGTCTCCTTTTCCGAAAATGTTATCGAAGCCATTTTAGTCAAGTTTGTTCATGTTGGAATCACTTGGTTTCCAGCATTCTTTCCTTTTCCCATTTTTTTTTAAAACCATTTCATTCCATAAAACTTTGTATTCTGTGGTAAAGTGTAAACAGTTTTACATTCCTATTACCCAGTTTTTGATGTTATCTGAAATTTTATTGAACTTATGCCCTTCATCAGTCAATAACTGCTAAATATTTATAACATTTGTGTAACAAAAGCATTCCTTTTCATTTTTACAGGACATTTCTGCATCTCATCTGAAATATTTGAAGTCTCCCAAAAACAAAAATTATACAAAAGAGGGCTGAGATGGCCCTGGATCGCCCAGCTGAACATCTCAGTAGACCTATAATAGCCATTTTTTCTTTGTTATTTCCAAAATCTTTTCTTCAATAACTTCAATAAAAAGAACAAGAGCACTGCATGTGAGTGCCAACAATGGGCTGTTTGCAGCTGGATATTAAGTTAAAATTGTAATTCATAAAAAAGGGGCATAATTTGGCACCAAAGGATCATTTCTGTGAAATTATTTTGAAATCTGACTAGTGGTTTCATAGCAGAAGAATTTTCAAGAATTTCTTCATGTCAGTATAGTGCAATTAGCCCCCCACCAACACAGGCTTGTTTCTTGACAGATCAAAATTCCTCTATCATTTTTTCATGACAGGCATCTAAGGGACATTTCTATGGATTTTTTTTTCAAAATCTGAGGAATGGTTTAGGAGGAAATGAATTTCAAAGAATTTCCTTAAGTCAATACAGTGCAAGGAGCCCCCCCCCCCCCCGGCCATATTTTTCGAAGTATCAAAAGGTCACCCATGAAACATTTCTGGGAATTTTTTTCAAATTCTGACCATACATTTCTGAAGAAGAGATTCCTAAAGAATTTCTTAGAAAATTCCATTTGGTTGCCATTGCAACCAGAGTTTTTTGATATAATCAAATTCCCTGAGCAACATTTAAAGGGAAAAGGGGACCTCCCAAGGAACATTCCGTCTATGTTTGGTTCTAATTGGCCCAGTGGTTTAGGAGAAGTAGTTGTTTAAAGAATTGTTTACATGGCATGATGCAAAAAAGCCCCCCACCACAGCCATGTTTTCATAAAAATTTCACCAACAATTTTTGACAAAAAAGTTTCAAATTTTAGCAAATAGCTGAGAGCCAAGAGGCAATATCTAGGTCCAAAAGCAACCTTAAAATGAGGAGGACTTTACCTTCATCATCCTTTTCACCATCTGACAAGGTGATGTCATTTCCTTCTTGATCAAGTTTATTACCATGATGATTCTGGAGGTAAGTGGTACTCAAAATAGCATTGGTAGAGGCAACAATGGCACGATAGCTACTCCTCTTGTATTCCATCATGGCCCAGGCAAGGGCCAGCCTTACTCGGGGCCCATCTTCCCTGCCCAGCTGAAAATAACATGAAACATTAGGGTCTCAAATTAGGATCCCAGATGCTTTCAAAGAGTCAAATGGTGATTGTTATTGCAACAGTATTCATTCCAGCCTCTGCTCAAAACATTGTTTCAATGATATTAATGAAGGAAAGCAGCCAGTGGCTTGCAAAGAATGTTGTAGTAATGTACTGCTAAAAAGAAATCTCTTAACCCATTACCACAGAATCCCTACTTTTGACGCCCCTAAGAAAGAAGCCTTTTGAAAACACTATGGGAAAAGGAGAAAATGCTGGTAACCAGCATTTTCTCCTTTTCCCACAGTGTTTTCTACCCTTCACAGAACAAATTTCTATATTCTAGTCACCTTTATTTTGTCATCTGCAAATGCTTTCAATTTGGACCAGTCTAAAATTTTCTCGTGTGGTAAAGAGTTAAACCATGGATAAGTAGAGTGGCTGCTATGATAGTATATTCTTTCCATGGATATAGAGGACATTTGTTTTTTACAGTGAAAGATTGAAATTTATTTCACTGATTGATGAAATAAATTTTGATCTTTCTCCAAAAAAAAAAAATCTATTTATTTCATACTTTTAACCCTTTCTGGGGGTAACTTAATCAAAATCCAGTACATTTTTTTTTTTTTTGGGGGGGGGGGGGGGGAGGGGGTTATTCCCTGTGGCATACCCCATCTGCCTTAGAGCAAGGCATTACAACTTTACGACAACTGCATGAAATGTAAGGCAAATTATGTCAAATTTTCACTCTTTAATTGAAAAATTAGAACATAAAAATCACTATTTTCACTGGTCATAACCATTGAATATCAAAAAATATTTCACTGATATTTTTCGATAACCTACTGGAAAGCATGAAATAACATTCTTTTATAACATGATGACAGTCACTAATATTTTCTGAGATACATGTTGTTTGTAAGATGTTAAATTAACCCTTTCCCAAACAAGCCCTGGTTTTTATGTGTCTGAAGTACAAGTCTTTTGAAAACACTGTGGGAAAAGGAGAAATTGCTCGTAACGAGCAATTTCTCCTTTTCCCACAGTGTTTTCTTCCCTTTATAAGAATTTCTACCATTTTCATCAAATTTAAGATTGTTGTCTCCAAACTCTTTTAGTTTGGAAGAGTCTAAAATTTGTGGTTTGGGAAAGGGTTAAAGTAATCTTGAAATTTTAATGTTGAGTTTTTATTCCAAGAATGAATACTGCAATTTCATTGGTTGAAGCAGTCGTCAAACAATGCTGTATTTACACATTCTTGAGAAAAAGGCATTTGAAAATACTATGCATGATAGAAAAAAATGCTGGTTTCCAGCATTTTCCCTCATTCTTTCTCTTTCATAGGAAAGTCCTTTAATTTGAACCATATTTTGTCTAGAAATGCTTTAAGTTTGGACAAGTTAAAAACCCTGTATTTTAAAATAAAAATACTTGTGTCCATCTGTCTAATAACAAATATCAACTTTTTTTCTTGATCAACGGTTAAGGGAATAAACATTTTAAAAAATTGTCCCTTAAAACAGAATTTTCCATCTCTGATGAGTCATGACCTACTACCTAGGGTCACCTTGGGCCATTTTTCACTCTTTATTGAAAGGTTCTTATCAAAGTTTGATCTTATATCAAACCGTTTAATCAGAGTTTCATGATGACCAATTCAAAGCTTTCAGCCTATTCTACCTATGATCTATTGTTCTCCTGACTATTGATGTTTACAAACTCCATTATAGAATAAACATATAATGTAAATAAAAATCCTGTTAACCAATTTGATTTATTACTTTAAATTTCAAGAAATAAATTATGATAGCAATCCATCCATTTTTACAGCCACTTCAAGAGATAGAGCTTGAAAGCATCACAAAGTCTTCTGATAAAATAATACATATGAAAAATTAAGAAGAGTACTGCATGCAGGTGCTGACACAAAGCTACAGTCCCTTAACAGTGAACATTTTATGACCTACAAGGGGCATAACTGTGTCAAAATAGTTTGATGGTAAACCCGTTACCACACAACAAAATTTTAGACCTATCCAAATTTAAGTGGCTGAAATGGTGCAGTTTTGCTTTGATAGGTTTGAAAACTTTGTGTGAAAAGGAGAAAATGCTGGTAACCAGCATTTTCTCCTTTACCCACAATGTTTTCAACAGGTGTCTTCTTAAAAGGTGTTAAAAATCGTCATTGTGTGGTAAAGGGTTAACCTTCATCTGTTGAAATAGTTAACAACTAGTAGATGGGTGAAGTTAACATCTTCTGTTATGATACAGATATCATATAGTATTAGTCGTTGTCTGCGCATGTCATATTCTTCGAAGATTCAACTGTCTTATGTGATACATCACTAGCCCGAAGAGCGGGCTGACACTAATATTACGCTCTATAAAGTAGCAATGTAGAAAAAAGCTTTGATCAATACGTTTGAGGAGAAATGAGACCTGCTTTAGCTCCAGATTTCTTTAACCCTTTACTCCATAGATACTCAGTTCTACACATTGCTTGTAGGAGCCTTTAGAAAACATTGTGGCAAAAGGTGAAATTGCTCGTAACGAGCAATTTCACCTTTTGCCACAATGTTTTCTACACTATCAAAATGTGTCATATACACATAAGAAACGGCTTCATCCTTGCTGTTATTTAGGGTCAATAAGAGATACCATAGAAATGCCTTATTGGGTAAAGGGATAAACTGCTGATCATAGCTGAGTGAATTACACGAGGTAGCATTTTATTGAGTAAATCTTTATTTCAGTTTTAAATTCAAAGTAACGGTTGTCGCGTATGAAAGTGGTTCGGTTCTGTACCCAGGATGCCCATATCAGATAGATGAGTATTTATAGAATGCCATCTAGCGGGAGATAATGTAGTATTAGTTGCACAAAACTACAACAGTGCAGATGAAGATATACAGATGATGTCAGGGCTGTGACAGGACCTTGAGATTTCTCTGAAAACAGCCCAGTTAAAAATTTTAATCAAATTTGATAACATCTAGAAAAGAGCAAAATGGTGACAAGTTGATCTTAAGATATTTTGGGCAATATTGTAAAACCTGAATCAGATATTGTGCGTACCTGTTTAACCCTGTTTTCATGATCATTAGAAATTTTTTTTTGAAGTAACCGTACATAGCATACAGGAGAAAGATTTGCAGGCATCAATTTCAACTTTTACGAAAATGTTTTAACCGTTTCCCCTTTTTAAGGCAAATGCTGTCATTTGAGCCAAATTCAATCTGTTGTCTGCAAGTGTTTTTCATTTGGACAAAATGCACCTAACAATATGCTTTTTTTTCCAATTCTGAAAAAAGCAACTATCAAAAGCATTGTGGGTAAAGAAAAACAGCTGCTTGGCAGTATTTTCTTAATCTCCTATAATATTCTAAACAATCCAAAACAAATCCCACTGCTTAAGCTGAAAGTCATTTATCTGCAAATGCTTAAAAAGAACAAGAGGGCCATGATGGCCCTGAATTTGATCACCTTAATCTTTTGACCAAACATGACCAATTTATAGTCTCTTCTGAGGCATTATGATAAATATTCTACCAAGATTTTCATGGATATTTAACTAAAAAAGTTTTTTATCAAAGATTTGACTCTGTGCCGAAGTTATTGACCCGAGGTGACCCATTTGCAAACTGGTCTAAAAAGCCATCAACACAAACATAAAGACCATGGTTCGTGAATATTGCACTAAAAATGTGGCTTCTAGAAAGTACACATGGTTTTCAAAGAGTTGGCCTAGTGACCTAGTTTTTGACCCAACATGGACAATTTTTGAACTGTGAAATACTATCAAGGCAAACATTCTGACCATTTTTCAGGTGTTTGGACTAAAAACGAGCCTCCAGAGCATACACAAGGTTTTTCTTAGATTTGACCGAATGACCTAGTTCTTTACCAAAGATGACCGATTTTCCCACTGATGTTAGATATCATCAAAGCAAACATTCTGACTAAATCTAAAATATTTTGGACAAACAATGCGGCCTTTATAGCATTCACAAAGTTTTTTCCAAGATTTGACCTAGTGACCTACTTATTGATCAGACATAACCAACTTTCAAACTATTGCAAGGTATCATCAAGACAAACAATTCCCAACGAACTTTCAACCAACTTTCAAGAGTTTTGGACAGAAAATGTGGCTTTTAGAATTTACACAAAGTTTTTCTAAGATTTAACCTAGTGACAAAGTTAATGATCGAACACGACCCGTCTTCAAACTCATGCAAGGTATCATGGAGACGAAGATTTTGACTGATTTTCAGGAGTTTTGGACTGAAAATGTGCCTTCCAGAGCACACACAAGATTTTTCTATGATTTGACCTAGTGACCTAGTTTTTCACTGGATATGACACATTTTCATAACTTGTCTGAGATATTATCAAGACAAATATTCTGACCCACTTTCACAAGTTTTGGGCAGATATTGTGGCTTCTAGAGCATACACAAGGTTTATCTACAATTTGACCTTGTGACCTAGTTTTTCACTGTACCTGATCCATTTTCAAACTTGTGTGAGATATCATCAAGACAAACATTCTAATTAGTTTTCAGGTGTTTTGGACTGAAATTGTGGCCTCTAGACTATACTAAAGATTTTTCTAAGATTTGACCAAATGACATACCGTAATTCTTGACCTTGCTCGTCGATGATAACATTGAGACAAACATTCTGACCATGTTTCACAAGTATCGGACTGAAAAGAGCCTGGTTCACTAACCCCCAAAATTTGCCCAACCTCAGAATCTCAATATTTTTTGGAAATAATAGAAATGACATGTGTATAACCTGAGAATGACATTATTTAGTGAAAAAATTGAACAGAGCATTGAAATTTAATAGGAAAAAGGGCCCTCTGTAACGCAACAAAACGACGTCTTTATTGACGTCGCCCATAAACAACACGACGTTATACGCGTGTGTGAAAAACAGAAAATCATATCCAAACGTACATTTTCTCATGGTGTATCCTTCCGTTTCAGTGACAAGCACTAACTTTACAACACAATGCCGACTTTTCACGACCCCGAAGAAGAGGACTTTTGAAAACATTGTGGAATAAGGAGAAAATGTTGGTAAACAGCATTCTCTCCTTTTCCTTCAATGCCTTCTACCCTGTCCAAAAACAGAAATCAATTTTTTCAGGCACATCTTTGTTGTTGCCTGCAAATGATTTCAGTTTGGTGTAGCCCAAAATTTTGTTGTATGGTAAAGGGTTAAGAATCATGGTTACTTACTCGTCTGCAAAGTCCTTAAATTACTCTAAAAATCTGTCGTTGACCAGTGTCTTATTTGATTTCCCCGTTTCATTTCGAGCATAATAAGTATAGACATCAAATATTAACCTTTACCAAAAAATCTTTGGTTTTCACGACCCTGGGAAATATAGCTTTTGAAAACATTGTGGGAGAAGGAGAAAATGCTGGACACAATCATATTTTGCTTTTCGCTCAATGTTTTCTATCCTTTTATAAATAATTTTCAATTTTTGAGTCACATTTACTTTGTTGTCTGCAAATGTTTTTTTTTTTTAATTTGGACCAGTCTAAAATTATGTTGTTTGATGAAAAAGTAAATATCAACACATTAACAAAAACATTTAAGCCATTTCACACTGGCAGCACTAGTTTGGTACGTAAAAGCAGCGGGCTGGTGTATGAATTACACGTTCATGTTAATGCTGACGCTGAACGGTCTTCAAAAGGTAAAGATTTACATGTAATTCACTGATCAATATCACTACTTGAATCTTCGATTTGATTGGGAGTGGCATCTTCAATTCACGTACACCAAATAGCCTATCACTCTATTTTCATACGTTGCTGCACATAAATTCAGAGTTGGTACAAATAAGCTTTAGGTCTCTGATAGGGGAGAGAGCATTGTGGGAAAAAGAAAAATTGCTGATTACCAACATTTTCTTATTTTCCTACAAAGCTTTCAAAAGCCTGCTTTCCCTGGGTCGGAAAAAAACTAGGGATTGTTTGGTAAAGGGTTAAGCGAGGAAAGGCTTTCATTTCAACTTCATCCACTGGCCGCCATATTTTCATTTTTCTTGCTATTCCTTTTTCCTCTACCATATCCTTCAATTCATTTCCTTTCCTGCTGCGTGCTAGCACCCTTTTTGCACGCTCCTGATCCCCAGATGTAGAACTAAAGATTGGAAAATATTTGTTCGAAAGGGCACACGCCTATTCGAACAAAATTGCCAATAAGTTTCTTCTGTAGACATCTGTCTGTGCTCTTTTGAAAGAATGCTTGGCATTTCAGTGTGAATACCAAGCTCCTCGAGTAATTTGAGTCTCGAAAGCCCTGGTCCACCACAAATACATCGCCATCCTTCAAAAAAGCCTCTGACGTCTTCCATATTTGACAGAAGCATATGGTTAAGTATTGAAGCATTATCATTTGTCTGACAAATACGGTCCAACGATGGTTACGAAATAGCCAGTGGTTGTAACAACTACCATGGGCTTAACTAGCAGACGACCTGTGTGCATACAGTATGTTCATTGTTGAAATTGAAAGCTGTTCGATTTGTTAGTGTAAGTCCCATCAAAGACAAGGAACACGTGGTCGTTAGTTGTACCAATCAAGCTCTTTGCTATGTCACGGGTATGGTCTCTGATAATAGATTCCCTGGTTAGGCTATCTATTCCGAGGTAGAGACTAGAGAGGCACAAAACCACGCATAAATACTTGTCTCACTTTGGATACTGCATGAGACACTAGACTTGGTAATACCAAATATAGAACAGGGTGTCCGGAAAGTAAGGTAACACTTTCATATATTTAAAATATAGCTTTTAATTTCTGATAAGGAGATAAAAAATTATATACAATAAATCTCCTTCATTGAAAAACACAAGGTTTATGCCGGATGTTGCTATGGCAAACTAATCTTATACTGGGATGGACTTTTTATAACATATGACCCGTGATAAGTTAATATCGGGACGATATTCGGAGGTAAAAGATTAAAAAATATCGTGGCCTGCGCACAGTTTGGACCTCAATCGATGCAACATCTTCCTTTAGGGTTACTTAAAGTCAAATGTCTTCAATCCTGAGCTAGACACAGACATGTTGCAACAGAACATCACACGTGGAATTAAGAAGATTGAATGTAGAATGTGCTATTAAACTGATCGACAACTTTATCATGAATATTTGGCATGGAAAGAGCTTAAAAAAGCCATTTTAATGAAAACGTCAGTTAACTACTAAAATGAATTCATAGACCAAAAGGTAATTCTGATATGAAATATGTATAAAAGTTCTTCATGCGATGAAAATTGAGTAAAAATATCATACAAAGAGTTACACATTTAATACACATGTATTTAAATTTTCATCTCTTTAATCGAAATGTAAAGCCATACTACGAATGTACAGAGGTGTTATCTTACTTTCCGGACATCCTGTAGATAATAGTCTAGTAGAGGGTAGCTTTACTAGAAAATTTCTAATACTTGTTCTGGAAGACCGGCTTGGTGAGTTTTTAACCTTATCAGAAAGATGGCGACATACATGAATGTCATGAAATTGTATATCGGTTTCAGTTGAGGCGGACTTTTGGCACTTTTATAGCACTGTATTCGAAAAGAATGGCAAACAACATCTCTTTTTTCTCAGTTTGTCTGTTACAGGACAACGATCATAAAGTTTTTACCCGTTTGTGACACACAATACATTGATAGCTTTTCAGCATTCAGAAAAATAAGTTGAAAGTATTCTAAACTGTTAATTTATTTAATTTTCTATACCAGTATGCTGTACTCTAATCGTCATATGATATCTGTTCTGTATTCTGTATTAACTTCCTATAATAGGAACACCAAGACCTCCGATTTTATAGGCCTTGTAGAGTTACAGCAATCTTCTTTAGTATTTAAAACACAACTTATTTACATTTTACAATTTGTGTGTTAGCTAGGCGTGGTATTAAATTCTGATTTTTCATTCATTAACTTTTTAGGTCTCTTCAAGTTCCTTGAAAGTTTTTCCAGTTCCAATTGACACTCTTTCTGTGTAATTTCAGAGAATTTTCCACTGTCCATATGCAATTGTATTATTTTAGGGTCATCACTGCGGAACTGTTCCCAGTTGAATGTTTCATTTTGTTTTGACACTTATGACTTAATTTGGTTTACAACAGTTTTTCTTTGGTATCTTGAAGAAAAATTTGATGTCAGAAAAATTAATTTAAAAAAAATTATGTTTTTGCTAACAGTACGATTTGAACTTGGGTGCTCTTAGGCATTAGCGCACGTCATAAACCAATAGCCTACACATCCAACCGGTCGATTAACGGTTAAATAAAGTAGCAGTATCTAAAGCTAAGGTCTAAAAATAGAATTGTATCCTGCCAGACGAAAAAATGAAAAATCTTCTCAAATACCGCAAAAAAACTCTGTAGATATACATGTAGATCTATCTAATTGGTATTTTCTACGTAATTGTGGCAAAAATATCGTAAAACGAAAGCGAAATACGACCTGCAATGTAGACTATCGTATTTAATTTTCTTCTTTACGAGATATTTCATCTACTGTCTTCGATTTGTGTCCCCGAAAAATCTATAAATAGTTTGTCTAGATCAAAGTTTTCTTGACCCAATTTTTAAAAGAAAAAAGAAATAATAAATGATAAATAATACTTAGATCTACTTAGAAATGCTAGGGGATCTAGTAGGCCTACCGATTGCATCGCTAAGAGCGTAGTCTGCATTGTTTACATTGGAGACGGGCGAAAATCGTACTCAGTAAAGTTCGTACATAGCGTTAATATTTTCGTTTTTCATTGCTATAAATTACAATGTTATAGCGAAATGCATTGACTGAAGTAGCAATTTTTATTTCATTTAGCAATTGCACATGTAATGTATTCATAAAACAACAGTTTTGGACATATAAACCCGAAATGGCGTTCTCTGTTTGGATATATAGGGGCTACTCATCAGCGTCAAAGCCTACGCCTCGGGTACAATTTTATTTAAATTAGAACATGAGCGCATTTGAGTACCACAACGAAACATATATCATTTTGTTTGTATCTTAATTATTAATACAAACATACTTGTTATTTTGTGGTACTCGCCTGCGCTGATAGTTTATTTTTAATATAATTGGACAAAAATGGTATAATTTTCCTGTTTTTTGGAAAATAGGGGGTTTTAAAACGTGAAATTAATCACCTACAAAATTATTTGAAATTAACAAAATAGCATTTTTATACAGTTTAGAAGTTGTTTTGAATGAATATTGATCAATTGATGATATTTCTCATAGTTTACTTTTTTTGAATATTTTGGGCAAATTATGGGGGTTAGTGAACCAGGCCCTTTGGCCTATAGAGCATACACAAGGTAAAAGCTGACAACGCATGACAGACACCAGACAAAGCACAATCACAAAAGCTCACATTGAAACATTTCATACTCAGGTGAGCTAAAATCAGGGATTTCTAAAGCTTCCCCACCTATTAAAGAGGACTAGGGTTTTAGTAATGAAAAAAAGAATGTAAAGTAGACAATGTTAACAACCTTTCTCAAATGACAATAATGGACTCAATCCACTCTTTGAGCAATTGCTTCAAAAGAATCTGAAACTAGTTCATCTAACTGGGTTATGTCCTTCAATATTGAGCTAAATTCAAGTATTTTTGTGTTAAAATACTAGCTATATATGATGAGGTTAGGGATGCAGTAGTAGAAGTACGTTATAGCTCCAATGTTCATTCAGTTCGATCTAATCTTGATTAGCACTGTCCACAAAAGTTAACATTGCTGGTTATGCCACCCTTGTTGTTAACTCTTTACCAAATGACAAAATTTTGGACTTGCCTAAATTGAAAGCATTTGCAGAATAAAAATGAAAGTGACTGAAAATTGGAAATTTGTTTTGTGAAGGATAGAAAACATTGTGGGAAAAGGAGAAAATGCTGGTTACCAGCATTTTCTCCTTTTTCCACAATGTTTTTAAAATGCTTCTTTCTCAGGGTCGTCAAAAGTCAGGATCGTGTGGTAAAGGCTTAACCCTTAACCTGCTGAAAAAAGTGATACGAATCTTTCAAGCTGATCTTAGGATCCCAAATTTTGCTACTTGAAAAGTTTCATATTGAGAAAAATATCTTTTTATCAAACAGCGTAGATCAAAGATCAGACTGCAAATTCTGAGCAGTCATCTGAGCAGTCTGATCTTGAAAGGCCCTCAAGTCACACTTACCAGCCTAAGGGGTATGGGCTTGGTCTTCTGATGTTGTAATACTTGCAAGCCTTTTTAATTAATGCTCGCACTGTCAGATGGTAGTGTTTTTATAATACAAGAAATCATGCACCCCTGTAGAAATAGATCATCTCAAAGAGAACTAGATCAGCTAGGTAGAAAATCTGTGATGAATTCAATATAATCTTTTGTAAACTATTTAAGTTTCAAATTTGTTAATATTTGTCTACAAAGGCTTTCAATTTTATAGGTGTTAAAAATGCAGGCCAATTCATGGGAATTGTCACTGAAGAGGTAGCAAATATTGAGCAAAAGAATTTTTAAAAAATTGCTGTATATTCAGCCTTTTCTTCTTTTTCCACAATATTTTTAAATCCTTTTTCCTCAGGGTTATTACTACATGAGACTGTATTGTTAAGGGTTAAATAAACTTCATTACCAACTGAAACAAGATTGAAAACTACTTATTTTATAAAACTGTGTAAGGAAATTACAAACCTTATGTTACATCAATTTAAATATCCATGATAACATGATGATTAGTCCATACACTATACAATATCCATCACACATCATAATAACTTTTTTAGTAAAAAATATTACATGCTGTTGAATTCTATGGTGAAAATCAATTCCAGGAAAGGGCTTTACAATTACTATTGTACTCAAAAGACTTTATCTTCCTATTTCATTGGAAGATTAATTGAAAGTGAACACAGCTTTCAGATGAGCAAATATAAATCCATTTGTTTTTTCTTCAATAGTAGACACTCAAAGTGTAAAAATGAAAAAAAAAAATGTTAACAAAAACATTTTTTTCTCAACTAAGTTAACTATCTGTCTTAAGTATTCCAGGAGATGGCCATTTTATAGCGTATTGCAACCTGTGACAGATGACCGAATAAAAGTGACAACATTGTGATGACTTTATGCCCTATTTATAAAGCATCAGACTAAGTTTTGCAGTCCAATCCAATAATACTGTCCATTAGGGATGTCAACAAACAATTTCTTCCATTTTTTTCACCATAAAAACACTATATATATTTCTTGTGCGCTTGTATGGGGGGAAAGGAATGATCTACCAGTCTTAAATTTTCATTTAAAACAAAAACT
Organism: Tridacna crocea; assembly: GCA_943736015.1. Lineage (NCBI taxonomy): Eukaryota > Metazoa > Mollusca > Bivalvia > Cardiida > Cardiidae > Tridacna > Tridacna crocea. The sequence goes on along the minus strand of OX031060.1, from coordinate 57,231,558 downwards.
AAAATTAAAGGGTAATCTAGAAATTTACTTTGACAAAACAAAAGATGTGTGTGATCACATTTTCAATTGTATCATGCAAGAATTGTATCAGTACTCTACCAGAGTACTGTCTGAATTTCCTTAAAGAAGGCCATACACCCCTGATATTGAGTATTAGAGTAATTGTTTCTCAAAATGCAGGAAACATCCCTTAACATGAAGATATCTCTGCTGCACTTCCCTTAGATTTAAGTGAACATATACATAATACATGTATTATAGATCAATCTAATACTTTCATTCATTATCTTTTATTATTTTCTACATTTGTAAGTAACACAACTTCTGATTGGCTAAACCATTTGGTTTAGCCAATTAGATGTTGTGTTACTTACAAATTTAGAAAACCTTGGAGAATAAGACTAAGAATATTCTCAAGTATGGTTGGTGAAGTAACGGGCCCTGTTAGTGCACAGGACTTCACAATATTGGGTTGATCGAATCAAGAGTTTTTACCCTGTTTTAACAGTTTAGGTCACATCACGGCAGTTAGAGCATCTATGCATGTATTTCCTGACTTTCTCACACCATTACTGACACAACCTCCTTTCCAAGTTACCACTTTCTCAAATGCATCAGGGATGATGGGCAAAAATCACTCGAAAGAATGTTTGCCTATACTGGCTATAAAACATAGTTACAACGACCTCAAGTCTGATAAGCTAATAATGGCTCACTGAATCAAATCCAAACTTCGCAGGTATCTTTACGAGGATTTATTAAAGTCACTGCAACAGGAATTATTCCTGTCTCCCAGCTGATGATTACTACAAAGTCACTGCAACATGAATTATTCCTGTCTCCTAGCTGATGATTATTACAAAGGTAGTTATGTGGGAAAGTAGCAAGTTGCTTGGAAACAATATTCTGCAAAGTATTGGAAACAGAAGTTCCAGGTGAGTGGTTGGTTGTATTGGGGTTTAACGCCACTTTAACAGCTAAGGTCATATCATGGCAGTCGGTGACGTACATGTGTTTCCTAGCTTTCTCACACCGGAACTTTCTTTCCAAAGCCACAGACTACTGTTCTCACATGTTCAGCAGAGGTGAGTGGTGAAAATACGTCGGAAAGAAAGTTCGCCTCAACCGGGTATCGTGGAACTCACAACCACCAGGTCATGAGTCCCACACGCTCACCACTAAGCCATCCGGGTGGGCTCCAGGTGAATGCATAGGTGCAATATGACTGATATATTGTTGAAAACATCATACAATCAATCAATCAATGGTTTATTTTCCTTCAACTCTTTACACCAAACAGCAAATTTTTGGACTGGTCCAAATTGAGAGCATTTGCAGACAACAAAATAGAACAGACTGAAAAGTTAAAATTTGCTATGGGAAGGACAGAAAACATTGTGGGAAATGGAGAAAATTCTGGCTACCAGCATTTTTCTCGTTTTCTCACAATTTTTCTCTTTTAGAGTCATCAAAAGTCCTCAGTGTGGCACAGGCTTAACCCATTACCACACAATCCCTACTTTTGACAACCCTGAGAAAGAAGCCTTTAGAAAACATTGTGGGAAAAAGGGAAAATGCTGGTAACCAGCATTTTCCCCTTTTCCCACAATGTTTTTTACCCTAATGGAAACAAAGTTCAATTTTTTGAGTCATGTCTATTTTTCTTCTGCAAATGCTTTCAATATGGACCAGTCTAAAATTTTATCGTTCGGTAAAGGGTAAAAGGATTTTCCATAAATTTAGATGCCTTTGCAGCTAGTGAAGATCAAGATTAGACTGCAAAAAATGTGCAATCTGATCTTTGAACTATACTGTCTGCTTTACTGAGATATACCCTGGACAAGAGCAACTTCGAAATTGCAATCATTTTGATCTTATTTTCAGACTGATGATGTTTGACAAAATCAAATCTGGCTCTCATGATAACTCTTCTTAACTAATTAACACACGAGAACATATTAGGCTTGTCCAAATTGAAAGCATTTGCAGAAAGACAAAATAAAAGTTACTGAAATTTGGAATTTGTTTTGTGATGGGTAGAAAACATTGTGGGAAAAGGAGTAAATGCTGGTTACCAGCATTTTCTCCATTTCCTGCAATGTTTTCTAAAGGCTTCTTTCTCAGGATCGTCAAAAGTAGGGATTATGTGGTAATGGGTTAAAAGGATATATAAAACATTGTGGGAACAGAAGAAAATGTTGGTGTACCGACACTTTCTTCTTTTCCCACAATGTTTTCCAAGGCCTCCTTACTCAGGATTGTTAAATTTTGTGGAATAGGGTTAATAAATAATACTAACACAAACCTGAATCTGGCTTACTCTTTATCACACAAAAAATTTTTAGACTTTTTCAAACTGAAAGCATTTGCAGGTGTCAATTTCGGAGCCGCTCTAATGAAGTAATTTTTATTTAAACAGTGTAGGAAATATTGCTGGAAAAGGAGAAAATGCTAGTGACCAGGATTTTCTCCTTTTCCCACAATGTCTTCAAAAAGCTTTTTCCTTAGGGTCATTACAAGTTAGCATTGTGATGTAAAGGGTCAAGACCGTAGATAAGGTGATAAACAGGGTGATGACAGGGGTCTTCTTCATACTGCACAATCATTAACAAATCTACAATTTATCATTTCTTCTCATCTCCCACCCATATTCAATTTGTTCAGTTGTAGATCATTACATGTTGCCCTTGAAAAACTACACCAATTGTTAAAATACATTGTCATTATCTGCTCAAGATTCAATGAACGTAAAGTTGGACTCTGAATCACTACCTTTAACTCTTTACCACACAATCCCCTGAGGAAGAAGTCTTTTGAAAACATTCAAACCAGCATTTTCTCCTTTTCCCTTTATGTTTTCTTACCTATCAAGACAAAATTAATACTGCTATTTGAGACACATTTGAAATGTCATCTGCAAATGCATTCCATTTGGACAAGTCTACATTTTTATTATGTGGTAAAAGAGTTAACGTGTGGCAACATTGAACTGGGGCTGAACTGAATTTACATAATTATATCATCTTCTAAAGTTCTCATGCAATGTATGTAGTAGTATGGAATGTGCTGAAGTAAGACATCAAATATGCAAATATCTAAGTTTGATTTTATCAAACAAAACTTTGGTATGGTGTCACTTGTATGTAAATACAACACAACATGTGTGTGCACCTGAAAATATGCCAACTCTTTAACAGCTTGAAAAGTTTAGATTAGTTCAAATTGAAATCATTTGCAGACAACAAAGCTATATTGCCTGCATATGTCTTCAACAGGACATGAGATGATGTTGGAAAAAGGAGAAAATGCTTGTATTCTTTCCCTTTCCAACTTTATTTGTGTAAGCCTATTTTGCTGGTATTTGTTGCCTTTCCAACCTTATTTGCATAAGCCTATTTACTCAGGGTTGGTAAAATATGGGATTGTTTGATATGGGGTTAAAATACAAAGTTCTTGTCCATACCTAACTCTGTATCTTTGTTAACACACCATAAAAGGAGTGAATACCAAAGCTGGTAAGTAATTTATATAGATTCCAGTTCATTAAGCAAGTGACAGACCTCATTTTTTTGTCAATACGAGTGTGTACAGAAATCATCATGTGTGACAATTATACCCTCAAGCATTCCCAAAGTTGAATAGGCAGCTTTCAATGGAAACAAGCCCCAAATTTGAGTCCGTACCATCACAATGTTGATACTAATATTCTACAAAGCAATTTTTCTATCCTTGCAAAATTGAATATACCAACATAAATGCCATTATCTCCTGCTATATGGCATTCTATAAATACTCATCTATCTAATTTGGGCATCCTGGGTACAGAACCGAATCACTTTCCTACGCGACAACCGTTACTTTGAATTTCAAACTAAAATAAACGTTTACTCAATAAAACGCTACCTCATGCGAATCACTCAGCTATGATCAGCAGTTTAGAGAAATCTGGGGCTAAAACAGGACTGATTTTTAGACCAGCAAAGCTAGTCTATAAGCCTCGGTTACACCACAACCGAATCAGCTGCGAATACACCCTAATTTTTTAATTCGGGTGGATTCGGGAGCATTCTGTTCTACCTCCCAGAATAGGCGAAAATTTGAGAGGGATTCTGAAACATTCGTGGAGGGATTCGGCTTGTTTTGAAATGTTCAAAACCAGCCGAATACCCTAAAAAAAAGTCCCGAATGTGGCCCCGACAAATTTCATTCGGGCCATATTTGGGACATATTCGGATGGAATTCGGTCAGATTCGGGGAGGCATTTGGGGTGTTCAAGGCAGATTCGGTGTTATTCGTATCGTAAGTGGTGGAACTATCGAATCATCTAGCCAAATAGACCCGAATAATACGAATAGAGCCGAATCTGCACAGAATGCCCCGAAAAGCTCCCAGAATCCATCCGAATAGCCATCCGAATATAGAGCAGAATACAGGCGAATAAGCCAAATAGGTCAGAATACAGCGGAATAGCAGACAAATAGCTCCGAATGAGGGGCCCGATTAAATCCGAATAGCCTCGCGAATGTAGACAGATTGTGCAGGGATATCTCTGCCTCATTGCTCCTGTAGCATACAACGAGGTAAGATCTTTGCTTTTTGCAATACCCGGCTGTCCCGTGATGTAAAGTGTCGCAGGACAAGCGCCAGCTTTAAACCAGGCTCTAATGGTTCTAGGTAGTTGGTTCTTCTCTTTGTGAGTGCTGGACCAACCCTGGCAAGGATCTCTTCGAACTGATCTGGATCAAACCGCAAGAAGTTCTGGAACAATTGGATGTCTTCAAGCTCGAGTTCCCTCATATTGGCCAGACTCCACTCGTCGTTCGATCCTGGGGCGGACCCACCATCTTCGTCTGCGCCAACCTGCTGGTGCATTATCGTCACTGCCAGCATTACCGACTAAGCCATCGCTGATATCGCTGTCACTGTCTGTAGACATATCTATTGCAATTGCCTCGTTTTGCAAAATGTCATCCTTCAGCAGCAGTTGGGTAGCGATGAGAAGATTGTGATTTTCCATGGTGTGCACAGGTCGAATTGGTAAGGTGCATGTGAGATGCACACAGCTCCTGCACACCCATATATACCTCCAGGAAAATCATGTTTTCTTTATTAATTCGGGCATAATCTGGGTCCAAATTCAGCCCAAATCCAATGATTCTTTGGCGAATTCGGGTAATTCGGTGGCGTATTCGGCCCATTCGGCCATATTCGTCCCAATTAGGGTCGACATTCGGGTCATTATTCTGGTGTAATCGGGGCTATATGGGGCTCAATTCTGGTCACATTTGGCTCGATTCTGGCCTCTATTTGGATTGCCCAAAATCGATTCGGGTCAACTCTTGGCGATTCTGCTTAATTCGGAACCTAATCGGGACCTATTCGTCTCTGATTCAGGAAGCCCCCCGAATCAAAGACGAATAAGTTCCGAATCAACCGAATCCATCCGATTCAGGCCATATTCGGGCAGAATTGGTTCGAATTCGATTTCTGGCTATAGGCATCTAGATTGAGCCAGACTCAATGTAAACAGAAAAATCCCACAGTTGCAAAATACTGCCTCACAGAAAAATAACTCCTTACTGTTGGGAATCTTAATTCAGTCCTCAGTGATCTGCCAAGGTTTTGAAGATGCTGGGAGAATGTCCCCTTTCAGTGTCAGATTGTGCTTTATTTGACACATTTAGTTTAGTTTAGTTTAAACATATTTATTTTACATCGATTGAGAAACAAGTTCTTACAACTTAAACTAATCTCTCTCGATTCTGCTTCCTGGGAACTACACCAATACTCGCGCCGAATGTGTGGGCCAATGAAAAATCCCAAAGTTGACACCCGCTCCCAGGTATCAAACTCAGGACCTTTTGGTTATGAGGCCGACGCTCTACCTCACAACCATGGACACCACACACTTGACACATTTGTCCCCTTTCAGTGTCAGGTTGTGTTTTATTTGACTCCACATTGTTTTGTCAGTTTCTTCGTAGGAGCAGTGAAATATGATTGAATGTCCCTCATGGACAATCTTTTCCGCTTTGTGTCTCTGTCAGCCATGGTTACTATTGTTGCGAGCTTTTTCGTCAAAAACAGTGTGATTGGTAGCTAGCTACATGTACATGGTAGCGTGTGTGCAGCCTATCAGAATCACTGAAACAAACTATGGTATAAAGGAAGTAATGGGCTTTCCTCTGACGCAATCGTCAGTGATTCAGTTTGGTTCGACCCGCAAATTGAACTTTCTGTTTACCTACTTTCACTTTGAAAAGGTTAGTTCTTTCAGTTTTAAAATTGGACACAGCCGATTTCGTGTTGCATCAATGGCGCACCTGTTGGAATTTTCATGCGCCCTAGATGATTTTACTGCATCCAGGGTGCAAAAGCGCAGCCTCAGCAGATCACTGAGTCCTTATGACAACTTAGACTTAAAGCCCAGAATCTCTACCATACCAATTTGAACTTGTCCACTTTCAAATAATAATACATGTCGAATCTTCGAAGAATATGACATGTGCAGACGACATGAATGCGCTATGGAAAATGCATTTGGATTGAAATCATAGCAACTAAAAGTATAGAAATTTAATGTGAAGATGCCAATCTGTGAAGATAGTGTTGCCCCATTGTTAGTTACGGGTGATAAACGAATTTTCAAATCGTGTTAAAAAAGTAAACAAAAGAGAGTGTGACATGGCACCTTTTCACCCAGTTTTAGATTTGATAATTCTCAGACATCAACTAACACATGGACCAACCACACAGATTGTCATCTTCACAATAATATAGTACATACTTTAAAATGGTATGATTTAAAGAGGTCCTAATACTCATTTTCAGCCAGTTTTAATTCATTTTGTCCTTATTTTATCCAAATATAGTCATTTGTATATCTTCATGTCAAATATTGCGCCTGACTGTTGTAAGATTGTTTAGATTACAGTCGATAGAAAATGCGTTTCGCCGAGTTGCGGCCATCAATGTAAACTAAGGAAATGACTAGATTGTCATTTCTGGATTTTAAATCGAAGATTTTCGATAACCGTTATACACTCGGGTAGATTCATATGATGATCATGCATTCTGTCACGTGATTATATTTGACCTTCGCCTTACGTCTGATGCGGTAAATAAAGGGAAATGTAGGCTTCTCTGTTCTAGCCCTGATTTTCAGTCAGAGGTCGCTGCCTATATGCAAATTACACCTTATCGGCGGAAACCAACGATAAATTTCCGTGACGCATCACCATTGTTTACAGCTTCAATCGTCAGCCAGTTTTCTTCTGACAAATGTTCGCTTTCTAATACAAATCTCCTTATTTCTTTTTTTCAATTACATCATTATGTCAGTAATTTATGCATGTTTACACAAAGGATTGATTTCTGTATCATTCTAAATTGTTTGAAACTTAACAGCGTTTTTGCTCACCAGTTGTAGATGGGCATCTTTAAATGTCAACTCATTTTAACACTGTCATTTTTCATATTTGGAAGCTATAGGGCCTTTAAACATCACAGTGTCTTTGCTACATTGTTACCAGTTATTTCTAGACAAAAGAGCAATAATTAAGATACCACAATACCATGACATGGCCACCAAAAAACTAGTCTTTTGTCTGTACTGCCCAGTCATGTACTATATGATTATTACAAAAGAAGCATAAAATGTCAATAGAAAGTAATATATATCACTTCATTGACCTTGTGGTCTATTGTTGTGACTAAATCAGTAAACAATATTATCTCAAGTCATCAGACATTTCAGAATGATTTCTATGAGCTCCACCCATCTGAAACATTATACTGCCTCACTTTCATAAGAAGAATGAACGTTTAACATGAAAATAATACTCATATATCCCAATTAATCCTTACTCTGTAGATACTTATTTCTACGCATTGCTTGTACGAGCTTTGAAAAACATTGTGGCAAAAGGTGAAATTGCTCGTGACGGGTAAAAGGTAAGGAAATTATGAGTGTAAATCATAGGCCCATATCTCACCTATCATGATTTTGATAAAAATGATCAACTTTCTTTAACTCATTACCAAAGGACAATATTTTAGACTGGTCCAAATTGAAAGCATTTGCAGATGACAAAATAAAAGTGACTGAAAATTTGAAATTTGTTTTCTGAAGGGTAGAAAACATTGTGGGAAAAGGAGAAAATGCTGGTTACCAGCATTTTCTCCTTTTCCTCTAAGGTTTTCCAAAGGCCTCTTTCTCGGGGGCGTCAAAAGTAGAGATTGTGTGGTAATGGGTTAAACCAATATTTTATGAAACATTTAATAAGTTTCAACAATTGAGCATTAGTAGTTACTATAATTTGAACATTATATTACCCAGTATAGACTATTTTACTAAATTTTCACATACTGAATCATACATTACTTTGAGGCTCTGAATGGCTTTCAAATACATAGAGGATATTTGTTTTTTTCGGTGAAAGATCAAAATCTATTTCATCGAGTGGACACCATCGGTAATATTTTCACGAGTGGCACAGCCACGAGTGAAAATATTACCGATGGTGTTGACGAGATGAAATAAAATTCGATCTTTCACCGAAAAAAAAACAAATATTCTATCTATTTCATGCTTTTAACCCTTTCTGGGAGGAGCTTTATCAAAATTCAGTACAGTTCTTTTCCGTTATTCCCCGTGGCGTACCCCTCCCGCATAGCAACGTTACGTCAAGCGCTAGAAATGTAAGGTATATGACGTCAGATTTCCCATCTGGTTGTTAGGCACGTGCAATTTACCTAGGCGACAAGAACGTGAAAATCGGTATTTTCTCTGGTCGTAAATAAAAATATATTTTCACTGCTATTTCTCCATATCCTACCGGAAAGCATGAAATAAAACTGAATATTAGAAGAACATTTCTTACATACTTCAGTACTTTTGAACAAATATAATTCTTCAAATAAAAATGATTTTTTACCGTAATTTTAGAATTTAGAAATAAAATTGATTCTATTCCTGTGAAGTTTTTTGACAAATTTCAAAGTGAAAGTGTATACATGTAGTAGATTTATGCTCTGAGTATTAAGCCTTCACCAACCAATCTATGTTAAAATAACAATCCTGAAGACAGAGCCTTTTGAAAACATAGTGAGAAAAAGGCAAAATTGCAAGCAACCATATTTTCTTCTTTTCCAAAAATATTTTCTACAATACCAAAGATAAATCCAATTACTTTGCCACAATTACATGTAATTTGTCACATGCAAATCCTTTATCTTTGGACAAGTTAAATATTTTGACTTTTAGACCACCTGCTCTGTGCTGTCTGATCTTGTTTTCACTGTCCTGGATTTGCACTGCCATGCTGATCTACACTAAAAGGAAATGAAAGTGTTTGCACCTAATGGTTAAAAGAGCCCATTGATATATTTCTGTGATTTAACTCTTTACCACACAACAAAATTTTAGACTGGTTCAAATTGAAAGCATTTGCAGACCACATATAAAGGTGAATGAAAAATTGAACTTTGTTCTGGGAAGGGTAGAAAACACTGTGGAAAAAGGAGAAAATGCTGGTTACCAGCATTTTCTCCTTTTCCTACAGTGTTTTCAAAAGGCTTCTTTCTAAGGGGCGTCAAAAGTAGGGATTGTGAGGGTGTATTAACACTGGCTGCTAAACCCAACTTTGCGGGCAATTGTGGGTACTGTAGATCAATATCAGACTGGGCATTCTGTGGAATCTGATCTGGGATCTGCACTGCCTGATACTGTGAAATCTTCAGTGAGCTAAATTTTTATCTTTAATCATAAGGTATTCGCTATAAAGGGTTGAAATCAAAGTAACCACACATTTTAGAAAGCTGAACTTTCATAGAGAAATGATGATATAATGATTTAGTTCAAGTGTATGTTTACCTGCTCAGTTAACACTTTACCAAACAATCCTGCATCTTTTTTTATCCTGAGAAAAAAATGCTTTTACGAACATTTTAGGGAGAAAGAAAAAAAAGCTGATCGACAGCATTTTCTCCTTTTCCCACAATGTTTTCTCCTGACCTATATCCACAATTTAATCATTTACCAAACAAATCCTGGTTTTAATGACCTTAAGAAAGGAGACTTCCTAAAAATGGCAGTAAAGATGATTGTAACCAACAACCTGCTTTTTCTCCTTTTTCTGTTAGAGACGATTCAGCCTCAATCAAACTGTTATCTACAAGGCAGTTCAATTCTGACGTGTCTTAAATTTTGTCACAAGCATTAACTCGTTACCAAACGACAATATTCTAGACTCGTCCAAATTGAAAGCATTTGCAAATGACAAAAGTGACTGAAAATTTGAAATTTTGTTTTGTGAAGGGTAGAAAACATTGTGGGAAAAGGAGAAAATGCTGGTTACCAGCATTTTCTCCTTTTCCCACAATGTTTTCTATAGGCTTCTTTCTCAGGGGTATCAAAAGTAAGGATTGTGTGGTAATGGGCTAAGAGTTCAGGGTGTAAAATGAGGAATGGAGTGGTTAAAGTGTCAGGGGTGCTTGGGCACTGAAGTGGTCCCTCTCATCATAACAACAGCATTTTTTCAACATTTTACACTATAATGATTCTGTCAGGGTATCACCAAAACTAAATTTTTGTAAACAGAAAAGGTATTTTCACTCAAAAAAAGGGCTGAGCAAAGTGCATATATGTACAAGAATTATATCATGTTAACCCTTATCAGCCCTATAGGTGAGAACACAGAATTTCCCACAATGTTTCCTACCCCATCAAAAACATTGCAGGGCTGAAAAATAGCACTGGTCCTAGTTCTGGCACATACAGAATCGGAGATCGGACCTGCGGAAAAAAAGATGGTGAGAGATGATGGACCTCCCAAAATGGATGTCAGACTTGTTCAGTCTTTAAAGTAAATAGTCTGATGCCCGAAAATCTATTCAGAATGACTTAGACTACCGTATATCATTCTGATGATAATTTGGGTCTGCTTGTTTTAAGGACAGTCCTCTTGTAATATGAAATATTTTCTGTATACTAGCCACCCAAGGGTGCTTTCACATTAACTTATTTAAAGGTGGCCCTTTAGAATTTGGAACCCAAATTATACAAAAATACAAAAAAATCATCCTAATACTCCCAAAGTCTTGAAATTTCCATTCATGTAACCCGATTAGTCGAAAACCATCCAACAACATGAGAAATTTGAGATTTACTACAGCGCAGATCGACACTGATGGGAAACACCGTCTATTTTTACATCAGTAACTCGCTCATTTATATACCGGAAATATAAAGACGAAGCTTCAAACATAGTGTCCAAAGTTCTAGACATTATGGAACATAATTACGTGTTTGTTATATTATGGAATTATAAGAGTCAGTAGTCACATAACATTCCCACAATGCTTTGTTGATTTTGGCGGGAAATCTAAAAATAGCTCAAGAGGCTACATAGCCATTTAAGGGAATACCACCTAAAAAATTTTCTTTTGTAATTTTATGATTCTTAATTATTGATTATTTTTATTGTTTTTTCGTATTAATTTCAGTCATATATACCTTTTTTTAATTTGGTGTGATGTTAAAAATCTAAATATCCACCTTTAAGGTATTGTAATATCAACAGTTTTCCCCGGTTCCTGACTTGTCTACCATCAATAAACGGATATAAGCTAGTTAACTCTTTACCTCACAATCTCGACTTTTAACGACCCTGAGAAAGAAGCCTTTTGAAAACATTGTAGGAAAAGGAGAAAATGCTGGTAACCAGCAATTTCTCCTTTCCCCACAATGTTTTCTACTCAGCCCAAGACAAATTTCAGCTTTTGAGCCATACATATATTGTCGTCTGCAAATGCTTTCAATTTGGACTGGTCTACAATTTTGTTGTTTGGTAACGTGTTAAAATCTATGAGTAATATCATCTTTGCCTTTTGCTAAAAGTTTACAACAAAAAGTTAAAACTTAGTTTTCATTAAATATCATACAGAAAACTTCAGAAGAAAGTAAAACAGGACTTTCATAATTTGAGGTGGGAAGAAACTATGAGGTGGTTGGGACCTTCCAACAACAATGAGATGAAAGTTGGTTGTGGGCTTTGTTTCACAATGCAGTTGTTCAATGGTCTACAAAAAAGTCTTAATTTTTGTTCAAACGCATTGCCATACAGTTCCATGTTTTAATGACCAGGCATAAAAATAAGGCTTTTGAAAACATTGTGGGAATTTAGCACATAACAAACTCCAGCTTTTTTCAAACCAGGTAGTTTTGACTTGTGCCGTATCTGTACATCTATACAACTAAATGATGCCATTATGTCAAAATTGATGTCATTATCTGAATAAATGGCGTTTAGTGAATAACAGGAGATATTCAATTTAACTCTTTACCAAACGACACAATTTTAGACTTGTCTAAATCAAAAGCATTTGCAGACGACAAAATAAAAGTGACTGAAAATTTGAAATTTGTTTTGTAAAGGGTAGAAAACATTGTGGGAAAAGGAGAAAATGCTGGTAACCAGCATTTTCTCCTTTTCTTACAATGTTTTCAAAAGGCTTCTTTCTCAGGGTCATTAAAAGTTGGGATTGTGTGGTAAAAAGTTAAAGTGGTGTAGACCATTACAGGGGTGAAAGCCTGTGACAGAGCAACTTCCCATGACTACCTACATAAAGCTTGCAAAAAATATGAACATTTATGAAGATATAAATCAACCTAAACTACAAAACTCACAATTACAGACTGATATGCCGAGATTTCTTCAGCCATACTTTTCCTCTAGTAAAATTTGGTCCTGGTTAGACTCTATTCCTACCTTCACTTTCTTGGCTACTATATAGGCTATTGTTAGAAAATTAACTTAAGGTAAGACCTGTTTAATGAAAAACAATTATTTCCACTGGAATATCATCATGCAAAATTTGCTATAATTAAAAATGAGCATTATTGAACTACTTTCACCGATTAATTTTTTTCCATTTTTTCCTTCTTTGAATTATCATTTGTAAATCTAAAACCACTATATTCTCAATTCAAAAAGAGATAATAATTACATCTCTTTTCAGAAAACTAACAAAAGTATAAAAAAAATAATTTCAAGATACACATAAACGGAATTTCTGATCCGTTAGAAATGTGCAAAAGTATTATTTCTGTATAAATCCTTATTTATCCCAGGGTTCGACATTAACATTTTTTTCAACTAGACCAATGGACCAGTAATCTGAAATTTTTACTAGACCACTTCAGATTTCTACTAGACCATTTTTGCAAAATGAATAAAAGTATGAAATAGATCTAATTCTATGTGTTTTCCTTGTTAATATACCACAATTGTGAAAAAGGACAATATCATGTTAAGTACATGTAATTATCAATGAATGTTTCTCCGTTAGTTTATTTGAAGGGTGATTTCAAAAAAAATGCATCCAAAGCGTGACATATAGGGTCACAAATAAAGTTTGTCATATGAAAATATGGCCTATCAAAACCATGTCTCAATATGTCAGATTTTTAGAAATCAACATGGGAATGTCAATAATGAACACAGTTTTAAAGATTTAAATGATTTTATTTGAAACATTGAACAATTTTTAAACAAATAATTATGTTTTTTATGGCCGTTTTAAATCTGTTTAAAGTAGAAAATTCATTTATTATGGCACTTGATATTGTAACATGAATGCAAAGGTAAAATTTGATGTATAACATAGCTAATTTCATTAGATTTTACGGATTTTATGACCATTTTTAGCTATTTTTGACACAATATTTTCATTAATTACCTCAAAAAGTTTACATGAAATATTCCATACATGATAGGCAAAGCTGATACTTGGCCTGGTACAGTAACAGGGTATGTGCAGCTGCTATACAAAAGGTTTAATGGGTATAATCACTTGATATGTGATGAGGACACTTCAAAAAACAATGAAAAATTTAGTAAAAACGTTACACTTGGGACAATACTAATGACAGAAGTAACTCTCAGAAAATCCCTTTTCTAGTTACAATTGGTGATTCCTTTTTATGATTCAGATAAGAACATACATAAATGGGGATATTAGTGTAGTGGAATGCAAACTGAAGTGTGTCATTGTCAGAAATTAGCTTTAAATCAGTCATAGGACTTTGTTTGCAAACAATCAGTTTGCTGCATGCTGAAATTATTAATGCTTTTTAACTTCCTGTCTCTGCTGTTTCCAAGATGTATGTTTGTAGCAAAATTTAAAATGTTAAAGCTGTAATTTACAGTAGTTTTAAAGTGCAACAATCTTACATTTCAAAGCTACAGAAAACAGTTACACTTGGGACAAAAATATAAATTGTCTTTGAAAGAGACTCGGCCGTTACAAAATGGATATATTTTTGAATACTAACTATCAGCATAGTAAATGGATGTTGTTCTTGTTTTCCTTTAAAAAAACCAAAGCTTCTTCACTGTAGTCACTACATTTTTTATGTAAAAATACAAAGTTTTAAAGAATTCCCACCACATATCAAATAAATTGTTTTAAAAGAGTCTTATTAAGTCTATTAAAATTTTGTGATTGGAATACTTGTTTTGTAAGAAACAAAATTGAAAAAAACCTTTATAAACTGTTCATAAATTATGATCTCACTGGATTTTTCACAATTCTAAACCGTTACACTTGGGACAAAATCTTGAAAATACCTTTAAAAAGGATTCAAAGGTTATCAAATGACATAATACAGCAAATGTTGACTTAAAACATTCAAATGACTCTTACAGATCTAAAAATAACCATGACATGTATTTGTGCTAGAGTAAATGATATGAGCTTGACTAGAAAGCAGTAACACAGAAAAATAAACTTTTTGAAAACGGAACACAACTCAACTATTTAAGGTCTCATTAAGTATCCATGGTCAAAGATGAAATTATCCACATCAAGAAAATCTGCTTTTCATATATGAAATATTAAGTATATTAATTAAAAAATAATTCATTTTTACCATGTTTTATCACTTATTAATGCTTGGTGTTGGAGGGCAGATTGTGAAAAATTAATTCACAACAGCAAGCCAGAGTGAATTAATATTCGCATCTGCCCGACAACACATACGTTCATCAGCGATAAAATCATGGTAAGCATGAATTATTTCAATTCTAACATGATAATAGGAAATATAACTGACATTTTGGGATGAGGATTCTATTGGGTTCTATGGGGAAAAACGTTAATGCCATGTTAGAAAACACAATATAGACCTTTGAACTTAACGAGACCTTTTTGAAAGTTTCAACTTGTTAAAGTCAATATGAACTATGCTGCAATGTTAACACAGTTCAAATAGATCTCCATTATTAAAGTTTATTTTTCTGTTTCGAGTATTTCATGCAGATCAAATTGCAGTTTAATTCCTCTGCCAGGAGCCGCACTGGTGCTCTCAGCTTCCTAAGGATGTCTTCTTTTGGCTGCCAGGCAATGTCTTCTGTTGGTGGCCACAATTCTGTACTTTTCCAATGTATTCAGTTCACTAATAACTAAAGACAGAGAGAGGAAAAGAATTGTATATAACTTTCTTATGTTCACAAAAATATTGAAATTACCGGTATTGTTTATAGGAATTTCATGGAATAAAACTTTATCAAAAGTATTGTGACCATAATACTTATATAATTCTTTTCCTCTCTCTGTTTCTAGTTATTAGTGAATTGAATACATTGGACAAGTACAGAATTGTGGGCACCATTTTGCCTGTCTGCTTCAGGTTCTTGCTGTGCACTCAGATGATTTTCATTTGAGGTTTCTGAGGGCAATGGGAACACAAGGTGTATATTCTTGGCCACCAACAGAAGACATTGCCTGGCAGCCAAAAGAAGACATCCTTAGGAAGCTGAGAGCACCAGTGCTGCTCCTGGCAGAGGAATTAAACTGCAATTTGATCTGCATGAAATACTCGAAACAGAAAAATAAACTTACTTAATAATGGAGATCTATTTGAACTGTGTTAACATTGCAGCATAGTTCATAGTGACTTTAACAAGGTGAAACTTTCAAAAAGGTCCCTTTAAGTTCAAAGGTCCATATTGTGTTTTCTAACATGGCGTTAATGTTTTTCCCCATAGAACCCAATAGAAACCTCATCCCAAAATGTCAGTTATATTTCCTATTATCATGTTAGAATTGTAATAATTCATGCTTACCATGATTTTATCGCTGATTAACGTATGTGTTGTCAGGCAGATGCGAATATTAATAATACCGAGGCGGTCAGCTCTGCATCCCTTGTAACCATATTTGCGTTTTGGTTTTTCAGCAGTGTTTTTTGTTTTACTGTTTTGTGTTCCATCATTCAGTTTCTTCTTTTGATTTTTTCTTTGGTTTTGTTTCCTTTTTCTTTCTTTCCCTTTACATTTTGCTTCAAACATCAGGTTTTCTTTTCTTTGTTGCTTAATTTTGAGTTTGTAAGCTTCATTTTGTTCTTTCTTTTTCTGTTTAGATTCTTCCAGCCATTCCTATAGATTTGGATCAGATTTTAAGCATTCTCGATACCTTCACACTCTTTCTTTTGATGAATCTTTTGGTTATTTGTTTATGATCTGACACATTCTTCCCTCTTGTCAAGGGGAGTTTGACAACCAATTTTCTCATGATTTTGACTTGTCTATGGCATCAGCATTGAAAGAAAAGAACCTGCACAACAAAATTCAAAAACAAATTTTTATGTCCCAAGTGTAACGCTTTTTCACATTTTTACTGCATTTTGAAAATAATCCATAATAAATTGATTAAGTACTTTAATATTATTCATGCACTAGGAAGGGATAATGATAAGAATATAGTATATGTTAAGAGGAACATTAGGTGTAAACATCTTGTGACATGATTTTTTTTTTTTTTCAGAAATATTTGACCTTCTTCTAGTATTTTGCAATTCAACACACTAAATTAAGTTCTTTCTAAATATTATTGCTTAAAAACAAAATTTCAGACATATTCCCACATATATCACATAATTTTGTTTGAACTGTGAGAGTGAAACGGAAGACTTTTAGCATTTGCAAACAATCACTATGTTTTGCTAAACTGGCGTTACACTTGGGACATTGTATTTTGGTTGATTTATTTCATGGTAGCAATTCTTTTCAGATTTAACCACTGCAGATCTTTGTTGGGGCAGATGCTCTCATGAAAAAGAGAAATCAGAACATGTTTCAATATGATATGAGAAAAACACAGTCTTTGAAACATAAAATGTTACACTTGGGACATTTTTGGGTGTGCGTAGACATGACCTCCGGAGGGCTTGATTATACGTAAGTATTAACACAGAATCATGCTGATATTGTACAAATGGTATTAACCTAACAAACCACACCTATTTTGAGACAGAGAGATCTCTAGTAGCAAAATTAAAGCCTTTTTTTTCCCAAAATCTTGTACTTTTATGCCTTTTTGATTTCGAAGGGTGTGCCATTTCATGGGCATGGTTCAAGGACAATATACATGTTGTTCACTAAATAAATATCAGAAAACTGTTGTCTTGTTGTAACAGTTTGTATAATTGTATGTTGTGTGGCCTTATAATAGCAGCAATTTTTAAGATAAGTACCTGAAAATTGAATTTAAATGAAAATGTCACGCGAAAAGCGTTACACTTGGGACACTTTTTGACACTAAAATGCTATAAAATGGAAACGAAAGCAGATATTGGCCTCAAATCTTGCAAACATTTTAACATTAACAAAACACATATTCTGGCATAAAACAATCATTTGAAAACCTTTTTACATTTGCTGTAGATCAGTTTAAAAAAAAGGAGGCATTTTTTTTTAAATCACCCTGAATTACAATTTTTTTGCCGGAGGAAAAAAAAATTACCTTACTCATTTATATGAAAAAACATTACAAATCATCAATAATTAAGAATCATAAAATTACTCAACAAAATTTTCTTGATGGTATTCCCTTAAAAGGCTATGTAGCCTCTTAAGGTATTTTTAGATTTTGCGCCAAAAATGAAAAAAAGCATTATGGGAATGTAAAGTGACTGGCACTTGACTAATGACGTTTAAATTCCATAACATAACAAACATGTAATTATTTTCCATAATGTCTTCTTTGGATGCTATGTTTGAAGCATCATCTGCACATTTCCGGTATGTAAATGAGCAAGTTGCTCATCTAAAAATAGATCGTGTTTCCCGTCGGTGTCAATCTTGGCTGTAGTAAATCACTAATTTCTCTTCTTGTCGGATGGTCTTCGACTACTGGCATTTTATAAATGAAAATTAAAAGGCCTTGGGAGTATAAGGATGAATTTTTTGTAGTTTTGTAAACTTTTCGTCCCAAAATCTGAAAGGCCACCTTTAAGATCATTAAAAGCCAGTATTGTATGGTAAAGAGTTAAATAAAAAAGCCTATGTTTGAACTTTTAGTTCAGCTACTGATGATTGATATCTCATATTTTTTTCAAAAATCTCATCGAAAAAATCCATACATCTATGGGATTTTTCTCCCATAGCTTTGGGCCACCAGGCAAATCACTGTATAAGTCAATAAAAAGCAGCCCTTTACCATTCTTAAGTCATATTTACCAGATTCAAACATGCCTAGAACACTCACAGAGCATCTGCATTCTTCTAGTTACACTCGATTCTGCTTTCTGAGTGGTACGAAAACACCAGACATAATTTTGATGGAGTGAGGTAGCTCTATTTTTGAACCAGGAATCATGTGGCATATTTATTATGCAAAAATCATGACTGTCCTTTGTTTTTCCAACCAATACTGATTCATATGGATATTGACATATTTCTGATGTAAAAAATGATCACAAGAGTGACTCAGGAATAAAGAAGTAGAGATGCAAAGTCTACCCCCGTTGCGTAGTGGAATAAAATGGCGATGCACTACCGCTCTAAACATTTTTCTGTAGAGGTGCTCATTCTCTCTGCTTTTCACTCTCTTTAAGTTATTTTGGAGGCGAAACGACTTGAGGAGGAAATGGTTTTGGGGCGAAACGACTAGAGCAATGTCTCCTAACTTCGACCCTCTCCTATCATCGACACTGCAGCATTTCTCTGTTTACATATAATTATTATGTCATCTAATTACATCGGGAAGTTTAATAATGATGTCACACATGTTTTACTTCGTCGGTGCCATTTTGGAATGTGTATAAACAAGAAAAGAAAAATTTTGCGTTTTTGTCGGCGTTCTTACAGACCTGGCTAAGGTGACATGATTTTTTATAGGTACACCATGTTGTAAATCAAGCTGTAAAACATGCATTATTGAATTTTTTCGGATGTAAATGTCCTGTTATACCTCTGTCCACTTGTTTTAAGTTATAACCACGCTCTGTTTGGCAAATATTGAGGGTGTTGATAATAGGTTATAGTATTAACATCACTTTCCCATTATCGACACCCCTCTGTGACATGTGTCCAGTATGGTGCAAGGGAGACCGGCATCCATCCTGTTGGATTATATGTGAAATATGCGATACACGGTGGCGTTTCATGTGCCCACATCGCCCAGAATACGAGCCACCATATGAGGATGAAAGGGAAAAATGTGAATTTGTCTGTCCAATGTGTCACTGATTTGAGTATCAGTGGAGATTTCTTCCCATCAAAAGTGTAAAGTATTACCTTGCTTCAGCTAGGCCTCATTTTACTACGGTAGTTACGTACAAAATTTGTCTAAGTTTTATGTAAGCATATCATAGCACTGGTATCAATCTGAGCAGCACCAGGAGATAACTATCATGATTATTTAAAAAAAACTATTACGACAAATCAAAGTTTCCTGGAAATTGTATCTATTCATCTTATGTAGGTCAAACTTTCAGGAAACTTTGATTTGTCACAATAGTTTTCAAAAGTAGGCTAAGCATGATAGTTGTCTCGTATCTTGTGACAGAAATGTGTTGCCAGACTGTAGTTGCGCAAATTTGTACGTAATTATATTAATTAAACGGGGCCCTGGCAGGAAACATTTTTGTTAAAAGATGTTTCAATGAGGTAGAACGGCTGTTTAAATACAATTGAACTTTGTTTTGGAATTAACGTAAATTACTGATCTAGCTCTTTACCTGACGACAAAATTTTGGACTAGACTGACTTGAAAGCATTTGTAGGCTACAAAATCATGAAATAAATGATGATGGAAAGGGGTTAAACAGTTTTGTAAAGAATTCTTGTGGGTGTCGATAATAGGAGTTGAATGGTGTCGATGATAGGAACCTTTTTTGAATTCCACAAAATTGAGTGTAGCTGTTTCAAGGCATTTCATTGGATGAGTTTTCTTCGTATGAACCTTGTCATGGCATGAAATATCCAATGAAATCTTGCTTTATAAACAAGGTTGTTTTCCGATCGGAAAAACGTATTGTGTGCCGAAATTCACGTTGGAGTGCTTAACGTGTCGATAATAGGGTACCTTGCTCTAGGGGAAAACAACCAGGGAGAAATGGTCTTGGGGGCGAAACGTCTCGTTACCCTAATATGGGGCAATGCTTTTCATCTCTTAACTTTGTTTCATTTAATCTGTGACTGTAGTTCTCGATCTTTAAGCGAAAATGTTAATCTCAGAGGTGATAAACTTACTTTTTCCTGTAAGTTCAAGATGGGACGGATATAAACCTAGCGTCGAAATCAAAAGTCGGCTCTGGTTGACTTTGCTTCGTCTGCATCTTGCATTTGTAGATTCCCATAATTCTTTTCGGTTATGAACCAATCAAATACAGCGGTGTACTGCTCGGAGAAAAATGTTGATCGGCGGGACTATAAATAATACGTTTCGTTAATGATGTCAACCTCAATAGATCTAGCTCAAATTATGTATAGCATGCAAGGAATATGGGTTAAATCAACCCTATGCAGACATTTCCATTAAAATTGAAGGGAAAACGTTAGATAGAAAGAAAAAAGAGAAGGGAATAGATCTATGTGTATCATCAAACACCGGAAAGAATTTACCCGACCTAGAAACAGTTCTAACCTGTGGCCCTAAGTACAAGCTCTGTAAGGTACAGAATAAACTACAGACTTATGAACTCTCTCTGTTTCTGACTGGCTGCGGTAATCGGTTTGCATATTATATATCGTAAAGTTAGCAATTTGAATATTTCAAAACCCTCATTCTCACCCCAGGAAGACGATTGGCTAAGATAAACAATAGAGGATCTTGTGGCCAGCGTACAGCTGGATAGAACAGCACAGACTCAGCAATTTGAAGTTGTATCTACAAATTAGATTGTTCGCATGAGATATTTTGATATGTTTTGTTTTTCTTTCTTTTTTTTTTCAGACTGAATATTCATATTTTTTCTATTCACGTTTACTCACTGGGTCACCGTCAGAAGATTTGTTGACTTATTTGTCTGTTCAAATGTACTGTCATGTCTTTTCACTTAACATTTACAAGCATGTTTGTATGTCTAAATCAATAATCCATCGCTTTGTCAACTGATATTTCTTTAATCTCTTAACCTTTTACCACACAGTCCCGAGTTTAAACGATCCCGAGGAAGACAGTTTTTGAAAACATTGTCGGAAAGGGAGAAAATCCTGGTGACCAACATTTTTCTCCTTTGCCGTCGATGTTTTCTAGTGTAGTAATGTCAAGCTCGATCATCTATGCCACTTTTGCTTCTACTTCACAGCTTCTAATTCAGACGAGTGTAATATTTTGTAGCTTGGTCAAGACATAACTATACCACAAAACTTAAGACTTTTCTGCGTCTAAAATAGGGTACTTCTAGGTGTCTAACCTGAACGTGGCTTTAGGGATGGGTTTCGTCATTTAACCCTTTACAAAACGACATAATTTTAGACTGGTCAACATTGAAAGCACTTGCACACGACAAAATAAACGTAACTCAAAAATTGTAATTGCTTCCAACAGGGTAGAAAACATGGTGGAAAAAAGGAGGAAATGCTGGTTACCAGCATTTTCTCCTTTTCTCACAATGTTTTTCAAAATGCTTCTATCTCAGAGTTGTAAAAACCAGGGATTGTTTGGTAAAGGGTTAAAGATACACTGTCTATACTCTTTTTCCAGCCAGTGGCCCGCCCGGGTGGCTCAGTGGTGAGCGTGTCGGACTCATGACCTGGTGGTTGTGAGTTCGATACCCGGTTGAGGCGAACTTTCTTTCCGGTGTAATTTCGCCTCTCACCTCTGCTGAAGCATGTGAAAAAAGTAGTAGGTGGCTTTGGAAAGAAAGTTGTGTAAGTACCGGTGTGAGAGAGCCAGGAAACATATGTGCGTCACCGATCGTCATGATATGACCTTAACTGTTAAAGTGCCGTTAAACCACAGTACAACCAACAATTTCCAGCCAGTCTTTAATGATTCATCTATTTTTACACAGCTGAGCAGTTCCACACACTTTCAAATTCAACAGAGTTTTCTCGAGCTGTGAGGATGTATATTTCACAGGAAGAAAGCAATACAAGATAAGTACAGGAAACATTATTGCCACTAGTGCTAGCACGCTACGATACCCCATGGCCAAACTTGATAGGCTTGCTTCCATCGGATAACTTCACTGTTTTCCCACTTTTACAACCCTTACCAGATAATTATCCCCACTAGCACGCTACCCCATGGCCAAACTTGATAGGCTTGCTTCCATAGAATAACTTCAATATTTCCCACTTTTACAATCCTTACCAGACAATTATCGCAACTAGCACGCTACTCCATGGCCAAACTTGATAGGCTTGCTTCCATCGGATAACTTCACTATTTTCCCACTTTTACAACCTTTACCCATCTTCGCGAGCCAAGGTTACGATCACTACGTGAATCTTACCTTGGCTGATTGAGCCCGATTTCGAGATTCCTCTATTGGATGCTGGTTATTATCCCCCTTCACATCATATTTCTAAAAGTTAATGAAATATCGTTTTACAAATTTTAACCGCCTACAAATGCACATGAAGGGATAAGCAGACATTCACGTGGGTTTCCATGTTTACCTTCTATTCGAAAGGTCGCGACCTTATTCTATTTTTATCAAAGATGAAATGCTACGAGCGATTTCATGCCCACGGTTGCAGTTAGAGCTGGCTGCGTCCAATGAAAAAGCGTATCGGGGGAATGAAAAAATCAAGCTCGATCCGCCAAGGGTAGTGAAGCGTAGTGAATCGTCAGCCTTGGCTTACGAAGATGCCCTTACCAGACAATCCCGACTTTTAACGACACTTGCAAAGGCGTCTTTTGATAACATTGAGACAAAACGCTGGTAACAAGCATTTTCTCCTTTTACTAAGAATTTTTTCTGGCCTATCAACGACAAAAATATTTGTTAAAATCTAATGTAGCTACACAGGCTGGTCCGAGACAAAACGACGCAAATGTCCGAATGCCCCATTTCGCATGTTGCAAGCCAAATGTGCCTTAGGTAATGAGTTTGTCACAGAATGAGTAGAAATATTGTGGTAAAAAGGAGAAAATACTGGCATTTTCTCCTTTTTTCCACAATGTTTCCAATAGCCTGCTTACCTCAGCGAGGTTTAACCCCTTACCAAACAATCCCTGGTTTTCACGACCCTGAGACAGAAGCCTTTTGAAAACATTATTGGAAAAGGAGGAAATGCTGGTAACCAGCATTTTCTCCTTTTCCCACAACGTTTATTAACCCTGCTGGAAAACATATTTCAGTTTTGGAGTTACGTTTAATTTGTTGTCTGCAAGTGCTTTTCATTTGGACAAGTCTAAAATGTTGTCCTTTGGGAAGGAGTTAAAGTGGGGACATATCTTGTACAGAGTGAATTTATCAGCAATGTCCGCTTTTAGGCGATTTTCACGATGATCGTAATGTTGATGTATAACAATGACCTTGATAAGCTGATTCTCTTTTTCTGGTTACGACAATTTTCTCCTCTTTCCGATGACGTTTTGGAAAGCTTTCTACCTCAAAATCGTTTGATTGTTTGGATTTTTTAAGATAGATGTAGGCCTATATATCGGCGTAGCTATCTATACGCAAAACGCAGTTGCGTAATACCTCAAAAAGAAATGAGTCCGCTCGGGTGGCTCAGTGGTGAGCGTGTCGGACTTATGGCCTGGTGGTTTTGAGTCCGATACCCGGTTCTTTCCGGCGTATTTTCGTCTCTCACCTATGCTAGAGCATGTGAGAAAAGTAGTCGGTGGCTTTGGATAGAAAATTGTGTTAGTACTGGCGTGAGAAGGCCAGGAAACACATGTGCGTCATCGACCGCCACAATATGACCTTAGCTGTTAAACAGGCGTTAAACCCCAATACAACAATCAAAAAAGAAAAGAAAGAAAATTTTGCCCACAAAGCGTCTTCATGGGGACCACCAAAAAGCTTTAACGATACCAAAATTCATCCCTCTCGTGGCACCTCGCGCCTCAGATTAGTACCTTGGATATTACTTTTTGGAAATTCCTTATTTTGGGCTGGCCTAGCCTGGCATTCAGGCCCTGTATTTTTGTCATTCTAATAAACAAGGTACACAACTACAGCAAAGTCACAGACATATGTGTTGTTACTTGCCCTTCTTCTGAAATACAGGGCATTTAGAAGAGTTAGAACACAAAGTTTTCTTTTTTCAGTTTTACTTGATGATTTTGTTTTAATAAAAAGGCTCTATTTAACGGACTGACACCGGTCTAGGGCTGGCCCCGTCCCAGAGGAATCAGCATCGTGATTATTAAGTCGTTTTTGATGATAGTGATGATAATGAATAGAAAGCATTTATTCGGAGGAAAAGATGAATTCAAGAAAATTTTAGCGTTCAAAATAAACTGTATTTACCTTTAAACTAGCCTGTGACACAAGATTTAGTCCCAAACATGTCATTCGTATCCTAAGTCCTTGTTTTTAGCTTTAAACTAAAATCACATGTATTGATATCTATTGAAAAAAAAAAGAAAGAAAAAAAAAATCCGCTGACGGTTATGTACTAAACGAATACTCCATTTATTTCTATATTTGTTATCGAAGGATTAAAAACAAAAATCTGTGTATTTATTTGTTCATTTCATCCGTACACTATAACTAATTCTGTCAATAAGCGGATAATCCGTCCCACGCACACATAGATAAATAGTAAAACTATTGTCAATCAATGTTTGATCCTACACTAACGTTCCGCTACATATATATAACACATTCCCAATGACTGTTATACTCTATCTGCCATAGTAATTGTATTATGTCTTATAGTTTTAGATACCTTTTGTCGCCATGTATTCCATTCTTTGTCTTTGTTAACCAAAAGGTCAACAGGAAAAAGAACAGTATCCAGTAGTTGAGGGAGCTCAATCACTGAAACTGCAGGGCTAGAAAACTTTTGTACACCAATAAACGGCATCATTTGAAGATCTGCACTGTCCTAAGTCATGAATTAATCTTGAGGATTTTCTTACTTTATATTTCAAGAATTGTCTATAGTTGAAAGTAACACAGCTTCTGATTGGATAAGCTGAATAGTTTTGCCAATCAGAAGATGTATTACTTTCTGAATCTAGCATTAGACTAAGAATGCTTCTAAATATGGTTGGAGAATTCGAAACCAGAACTAGAAAACCCCACTACACGAATGTACGGTGTAAATTAAAGATTAAATGGTAAGTATTATGACGATTGGTCTTGAATCTATACCTTACTGTCCTCAAGATGAACCACCAGGGTCAATACTGGATTTTCTGACTTCAGAATATGACTATTTCTGACTTCGGAAAATGACTTTTTTCTGACCTCGGAATATGACTATTTCTGACCTCGGAATATGACTATTTCTGACTTCGGAATAAGGTGTGTCCTTCTTTAGCAAAAGAGTTTCGCACACCTCCTAGCTCATTATACCAAGCAGGAAAACACATTATCAGGAATCTGTAACATACATTAATTCGGACTATTGACTCAATTAGGCGGTATAATGGTCGCTTTGGACATGTATAAAATTTAGATATAGCAAAAGGTATCGACCCATGTCAGCCTGTGCGGATTGCGCAGACTGACATGGGTCGATACTTTTTGCAGATACATGAAGTCCCCTTTACACAGAGCATGGCTCGTTTGATAGGGTGGTACCCGATAAGCATACCTTTTATTACTCAACCCATATCGAAAAGTACAATTCTTTTTATCACAAGTCTATCCCTAAAAGACTTCGGTTTACGGTGATCTCATTTCTGAAGGAAAAAAGGAAACAGATCATGGAAATTTCTTGTTCACAATGACTAAAAATAACTGTACTATCAAATATAAATAGTATGCATTACTTTTTTTATTATTTTGACAGCTTATAGAAGATTTCTTTTTCGGCCTAGGTAAATGTGATGGCCGTTGATCGACTTATTGGTACTGATAACAAATCATTAGATAGCAATTCGTGGTTGGTCAAAAATCTATTCAAGTTTAATCTACGGGCCCCCGCCTATTGGCAAATTTACGCGATTCATCTTTTGGAAATTTCTTGTAATTGTTACTGAGTAAGAGGATCAACCAGGAACACGGTGGAATATTGAGTTCATAGCAGTGTTCAGCTTTAATTGTCTTTTTTCTTCAGAAACCTTGCCAAAAAGGTTTTCTTTCCTCTTTTTTATAAAGTGTATACACTTATTTGTGATTTATTAACGCCGTTTTTAACATCATTTCAGTTACATGGCGAGGGCAGTGCCCCTCTCCATTGTTTTCCCAGGGTTTCTTTTACGAGTTTTCTCCATAACATTATTGCCAAGTTACTGTCAGCTTTTCAAGGCAAATGTCGTCGAAAAACAGTTTATCGGTGAGAAAGAAATTAATTCTGCCGCAATGACCATCATCAATCAACGGAAAGAGATTAGCGGAACTTGGAAATGGTACTCGTACTTTAAACGACGACTGCATGAGAGTCACTTTTTTACGGGCTATCGCTTAGATACTTCAACAAAGAAAATTGTGGTTTAGCCAATCAGAAGCTGTGTTACTTACAAATGTAGAAAACCCTGGGGGAGATAACATTGCGGTTTAGCCAATCAGAAGCTGTATTAGTTACAAATGTAGAAAACCTTGGAGAATAAGACAAAGAACGTGCTTGAGAATGGTTGGTGAATACGGTCCCAGGATTACATTGTGTTACAAAACCAGCGTCAAAACAAAGCTAATGTGCAAACTAATATGATACTGCTTGTAAGCAAAGAAGAACGAACATATGGTAAATAATGTAAATAATGTAGGCCGCAACGTTCCCGAAAGTCCTCAAATGAAAAGTTAACTTACACCATGTAAGGATGAACCCTGTACAAGACGACAAAATTATATACTTGTTCTAAGTGAAAGGATTTTAGACAACAAATTAGGTGTTTCTTGTGTTAGAAAGGACAAAAAAAAAAAAACGTTATGGGAAAAGGAGAAAATGCTGGTTTCCAGCATTTTCTCCTTTTCCCACAACGTTTTCAAAAGCCTTCTGTGTACGTGTCGGTAACCCTCACTATTGTTTGGGAAAGGATTAACCCAATTCATAATGAGTAAGTAAAATGATACCTTCATATCAATAGTAAAAACCCAGATCTGTTGATATGTCAAAGTTATATTTGGAAGAGAAATACCTTTTAATTGGACAGTGTAGATCCAAGATCAGACTGCACGTTCTGTGTAGTCTGATCTAGATCCATACTATCCACAAAAAGGTCCTTGAGTAGGGCTAAACAGCCTATGGGTAATGAAAACGATGCAAGTGAGTAAAGACATTGTTTTTATGTTTATCTGATTAAACAATCATTCAAGTTCAAACTGTTTAGATTTACTGACCCGAATGGAAAGCCCGGGACAATGGGTAAGATTACGTTAAATTAAACGATTTAGTCATGAGCAGTAATGAATGATTTCACTTCGACACTTTCTCGCAATGCTGACGCCTCCCCCCCCCCCCCCCACAGGAGACTTACAAAAAAAATGGTTTCAAACGGAGAAATTGCACTAAAATTAGTAGTTTTACGAGTTTTCACAATGTTTTTTTGTTTGTATAAATTTATATAGATCTAGCACGATATTTATTTGTGCTAGTTTTCTGTTCTATTCTTTCGATGTCTTTATTTACAATAGGGGTCAAAATATTGAAAATAGGATTTTTCAACTTTCAACCAAACCATTCTGAAGTACACGTATACACTGTGGATAGGTCTAAATGAGGCATCTTTTGTGAAAACAGGGCTTAACTCTTTACCAAATGACAAAATTCTAGACCAGTCCAAATTGAAAGCATTTGCAGACGACAGAATTATTATGACTCAACAATTGAAATTTGTTCTGGGAGGGTTAGAACACATTTTGGGAAAAGGAGAAAATGCTGGTTACCAGCATTTTCTCCTTTTCCCACAATGTTTTCAAAAGGCTTCTATCTTTGGGTTGTGAAAACCAGGGATTGTTTGGGAAAGGTTTAATACATCTGCAAATGTATCGATTCAGATACAGGCCGAGTAGGCTGACGTGGGTTTAAACCATCTGCCATTAGTCAATTCTGTGCATGTCAAAGGACCAGTGCATCTCATGATTCTATTGGTTGTTAAAGAAAAAGGATTTGATTGTTCCGTGATTATTGTTACGAGTCAGGCGTAACTAGAAAGTAGAAGCCAGCAACAAACGATAACAATTAACAGAATTTATTAACAAAAATATCAAATAAACATTGACAATATTACAATAGTACAAAACAATACCTTAGATGTTAAATACAGGAGACAAATTATTCCAGTCTTAATTCCAATCTGATCCTGATCCAAACTGAATGTAATCCAAGCACATGAAATAATCCTCACTTTAGTCTAGTCTGATCCGAATCCAAACTGAATGTAATCCAAGCACTAATTATGACACAAACACAAAATAATCCCCACTGTAGTCTGGCAAACATGTATTAACTAGTGAACACTGAGATGTAAAAAGCTTTTCCTTTTATAATAACAGTGAAACTTCCAGAAAATTCATGTTAAAATCAGTTGCATAATTTCTAGTAATCAGATTGTAAAAAGGCCTGGAAACTTCCAGCACAATATTTCACAAGAAAATCCAGTTCTAAAAATAGCAACAGGGGAAAACCATTCAAAAATAGATACATACATGAACAAAGCTAGGAATAACTGGGTATGTACATAACACTTCCCCCCTTGAAAAGAAAAAGAAAGGTTTATGAAATAAATCTTTCTTTTTTGCAATATTATTTATATACATGTATATAACACTTTAACTGAAGTATTACAGAGGAAATGACAAACTCAAATATTAATTATTTCAGACTAATAAAAATAGTCAAGGTAATGAAATTACAATTTAAAAGAAAAAAAAAAAAAAAAAAAAACAGTTTAAACTTGATTTAGGGAAAAGTGAATAATGGAATTTCAAACTCTTGAAAGAGCATCTGGTATAATGTTATCTTTCCCTTTTATGTGTCTTATGTCAAGATTAAACTCTTGAAGCAATAAACTCCACCTCAGTAATCTTTGATTCTTATTCTTAAGTTTGTGTAGAAAACTTAAAGGGTTATGATCACTGAATACAACAATTGGTGAAGTTGAAGAGGTTAAATAAACTTCGAACTGCTGGATTGCCAGAATTAAAGCAAGACACTCTTTTTCTATGGTAGAGTAATTTTCTGATATTTGTTAAATTTCTTAGAAAAGTAACAAACTGGGTGATCAATACCATTATTATCTTCTTGTAAAAGAACAGCACCAATACCAACATCACTTGCATCAACAGCTAATTTGAAACATTTGTCAAAATCAGGTGCCAAGAGAACTGGTGCGCTCTTTAGTATGGCTTTCAGACGATCAAATGCATCTTGACATTTTTCATTCCATTTGAACTTTGTGCTTTTCTTAAGTAAATTTGTTAAAGGTTCAGCAATACCCGAGAAATTTTTACAGAATTTCCTATAGTAGCCAGCCATACCAAGAAATCGCATCAGCTGTCTTTTACATTTAGGCACAGGAAACTCAGAGATAGCAAAGACTTTAGCTTCTAAAGGTTTAACTTGACCCTGTCCCACAAGATGTCCTAGAAATGTTACAGTAGCATGACAAAATTCAGTTTTTGCAAGATTCACAGTCAGTTTCGCTTTACTGAGTCGGTCGAAGAACTTCCTGATTCTTTGAAGGTGGTTACTCCAACTGTCATTCGGAACACCTCGGTCAATTCTACGAATCAAGCCTCGGATGTATGCCGACAGACTACTCCCGGAAGGAACAACAACACCCCCATAACAAGAAATACAATGACGTCATTATCGCGCAAAAATTCGGAAAATCTTGGCCAATCTTTCGATTCTGCCAAATTTTTCAAGTGCGTAATCAATGCAAGTCCTAAATTTAGTCATTTATGCTGCTATAGTTAGACTTATCGTCATTCTACAGGATTTGTTGTCATTCAAAATGGTTACTAGTTGACGTCATTTGGAACATTCCGAGAACTATGTAGTGGGGAGTATCTGTCAAATAACCGCTTCCGGCGATGCATGTCAAGTTTTTTAACATATTATTCCGTCGGCATACATCCGAGGCTGGATCGAAAGATTAGCCGAGGTGTTCCGAATGTCCAACTGTCTGAGTAGATGATGACGTCGTCAATATATGCATCACAGCCAACTAATCCACATATAACATTGTTTACAAGTCGCTGAAACGTTGCAGGGGAATTTTTCATCCCAAACGGCATAACTTTGTACTGGTACAGACCGTTTGGAGTAGCAAAGGCTGATACTTCTTTTGCTCTATCAGTCAGTGGAACTTGCCAGAATCCTTTTAGCAGGTCGAATTTGGTGACATATTTAGAATTTCCAACTTTGTCAATACAGTCATCAATTCTTGGTATTGGAAAAGAGTCTGTTTTTGTCACAGAGTTCACTTTACGATAGTCAGTACACATTCTATAAGTTCCATTTGATTTGGGTACTAATATACATGGTGAACTGTAATTACTCTGGCTAGGTTCAATAAAGTCATTTTCCAGTAAGTATTTTACTTCATCTTGGAGGTATTTCTGTTTCAAAGGATTCATTCTATATGGATGTTGCTTTACTGGTTTAGAATCTTCCACAATGACATCATGATAGATTTTATCAGTTCTTGTGGGGATATCAGGAAATAAATGTTCATATTCATGTATCAACTGTTTCAGCTCTTCCTGCTGTGATGGTTCCAAGTGAGATAGTTTGTTGTTAAGATTTCTCAAAATATCAGAATTCTCAAGTTTAGATGGACCAGGATCAGATTTATCATTAAAGTCAGAATTTACTTCAATTTCAAATACACTTGATTCTTGTGGGACAGTGTTTACAACTGTAATTGGTTTTGAAATAGAGCTATCTCTGTCAAAGTATTCTTTTAACATATTTACATGACACATTTGTTTGTTTTTACGCCTTCCTGGAGTATTAATTATATAGTTTAAATCACTTGTTTTCTTGTCAATAGTGTAGGGTCCAAAATATCTTGCCTGTAAAGGTCTGCCAGGTATTGGCAAAAGAGCAAGAACTTTGTCACCTGGTTTAAATTTTCTATCAATAACATGGTTGTCATATCTTGCTTTCATTTTGCCCTGAGACGTTTTAAGATTAGACCTAGCAACCTCACATGCCCTAGACAGTCTATTTCTGAAGTCAGAAACATACTGCAGTAAATTCAAAGGTGTTTCATCATTTGAGAGAAATTTCTCTTTCAAAAGTTTTAAAGGTCCACGAACAGAATGGCCAAAAACTAATTCAAAAGGGCTGAAACCAAAAGATTCTTGTACAGATTCTCTGACTGCAAATAGTAACAAATGGATGCCCTCATCCCAATGTTTTTCAGTGTCAAAGCAATACGACCTTATCATATTTTTTGATGTCTGGTGAAAATCTTTCTAAAGCACCTTGACTTTCAGGGTGATAAGCGGATGATCTGTATTGCTTGATTCCTAATTCATGCATAACCTGTTGGAATATACCAGACATAAAATTTGACCCTTGATCAGACTGAACTGATTTTGGAAGACCAACAAATGTGAAAAACTTTATAAGAGCTTTGACTATTGACTTTGTTTTGATGTTCCTTAAGGGAATAGCTTCAGGAAAACGTGTAGAAGTACACATAATTGTTAAGAGATACTCATTTCCTGACTTGGTTCGAGGTAAAGGACCAACACAATCTATAAGTATCCTACTGAAAGGTTCATCAAAAGCAGGAATAGGTTTGGGAATGGTTTGGTTGGGTTTACCTACCATTTGACATGTATGGCAAGTTTTACAATATTTAGAGACATCCGATTTGAGACCAGGCCAATAAAAATGAGTAATAATTTTGTGATAGGTTTTGTTTATACCTAGATGACCTGACATAGGACTTTCATGGCCTATACTTAGTATTTCATGACGATATGACTTTGGAACCACAATTTGGTGGTAAACAGCCCATTCATCATCAGCTGGGACATCAAATGGTCGCCATTTTCTCATAAGAATCCCATTCTTTATATAGTAACACATTGGGACTTGTGAAATTTCATCTTCAGGCAAAGCCCTAAAAATTAATTTTGAAATCTCAGGATCAGTTTGCTGTTCCTGGATAAGCTGTGACTTTGACAGCGTGTCGTGACCTTGGTCAATAGACCTTGGTGGAGAATGACGAGACATTGACGAGTCTGTCTGAGTATCAGACAAACTGGGATCAAGAGACTTTTTAATCTCATTATTGAAATATTGACCGATAAAAGTATCCGTCAAGTCAATGTCAGAGTTTGAGTTTTTCAAAATGGCCTTTTTAGCCATAGCTCGGGTAACTGCACAAGAAGGATACAAGTCAGGAATTTCCTGCTCGATAGGGTCATCTGTTTGACCTATAGTTGGTGTGTCAGTTACAAGTGGATTAACCACAACCTTATCTCCAGCTAAGTCATTGCCTAGCAGTAAATGGACACCTTTAAATGGTAAGGAAGGTTTAATACCAATAACCACAAGCCCAGTAACCAAATCTGATGACAATTAACGTAATGGAGAGGGATATTAACAGTTCCACACTCTACACCCTGAATAAGGACACTAGTACCGTAAGAAGTCTTCTCAGAAAAAGGCAGTATATCTGCTAAAATAAGAGATTGAGAAGCTCCTGTGTCTCTTAAAATTTTAATAGGGGTAGGTGGGCAATTATCACCTGAAAGTGATACAAAACCATTCAACATAAATGGTTCAAAAATCTCCATAGTAAAGACTTGGGTTTTGTGACTATGTCAATTGTATTGGTTTTAATAGAAGACTGTGGCCTTGGCCTAAGAGTGGTGAGCCCTGTTGGTTTGGCTTCATCACTTTCTAACTTCCTTTTTAATTTCAAACATTCAGAAACAAGGTGACCAGGTTTCTTACAATAGTTACAAGTGGGTCGAGATAAGGGATATTGACTTTTGGTTTCACTAGTAGAATTGGGTTTGGAGGTATTGGATTGACTGAGCATGCCAGATGAATTACCAGACATAGATTTATTTTGGGGATGTGAGGAAGTAGGTTTTGGTTTATTAATAAAAGAAACTTTATGTGTAAGGTAGTAATTATCAGCCAGACGAGCTGCTTCTTCTAAAGTTTCAACTTGTTTTTCGTCTAAGAATGTCTTAACATCAGATTGAATACAACGTTTGAATTCTTCAACTAACATAAGTTGTCTTAGTTTATCATAATTTTGGTCTATTTTCTTAGAACAGCACCATC
Source organism: Tridacna crocea (assembly GCA_943736015.1). NCBI lineage: Eukaryota > Metazoa > Mollusca > Bivalvia > Cardiida > Cardiidae > Tridacna > Tridacna crocea. The sequence goes on along the minus strand of OX031060.1, from coordinate 57,197,938 downwards.
TATCAAATAACTGTTCTTTGTTTCTGGCAAATTCAACATGAGTCTGGTTAGAATCTTTTTTACAATTTCTAAATTTTTGTCTATATGCTTCTGGGACCAGCTCATAACCTTTGAGAATAAGTTCTTTAACAGTCTCATAATGATGACTTTGTTCAACACCTAGTTGTGTATAAATTTCACGAGCTTTGCCGATCAAAACACTTTGCAGAAGCAAAGTCCAGTGCTCTTTTGGCCAATTTAAGTTTTCTGCAACTTTTTCAAAGTGTAGGAAGTATTTATCAACTTCTTTTTCTTGAAATGGAGGAACAAGCCTAATATGTTTTGTAACATCGAAATTGTATTCAACCTTTTCCTTGGGCTGATTTGCTCTTTCTTGCATTTCAATTTCCCTCATTCTTAATTGAAATGCTCTCTCCTTCTCTCTCTCTTCTCTTTCCCTTTCTCTTTCCTTCTCTCTCTCTTCCCTTTCCCTTTCTTCTCTTTCCCTTTCTCTTTCGTCTCTCTCCCTTTCTCTTTCTTCTCTCTCCCTTCCTCTTTCTCTTTCCTTCTCTCTCTCTCTACTCTTTCTTCTCTCTGTCTTTCCCTTTCTCTTTCTATTTCTAACTGTCTGATCTGAAGTTTTAATTCAAGTTCTTTCGAACTTGAAACTGACTGAACGTCAACTATCAGGGAAAGAGCATTTTCATTAAAAATCTACTCATCGACAAAATATTGTACCAAAATGTTCTTAGTTTCATGTTTACGCATTGAAGACTTTATTTCAGACAATTTATAGTGCTTAGCAAGATTAAGCAAACCAGTCTTTTTACCTAAATTCAATAACTCCACAGACGGTTCAGCCGTAAATTTATCCAAGTCAAAAGACATGTTTGTTTGTTGCTGGATTCAAGTACAAAATTGTATTATAATTACTGATTAGTAGACGAATGCGTTAGTCTTATTTTCCAATCCCGTTAGTCTATTTTCCAATCCCGGACGAGCCCCCAATTTCTGTTACGAGTCAGGCGTAACTAGAAAGTAGAAGCCAGCAACAAACGATAACAATTAACAGAATTTATTAACAAAAATATCAAATAAACAGTGACAATATTACAATAGTACAAAACAATACCTTAGATGTTAAATACAGGAGACAAATTATTCCAGTCTTAATTCCAATCTGATCCTGATCCAAACTGAATGTAATCCAAGCACTAATTATGACACAAACACAAAATAATCCCCACTGTAGTCTGGCAAACATGTATTAACTAGTGAACACTGAGATGTAAAAAGCTTTTCCTTTTATAATAACAGGGAAACTTCCAGAAAATTCATGTTAAAATCAGTTGCATAATTTCTAGTAATCAGATTGTAAAAAGGCCTGGAAACTTCCACCACAATATTCCACAAGAAAATCCAGTTCTAAAAATAGCAACAGGGGAAAACCATTCAAAAATAGATACATACATGAACAAAGCTAGGAATAACTGGGTATGTACATAACATTATATAATGACTTGGGTCGTATCATGCACCACGGAGATGCATTAACTCATTACCAAACGACAATATTTTAGATTGGTCCAAATCGAAAGCATTTAAAGACGACAAAATAAAAGTCACTGAAAATTTGAAATTTGTTTTCTTGATGGGTAGAAAACATTGTGGGAAAAGGAGAAAATGCTGGTTACCAGCATTTTTTCCTTTTTCCACGATGTTTTCTAAAGGCTTCCTTCTCAGGGTCGTCAAAAGTAGGGATTGTGTGGTACTGGATTCAACTATCTATTGTCTGAGCACGGCTCGATGATAATTCGTATCAGCTTCGACGAGGATGAAGGCAGATCCAATCACGTCTTGTTCTACTAGTTGAGTCTTTACCAAACTACAAAATATTGTTTTTCAATTTCAAAGCATATAGGTATACAGACGACAAAATAAACGTGACTCTCAAAAATTTAATTCTTCATATCGATGGGTTACTGTGTGAAAAGCAGAACATGATGGCTACCTACCATTTTTTTTTTTCCAGTATGTTTTCAAAAAAAAAGAAGAGCTTCTTCTAAAGGGTCGTTAAATCGCGGGATTGGTTAATAAAAGGTATAAAGCTTTTATCTAGCCTGACTCTGGTTATCTTCGCAAGACAAAGCTTACGACTCACTACGCTGCTCTACCCTTGGCGGATCGACCTTGATTTTTACATTCCCCCGATACGCTTTTTCATTGGATGCAGCCAACTCTAGCTGCAACGAATGAAATCGCTCGTAGCATTTCATCTTTGATAAAAATTAAACAAGGTCGCTACCTTTCGTATAGAAGGTAAGCATGGAAATCCACGTGGATGTCTGCTTATCGCTTCATGTGTATTCGTAAGCGGTTTGTAAAACGATATTTTATTTGCTTTTAGAAATATGATGTAAAGGGGGGTAATAACCAGCATCCAATACAGGGCGTATCGGAGGAATCTCGAAATCGGGCTCAGTCAGCCAAGATAAGATCCACGTAGTGATCGAAATCTTGGCTCGCGGAGATGGACTCTGGTGTAATACAAAACAAGAAGTAAGAACATATTAACACAACGTTAACATTAGTGAAGATGTTGTTAGATACAATTAACTGATTAATGGCTTCAAATTTGACCAACTAACTATAGTGAAAAACAAGATGCTCTATAAACTGTTTTGTTTTATTTGTGTGATTTCAACAGAGATGAAAACTAGCAGGACACGACTGATTTGAATGCCGATGCAAATAATTATTAAATTTCGAGCATTTTTACCTCCCCTTACATGTATCTTCGAATATGCAAATAAATGAAACCGTTACAGAGTGTTAGAGTCTTTCAACTGTTATTAATTCTTAAGTTGGATGCACAGGGGTTTAAGTTATGATGATAGAAATCAGGGAGAAAAATTTCTTCCGTCTTTTTACCAAATGACAATTCCTACACTTACAAAATGTGATTTCCAACTTATGAAGAAATAATATCTTCATCAGAAAGAAGGGAGAGAGGGAGAGAGATGTTTCTCTATAGGCTGCGGCAAGATTCAAATTATTCCTGCCTGTAAATTGTACCAGCGATCATAACTACTTGATAAACAATTTACTCAGGTTAGCGGTTAAGTGTTTAGTGTTGTGACAATCTACGTTATTTGTATATCATATAAATACCGGACAGGTAGATAAGGTTGCTCGTCAGGGGATGCGAAAAGTTGACATTTTGTCCGCTTTGCAGTGAAGTCAACTGGAGTACTTGACCAGAAAATTGCGATATGTGACCTTTTCACCAGCATTTTTATGAACATGTTAAAGTAACTGAGCAGCGCCCTAAGTATACATGGTTGAAAGAAAATGCCACTTCTAAAGACTGTGTTCAGTCAGCGAGCGAGCCAGCTAGTTAGTCAACAAGCAACAAGCAACCAAGTAACAGACCTAGCAACTAAGCAATCAAACAACCTAGAAAGCAACCAAGCGACCTACCAACCTAACAATAAAAAAAAAAAACCAACAACAGCACCAGCATCATCAGCAACAACATAAGAACAACAACTAAAACAACAACGACAACAACATCAGTATGAGTTTGTCGGGAATTCGTGAATACTTACGGCATAGAACACAAAAACAAACCTAACAAATGCTACGAGTACCCTGCACCTCAGGAAATTATTGAAGTTTATGGTAACGTTTCGACTTGAAGGAATTCTTTACGTGAATTACTTTGATAAATATTTAATATGACATGTTCACACCTACCTTCAGTCTGAAGGTGTCTGCTCCGATGCTATTTTTGTGACTGGTCTTCGTTTGCGAAGACCAGTCACAAAAATAGCATCGGAGCAGACACCTTCAGACTGAAGGTAGTTCACACCTTGATGTCGTATCCGAATAGTCTGCGTAATATCGATTTCCCAACGAATATGTCCTAGAATGTTTCTTTTTGTCTCAGGTAGTATTCACTGTATGGAAACTCTGTACGGGAAATTTCTTCGGTGAATTCAAGATGGCGGACACGTGTTATTGACAAAGTAAGTGTCGTTTAATTTTGGTCCAAACTTGTTTCAAATTGCATCCCCTATAACGAGTAAGGTACCAATCTAAAGAGCTTTGACTGAAAAATCAAGCGATAGTGGCTTATGAGAAAACGGGAGTGCTTCTTGTCCGTAATCCCACGCTGAACATGATGTTTTGATGAAGTCGAAAAACTAAGCGGGAGACCGGAAGAAAACTGGCTTTATTTCGTGGAATAGAAAGCTAATGATAAAAGAATGTACCTCGATCGGTGGGGAAATGTCATATTCTTACAACTGTACCAAAATACTTCGCTTATATTTACTGATTTAGCTGTTATAAAGTTTTGAAATTTTGCATGGTGTACTCTTCGGTGCAAACCGAAACTAAACTACTATACGGTTGGGTGATTGGAATTTCTGTACGCTTCGGTAACAAATACGAAGTCGAAAATCTGTACGCTTCAGTGTAATGTAGATTTTTAGTAACTTTTTGTGGATTGTGTTTGTTAGAATTTCACAAAGAACACTGGTTATGTTTGTATGTCTGTTGGCGACGCATTTTTAGAGCCCAATCTCAGTGCTGGTGAACACATGAAGCACTTTCAGAGCAAATTTTGTGTTGATCGGACAAGAACCAGTTGGAAAGTCATAAAGCCCGAATCAAACAATGACACATCTCTGAGCTTTGGCTTGACTTTTCAAACACTAAGAACCGGCAGTGAAAAATGCAATACAAAACTCCTTTGTGCACTGCCTTGTAGCTATAGCTCTTTTTTCATTTACATTGATATCGCCTAGTGATCATTTGTTATTCTTTGCACCTTAAGAGACCTTTTAAAAAGGATAATCGTATGCCTGTTGTTAAATTCACATTTAAGAGTTTCGCTTTAGCATAAATTATACGTTTTTTCATTAATTGAAACCATCAATTTTCATACATTGATAGAAATGAGAAATTCAGCCCAGAAGAACCATGGCTCCCTTTTCATTTAGGAAAAAAAAAACACATTAATTTCGACCTTAATTTTCAAAGTATCAAATCCTTTGACTAGAAACTCTGAATGATATACAACACACCCAGGCAACTCTGTCTTCATTACATAATTTTCTGAGTTGCGCCCCCTTTATATCTTGTTTATTTAGTAAGCATTTCCAGGGGACATTGTCTTTATTTCGTAGCTTTCATTTTAAAGCTTTTGATTTATAAACTCCCACTTTTATGTTTCAGTTACACGGATGAGGAACTACTGTAGTGATTTTTTTCTTCTTCTGTTTTCAGTGTTCTTCTATAGAATCATATATACATGGAACTTAAAAATTGTTTGTTACATTCTGTTAATAACATATTTTTATTTTGTTACACTCCGGTATTTAGTATACCCGAATAAAAGGTCTTGATCGAGGTCATCTGAATACGTTGATGCATTGTAGTTTTATCTGGAGATATATATATATATATATTTTTTTTTTAATTCACACTAATTTTAAACACCATTTTAAAATGACTCGCACTTTTCCTTTAGAAAATAGGAATAACAAAGAATTATCTATCAAATCCTTACAAAGCCAGGAAACGCTGGCGTGACTCATTTTTGAGGCATTATACAGTTTTAACATAATAAACAAGATGTAGAGTAAATGACACAACAAGATTTCATGTACTTGTATAAGGAATTCTCGCTGTGCGGGAAATACATGTAACAAGTAGACTGTTGTAGCATTTTCCTCCTTTAATCATTTTCACCGAAGCGTACAGATTTTTTACTCTATATTTGTTACTGAAGCGTACAGAAATTCCGATCACCCAACCGTATAGTAGTTTAGTTTCGGTTTGCACCGAAGAGTACACCATGCCAAATTTCAAAACTTTATAACAGCTAAATCAGTAAATATAAGCAAAGTATTTTGGTACAGTTGTAAGAATATGACATTTCCCCACCGATCGAGGTACATTCTTTTATCATTAGCTTTCTATTCGATGAAATAAAGCCAGTTTTCTTCCGGTCTCTCGCTTAGTTTTTCAACTTCATCAAAACATCATGTTCAGCGCGGAATTACAGACAAGAGGCACTCCCGTTTTCTCATAAGCTACTATCGCTTGATTTTTCAATCAAAGCTCTTTAGATTGGTACCTTACTCGTTATAGGGGATGCAATTTGAAACAAGTTTGGACCAAAATTAAACGACACTTACTTTGTCAATAACACGTGTCCGCCATCTTGAATTCACCGAAGAAATTTCCCGTACAGAGTTTCCATACAGTGGTATTTCCGTAATACTTCTAGTGCAACATCATGAACATGGGGTAAAATTTCTTGTTAGTTGATAAATACAATGTACATGTTTATACAGATATAATATCTTTGCACATTTTTAACCGACCAGAAATTCCTTTGATGTCTATCTTGAAATTATTTGTTGACGCTTTTGTTAATATTTCCAGAAAAGGGAGGTAACTATTATCTCCCTTTGTATTGAGACTATAGTAGTGTTAGATTTATAAATGATAATTCCGAGAAGGGGAATCAAATAGTGGTATATACGCCTCAAAATCACACCGGCTCGGTTAAAGTAGTACAATAGCACTAATTCTTAATCATAGCAAATTTTGTAGGATAATATTTTAGAGGAAGTAGCTGTTTTCTATTACGGCTCTACTACCCTTTACTCCATAGATACTCATTTCTACCATTGCTTGTAGAGCCTTTGGAAAACATTGTGGCAAAAGGTGAAATTGCTTGTGACAAGAAATTTCGCCTTTTGCCAAAATGTTTTCTATGCTATCAAAAGGTGTCATATACACATAAGAAACAGCTTCATTCTTGCTATTATTTAGGGTCAATTACAGATACCATAGAAATCCCTTATGGGGTAAAGGGTTAATTATTCTAAAGTAATGTCAATATTTTTACACCTAACGTAAGTTGTAAAAAGAACAAAAAAGGATCGACCGTTATAATTTGACTAATTTGATCCTTCTCTTTTGTCGTATATCATGGAATGTTGAAACATACCATATGGGAAACTGTTCATACCAAAAGAATGAATGTCCCCGTATTCTTATTACATAATTATGGGCCTTGATGTGGCAAAAGGAGGTTTAACCCATTACCACACAATCCCTACTTTTGACGCCCCCGGAGAAAGAAGCCTGTTGAAAACACTGTGGGAAAAGGAGAAAATGCTGGTAACCAGCATTTTCTCCTTTTCCCACAGTGTTTTCTACCCTTCCCAGAACAAATTCCTATTTTTCAGTCACCTTTATTTTGTCGTCTGCAATGCATAATTATGGACCTTAATCTGGCAAAAGGAGGATTAATGCAACTCCGTGATACATTACACTCAGCAAGTCATCACATAATTATCAATCCAGAATATCACGTTTGTCTTACAACCGATTGGATCATGGATAAGAATGATCCTTTGACATACAGAGAATTTACAAATAGCAAAAAGTTTCCATCCATGTCAGCCTGTGCCAACTGTGTAAGCTGACATGAGTCGATATTGTTTGCAGATATATGGCTGATAACAATACTGATCCCCCCTCCGCCTCCAATTTTCAAAGAGCTAACTTTACAATTGTAAAAGTTACGTATGGGGTTAAAGGTGTCTAACAGTTTTACTTTACTTTGTGAAATGAGACGTTACTAATATGGTAACTCCTATTCTCTTTTCTTTCTAACACAAATTCAACCTTAACTCATTACCAAATGACAAAAGTTTAAGTTTGTCCAAATCGAAAGCACTTGCAGACGACAAAATGAAAATGACTGAAAAATTGAAATTTGTCCTGTGAATGGTAGAAAACAGTGTGGGAAAAGGAGAAAATGCTGGTTACCAGCATTTTCTCCTTTTCCCACAATGTTTTCTAAAGGCTTCCTTCTCAGGGGCGTCAAACGTAGGGATTGTGTGGTAATGGGTTAAACAGTTTACCAGACAACTAAAATTGTACACTTAACCCTTTACCAAACAATCCCTGGTTTTTAAGACCCTGAAATGGAAGCCTTTTGAAAACGTGGGAAAAGGAATAAATGCTGGTAATCAGCATTTTCTCCTTTTTTCCACAATGTTTTCTGTCCTGCTGGAAACAAAATTTAATTCTTGAGTTACGTTTATTTTGTCGTCTGCAAGTGCTTTCAATTTGGACCAGTCTAAAATTTTGTCGTTTGGTAAAGAGTACCAAATTGGGAGCATTTGCAGACGTCAAGGTAAATATAGTTCACGAGGTGAGATTTGTTTTAGAAAGGATAGAAAGTATTATTGAAATAGGGAAAAAATGTTGTTTACGTGTAGCAAAGGAAAATTAGGACAAAATCTTGCTTTTTGCCGTAACAGTCAAAGTTGTTCAGATATCGTGATGAAAACAATATGAAAACATTCATTAATTACCAAACGACAATATTTTAGGCTTGTCCAAATCGAAACGATTTGCAGACGACAAAATAAAAGTGACTGAAAAATTGAAATCTGGTGTGGGAAGGGTAGAACACATTGTGGGAAAAGGGGAAAATGTTGGTTATTAGCATTTTCTCCCTTTCCAACAATGTTTTCTAAAGGCTTTTTGCTCAGGGTCGTCAAAAGTAGGGATTGTGTGGTAGTGGGTTAATTGATTGGTTAACAACGTTTTCAACATTGTTTCATTTATATATAAGCAGCCAGTGCACATATCCATACTATCCGGGAATGTCTGTCAACAGTTCTTTAACCCATTACCACACGAGAAAAATTTAGACTGGTCCAAATTGGAAGCATTTGCAGACGACAAAATAAAGGTGACTGAAAAATTGAAATTTGTTCCAGAAAGGGTAGAAAACACTATGGGAAAAGGAGAAAATGCTGGTTACCAGCATTTTCTCCTTTTCCCATAGTGTTTTCAAAAGGCTTCTTTCTCAGGGGCGTCAAAAGTAGGGATTGTGTGGTAATGGGTTAAACAATGTTCTTCCCAGGCCAATTACTGCTCTCCCATACAACAATCATCTAAATGATGATTAGCGCTGATGGGGAGTGAATCTTGTTGCAGATGACTATCATCGATCAGCGAGGAAAAATGAAGTTTCGAACACGAGCGAATAAACTAACCCTTGCTCAATTGATTGCTCGAGCGGTGCTCGGCCTTAGTCATGAAGGCCGTTTCCTCGCAAACATCATAAAGTATTGAATAACGACGTCAAATAAAAAATGTGATTATCTTTCCAAATACTTTTGAAGTGCTATTTAACAGGCTATACTAGAATATCATATGACAGAAAACTTACACCATATCAGACAATAAAGATCCAAGATCAGACTGTACATTCACTGCAGTCTGATCTTAATCTACACTGTCCGTATTTTGTAAAGTCCTTGCTCGTACTTAGCTGCCCACGGGTTAATTATCCTTTACGTATCTCGGATGGTATTGCGCCCGCCCGGGTGGCTCAGTGGTGAACGTGTCGGACTCATGAGCTGGTGTTTGTGAGGTCGATACCCGGTTGAGACAAACTTTCTTTCCGGCGTATTTTCGCTTCTCACCTCTGCTGAAGCATGTGAGAAAAGTAGTTGGTGGCTTTGGAAAGAACATTGTGTTAGTACTGGTGTGAGAGAGCCAGTAAACACATGTGCGCCACCGACCGCCACGATGTGACCTTAGCTGTTAAGGTGGCAGTAAACCTTAATACAACCAACCAACCAACCAACCAACCCAGATTGTATTGCACAGTATCCTTATTTAACTGGTATTATGATGATAAGCTTACGTAATAAATGTTACGTCGCCATGTTACAGTCTCTTGAATGTTATGTCACCATATATCAGCTTTCCTATCTGTACAATCTTAAGGACATAACTCCTTGGAAATTTATATAATCTCATTATATCACACGTAATATAAAATAGCGCTGTATCTAACTCTTTTTTTTTTTAACCCTTCACCAAACAATCTCCGGTTTTTACGAGTCTGAGATAGAGGCCTTTTGAAACATTGTTGGAAAAGGAGAAAATGCTGGTAACCAGCATTTTCTCCTTTTCCCACAATGTTTTCTACCTTGCTGAAAACAAATTTCAATGTTCGAGTTACGTACGTTTATTTTGTCATCTGCAACTGCTTTCAATTTGCACTAATCTAAAATTTTGTCGTTTGATAAAGGGTTAATGAATGAATTCAATATGTACTGTCAGGGACTGTAACATACAAGCCCATCTTACAATCCCTGGTACAGTTAGTGAAAGAAAGCTGTTATCATTATTCCAGGGCCTTTGTGTGTGTATGTATATAACAAGGCATACTATGGGTAGTCTGATCTTGACCCACACTGTCTGTTAAAAAAGTTAGTAAAACGATTGTTCTTGTAGTTTGCAAGGAGTAATAAACGTATACTAGTGTACTTGTATACCTTTATTAAATCGTATAGGTGTCAATTGTTCTGATGATATTGGATTAAGATCATAAGAGGATTAAAGTTGACTTCTATCGTTTTTAAGTCACCTGATAAATCTACTGACAAACGATTTATGCTCTGTCAAAAGGAGCTTAATGCATCTTCAAAAAAGTGAGACCAAGATTAGCTTACGCAGTCCGCGGAGGCTGATCTGGATCAAACCTTTTTTGCTGTTGGTAAGTTTCTTGCTTGTCAATGAACTAGTGTATCTCATGATTCATTTTGCTGTTACACACTAAGGATTTTATGGATCCAGTATTGTGTGATATATTGCTTTGTATCATACATCAAGGCATACATTAAGCCCCTTTTTGTCGGAGAATGGCTGCCATGTTTACCAAAGTGAAAGTAATTGGGTCACTGATATCAGTGAAAAATATAAATTGCATTGCTATGACCCTAAAACCGGGTAATGGTATTTTTTATGTAAACTGCACTTCAAACATACACACACGTAACAGTTCTGACACATTGCCTTATCTGGCGGGGATTGAATCCAGGACCTCCAAGCTGGACCATGTCGCTACCGGAGGTAGCTCTGTTGCAAACCAATATAACTGTCCCCATATATACAAAACACAAGCTATACATTTATTTCTTTTTATGGGATTTACCAACTGACTGATATACTACACACATCCCTACTGACTTACATGAATTTTGAAATTTACATTTTTAACAAAATTATCGTCATTTAAAAGTGAAGCTGTATAATTATTAAATTGATACGAAAACAAATGAAGATAAATTTGATTCTAAAATATATATTTTCAGAGACTCAATACAACATAAAACGACGTAAATGCAGCTGTTTAAAAACTTATAAATATTTTCGAAAAACGCTTTTTACATTAACGTCAATGTCGCCAACTTAAAGGACAAAATACCAAATACTAGGTTTTAGAGCGCTACAACTATGACTAAAGGCGACAAGCACAAATAGCCCAGCTCCAGTAATCCCGCTTCCCACCAGTTCAGAATATGGACTCATGACAAAAAGCAGCGTAATCTATTTTCTTGCAAAATGAAAAATTCATCTCAGTTAATGGGAATTTTGAATTTGATGGAATATTTATAGCTACTGATTGTTGAGAATATCCTTTGATGGTTCCCAGATTGTGAACGAGTCAAAGTCAAACGGGAAGGGGCAAAGAGGTTAGCAGGGGTAACCCATCCATCATCAGTGGCTTGTGCGGTCCTGAAATTGATATTGAAGATGGATATAAACTGGTTGTTGACATTATCTCCCACTAGATGGCATTCTATAAATACTCATCTATTTGATATGGGCATCCTGGGTACAGAACCGAACCACTTCCCTACGCGACAACCGTTACTTTGAATTTAAAACAAAGGTTTACCCGACAAGACGCTACCTCGTGCAATTCACTCAACTATGATCACCAGTTTAGAGAAATCTGTTGCTAAAGCAAGTCTCATTTCTCCTCAAAAGTATTGATACGTAAAAGCTATTTTCAACGTTGCCACTTTATAGAGCGTAATATTACAGTCAGCCCGCTTTCGGGGCTAGTAGTTATGCGTCATATAAGACAGTCGAATCTTCGAAGAATATGACATGCGCAGACAACGGGTTGTTGAAGGTCAATGAAGACATACTTGTTTGGATTTCAGAATGATAACAATATCTAGAATTACTGGCAAATTGGGGCAGAATACATGTTGCATTACAATCATCAAACCACGGGTGTAGCTCCCTGTATGCAAAACTGCGAATATTTGAAAAAAAAAAAACTTAAAAAGCGTCACCATAGGCCAAGAAATAGCTTTTACAATCTCAGTATTTCCGGTGGAAGCCCTCTTGACCCTCCTTGAAAATTCCCATCTGCTCTCGGCCCTCCGCACCTCTGATATATACAATATTACTTTCGAGTAGCCTATACTTTACTTTGTGCTAGCTAGGTAAATCTAACTGCTGGTTAACCCTTTACCAAACAATCCCTGGTTTTTTACGACCCTGAGATAGAAACCTTTTGAACACATTGTGGGAAAAGGAGAAAATGCTGGAAACCAGCATTTTCTCCTTTTCCCACAATGTTTTCTACTCTTTTACTGTCGAGTTTCAATTTTTGAGTCACGTTTGTTTTGTCGTCAGCAAATGCTTTCAATTTGGACAAGTCTAAAATTCTGTCGTTTGGTAAAAAGTTAATATTACAGCGACTGCCCAATACTTCATTTCACCTGTGTCTGACTGGGCCTAGTCTACATTGTATGGAAACTCTGTACGGGAAATTTCTTCGGTGAATTCAAGATGGCGGACAAGTGTTATTGACAATGTAAGTGTAGTTTAATTTTGGTCTAAACTTGTTTCAAATTGCATCCCCTACAACGAGTAAGGTACCAATTTAAAGAGCTTTGATTGAAAAATCAAACGATAGTAGCTTATGAGAAAATGGGAGTGGCTTTTGTCCGTAATCCCACGCTAAGCATGATGTTTTGATGAAATTAAAAAACTAAGCGGGAGACCGGAAGAAAACTGGCTTTATTTCATCGAATAGAAAGCTATTGATAAAAGAATGTGCCTCAATCGGTGAGGAAATGTCATATTCTTACAACTGTACCATAATATGTTGCTTATACTTACTTATTTAGCTGTTATAAAGTTTTGAAATTTTGCATGGTGTACTCTTCGGTGCAAACCAAAACTAAACTACTGTACGGTTGGGTGATCGGAATTTCTGTACGCTACGGTAACAAATATGAAGTCAAAAATCTGTACGCTTTGGTGAAAACGATTAAGGGATGAAAAAAGGAAATGTACGAGCAACCTACATGGGTCATTTACTTGATGTTTTTAAGTTGGACTCAAAGAAACGTGATGTATAAATCCGCAACTTCGTACACTAAAATGTCTCGTTATTGAGACGTGATGAGCAACATGAACAGAAGCATCTTGTATACATATATATATCTGGGCCTTTAACATAAAAATAATAAACCTAAGGTTTTTGTCTCGGTCTAACACCAAAAATGTAGAAGCCATCCATAGTTTAAACTTCAAAGACGCATTATGTGAAAAGCGAAATATAGAACCGCACCTCCTCTTCCATCATTTATTGATCAGGGGTCCTCCGTGGCGCAGTAGGTAATGTAGATTTTTATTAACTTTTTGTGGATGGTGTTGGTTAGAATTCTACAAAAGACACTGGTTATGTTTGTATGTCTGTTGGCGACGCAACCCAAGCCCAGTGCTGGTGAACACATGATGCACTTTCAGAGCAAACTTTGTGTTGATCGGACCAGAACCAGTTGGAAAGCCATATAAAACCCGAATCAAACAATGACACATCTCTGAGCTTTGGCTTGACTTTTCAAACACTAACAACCGGGAGTGAAAAATGCAATACAAAACTCCTTTGTGCATTGCCTTGTAGCTATAGCTCATTTTTAATTTACATTGATATCGCCTAATTGGTCATTTGTTGTTCTGTATACTTTAAAGGTGGGTATCTAAAATTTTCACATCCCACCAAATTAGAAAATATTTATATCACTGCAATTTATATGAAAAAACAATACAAATCATCAATAATTAAAAATCATAAAATTACAAAAAAAAAAAATATTTTTGATGGTATTCCCTTAAAAGGCTACGTAGCCTCTTAAGCTATTTTTAGATTTCCAGCCAAAAATAAAAAGAAGCATTGTGGGAATGTTAAGTGACCGGCACGTGACTAATGACGCTGAAATTCCAAACATGTAATTATATTCCATAATGTCTTTTTTTGGATGCTATGTTTGTAGCTTCGTCTGTTTATTTCCGGTATGTAAATGAGCGAGTTGCTCATGTAAAAATAGACCGTGTTTCGCGTCAGTGTTAACCTGGACTGTAGTAAATCTCTAATTTCTCTTGTTGTCGGATGGTTTTCGACTAAGTACTGTGGTTTTATGAATGAAAATTATAAGGCTTTTGGAGTATAAGGATGATTTTTTGTATTCTTGTAAAATTTTCGTCCCAAAATCTGAAGGGCCACCTTTAAGAGATCTTTTAAAAAAGATAATCGTATGCCTGTTGTTAAATTCGCATTTAAGAGTTTTGCTTTAGCATAAATTATGTGTTTTTTCATTAATTAAAACCGTCAATTTTCATACACTGATAGAACTGAAAAATTCAGTCTAGAGGAACCAGAGCTCTCTTTTCATTTAGGGGAAAAACACTAATTTCGACCTTAATTTTCAAAGTATCAAGTCCTTTGACTAGAAACTATGGATGATTATACAACACACTCAGGCAACTCTGTCTACAATACATCGTTTTCTGAGTTATGACCCCTTTATATCATCCCTTTACGGTAAGTATTTCCAAGGGACATTGTCCTTATTCCGTAGCTTTCATTTTAAAACTTTAATAAACTCCCACTTTTATGTTTCAGTTACACGGATGAGGAACTACTTTAGTGATATTTCTTTTCTTCTGCTTTCAGTGTTCTATTATAGAATTATATACATGAACCTTAATCTTTTTTTTTTTTGTTACATTCTGTTAATAACATACTTTTATTTTGTTACACTCCGGTATTTAGTATACCCGAATAAAAGGTCTTGATCGAGGTCATCTGAATATGTTGACGATACATTGTAGTTTTATCTGGGGATAATTTTTTTAATTCACACTAACTTTAAACACTATTTTAAAATGACTCGTACTTTTAGGAATAACAGAGAATTCTCTATCAAATCCTTACAAAGCCAGGAAACCCTGGCTTGACTCATCTTTGAGGCATTATACGGTTTTAACATAACAAACAAGATATAGAGTAAATGACACAAATTGGTTTCATGTGTTGCTAGAAAACTCGTAAGGCCTGGAGAACTCCTACCCCAATCTGAAGGGTACGAGTTCTCTGGAGAACTCCTACCCCGGGTACGAATTCTCCAGAGAACTCGTACCATACAGATATTTTTGGGGATAAAATTGTATCTCTATATATCATTCAGATTTTGGTGAATTGATGATTTTCATTTTATCTTTAATGAAATGATCGAGTATGTTATACAATAATCAAGCATTGGTAACAGGTATTTGTAGTAAAATATCAGTTTTGTTACCGGATGTTTCATGGATTAAAATGAAAAGTAAGTAAGGTAAATGAGCAGGTAAATTCAAGAAGGATGAAATTATCAGTAAGATCTACATAATCTGGATTCACCAAATGATTCGAAAATAGATTTTTTTTTAAAAGCTAAAAAGCTTGTTAAGATATTTTTAAGTTTGTCAATGGAGTATGCCAATTTTTAGAAGGTGATGACTCAGCATCACCTTCTTATGCCATCCGACAGGGGTTTTCCACAGGAGCACGCATTACACCCCAGTTTCGAAAAAAAAAAAAAAAATAGGTCCTCAAAGATCAATGAACAGACGCTTCTCTGTCATTTGATATGTACAAATAATATGCGGACTAAAAATCAGTGCATGCCATTCACACAAACAATGAATTTCATAGTTAAATCTTGTAGAACTCGCTCTAAATTCAAAAATTTGTCTCGTTCCACAGCTTTGACTTGACCTATTTTGTAAAGTACGTCTCAGATGAAACACTGTAAAATATCCAAAACCACTGAAAAATACCCCCAAACACCCCCAAAACACTCGAAAATCACCCGAAACTATGCCATTACACCTCAAAATCAAAGTACTGATAGTACTGAAGGCCAGGAAATTGAAGATACGAAACAACACAAGAGGTCAATTTTAATTAATACAAACAGGTAGACGGACAGGGATACAAGCAGATTCCACTAAACCCCTGGAATTGTTGGTTTTAACAGGAAATTTTGAACTGATACTAGAAAGCACCAGCCAGAAACTAATTAAGCCAGAGCTAGGCATCTGCTCACAGTTATGGGGTGCTTGATAATGGCTTAGAATACTTATTAATTTGTCGTGCTTGTAAACTATCCCAAGTAAAAATTGAACTATTCAATCGGTACAATATCAACTTTGATTGTCTAAATTTTCTGAGACATGTGATGTCTTGTAGTCCTAAATGACGTTATTTTTTGCACTTATGACGCAAGAACATATTTATTTTATTGATTTCAATGAAAATACATGTAAGATAGATATCAATGTAAAATGTAATGAATAATAAAGATTAGAGTGATATGGCAGTTGGTCATGTTGTCTCTACCTTCCACAAGTCGACGAAATTTCTAACTGGTCATATTTGAAGGACGTTGTAGATGAAAATCCAAAGTAGTTCTTCGTGTATATTGAAAAGTAAGATTTTGGGGAAATTGGAAGGAATTGCTTGCAACAAGCAAATTCTCTTTTAGCCAAAATATTTTCTCAATAAAATACTGTGAAAAGGTTGAATTGTTTTGGGAAAACGATTAGGCTCGGTTTACCTATTTTACCTGCCTATTTTATGGACAAGTCACAGTAACTTGAGCTTCGATACTTATATCTACATAATATAAAAAGACGTTAACTAATCCTAATTCATAATCGTTGTCCAAGGACAACTTGTGTCAAGCCCGCGAACACTTGACTCTCAAGCTTGACCTAGACCCTGCACCTGAATAAATGTTTCAAAGGGAACCTCTGCTCATGATGGAGAACAATGCATTATGCTAATTTATAACGGAATCTATCTAAAAATGTAGGAGTTATGGTTCGGACGAAAAATTGGCCTTCAATGTGGCCTTGATCTTCAACCTACTTCAACAGATATTTCAAATGGCACATTTATTCGTGATGGAGGTCAATTGTGCCAAATTATTTTGAAATCCATCCACAATTGTAGAAGTTATGGACCGGAAATATTCAGATGCACACAAGCTCTAGTGAACACTAGAAATATGTGTTTCAGAGACACTGATGCCCCTGCTAAATGGTATTGGTCACAGGTATGTCATATGACACTTGTAGAGAGAGAGACAAAAGAAATACATTGAATGACAAGCGAACGACTACAGAAAAAAATTATAAGCATTTATTTGGTTTCAAAGTCAATCAAAGACATTTTTAAGAACCACACAGGTGTAATCTATTTGTGACAGGTGTATAAGGTGTGAAATACATCCTATCAACATAATGTACATACTAAGGACAACGAAATTTCAAAAATATTTTTATAGACAACTTGATTAACGATATGGATGAAAATTGATGTTTGGGTCGATTTTTCTAAAATTTTATTTGGGGACGATTTCACCAAAGAAATCGTCTCCAGGGGACGATTTCTCCGGAGTGATAAACATAACACGGGCCAAGCAGTTTGGGGACGATTTCTCCAGGGGCCGATTTCTCCAGTATTCCGCTGAAGTTCCCTAGATTTAGTCGATATACATAAGAAAAAAGTGATGAACATAACACGGGCCAATATTCTATAGTTTGCTTTATTTACAATCCCATTTTAGCGGAGACGCGTTTTGTGACACATATGTTCAAATGTCAACACAACGTTATAGACAAATTCCGAGCAGAGTTGTCGTTCGTTACTCTCGCCATACATGAATGTGAATGATCCGGAGTGCAAGAGAGCATTATAGATATTAACCGTATATAGCGCGTAGGAATACACAACTATCGGATAAAGCTAAGTTTATTAGGTTACGCCTTTATTAGGTCAGTGTTAATGACAAAAACGGGATAAAAAACACATACTCGTCAGTTATTAAAGGGTCGTAATACCCTTGCAATTCCATGGCATTTTGCAGATGAAAGCTTTGAGGATAGGAAAGCATTTACACCGTGTGATAAGCAATCTCTGTATATACTTGGGAAACTAGTTGATTCGGCGGACTCAGCGATATAGAGTGGACACACCGTCCAACATTTTTGTCTGAATAGGCAGCTTACGATCCCTACAGGCAAGGGAATCCCTTGAAAGGGATTCCCTGGCCTAAAAATCTTACATTTAAAACTGCATGCGAAATGCTTAGATACACGATTTTATGGGAATCAGCCATGAACTTTTGCTATCAATTTTAGTATTTTAGGTCTTTCATACCCTTAAGTTCGAAGTAGTTAATGTACTTTGATTAATTGAGAATGCCATCTAGCGGGAGATAATATGGCGAACGTTGAACTGGCCACCGTTGTGTACCGTAGTAGTATCAGGGGCGGTAACAGTCTAGGCGTACGAGTCTGGGGTAAAAACCGAAAGTAGACAACGATCATGATCAATTAAGTTGAATTGCTGATTACTGCTTTATTCGGACCCTAAAACAGTAGCGGCAAGGATATTTCAACCCGTCCGTATACAGTAGATATAACCTGGAATATGAAACATTGGGTAAAATACAGCAATTTCGACCGTACAATTACAGTTGCACTGAGGAATACGCTAATCTAAGCTCTGTGGTTTTATGTAGCGAATAGCATCGATGATGATGACAGCTAATTCTTTTGTTATCTCCATGTGGATGTAAGACTTAAGCCTGCTCTGTAACTTTGCTATACCTCAAAAGCTTAATGGTATGACTTGCGACCCATTAATATCTAAAACAACCTGCAAACCGAAACTCTCATCATGGCAGAACGATTTACCTTTCATTGTAAGATGCGAAGTGAAAATGAAACTGTAAACCAGAAGTTGGTAGAATCAATGTTGCTGAGTGAATCATGTGAGTTTGAGACAATTTTAGATATGTTGAGTGGGTTTTTTGTCAGCGTGTTACAGAACATTGAACATCATTCAGAGAACGTTATTGTTAGAAGAAGAGTTGACTTTGAAACAGGCAGTTGATGTGGCTGTAAGTATGAAATTGGTAGAGACTGAAGCATCAGAAACAAAGGGCCCATGATATAGTGGTCACACAGTGGTTTAGGGTGGTAAAGCTAGCTGTGACAGTCAGAACTGTTTTTACAAGAATGCCATGGGTCATAGCTGTAAAGGTCAGGTTATGTAAGCAAGATATCTCCAAAAAGGCCATTAAAAGACCAGCAGAAAATCACAACCTATGGAATAACAGGAGAAGAGAATTTAAAGATTAAAGAATGTCCAAAATTCACCTTCTGAATCAACATCAAACTTTGGTGTCTGAAAATTAAAATGGGGAAGATTGGCCAAATTTCACAAGTATGCCAAAGTCAAAATTTTGGTTTTGAAAAAAACCAGGCTTTTCTTACCATGAGAAAGTTGAAACATTGTGGCAATGTGAGAAAAAGCTGGTAGTAAGCATTTTTCCTTTCGACAAAATATTTTCATTACTTTTTAACATTATTTACATACTTTTACCACACAATTCCTACTCTTGACAACCCTGTGAAAGAAGCCCTAGAAAACATTGTGAGAAAAGGAGAATGAACAAATTTGAAATTTTCAGTCACTTTTACTTTGTCGACTCCAAATGCTATCAATTTGAATTTATAAGCCTAAAATATTGTAGTTTGGTAATGAGTTAAGGCATTACCTATATTTGTCTGCTGCAATTGCTTTAAATTTGACAGTAAGAAATTATCTTATCTGGTAAACAGAATTTTTTTCAGCCAAACATTCTGTCCAGGATGATTGAAATAATAGTGTTTGGAAGATTAGCCCTTTACTGCACAATGATGACTTAACAATTTGAAAGAGAAAGCTTTTGAAAACATTGTGGGAAACGGAGAAAATGCTGGTTACCAGCATTTTCTCCTTCCCACAGTTTTCCACCCTATCAAAGAAGAACCATTTGATATGAGCCACACTGAAACTATCATCTGCAAATGCTTTCAATTCAAACAGGTCTGAAATTTTGTTGTGTGGTAAAGGGTAAAATAAACAAGATAACAAAAAAGTGCCAAGGGAAACCATTATTCAACCGAGTACTGTGTCCTCTTCCAATAATGTTTTTCATCCAAAATGTGAATGAATAGAGCTGGGGAAACAATAAACATGTTTAACTCTTTTCCACACAATTCTTGGGTTTGAAGACCCTGAAGAAAAAGGCTTTTGAAAACATTGTGGGAAAAGAAAGAATTGTTGGTAACCAGCATTTTGTTCTTTTTCCATATTGTTTACAAAATCTTTACCCTTCCCCAATCAATCCCTGGTTTTTATGACCCTGAGATAGAAGCTTTTTGAAAACAATGCCAGAAAAGGAGAGACCAGCATTTTCTCCTTTTACCACAATGTTTGTTACTCTGCTAGAAACAATTTACAATTTTTGCATTGCCTTTAATTTGTTGTCTGCAAGTGCTTTAAATTTGGACCAGTCTAAAGAGTTAACCCTTTAACAGACAATCCCTTGTTTTCACGACCCTGAAGAAGAGGCCTTTTGAAACATTGTTGGAAAAAGATGAAATGATGGTTACCAGCATTTTCTCCGTTTCCCAACAGGTTTTCTACTCTGTAATAAAACTACACTTCATCTGTGTCTGTGTCAGGTTCGTTGCCTGCAGATGCTATCAATTTGGAATGGTCTAAAATGTTTGTGTGGGAAAGGGTTAGACAGATCCTGTCATTTGTGCCCAATTTTATTTGTCATCTGCAAATGCTTTTAATTTGGACTGGCCTAAAACTTTGCTGTGCTGCAAAGATTTACATAGTTTTTTAGGCCAGGGAATCCCTCTCAAGGGATTCACTTGCCTATAGGGATCGTAAGCTGCCTATTCAGACAAAAATGTTGGACGGTGTGTCCACTCTATATCGCTGAGTCCGCCAAAACAACTAGTTTCCCAAGTATATACAGAGATTGCTTATCACACGGTGTGAATGCTTTCCTTTCCTCAAAGCTTTCATCTGCAAAATGCCATGGAATTGCAAGGGTATTACAATCCTTTAATAAATGTCGAGTGTGTGTTTTTTATCCCGTTTTTGTCATTAACACTGACCTAATAAAGGCGTAACCTAATGAACTTAGCTTTATACGGCAGTTGTGTATTCTTACGCGCTATATACGGTTAATATCTATAACGCTCTCTCTTGCACTCCGGATCGTTCACATTCAGGTATGGTGAGATTAACGAACGACGACTCTGCTCGGAGTTTGTCTATAACGTTGTGTTGACATTTGAACATGTGTGTCACAAAACACGTCTCCGCTAAAATGCGATTGTAAATAAAGCAAACTACATATAGAATATTGGCCTGTGTTATGGTTATCACTTTTTTCTTATGTATATCGACTAAATCTAGGGTACTTCAGCTGAATGCTGGAGAAATCGGCCCCTGGAGAAATCGTCCCCAAACTGCTTGGCCCGTGTTATGTTTATCACTCCGGAGAAATCGTCCCTTAGAGACGATTTCTTTGGTGAAATCGATCCCAAATAAAATTTTAAAAAAATCGACCCCAACATCAAATTTCATCCATATCGTTAATCAAGTTGTCTATAAAGATATTTTTGAAATTTCGTTGTCTTTAGTATGTACATTATGTGTATTAGTTACCTTTATCCAAGAGTTATTTTGGTAATTTTGTCATTGTTTATACTGCCTATTTCACACTGATAGGATGTATTTCGCACCTTTTACACCTGTCACAAATAGATTACACCTGTGTGATTCTTAAAAATGTCTTTGATTGACTTTGATTTGAAGCCAAATACGTTCGCTTGTCATTTAATGTATTTTTTTTTTATCTCTCTCTCTCTACTAGTGCCATATGACATACCTGTGACCAATACCATTTAGCAGGGGCATCAGTATCTCTGACACACATATTTCTAGTGTTCACTAGGGCTTGTGTGCATCCGAATATTGCCGGTCCATAACTTCTACAATTGTGGATGGATTTAAAAATAATTTGGCACAATTGACCTCCATCATGGTTAGATGTGCTATTTGAAACATCTGTTCAAGTAGGTTCAAGATCAAGGCCACATTGAAGGCCAATGTTTCGTCCGAACCATAACTCCTGATGATAGATTCCGATATAAATGAGCATAACGCATTGTTCTCCATCATGAGTAGAAGTTCCCTTTGAAACATTTATTCAGGTCCAGGGTCTAGGTCAAGCTTGAGAGTCAAGTGTTCGCGGGCTTGACACAAGTTGTCTTTGGACAACGATTATGAATAAGGATTAACGTCTTTTTATATTATGTAGATATAAGTACCAAAGCTCAAGTCACTGTGACCGAGCCTAATCGTTTTCCCAAAACAATCCAACCTTTTCACAGTATTTTATTGAGAAAATATTTTGGCTAAAAGAGAATTTGCTTGTAACAAGCAATTCCTCCCAATTTCCCCAAAATCTTACTTTTCAATATACACGAAGAACTACTTTGGATTTTCATAGATCTACAACTTCCTTCAAATATGACCAGTTCAAAATTTCGTCGACTTGTGGAAGGTAGCGACAACATGACCAACTGCCATTTCACTCCAATCTTTATTATTCATTACATTTTACCTTTATATCTATCTTACATGTATTTTCATTGAAATCAATAAAAATAAATATGTTCTTACGTCATAAATGTAACAAATAACGTCATTCAGGACAACAAGACATCACATGTCTCAGAAAATTTAGATAATCAAAGTTGGTATTGCGCCGATTGAATATGGTTCAATTTTGACTTGGGATTGTTTACAAGCACGACAAATTACTATATTCTAAGCCATTATCAAGCACCCCATAACTGTGAGCACATGTCTAGCTCTGGCTTAATTAGTTTCTGGCTGGTGCTCTCTAGTATCAGTTCAAAATTTCCTGATAAAACCAAGAATTCCAGGGGCTTAGTGGAATCCGCTTGTATCCCTGTACGTCTACCTGTTTGTATTAATTAAAATTGACCTCATGTGTTGTTTCGTATCCTCAATTTCCTGGCTTTCAGTACTATCAGTACTTTGATTTTTTTATAGGAGTATTAATAAGGATATTGATCGAATTGATAGAACGTTTTATATAATTGCATGTATTGACATGGTTTTCTATTTAATTAAACTGTTAAACTGTTGAATTATTATTTCCTTGTGTTACTCAGCTCATATACTGTTTCTAATGTTTGTCAAAGTCTGACCACTTTTCTCTATTTTGAAGAATTTTTCCAATTCTCAGGCGCAAGGCTTTTCTTTAAATTCTGAGAGTTGGCAAAGCGCGCGCGCGCTCTCTCTCTCTCTCTCTCTCTCTCTCTCTCTCTCTCTCTCTCTCTCTCTCTCTCTCTCTCTCTCTCCATGGGAGGGCCATGGGAAGGGGAGGGGCGGGGCTGGGCTGGGGGAAGGGGAGGGGCGGGGCCATTGATCAAATGAAAGGAACACCACTTTTGTGGAGCTCAACTTTATGCCAAGTATAAGGCTTTAGGGTATGCAAAATGTGCAGGTTTTATTCACAATTTACAAGACGACCCTACGGTTTGTTCATTTTGAAAATGAAACAGAGGTTTGTCGACACCTCAACAGTTATTCAAGAATAATAAATGTTTTACTGTACATCAGCTTTTCTTTATCTACTCTAATTAATTGATTGAATTAAACGATTATATAGAAAGAAATTAAATACGCCTGTCTGTCCTTGAAACCAAACAAATACTAAAATTGTGTTTCAAAATCAAAACGAAAAGGTAATTCATCCAACAACTATATATAGCATTAAAACGCTATGCCCTCGAAACCCGTATTGGTATGTTGATAGACGTAGCCCGGGGGTACTAACTGTTTAAACCTTTGCCACACAATGACGACTTTTGACGACCTTTAGAAGCATTAGAAGCAAGCTTTTTGAAAGCATTGTGGGAAAAGGAGAAAATGCTGGTAACCAGCGTTTTCTCCTTTTCCCATGGTTGCTATCTTATCTATAAACAGTGCACCTTTTGGGCCGAATGAAAAGTGTCGTATGCAGATGTTTTCAATTTGAAAAGGGCTAAAAATTTGTCGTCTAGTTAAGGTTTAAACAACAAAACAAAACAAAAAAAGTGAACACTGTGCATACCGGATATCGATGAAAAAAAGACTTCTTTCAGTAGCTCCTTTCTTCATATTTCTTCATGTAAAAGAACACTTCATTAACAAAAATTGTCATGCAATAGTACTTTCTTTAAAAACACAAGCACTCATTGTGGGAAAAGGAAAATGTCTGTAGAAAAAAAGGCAATTGAAACGTAAGAAAGTAGTATTTTTTCTTTTTTACAGGATGTTTTAAAACGATATTTTTAAAAGCCTTGTCCCTGCCCCTAGCTGTGGTTCTAGATTTCTCTCTCTCTCTCTCTCTCTCTCTCTCTCTCTCTCTCTCTCTTTCTCTGTCCCTGTCTCTCTCTTTCTCTCTCATTCTCTGTCTGTCTCTCTCTGTGTCCGTCTCTCTGTCTTTCATTCTCTGTCCGTCTCTCTCTCTCTCTCTCTCTCTCTCTCTCTCTCTCTCTCTCTCTCTCTCTGTTCTCTCTCATTCTCTGTCCGTCTCTTTCATTCTCTGTATGTCTCTCTCTCTGTCCGTCTCTCTCTCATTCTCTGTATGTCTCTCCCTGTCCGTCTGTCGCTCATTCTTTGTCCGTCTCCATCTCATTCTCTGTTCGTCTCTCTCTCTCATTACCTGTATGAGAAAGCCAGGAAACACAATGAATGTGTGCATTTGACACTTTGATATGACCTAAGCTGTTAAAGCAACGTTAAACTCCAATACAAACAAACAAATGTACGTGTTCCAGCTCATTTTTCCAGGAAGATATAATAGTATATTTACCATACGAAATTTTTTTTTAGAATAGTCCAAATCGAAAGCATTTGCTGACTAGGAAATAAAAGTGACTGCTTAATTTAAATTTTGTTTGTGGAGGCAAGAAAGCAATCTGGAAAAAGAAGAAAATGCTGGTTACCAGGCATTTTCTTGCGGTGCGTTAAACGTAAGGATTGTGCAGTAAAGGGTTAGGAGCTCTTCAAAATTGCAGCTCCGCCTTTTCTTTTCCGAGAATTGATGATAATCATTGCGACAGGATTCATTCCTTTCTCGCCGCAAATCGTTGTTGATCAAAGAGGATTACATGCAAAAGCAGCCAGTCGCTAATAAAGACTTGCGCCAAGCACTAGTAATAGAAACTCGAGAAAACGATATATTGGTGCACTGGCTGTCGCAATATAGCTAGGATAATGTTGAAAATGACGTTAAACGCCATACGAACGAAAGCGGCCACTGGACTTCCAACATTTTCTCCTTTTCCCGAAATGTTTGCTAGCCTGCTGGAAACGAATTTCAATTTTTGAGTTACCTTTATTTTGTTGTCTGCAAGTGCTTTCAATTTGAACCACTATAAATTTTTGTCGTTTGGTAAAGGGTTAAAGATATTTCTTTTTTCAAATACATTTTCGTAGACATACATACAGACAGACAACCGAACTAGAAGTCAAACAGATAGACGGACGAAAAGACAGTCTAGCGGAAAAGTAGCTAGACATTGCAGAAGAGGGCGGAAACGATAGTGACCAAGGTTTCATGTTATTTCTTGGAAATGTCCACTTGAGATCTCCGAGACAAATTGCTACTCAAAAGAAAGCCCCGCTTTTTAAATTTCTTTCTTTCACCCTATGTTATTTGTTCCTTTAGTTTTGTCATAAAAAGGGACAAAAAGATAGACTCAAGGAGAAACTGTCTGAAAGCCTGAACAAATGACAAACTGGTTTAGGGCACACCAAGTGACGGATTGTCAGCAAAAGAGACCCAAATCGGGACTGCCATAAATACAGACAAAACATCTAAAGAGACTGAAAAATATCGGAATGCAAAATGAGATGTGGGGAAGAACTGCAAAGAGTGCTTTCCTGGAGTTTCTTACACCAGTACACCAGCACCATTTGGTTTAGCCAATCAGAATTTGTCTTACTTTCAAATTTAGAAAATTCTGGAGAATAAGACCAAGAATGTTTTTAAGAATGATTGGTGAATTTAGAGCCTGGTTAACAGTATTTTGCCTTTTTCCCACAAAACATTTCATTTTTTTTTCTAAAGGGCATGACAAACTTGGGACTGTGTGGTAAAGGTTTGATCTTATATCATTTTATTCTTGGTTTTCACGGTCGTGTTAATGACTGTTTTGTACATAATATCAGCTGTACTATGGTGGCCAGTGCACATATTTCTGCTTTTCAAGACCTTTTCGAAATTCAGACTTTGTCGGACATGAAAGACTGATGAAGAGGGAGGGAGCGAGGGGGAAAATGTAAGAGAAAGAGAGAAAGAAAGAAAATAAAGAGAGAGAGAAACAAAGAAAATAAAGGAGAGAGAGAGAGAGAGAGAGAGAGAGAGAGAGAGGATATGAAAAAGAAAGGGAGAGAGAGAGAGAGGATATGAAAAAGAAAGGGAGCCAGAGCTTAGGACAGGGGCACGACCAGTGCCTCTAAAACATGGCGTTTGCAAACATCGTGATAACCCTCATTTCTTACGTTTCAAATGCCTTTTTCCTACAAACAATTTTTCCTTTCTCCACAATGATCGCTTGTCTGTCAAAGTCAGTATTATTGCATGACAATTCTTGTTAATTAAGTGTTCATTTTTACAAGAAGAAATACGAAGAAAACGGGAGCAACTTCAAACAGATTTTTTTCATCGATATCAGGTAATGTTAACTTCTTTTGATCTGTTAGTTTCAACAGTTAGTATCCCCGGGCTACGTCTATCAATACGCCATTACGGGCTTCCAGGGCTTAGTGGTTTGATTCTATATATAGTTGTTGGGTGAATTTTTTTGTATTAATTTTAAAACAGAATTTAAGTATTTGTTTGGTATCAAAGGCAGACGGGCGTATATAACTTCTTTCAATGTAATCGTTTAATTCAATCAATTTAGTAGAGTAGATAAAGACAAGCTGAAATAAAGTAAAACATTTATTATTCTTGAATAACTGTTGAGGTGTAGACAAACCCCTGTTTCATTTTCAAAATGAACAAACCGTAGGGTCGTCTTGTAAATTGTGAATAAAACTTGCACATTTTCAATACCTTTAAGCCTTATACTTGGCATAAAGTTGAGCTCCACAAAAGTGGTGTTCCTTTCATTTGGTCAATGGCCCCAGCCCCGCCCCTCCCCTTCCCATGGCCCCTTTCCATGAGAGAGAGAGAGAGAGAGAGCGCGAGAGAGCGCGCGCGCAATTTCTTTAATCTTTTGTTTCCAATCTAATGTTATGAACACATCTTCCGCTGTTGGTAATGGATAGAGACTCTTTGTTTAGATGATGGAATTTCTACCATCACCTTCTATTAGTACTTTCAGTACAGTACTTTGATTTTAAAAGGAGTCAAAGGTGTCGGGTACAATGGTAACAGGACGTTTCGCCCCCAAGACGTTTCCCCCTGGTCGTTTCGCGTCTACTTTTCACCCATAGTCGTTTCCCCCCCCCCCTCGAAGCAGAGAGACAATGAGCACCTTAAGAGAATAGTGGTTCAAAGATTCTTGAATGACAGTGCATATTAAGAATTATTACATTAATTCAAATCAATTTTTTTCTGAAAAGAAGAAGAAAGAGAATATATATACATACATGTTTACCGATGTAAGTGTCCTTGATAGTCTTTTAATACAATAAACTGAAGTATTAAGGGTACAGTGAAGTCACATATCAGGTGTGATAAACATAATCTTGCACATTTGCCATTTACCAGCAATTAAACTTGTAGTTCTTCAAAATGACTGTTAACCCTTTACCAATGAATCACATGGTTTTACGAGGAATAAGACTTATATAAACATTGTTGGAAAAGGATTAAATGATAATAACCGGTTCTTTATTATGTAACTTTAAAAGAAGAAATCGAACTCTTTGAATCTTGATGGATCCAAATAGTGCCGAGTTGCTAAATACCACCCTGTGGGAGATAGCTTTTGAAAATGTTGTTGGAAAAGGGGGGAGGGTGCTTATATAACCAGTATTTTCTCATTTTCCCACAATTTTTTCCACCCTTACAGTCCGATAAATAAATACATGTGTACGTCTGTACCAAATATGAATTTATTGTATGCAGGTCGTTTCGCCCCCAAGATAATTTAAAGAGAGAAATGGAGAAGCAGAGAGACAATGAGCACCTTAAGAGAATAATGGTTCAAAGATTCTTGAATGATAGTGCATATTAAGAATTATTACATTAATTCAAATCAATTTTTTTCTGAAAAGAAGAAGAAAGAGAATATATATACATACATGTTTACCGATGTACCGATGGTTTTACGAGGAATAAGACTTATACAAACATTGTTAGAAAAGGTTTAAATGATAATAACCGGTTCTTTTTTATGTAACATTAAAGGAAGATATCTAACTCTTTGAATCTTGATGGATCCAAATAGTGCAGAGTTGCTAAATACCACCCTGTGGGAGATAGCTTTTGAAAATGTTGCCGGAAAAAGGGGGGGGGGTGCTTATATAACCAGTATTTTCTCATTTTCCCACAATTTTTTCCACCCTTTCAGTCCGATAAATAAATACGTCTGTACCAAATATGAATTTATTGTATGCAGATATATACAATTTTGAAGAGACTTTGAGTTCATATATAGCAGTATTTTGCATTTTCTCTCGCTCTCTCTCATTTTAATTGCACAGTCTTCTTATATGTTTTCTGAGACGTTTACTTCACGATCTCTAGTTTCAACCATACCAAAGAAGTAACCGTTGTGGGAAAAGGTGCAAAATCAAATAACCAACATGGTCTTCTTTTTCTAACCTTTTCAAACAATTTTGAAAGCTTCTTCAGACGGCTTATATGAAACTTTCGACTTACAAGCGATTCTACGGAGGCATTTTTGTATTGCTGAAACATTATGGACAAATAATGTCAGTGACAATTCCAATCATTACCCTACGTGCTTAACTCTTTTGGCGCCACAAGTATACAGGGGACTTCATCGATGACTCACTCACTAAAATTCAGAAAAGATTTTTTTCTGAAAGGTTTGGCTGGGAATCTTGATGGTTTAAATCCAAGCTCAGACTGTATTTTTTTGCATATTGATCTTGTTCTTTACCACCCGTTTCGATTTTAGCGTTAAATGAATATACTTCAATATTGAATATTGCAATTATATTACAGTAATTTTACTATTGTGAAAATCACACCTTTCTAGCTCTCTTTGTTCAGGAAATTTGCCTTTTCACCAGGTGTGAAAATTTGATTAATTCTGTGTTCATTTTATCAACTCCCCATTTAACAAATATCTACTCCAATCAAATAATGATTCTTAGACCGTTCTTACACAAAACAACATCAAACATCAACTCAAAACTTGAATGCAAGTGAAGGCTACCCGAAGAATTGAAGAGAGCAAAAATTAATTCTACCAATGATTTTTCAGTTGAATACAAATTATTTATCGTTCTTAAATGTTTTCCTTACGATTTTTACATCAAATACAACATACACTGCATGAGAAAACACAGGTTTCTATACTTTATTTGTCTCTTCAACACATGTACAAGCAAAAAAAAAAAAAAAAAAATTCAAATCTACATCACAATAACGGCATAAAAATAAATTTTGACAGCTTGCCGTACCAAAACTAACATTATATTTATAAGTGGGAGTACGAGTTCACAAGAGAACTCGTACCCAGGGTACGACTTCTCTGGAGAACTCGTACCCTTGAGATTGGGGGACGAGTTCTCCAGGGTACGAGTTCTCTAGGGTACGAGTTGTCTTGTATAAGGAATTCTCGTTGTGCGAGAAATACAAGTAGACTGTTCTAGCATTTTTCTCCTTTAATCATACTCACCGAAGTGTACAGATTTTTGACTTCATATTTGTTACCGAAGCGTACAGAAATTTCGATCACCCAACCATACAGTAGTTTAGTTTCGGTTTGCACCGAAGAGTACACCATGCAAAATTTCAAAACTTTATAACAGCTAAATAAGTAAATATAAGCAACGTATTTTGATACAGTTGTAAGAATATGACATTTCCCCACCGATCGAGGCACATTCTTTTATCATTAGCTTTCTATTCGATGAAATAAAGCCAGTTTTCTTCCGGTCTCCCGCTTAGTTTTTCAACTTCATCAAAACATCACGTTCAGCGCAGGATAACAGACAAGAGGCACATCCGTTTTTGGAAGGCGAGATTTTCATTCTCGCCTTCATTTGTCAACGCTCAGCAGCTTGCTGAAAATGCCTCTGAGCAGCATTATCAAAACGCCTTTCAAATAGTTCGATATTTCTCGAGTACATTAGAACAAAATAATGTCGAGACCATTGTAAATTTAAAATCAGAACAACAAGAAGAATCTTCAAGTTTCTAGAAGGAATGAAATCGAATTCGTAAAAGGCATCGTTTTTGACAAATGCAAAATACTTTGGATCAGTTCATTGATACAATCATGTTGCTACAGCAACAAATAAACCGTAGCTATATTATAAGCCAATCGAAAGCTACTAACATGACGTCATTCGCACCTACTTCAACTTCACAACGCATAAACAACTAACCAGTGTAATCGTATATGTAAATTTACGATCCCAGAACTAACCAATCAGACAGCTTCTTTGAATGACGATTCGCTGATAGACCCCTTTCCTCTGTTGACAACCTTATTCTGTCTTTGTGAGAAGTAAAATTTCAATGAAATAAATTCCTTTGAATCATCAAATGTTTAAAGAAAATGTTCTCTTTCAAAGAAATATAATTTTCTTTTATCAAAGTTGTGCTTGACTTTATGATCAATGACTAGGTTATTGTTACGCGTCGGCGTGGCCGAGTTTTGATTCCGGAGACCCGTGAAAAGAAAAAGGTAGATCAGTTGAAATCACAATTCTGATCAGTACAATGTACCGAAGTATAGCCTGGGTTCCAGACTGATCGCTTTTTCCTTATATATGAATAAGATCGAATTTTACTGCGTCAAAAATGACAATAACATGATCTGTAACCGTTTTAACACGCAAAAAGTTTTAACGTCTTCTTTTGGTCGTCACGTTGCTTAAAGTTCAGCAAGAATTCATAAATATTTAACCCTTTACCCATCACTTGAAACGACTCTGAAAATCAAGCTTTTAACAACATCGAGAGGAGAGGAGAAATTGCAACCGGAAACCGGCACTGTTTTCATTTTACCTCAATGTTTCTACCCTATCAAGAACAAATTTCGTCGCTAATTTTGGCCACCCTGAATTTGTCATCTGCATGAATCAGTGCTTTCAACTTAGTCTGGAATTTCTTTGTCAGGTAAAGAATAAACGCTTATCGCAATGAATTGTTATCATAATCACTTACCTACTATCTTTAAGCTAAAATATCCCATTTATTTTCCTTGAAAGAATTTCCTTCAACTATACACTTTTTTCCAAAACTGAATAACACAATGATTTTGACACGGAGAATCCCACTGTCCTAGAGTGCATCGGACGTGTTCACGATTTTCTAAGAACACGGAATAAGGGCCTGTATCTGTGTAACTGTACACGATATATTTTTGTCGAACAAAGGAATTGGGTGCTTCTCAATATTGACGAGTTGACAGTCATTTTGCTTTTATGTTTGCCGACATGCTGGACGTACATTTCGGTAACGCGGGATTAATCAAACAGACGTTAATGTCGATGAACCCTTAATACGCTTATTAGACATTTGCGGGCGGACACGGATATGGAGATGGACAACAGAAAGCAGAGAAAACTCGGGGATTGTCTCAACACATTCATTTGTGACGCGTCAGGCATAAAGGAACCATTTGAGAACTGCAAAAATCATCCACCCTGGTCAGACTACGCCGACTGCTCGGTCTGACCAGGGTCAAAACTTTACGCTTTTGGAAGATGTTCTATATGTTAAAAGACCATTCAACCTTTCTAAATTGTTGTTTAAACATATCTTCCCGGATCAACCTAAACTGACTTCAATCTCATCATTTGTTTGATTTACGGATTCAATGATTGACTCTTTTTGCGTGACGGGTCACATGTATCAAATTCATTATGCGTGACGGGTCACATGTATCAAAGTGATCGTTAAGGCCGTATTATAATTTTTTATTGAAATCTTTTACAATAATCGTTTTTAGCTCGATTGTTTATGAAGAAAACGTCGAGGTATTGTCGTAGCCCTGGAGTTGTCTGCGCCATCGTCTGCGTTGTCATTGGGTAAAAACTTTGACATTATAAAGAACTGACATTTTATATCTCTTGTCATGACGGAAGATAGTCACCTGAAGCTTGGACAGCTTGTTCTCTGTCAAATGGGGGAACCGATACAACAAGGGCAGATAACCACGAAAGTATTTTGACACGGTTAAACCACTTGTTAGTATTTCCACTAAAAATCAAGCGACTGTAGCCAAGCCAAGAAAACATGATAATCAAGCTAATAGCATTATTAGAAACATAACTTTTCATCGAATCGATCCTACTGATTTACAGCGATTCGGATATACTATTTTTGCAATGATTCGAAAAGTTAACGATAGGAATTGTCTCTGACGCCGCCAAAGTTAACCATTAATGCACTGCGTTTATGTCTTCAACCTTCATCCTATAACATGAAATCTATTGCTTATCAACATGCATGTTGACGTTTATCTCCACTCTCCGACTCACATGCGCATTACAGAAGCTCTCCGACTCAAATGTGCATTACAGAAGGTCATGACTAGAACTCTGTTTGTATATATTGTATTATTTTTTATCCACGACCAATACGCAACCAACCGGAAATGGTAACTGTTGTCAAATTTGAGCATCAGAATGAATTGTTGGATATCATCCTGATGACCCTTAATCCAGTTTCCGTCTACCAAACCATTTCGGTATTGTATATGACAACCTGGATATAGGCCCACATGCATTCGGCATACCTCGGGTGACAGGAGCTCTCAAATTAGATATAGGTACGGAATTGGCCGAGTTGTGACGAGTGGGCCTACATGTACAGAGGTAAAATCGATACCCGAAGTAAAACTATTTTAGCAGGTCTTCATATTTTTGACTCGTTCCATCCATTGCACCGACAACCATCCCAATTTCATTTAAGTTTCCCCGTCGGGTCAACCATTATGCAATCACTTACAAACCTAAATACCGTTGGAAAGTGCCATAAAGACCAGACATCAATGCATTTATCACATTTCTTTCTGTTCAGATACTAACATAAAACAACACAGTTAAAGAAACTAAGTTGGAAAATAATACCAACCACATAAACAACAAAAGCACTATGTTTCTATAGAGCAACAATGTTGCAATGTTGTGTGGAAAATGGGGAGACCAAAAACAATGAGGGAATTAGGCATAAGTAGCAGTTCTGAAAATGTTGATGCTTATTTAAAAGTTTTACCATTGTGTTCTATCAGAAGTGCTGAATAAAAAAGGAGTTAAGGATTACGATCCCTATAGGCAATTCAGCCAATCTCGGCAGCTTCCGTCTTTTACTGTGAGACTTGGGGACTGTAGACCTTAAACCATGATGTTTTTTCTCTTTGGCCTATATACATAATAGCATAGTTACTTTGAGAAAACCCCTTATTGAAACCTGTATTCCGTTGTCCATCTCCACATCCATGTCCATTCATAAATGTCTATTACGCCTTTCTCTTTTGAAGACAAGGCTGATGATTCTATAGTCTACACAGAATATGCAATCTTATGTCTGATTAGCTATATTTTAATCAATGAGACATGTAAAGGTAAAAAAAAAACAAAACGTGAGACATGTAGAAATTTGTTACCAGCATTTTTTCCCTTTTCTTACAGTGTTATGAAAAGCCATTTTCAGAAGGATTGTTGATACTATAGATATTGTAATTAAATAGCAGAACAGAACAGAACAGAAAATAAAACAATCAAGTCGTAAACAACAATTCCCGAAAGTTTTTAAACAAAGAGCAATAGATTGTTTTATTCAAGATTGGCTGAGTACCGTACAAAATAGCGCAGCTTTAAAAGACTATTCATTAATCAAACACACATTTGGTTACGAACCATATTTAGATATTTTATCAAGAGATATGAGAATTTATTTTACAAGACTAAGATTTTCATCACTCAACTTGCGAATTGAAACTGGGAGATACAGCAACCCCCCTGTACCCCGCTCTGAAAGATTTTGTCCTTGTTGTCACGCTACAGATATTAAAGACTCATATCACTTTTTATTTTTATGCTCATGTTATAACGAAGTTAGAGATTTTTTCCCTTTTGCCTGTATATTTTCGAAATCGCCCATCTGAAATTTACTGAACTGCTAAAACCCCAAGACAAAAAAAATATTATAAAAACCGCGGTCTACGTCAAATATGCGATCGAAAAACGACTCTCAGAAATGTTATAACTCTTAGATCTTAAATGTTCACTCTCTACTGTTTGTTTATTATTTATTTCTAATCATGATACTTTTCAATTTACTTTTTTCCTATGTGTCTTTTTTGTAATATAAAATTATGTCCTGTTCTGTAACAGCCCTGGGTGGAGTTGCGATAATTAAGCATTTTTCCCGAGATGTAAAATGCCATTTTCATCAATCCAGCGCTCTAGTATAAGGGTTAACAGATCCACAGATTACAAGAATCGTATAAACGAAGAACACCTTCCGACGTTCCTTATAGGACCTAAGAAGTCAACCGTCAAATGATGTTGGTTGGTTATCCTTAATAGGATGGTAAACATTGCGTAAAACGGAGAAAATGTTCGTTGCCAGTATTTTCTCATGTTCCTGCATACTTTCAAAGTACCTTCCCTTTCTAAAAAGCCCCATTCTTTAAGGTCATTAAAACTCCGCACTTGACTGTATATTGTAATCTAAAAGTTAAATCTCCGTTTTGAACATTGAAAGTCGTTTGTTTTGAAACTCTTTTTCAGTCTTGATAAAATGTATTTCAAATAAAATGGTAAACAAATAAAAGAAGCCTTTTAAATGAATGACAAAATTTTGACAACCTCAAGGGAAAAAAAGTTTCAAAATACTTTTGGAAAAGGAGAAAACGCTAGTCGCCAGTATTTTCCCTTTTTACCACTATGTTTTGTACTTTTTCCCAGCCAAACGACACATTTTCAGCTGCTCTTAACTTATTGTCTGCTAATTGCTTTAATGTAGACGGCCCTAATTTTTCGTTATTTTCTGAAGAGTTTTTGTAAAAGGTTACTAAGATGGAAAACATTGTGGGAAAGTCAAACAAAAAGTTGATTATTATTATTTGCTACATTTCCAACAATGCTTTGAAAAGCCTCTTCTTCAACATTGTTGAAAGTCAGTGGTGTGATCTAAAAGGCTGGATCTCACTTTCTGTACTCTAAAATGTACCTTTCTAGTAACTCTTTGCTCTCTCAATAAAATTGTCCATGGAATAAAATGTTAAAGACTTTCAAGAAATTAATCATCTCATTACAGAGTTACAGTTTTAGACCAAAATTGATTGCATTTTCAAGAAAAAACTATTCTATAATCCTTTACCATACCTATCAAGTACAGTTTTAACAATCTTGAGAAAGAGGCCATATAAAGACTAAATTTTGAACAGGAGAAACTTTCTTGACTCTTTACACGAAGAAAAAAAAATCAGACTTTCCAAAATTGAATGCATTTTCGGGTAGCAACTTTTTGATCTGGCACCATTAATGGAACCTGTATGAAATAGGATGGAAGACATTTTAGGAAAAGGAAAAAATGTCAATTTGCATCGTATTCTCCTTTTCATACCAAAAGTTCTTAAGCCTTCTTCCTAGACCTTTTAAACACATTATTGGGGTAATAGAGGGTTACATCTAAGTTTCTATACAACGTAAAAACATACGGGTAACGGTAAATCAAAACTCTTTGCTATCACATAAAACTTTTCCTTCAAATGAAATGGAAAGGAGTTTCAGAAAAGTCCATTCGTTTTAATTTTTTTCAACTTATTTTCACAAGCCTTCTTCAAGTTCGTTAAAACTCAAGATGGTAAACTGGTCTTCATTGCACAGGAACATTGCACAACTCTATAGACTTTGCTGTATCAGGAGAGGCGATTTAAGTACAGGAAAATGTATTTCAATATGTTATGCCTGTATTCTAAACTCGCCTTCCAACAGTACTTTCAGTACTTTGATTTCATAAGCTACTATCGCTTGATTTTTCAATCAAAGCTCTTTTGGTTGGTACCTTACTCGTTGTAGCGGGTGCAATTTGAAACAAGTTTGGACCAAAATCAAACGACACTTACTTTGTCAATAACACTTGTCCGCCATCTTGAATTCACCGAAGAAATTTCCCGTACAGAGTTTCCATACAGTGGTCTAGGGGTTGGAGGTGCATTGTATACGGACATCCACAGCAGATGACCTTGGCAAACAGGATTCGAACAATTTTCAGGTACTGTAGTACTTAACCCAACAAGACATCTCCCTCCCACAATCCACATTGTAGTGAATTTAGGTCAGTCTACTTGGGGTTTCCCCGGATGTTCCCTGAGATTGCCAAGTTTCCTGTGACGTCACTGGTGGAACTGAAGTCTCTTCCGGTAAGCCAGCACTATCTCCCGCTAGATGGCACTCTGTAAATACTCATCTCTCTAATTTGGGCATCCTGGGTACAGAGCCGAACCATTTTCCTACGCGACAACCGTTACTTTGAATTTCAAACTAAAATAAACGTTTAGTAAATAAAACGCTACCTCGTGCAATTCACTCAGCTATGATCAGCAGTTTGGAGAAATATGGAGCTAAAGCAGGTCTCCTTTCTCCTCAAACGTATTGATAAAAGCTATTTTTCTACATTGCTACTTTATAGAGCGTAATGTTAGTCAGCCCGCTTTTGGGGCTTACAGTTTGCCCTACTTTCTAAACCAATGAAAACGCCGGATTTCGTTCAAAACTGCTGGATTTAATTCCATACAGACTCAATATGTTGCAATATGTGACCACTTAATCATTAAATGGTTGACCTATATACAGTTGTATCCCGGTTAACGAGAAGCTCCGCCCACAGTATTTTAGCTGGTCCTTGTAGAGTAAATACCAATCTAATGCATACACTGTAGTAAAAGGGGCGGGGACTAGTCCAAGTAATTGCATCATCGCC